>CM022396.1:27137532-28387532 GCA_011833715.1 Carcinoscorpius rotundicauda
TCATAATCAAAACTTCAAGATAAAGCAGTTGGTGGTTCAGTGTGGAGTGGCTGAGACAAGCATTAACCATCTTCTCCAAAACCTTACAAAGACAACTAGTAAAAGTAGTATGATGATAATCTGAATGAATCCTTGGATCCTTTCCAAGCTTAGAAACAGAGATGACAATATCCTTAAGCCATTCATCAAGAAAAACATACTTCTGTCAAATCCAGCTACAAACAACCAGAAGAACAAGAGGCAAGAGATAAATAGTGCATCATTTTATAATGAACATAACCAGGCCTAACTGATGTATTGCTAGACTGATTTAGAGCAATTTTAAATTATACTGGCATAAACGGGTAATTAAAATTACAGAAACTATTTACCTGATAATTAAGTGACAATCCTTTTCTATAAGTTGATAACCAAGAAGGAAAGAGAAGATAAAAAAATGTTGTACTCAGTAGATCAGTAACTTCCTTGTCATTAAGCAGAAGAAAAGCATACTTGTCATCAGCTTTCTGAATATTATCCTAAACGACCTGGAACTAATGGTCGAAAATATGCTGATAGGAACTTAATCCAAGATATCTTCTGTCTTTGATGTCTGATCTGCCAGGTATTGGCATCAGCCTGCTGAAAAGCAATATGATTGTTAAGAGTTAGATATCTGTAAAAAATACTAGGTCCATTTTTTAGCTTTTTGTGCTAATTGGCAGCCAAGAGTACACCATGGGTGAGGATACCATAGGAAACATATCAAGATTTGGGGAATGTACAAACAGATACTTGAATAATACAGTCAGGTACTATCTCTATACAGTCATTAAAAGTGTGAAGACTGACGACAGAAAGATTGTATTTCTAGAGACTGATGATCAAGAGTCAGACTCCTCTAATTAACCTCATATGGTTAAAGTCAACAAATGAAACTAAGCAAACTTGTTAAATTAAATTCAACAACCAGACTCATCAAGAAAAAGTCAGTGTCAGTCAACATAAACATGATGGACAACATGACCACCCACTTAGAATCATTTAGTGTGGATTGGAGGAAGAAAAAAGTTGAACATTTTATTGAAAAATGTTATTCTTGCACTTTCTTCCAGGAAAATTTCCACTGACATTTTCTGTTTTACATTAACTTTCTTTGTTTATTAAAAATTAAGTTTTTTTTTGTAATCAAAGAGCAGAATGAATAGTAATTATCTATACAGAGTTAGAGATCTATAAAATAAGTGGAGGAGGTAATTTGGTATTAAGGAAAGTCGTAAATGTACGAGTATAAGAAGTACCTCACTAATTACATAACCACTGGTAAAACCTGAGGGTTGAGAGGTCACTTTGTAGGATAAAATTTAGTCTTGAAAGGTAATCTACCACAAAATTGAAAGAACCTGGAACATGACATACAAGGAGATCAAAAATTGGCCACAAAGAGAATGGGTGTCCCCTTGAGACTGATATAAGCCACTACAATGGAATTGCCTGAATTGATCATGATAAGAAAGTAGTCCAATGCATGCTGTAACTGAAAGAAGCTCAAAGACGTGGAAATACCTCTCAGAAACCATCGTCTGTAAGCCCCCTGCTGATCAATCTACACACCTCAACCATTAAGAGAATGGTTGTAAATTCAGATGAGGTGAAGGAAGTGGTATTCCTAACAATGTGTTGTTCTTGTTTAACAATCAGTGCAGATCCTCTGAAAAAATGAATGCTAATGAGCATGTTCAATGGGCTTGAGCAAGATTCTATTTGTTGTGCAGGGTCTACTGAAGAGTTCGCTTATGTGTTTAACCCAAAAGGATAAATGCCTCCATAAAAGCTCAAGTCCCCAAAAGCAATAGAACATCACAAGCAGAAAGAGAGGGACAACAAAGCAGATAAGATACTGAATAGGTACCAGGAAGACTTCTCCAACTTCAACACATTTGAGCTGCTTGTGTATTATGATTCTAGTTGAGAATGAATTGACAGAAACCAGTCATCTATTTAGTGGTGTAAATGAAACCCATTAGATGAAGGCTTTGACTGTCTGACACAGAGACCTGAAGGGCAAGATGCAATACTGATACACAACTCCATGAATAGTGTCATGACTGACAAGAGATAGGAATATGGAGTTAAGCATTTGAAACGTCTTCCTTGACCATTCACACTCCTGAATAAAAATTCCACTACAGCATGATAAAAGACTCTAAGGTAAAATGGGGAAGACCCAAAAATACTTAAGGTATGACAGTTCAATCACAAGATGACAGAATCTTCAGTTTTTCTAGTAATCATAAATAGCCTGGAGTAGAAACCTTGTAAAGGTTGACTGCTAAGTTCAATAGCTCTCTGTGATACAACTGTTCATATTGTCTTGGATAGATGTTGACTGATAGTATAAGCCAAAGATAACTGAAAGGATATCGCTACAAGAGACAAAAAGGATGAGAAAATCAAACTGATGAAAATTTTTTCTAATAAAAACCTTCATTACACAAGGATCAGTTGTGAATTTCCACCACAAGTGAGCAAAATTGACAAATTGCATCCAGAGTGAACTGGAACCCTCAAGTTAATTACTGGTACTGCTGGCAACAATGAAATTTGTCAAGAAACACAACGAATAGTTGAATCTTTAGTGGTAGGAATACGTAAAGGAAAATAAATTGAAAGGTGTGGAACAAAGCAAGAGATTTTAAGAGCTGAGAATGAGACAAACAAGCACCTAAAGATAAAAGGGTCGAAAATTGCCTCACAGGTTCCACACTTGATTCCAAAGGCTCAGAAATATCACCAAAAATTGACCAATGGATAAAATAAGCCATTCATAATTCCCAAAGATAAGAACTCAACAGCAAAGAAATTATCTATGAAAGAATAAAGCTGAAGAGGAAAACTGTATTAATGTGGAAGTAAATAAGGGAAAGGTATATCTGAAAATTCATCAGGACACTGTAGAGTGCCTCAGAAAAAGAGGTCTGGTGGGCAAATACTGGAAGAGAGCAGTAAGGTTACAATGAAGTAAGGAAAACTGTGCTTGGGATGAACAGATAAACTTTCATCCTCTCACCATAAAGATAAAAGTAATAGAAACTTTAGAATTCTTCATAAATGGTAAAGAATAAAAAACAGCAGTAACAATAAAGTTTCTGCATAAAAATGACAGAAAACAAACTGTAGTAAAATATTTAACTGAAATCTCTACTTTCCAGAAATATTAAAAGGCAAACACATAAAGAGATCATAATGATAAAAAAGATCAGGAAATCAGTGGAATGCCTCACAAGGGAGATGAATGGTAGGCAAGTAATCAAAGAAAGTAATAAGAGTAGAATGAAGTAGGGAAAACTATGTTTGGGATGAATAACTAAGTTTTCAGGTTCAGTTCTGTGTATTTGACATATAACACTACTTATGTCATACCCATTATATACGATTACACTTTAACTTATAAAACTACTTTTCATAAAAAGAAATTCCTGCTAGCTTTCAAAAATCTGTACCTGTTCAATCTACTAAAGTTGAGGATTCTTATAAAATATCCAGCTCTTGTTCAAAATCTTATTCTAAACAGGATTAAATTTTGTCAAATCCCTTAAGACCTATCTGCTATTTTTTATTATTAACAAAGTCACCCTCAATACCTTGAGCAATAATAACAGATACACCAGTAACAGAACTCAAATCTAAGAGCAATACACCCTCTATTAACAATGACTGAGTCAACCCAGTATCACTTAAAATAGAATGGGTTTAGCAATGTCATTTGTCAAAGACATAAAAAGTCTAAATTCCACCCTAATTACATCAGCCTCTTTTATCAGTGGCCAAATAAACAACATTGGGTGACCTGATGAAACCACCTTCTATTGTTATAAAAGTATTGCCCAAGTCCCACCTGTTCTCTAAGTTTGTAGAAAATTCTAGAGAATAAAAATCAGTATTACAGGTTTAAAAAGCATTAGCATATCTTTGAATATTGTTGGGTCAACTCAACTTTTGAGAATTTTCCTAAAGGTTATAAATCGATGAGCCAAGAGACAGTTCTAATATTACAGTCAGTATACCATAAGCCTCAAAAGCTATAATTGTGACAAACACTTATTAATCAGAAAACTACAAATATTTGACCTGGAACCTTCATAGATTTTGAATATTATAAGATCCATTGAATTAACTTCAGTATTTCTATGAGGACATTAGATACTTTTATCACGAAAAATTAATATAAAAACAAAATAGAGCTAGCTAGCAATTTCATCAAGTGAAGTGTATCAACATAAAATTAATTTGCTTGTCATGGAATTGAATATCAAAAAAATATTCAGTTTTATACCAGATAGAAGACATAATACTGTTTGCAAGTTTGTAAAACTCTTAAATATAAATCATTATTTGTAATAATTAACAGTAATAACCATTATTATAAATTGTACCGTTTTTTGTATATTAAAATATATTTGTGTTAAGAATGAAATTTGTATGTATCAATCTTGTAGGCAAATATTATAAATTTAATACATATCGAAAAATAATTAACTTATAAAGTCGAAAATAAAAATGCCTGATCATTTGAAATTGTAATGTAGCATAATAAAATGGAGACTTGTCCAAAATAAATTATGAGAGGGGAGTGTTTGTTTTCTTTTTTAATATTGAACCCCTGATCTAAGTGTCATAAATCTGGAAACTTATTGTTGTCCCACCAGGGACACAATAAAAGAGCACTTGTTTAATATTAACTACAAGAAATTAAAACTTGTGAGTGTTCATTTCAATAGACTTGAATTATCTAAACCATTTGTTGAATTTAGTATCACACTTTAAAATCAAGCTACAGGAAGGTATACCATCAGAATATCTTAAGCAAAAAGTCAATGGGCCTTCATTCACAAATTGATATTCTTTCACTTCCCTCATTTGTTATGTACACTTTAATATTTCAGTGGTAACATGTCTTTATAAAATGTATGTTTTTTTCATCATGCTTGTTGTACTTTGAACATACACAACATGCACATTTTAAATTCCTCTTATGTCATTTTATATTTTCTTCTGACAGAACCTTTTCAAATTCTCAAACTCCACATGCTAAATGGAATTGCAAATACTATTTAATTTCCACTTTATATTTTTTTTTTTCATGGTAGTGGGAAAGAACTTTTCATTAATTTGACAAATAATTATTAGTATATTTCTCTGATACAGTTTCATCATTATAATGTTATACGAAGCATTTTCATTGAAGTGTTAGTTTGTATTAAATACTCCAATAAAATTTTTAAAATGCTGATATGCTGAAACTGTTATATTTTAAAGGATCATAAGCATATTGTCTTCAAAAACTTAATCTTATTTATCTTTCTTCAAAAGTAAATAAAAATTAGTGAGATCATCGGAGCAAAAATGAAATAAGTTGTGTGCTTTTAATATATCAATTTGATGTAAAGTCTTTGAATGTAGTGTACATACTGTATTGTTTGTCTGTGCTCGTCATGAAAAAAAGTGTTCTTGATTCATGGAACTTTCCCAAAACAGGACTGTTTTATGAAACTTTTGGTAGCTGAAGAAAAACTAACAAAATCCTAGTGTGCTGCTGGGGTGAAATTCTCAAAAAAGGTACCTAGCTGGATGAAGTGGATCTGTTTCAGATAAAGAAAGAAAAAAATCTGTGTGTACACGTAAAAGACAACAATGCAGCTCAAATATGTCCTCGTACTAGTACTGTCTTAAAATACATGTTCCAGTACTCAGCACAGACAGAATGTCATTCCTGGTGTGCTGTTCATTCCAAAAATGAATGGAAATAAACATTATATTAATTTTAGGCAAATTTTTGATCAAAGTGAAAAAGATACAATTTGTTTGAAAACTAAAGAAATACATATAAAACAAAACTATTGTTGTGTACATGATATATCATCAACCAACACTACACAACTGCTTCAGTACCTCAAATATTGTTCCAACCTGAATATCACACAAATTGTAAATGTAATCGATGAATTTTTATGTGGCTTAGTCTTTATATAAAGTCTGTTTTAAATTTGAAGTTAACAGCAATGCTGGAAAGTTTGTCATAAAATAATAATTACAAATATAGTGATAAAAGCATTTAATTCCAGAAGTGAGTAGATGATGCCTGATTTCATAGATTATTTACATGTTATATTTCCCATTTTTCCTTATCAGTTATCTCCAAGCAACCTTGTTGAGATGTTCCTGTCTTTCCTGAGGTAAGGTGTTCCATTTTTCAAACCCTAAATCTGAGTTCTGTATAGATGGTTTTTTGTAGAGAAAGATATTTTGCACAGTTTCCTAATATACATATACATAAAAAAAGAATAATTTGAATATTATTATTACTTAATACACACATACAGGTTGGCAGTACAGTATGTAAAACCATGGCATACATTAGGAAATTTACAAATGAAAGTAGAAATATGTAAACAAAGTTAATTACTACAATTTTCAAAACCATATCATAGACTTTTCCCTTTTACTGCTAAAGTACTTCTTTAATGACGTTATTTTAACATCTTTAATAATAGTTTGATTACAAATTCAATCACAAATATAAGATGTTAACAAATTCTGAATTCTTTTTCTATAATTAACTTTACTTTAGTGTTTCATAAAAAACATACCCTAAATGAACCACGTCAGACCCATGTAATTTATAATTGCTGACTAGAAGGACAGAAATCAATCAGTATCACCTTCTGCCTATATAACTGTTCTCAACCAAATTGTAGGACTGACTATCATTTTCACAGCACACCCACCCCTGAAAGTGTGGTTTATGTTTTCAGACAAATTACAGGATCAAACTGTGAAGCTTCTGATCCATATTAACCATTACTTTGAATGTTTTAAACAATCAAGCACTTTAACTACAGTTTTATTATAATATTTTCAGTACTAACAAAGCAATTTTAGGCTAAATACTGAATGTACTTGAGTTTTATAAAGTTCATAATATATCAAATTTTGTCAAAACATGCGAAAAAATGTTACCTGAGCCCAATATAAAAGTTAAATTAAAATAAATAGAATTGTTTGCTTCCTAATTCAAAAAACAATTGTTAATGCCTTTTTAAACCCAAACACAGGAGGTTTATAAACTAAGAAAAATACTTAATCTATAATAATAATAAAACAGCCTGTGTGTTAGTTAGTCAGTGCTACAACTCCAAGAGGGAACAACCTATGGACCTGAAACTTTGCACAGATACTAGGAAAATCCTGAGGGCATGTATTTGGTTATAATTTTTTTCTTTAAAATTTTGGCCAATTTTTTATCTATAATTATATCTATACCCATAAAAAGAGAGAAGTATACGTTGCCATTTTTCATTTGGTACCGCAAATTGTTAAGGAATAGGTATATAATAATATTAGTTTTGTAACAACAGGATAAAAAAATATATAAAAATGTTGGTATTCATTATTGAGAAAAGTAATTCTATTTTAATGTTCATTTGTATTTCTGATTTTTAAATTGATAAAAAAATAAAGTGAGAGAGAAGGGTATCATAAATGGTAAGTGCTATTTATCATCATGTTTAACAAGTCTTAATAAATGTCGTTTAAGACTCATAATGTAGGATAATTAACAAGTAAAAGTTTGTAAATAATTTTAAGTAAGTTAAAACACTTAACTGTGTACTTTCAGCCCTCATACTGGGACTTTTAGTGGACCACGATGTATTGAGTGATAAAAATTTGCTAACTGAAAACTCTGTTGTAAAACAGGTATCTAAGCGACAATTGTCACAATAACTGACACCTGGTATTAAAGTTAATAAATACACAGAATAATGACAAATACAGAATACAATTTAATTATTTTGATATAATAAACACAAGTAAAATAAAATTATAGGTATTATGAGGAGAAAAAAATAGAATCATTCACACATGAAATAATATATTGTAAAATTAAATGTTTAATTTTACATTGAAACCACAAATACTGTGTTTGTGTAAATTTCTAAATATTTTCTTTTATTTTAAATCACAAAGTAAATTGAGTAGTTTTACTAACTGAGAGAATGATTTATTATACTAATTAAATAGATGACTGAGCAAGAATTTATTCTGTACATTTTTTAAAAACCCATTGTTATAAAACTGTTATAATTGTTTTTAAAGAAATCAGGTATAAAAGTGTTTTCTTAAAAATACATTGATATGAAACTGCTACTGTTCTACATTCTTTACAAGAAACCACACACAAGTGTTAGAATTCATATTATCATATCCACCAATAATATAAAACAATAATTAAAAACAAATGCAGAGGTTTAATAATCCATATTTTTAATGAAAATTATTAATATTTAAATGTTTGTTCACACTAATTTTACATTCATAGAATGCTTGAAAAGTTTTTTTTCAGTATTAGTAGCATTTGATGAATATTGTCACATAAAAAGCAAAATTTTGATTCTTTCTGTTTATAAACAGCTAAACATTGACTCTCTGTTCAGGTTATAATTTGGCAATGAGAGTTTATTCATTTTTGACAAGAAACTCACTTCAAGTAAAAATGTATCTTAAAATTGCCATTCTGAGATACAGTTTGTTCATTACAAAGCAGCAAATATTTTGACATTATGATAATGATTATGTCTGTGTAAAGTACATTATATCCTGAATGTCTAATGAGTAGGTCACATCACTGCAGTGCTAAACACCTGAATTTTTGCTAACTCAGCTCAACATAAAAGTTGAACTACATTTTTGTGACAATTATTAGGAGAATGTACATTGAGTATTAATGTTATAAACTTACCTCAAACCCATTTCTAAATATCATAAAATAATAAATTCTCAAACACTAAAGCTCCACAGTTATCATGATGTCAAAACATCATGATAACGATTACACTTGTGTGAAGTATATTATGTTCAGAATGGCTGATGTGTAGATCAGTGGATCTCTTATTCAATTAAAAACAGTGTAGTTTCAATAGTACCCTGTCAACAGGCTTGTCACTAATGTTCAAGTTAGCTTAGTTTAGTTTTGTATATTTTTGAGATGAGAACTAATGTACTGGTAAGTCCAGTACCAAAGTTAGTAACCTACTCAGCTTAGTCTTACATCATATTAGAGCAAGGGCATCAACAGCTAACACAACTAAGATCTGCAACATAGTGCCCCACAAACTGGGAAGATTCATAGGTTATCTAGTAGGGAGGAAACTTTACCAAGTTATGTCACTAGAGGATGGAAATGAAATGAGGATTCCTAATTATCATATATATATGCTGGGTTTATCAGCATAACATTCTACACCATGGAGACTTCTTGACACTGGGAGATATGTTTATTCCCAATTTGCAATCACCACAACAATAGCAGTACCATTGTAATAGGCTACTAACCTGCTGTCATGCATTTGTGATGTAAGAATGCATAAGACAGAGAACAACAGTTCTGAACAGTGAGTATTTAATGTGCTGCCAACAAACACTGATACAAGGAAAAAAGAACCCTTTAATGGATACCCATGGGAGAAATAGAACTTGTATACTCAAAATGAAACTTTTACTGTTTAGGAGAAGAACAAAAGGGAAACCGAGGCCTACACACTGAGATCATAAGTGTCACTTAAGTGAATAGCACACCAGGCACTGTTAATTTCACACTGTGACTAATTACTACAATATCAGGACTACCAAGATAAACATATACTGCCTTGAAAAGCTTTCTAAATTTCATATCATGATACTTCTGTCAAGATGAACTCTAAGACCCTTACAAGTTCATTCTTAGTGGTTGTAACTTCACACCACATGTTGATCCAGATGTTGTGGTACAACAGCAACATCTGCTATGAGTATTATTACAGCTCTCAGTGGAACAGTCACCATTACAAGCCACAAACTATTAAGATAGTTTGCTCATATTTACAAAATACCTCCAAATAATCAATATCATATGTTAATCACAAGCACATCTTGGTGGAAAATGAAATTTCTTGTCTAATCTACCTGACAACACTCCTAGGTATCTAACAGTAGGGAACTTCATTGCCAAACGCTTCGAGAAGTATGTGGAAAAATTTGTGGCAAAGTTTACATTTTGATCTCCACCAACCTTATATACTAAACTAAGATGAACCAAAAAATACCACTGAGTATCAAGTTGACTGGGACTCTTGTATAGATGTTGCTTATGCTGATCCCACTTTAAATTCCGTCTTTACCTACTATAGGGTGCATTATATCTGCATTGATTAACATACATTGTAATAAAACCACCTAGAAATCAAAAGCAGTATACCAAACTTCCTGAAAGCATGACTTGCTTATATTTTTCCATGGAAGGTTTTTACTGACATTCAGAGTTAATTAAGACACTGCAAAACAGTGTACTAGATGGTGTAGCTAGATAAAACCTGATGAAAAAGAATCAGTAAAGCAACTCTTTTTCTGCTTCTCACAACAAGCCAGCTTCCACACGAAGGGTCAAGCACAGGTCAGAGCAACTCCAAAATTTTTCACATATCATTCAATTCCAACTGTCAAACTTCATAAAGTTTGTAAAGTAAACCAAAAATTAACAAAAATAAATCATGAGATACTTTTGCTGATACCTGCATTTGATGAAAAAACATTTGAATGTGGGTTTCAATAAAAGTTTTTAGGACTTTTAATTCCTGGTGAAAATGCATAATAAAGTACTCCTCAAGTGAATTAAATATGATCTAAAAGTTAAATAATTTTACTCTAAATGTTAATTATAAAAAAACAATAGTTTATATTTTAAACTAAATAAATCTAAGCATTTAACTTAAGATCTTGCCATCTGATTACATTTTCTGATTTTTCTAATATT
Source organism: Carcinoscorpius rotundicauda (assembly GCA_011833715.1). NCBI lineage: Eukaryota > Metazoa > Arthropoda > Merostomata > Xiphosura > Limulidae > Carcinoscorpius > Carcinoscorpius rotundicauda. The sequence goes on from CM022396.1 coordinate 27,148,361, forward strand.
AAAATAAATGAACTAAGTGTATTTAGATTACCTTTTCTTTTTGTTGCAGCAGCTGGTTAATAAATTTACTTTTGACCTTCAAAGGTGTCTCATTTTCTTCAAACAAGAAGTGTGACACATGATGGACAGCCATCAAATAAAGTACAGGGCTCCCAGTGTTTGTTAAGGTATCTAACAATAACACAACAATAAATATCTGTCAGCATTTTAATATCCCTCTAAGTATACATTTTACTGATGCTTCGTGAATGAACAAAAGAATAAGCATGCAGAATTAATATTTTTATATGGTTGTAATATATTAATCAATATTATTATTGTAAACTAACTTTTATTGATTTGTTTGCTATAGAGAGCTACTAATTACAATAACAGATATCATTAAAAAGTTTATAAAAATAGTGCCAGAATACACAAAAAGGTTATGATGATGCAATAATCTACAAATTTCATAGAATTTTGGAGAATGAGAGCATATTATAAATACATATAGTAGTTCATAAAAGAGCATTCAACACAATGGTACAAGAGAGTCAATGTGAGGATGTCAAAACTGTTTTCTTGCCCATGTATGTTAAGAAACGTGGTATAAAAATACAATCAAATATTCAAATTTCTAAGCTATCTAACACACATGATGGGAAAATGCTCCATATTCTTAACAAAGTATATTCTTTACTACATAAATTGAAATGATTGCCTGCTTTCTTTTAATGGTCAAAGCCAATAGTTTGTTTGGAAAGTCTGATGTGGTTAGATATTTCTCTGAGCAATAATGGAATTGTTTAAATCTATTTAAAATATTCTGTTCTAGTATCTAATACATTTTTGTGTTATAAAGTGTATATTTTAAAGTTATTTGAACTATTTTTAGACAAAATATAGTACATTCAGAAGATTAGGCAAATGAAATATAAAAACTGTAAGATGAAAAATGCATCTTATTCTTGTAAGGAAAATCACCTTTCACTAGGAGTAACCCAAGTGAAAGCTTTATAAACACAGAAAAAGTTTTAACTTAATGCATTCAGTTATAGTATGTGTAATTTCAGGGTTACAAATTTAGTCAATGGGTATTTATTGAGTGTTTCAGTTCAGTGTTACACAGTGAGTTATCACATCTATTCTGCTGTTCAGTTACTCAGTGAGTTATGTGTTTGTTTGTTGATTACAGCTTTATACATTATGCATAAGTTCCATTGGCAAGGAATTTCTGTCGAAGCATTGTTTGTGAACTTAGGCCTACACTATGAGTGAAAATATTCCATAGAAAAGTTATAAAAGAAACTTTTATTTTTTCAGATAATCTGAACAAACTTGTTCAATTACAAAACATGTTACAGCATTATTATATGATTAAAATATACTACTTATTGGATAGTGGATATTTAACAACTCAAACGATTTAAGTTTGACTTAGGAACACAGTTTACTACAGATACCCCAATAACTAAAATTTTTAAAACTAATGAGAGTAAAAGGCTTCATAAATATAAAAACTAAATGAATGCTCTGACAAAGATAAAAGCTAGTTCAATGATGTGTATTTTGTAAAAAAATGAAGAATTATAGTGTTTATAAAGTGAAGACTAGAAAAATCTATGAATGAAACAATATCCTAAATTAGAATTATAGTGGCCTGATAATTTAATAGCATTAAGCAATATTGTACTATGAGTGATATTTTTAAAGATAAATTAATCATACTAAATCCATGGTATAACAAGCTAAAAACTAATTGCAAGTGTACAACAATTATAAAAAACTGATAAATATTTTATTTATGAAAAGCCACAACACTGCTAGAATGCTGTTGTCTTTATATCAAACTTACAGTAACATAAAACTTTTCAAACTATTATAATATCACTTATATGTTATCAACCAGACTACTTAAACTGAAATTCACTCAATTTTGACTAATTAGTGGCTTATTTAATTTGGAAAACAAATTCAAATATTATTTGTATTTTTACAGAAACAGAATTTTTAGTAATATATCACATAACAAACATTTGTCACTTCTAGTTGAAGTAAATCTGGGCTATCACGGTCCATAAAATACAGTTTGTCATTCTTGATAAGCATTCTATAATTAAAACATGACAAATAATTAAATATTATGTCACTTCTGATTGTTGTTTTTCTTGTACAAGTTATCCTATAGCATGAATCTACAGTTAGCAAAGAAAAAGAAATTGCGAGTTTATAAATACACGCACGCACACACACCTGAAAGTAGACTTCTCTGGTAAAGAGCTATCATCTCCACATCTTTCTCTATAGGAAACAAGTAGTTGTCCAAAGGAACAAGTAGCTAAAAGAAAATATCAAATTTTCATATAACTGATCTCAGGTTTTTATACAATGTATAGCTGTACACAATATCAAGAAAAAGCAGTTGCTGATTTATAACTAAGTTTGAAAAATATGTATGATAGTGTAAATTATGTTGTGAACTCAATATGACATTTTTATTATTTAAAAACGTCTGTGCCTGTCATGCACAGCTGCCCCAAAAGATTAGAAAAGCCAAGTAAAAGCTATTATTATGAGCATATAAATCCAATCAAAAACGTTTGTACAGTTTTAATAATCAGAAAGGGTGGCTAAAAAATGAAAACAGATTTACCTGAGCAAAAGGAACACCTAGAATACGAAGAGCTGGTGCATGTTCAGAAAAGAGCAATTTTCTTAGAGAGGAGTCATAGCACTGCTGTAGGGGAAGCAAAATGAAACTACCAAATAAGGAGTCCCCATAAGAAACACTTTCAAACTGTTCCAGCAATTCCACATAACTGAAAATGTTGAAAGGTTCAAAACTTTTATTTTACACATTGAGATTAAAAGAAGAAAAAATCTATTCTAAAGATTATGTGACAGCATTTCAGTATTTATATATAATTTATTTGTTTAAAAAAAATCCCTTAAGAATGTGTAATTGTTCTCTGAAATATATCAAACTGAAGCTACAAAGAGGTAAAACTGTATCAAACCCCTGCTATAACATGCTTGTAAGCATATTATATTTTTAAACACTGCATTCTGAATCCAGCACTTTAGGGATTTTCAAGAATTAGCTGGTCTGAAATCAGCAAAACAGTCATCAGCAATAGACAAGGAAATATAATGTGGTTGAAATGCTATTTTTATTTACTTTTATAATTTTTAAAAATCCTTAAAGAAGTACATGAAAACTGTAATTTTTTAAATTATAACAGACATAATAATAACGTCTTATGAAAAATATAATTGTAATCATTCTTTGTCAGCTTGTAAAAGGTGCACACAAAAATTATTGTATGAAATTGCTTAAATAAATAGCATTCAAACATTAAAGTATTTGTTGTATCTCAGTTGACCTGAAAAGCTCTGGATTGAGTAAAATGTGCCATCAGCAACAGATGTGACAAATGTGTGTGGCTGGAATGCTATTATTATACACTTTTCTAATTTTTGAAAATCACTAAGGGACTAGATTAAGAATATAGTGTTTAAACGTGTGAAGTGTATAATACACAGGTATGAGTAATGGAAACTGCTAACTGATCAATTGTCAAGCTTATTAATCAATTATATTCAACTGTTCTATTATTTACATACAAGACTAATATTTCTATTTGTCTGTTTGTTTTTAAAACAGTTTCAACCCACTTTTTATTTAATATGATAGATATTTTCTGTACAACAAAGTAGACTAAAAATAATTTTGTCACAAAATACTACTGTTAAGTCTATTATACTTTTTAATGCTACATTCTTTACTTATTCCTTTAGTGAGTTGCATGTATTTAAAGAGCACATGGTAATATATTTCAACCACACTATATTTGCCACATCCATTGTTAACAAAATACTTTGCTCAATCAAATGCTCATCACGTCAGCTGGGATACAGTGAACACAGTAGTGATTGAAACATATCATAACACAAAACAGTAACTTACAAGAAACAAGCCTCACAGTCATGAGACACAATAAATAAAATTCTAAACTTTAAAATGCACATTAGAAAGTTATCTCTATTGTAAAGGTATCATGAGGAGGAAATGAATCCAATTTTTAAAATATGTTTAAAATTTTATTAGCTTAAAAAATCAAAATTGTAAAATAAAATATATAGAAAATTCAATTTTAGTTGTTGATCACAAAAACTTCAAAAATTGAAATATTTTGAGCTAACAACATGAAACTTGAACAATCTTTACAGATTGTCTTTGGGTTGCAGTTTCATATTTTGATTGTTATAATTTTTCAAAACTATTTCTGTATGACTTGTTTCATTTTAAAATCGTTTATTACTTGCATACTTTGTTGTTCATCAAACTTTATTTTAATATTTTGATTTTTAAAGGACATTTCTAATTTGTTCATTTTCTATTCTCATGATTTTGTTATTAGAAAACAAAGGTTTTGCTTCTTTTCTGTGGTATGTTTTTAATTTTGTAACTTTTGTTGATTTTAAATTAGCTTTACTTTAATTTCATAATATTGTATTTTTGTCTTTCTTTAACAATGGTTTTATTAAAATTAGAAAGTGTTCTGTATTCATTTGTTTGCTTTGCATGGGAGAACGTTCATCAGACATGCAAGTCTTATTTTGGTGTTCATTATCTTGTGCCATTCCAGTTTTACTGAAAGGTGTCAATTTCACTGGATCATTCTATAATCATGCAACCTCTCCACAGAGCACAGATTGAAAATCACTATACATTAGATATGCAGTTCATGTTGTGTAGATTTTTTCATCTTCTATTTGTTTTAGTAAATGAAAGTACTTTTGGTTTATTTTCATTTTTATGTCAATATCTTATCTTTCCCTTTCATTCCACATGTCACAAATCACTGAACAGCTGCTGCTGCATATTAGATCCACAAACCTCTCATATTTGTGTCAGTCAGATAACTCTGTATCATGACAATGCACCTTATATAACCAAAGCATAATTTTAAATCATTCAAACAAAATGACATAACAAAGAACTTACAAGTCATCAAACGAGGTGATATCTGGCCAGCATAGACATTTCTTTTCTAGTGAACATGTAGGATTATTCTTAAGCAGCAACTTGATAAGAGCTTGCAAATACAGTTGAATATTAGGTTCCAGAAATAAATCATTTCCTGAAAGAAAGATACTAATTTTAAATGGTAATAGTAATAGCCATTCATCAGCCTTTCAATCTTGTGTTTATTTAAACTCATTAAAGCTACTAGTAGCATCTAAAAAATAATATAAGCATATAATTTCTTGACATCTTAAAGCCGTCAGAGAAACATGATAATTACTTTAAAAATGTTTGTTTAGCTTATCAAGTTAAAGATTTTTGACTGAACTGTTGGAAATAACACTAATATATATTGATTTTGTGATACAAGTACTGCATATGCTTTAAAATATAAGTGCTTCTGCCATATTAAATAAACCTGTATTCAGTGGTTCAGGGTCAACTGGACAATTGCCAAATCAGTAACAATATTACTAGTCAACAGACAACTTGGTGATAACCCATTAGTTAATACTATTATTGCTTGCTGACAGACTCATTGACATACTTATATTTTTAATATACTGGTAGTACTGGTGATAATAGGCTAGACAAGTGCTTATGGCTATCAAAGTAAAATTATTAGGTCAACGTTTTGGCAGAATTGTAGCTCTTTTACTGTATAAATTATTATGACATCATTTTTAGTTTTCACTATAAGGCATCTATAATCCATAAAATTTCAATATTTTTTATATTCTTTTATTATTCAGTTAATTTCCAGAGTACATATTAAATACTTCACAAACTTGTTTTGCCTCTATCAAATCATTGTATTTCATGCAACAGATTACTCATATACATTGTAAACTATATATGTGTGACATCCACGCATTCCCTAAGTAAACATAAATATAATAACAAATCAATCTCATGACACAGTTGTTGACAATCTACTGTCGATAAAATGAGTTTTTGATAACTTGTCTAGTTGATGACCTACCTTTTGACATAATTTACTGTCACCTAATCTGCTGTTGTTGAATTGTCCTCTTACTGAATTGGCTATTGCCCAGTTACCACCAAACTGTGTTTAGTATATAGCAAGTAAACCTATTCTACTTTTTTCCTCGTACGTGTACTATGATAACAGTTTCATTTCTAATAAAACATACCAGATATGATAATGCAAACAAGGCTATAAAACACAAGTAATAACGCCTCAAATTAACAGCTTCCAATTTTCCATTCACTGTCAAGAAAATATGTTATCCAATGAGCTTCTACTGTTTAAGTACTGTTATTTCTTACCAGCAAGAAACACTGTTGCAATATGGCAAAATCTTGTGGTCATAGACATAGAATTCATTAGGTCTGGTGTCAACAACTCTAGCAGATGACACCATTGTAGACATCGTAATATGATACCAACAGTTTCTGGGTAAGAAGAAGTAGCCTCAACCCTTGACATCAGAAAAAACAAAAAACCTCAATTTTTTTCTTATATTAGTTTCTGTATTTCTCTTCTTAACCACAAAAATCTACATCATAACAGAAAATGACAGAATCAAATGTATATGTAAAGGGAAATTATTGAAATTATAGACCTGTTAACAATATACAGTTCAGGAATAAGTTACTCCCTCTGAGTAGGGACTTGATCCCAGATATTGATCTTGTAATCATTTTGTGCTTGTAACAGAATTCATGCAATAACTTTTAAATTATTTAAGCACATCTTCATAAAATGTTACATATTATCAGTAGAAGTTACAATACTTTCATACACAAAGTATCCAACTTATTTATTAAGTTTTAAGATTTTTTAAGTAACATTTTTCTTGTGCCTTTTTCCTTTTAAAATGTTGACCATCCATTATGCATTAGAAAATTTGCAAATTTCATATGCAAAATCTTTATAGCCTCCAGATAATTATCAAATGTATTTTAAGAAAAAAACTTTATATATTATCAATTATTTTCACTACTGTATATTTGTATGGGTTGGGTTGATTTGACTAACCTCATAAGCACCTAAACAAATTACAAAATAAATATAAATTATGCTTTCTTCATTTTAACACAATAAGAACACAAAAGCTTAGTCTAAATAACTTAAAAATCTCATAACATTATATATTAATACATATTTATTATTTTATTATATTGACCTTTCAGTCATGCCTGACTAACATTATAAAAGTTGCAATGACATGGCACATGAGTAAGTACTTATGTTACTGTATCAAAGGTATAAAACTGGCCTTCACAAAGTAAGTTGTCTTGGCTGTGTTTTAGTGGACTAGTATTTTGTAAAATACAGTCACATTTCAATTCTAATACGTTATTATTATTTATAAGAAAGTTCTTAAATTTGGTTGTTTTTTTCTTAAAATATAAAACAATAAGTAAAGAAATACTAGATACAATTATATCTTCTGGTTATGAACTTTGTACTCACTTGCAGCTCTCCATTGGCTGCTAAGCTTTATGAAATTTTGCACATAGATGTGAAATGAAATAAATTTTTTTTTGGTTTCATATACACATTTTGAATTAACCAAAATTCATAAATTACTATATCAATACCACAGAATTTACTAAAATTTATCAAACTTAGTAATTAAGTTGTAATCGGGTCTTTAAAAAAAAAAAAGGAATTTCAAGCTCATAAATATCTTAGCTTTCTGTTTGGAATCTAGTGTGAAAAGAAACCATTTGTCACCCAAATATTTAAAATAAGCTGAAAAAGCTATTAGGGTGACATCCTGAGATCTAATGCTCATTTCTTGGTGTTTGTTAAGCTGTGATACAAGTTACTGGCATTCTAACTTCATATAAATCAATTAAGAAGAAATAAACAATCAAAATGATGTTTCAACACAACATTGATGATGTCATCATTGTTGGGATTTTTGTTTATTTAGTAAACTAATCTTCCCCATTAATTGCAAAGTCAGTCTTCAGTTCTTATTCTTAGCTCAAACTTCAAAATTAGGTTTGTTTTGGACATTGATCAGTATTGTAGTATATTGTCCTTTATTTAATTTCACTTAAGAGGTATCTTTTGAGTGTTAGTTTACCAACAGAAGTAAATACCTATATGCAGTAAATTTCTATAAACAAGATTTATCAAATGCATTATCATATGGGCAGTTTAAATTTATAAGATGTGTGTGCTGTATGTGTACTCAGTGATAACTATTATTCAAGCTAGATTGTCTTCTCTAAACTTCTATTTTTGAAGTATTAAAATGGTATTTTGCTATTAAAAAAGTTAGAAATAATGTGCCAAATTGTTTTTTTATTGAAGATAATAATAAACTGTAAATCACATAAATAATTTTTTATTAAATTTTACCTCCTAATTTGTTCACGGGTAATGCAAACATTAGGATTGTTAGCTTCTAGTGCTTACTAGCCAGCTTAACTTTTGGCATTCAAAACCATAACATCAGCACTGGTGACCCATCAGCACTGTAGTCCTGTATACTTATCAATACAGGTAGGTGCCTGTGGCCTAGATACATCAATTTCTACCAAAACTAAGGTTCAATTTTTGTGACGCAATTAAAACCAAAGCACCATGAAATGAATTTTGACAAAGAAAATGTTTGTGAAAAAACACAACACAGAAGATTTATACATAAAAATGTGATATATAAATATTTAAAACAATAATTAATTAATCATAACATAAATACAGTAGATTTTAGAGAAGAATAACATTCCTAGTAACGGTCTTAAATTTGGTAGTGGAAATAAAATTAGCTAACAATTATTTGCTGGTGACTTCCAAGGTAAATTCAAGGTCTGCTATATTTGTTTTTGTTTTTTTCTATATATATAACACATACAGGTATTAAGATGTTTTAAGTATATATCTTTGTTTTTCACAGTTACTGATGTAAGTTAATGAATAAAAACAGTTCTCTATTCGAAACAAATAAAACGTCAGGAAAATTTTACTGAAAATAGTTTATAGTAACTTACCCATTTTTATACTGCTTGTACAGATAAATAACTGGCATCATGGTCCAATATACCGGAAGTACTGGAGACATGATGCATTCAACAGTAAGGCTATCCAACAAGTGGCTCTTCTGTTCTATCTGCCATCTTTGGAATTAAAACAATATATTTAAAACACATATCTATAGTACAATGTTTTTCTGAATAATATGCAGTGGTTTGGAAAATTTCTTCTGTCAGCTTTTACAGAAACTTTGGCACTTCATAACAAAAACAAAAAAGGATCAATAATTAACACTGTATAGTAGTAGTCACAAAACTACTCTTTAACAAGTACTGACAAAAATTAAGATTAAGGAAGTTAAAATGAACACATATCAAAATAAACACATTAAATGTAATTTGATATATGACATTGATGTGTAGACCAGCAATAATGTAGTTTCTGCAAGTAATACATGACTGATTAAGTCTGAAATGAATGTGATAAAAAAACAAACAAACCTAATACTGCTCTTTCAGTGAAGGATGTTTTGCATTTTAAAATTCCTTGAGTTACACAATTAATTACAGTAAGGTTTAAATTTATTTCTTAGAATTTTTAATTTTAGCATGACACATTTTTAAATTGGAATGAAATGTCAAAATGTGTGAATCTAATCATGTGCATATGTTAAAATATAGATTCATTTTATTTATATTACACATAAAATTTTAGTCTTATGAAAATACAGTACAAAAAACACCACGTATGCCCTGTCATAAATGTATTTGCTTCAGTTTAGGAATATCAGACCTAACACATAGAACAGTGAGAAGAAAGCTCCTTTCAGCTAATAATGTTGTTTTAACTTTCCAGAAAAAGAAAGTCTGATAAAAATATTTCTGATAAAATCAGTTTTAAATAACTGTCACCTGTTATAAAGTTGCAGATAGCCTGTTAAAAATGATGGGACAAGTACTACCACCCCACCCCATAGCTAACTGAAATAAATTTTGCAAAATCAAGCTTCATCAACAAAGAGGTAGAAAAGTGCATTGAAGACAGTCTAACATCATATGTTCTTTTATGAGCCAATCAAGACTAAGATCATTCATGAAATGAATTTATCGCATATTCATATAATAATTATTTGTAAAAACATCAGTTAGGTGAACTAGATTAGCAACTTCTAATATATAGAGAAGCCAGTGTATTTTGGTAACACTATGTTCCAACAATGGCTTTTATGTATAATCTGATGTTGATAGTGCTGAAAGTATAAAATGAAATGTATAGACAACAAAACTGAAAAAAATATTTGTTGATTTAGAGTCTCTGTTGATTAAATAGGTTTGTTTTTATTTTAAAATGTTGAGGGTATAACAGAAAATAGCTTAATTTATAAATGATTTATGTTTCAAACTGATTCAATATTTTTACCTTCCTAATAATATTTATGCACTTGGCTCTAGGATAAGTAATCCCACGCTGTGTGTTTAGTTTAGGGTGATTATATGAACACTCACAACACTTATAATGATTCAAAAGAACCCACTCCCACCTCTGTCATGGCCCCCTTGCATTCATGTCACTAAAATTGCAATTGGCAGATAATAATCAAACTCAAATACTGGATAAATGCATCTTGGCTTTTATTACTTCCATATCGAGAAACCAAACATGGTGTAATACACACTGGCTTTCATATAGATTAAATAAAATATTTACAACACTCAAAATAATGCTTAGAAGCAGTATTAAAAAATGAAATGTTTTAATCAAAACTTCCATTTACTTGTACCACTGTATTAAACTTACCTAGATTTCTCAATGGAAAGAACATTTGCCAAATTAGCAATGTAAGCACTAGAAACACAAGGTAGCTGTTCCAATGTCTCCTGTAACAGTTTCCAGTCTGATACCTGAATAATGTCCCCTCCAGCTGATTTCAGTACAGTCATCTCTCCTAGCTTTATCTGTGATATACCTGATGACAAATCCCATTTTTCCCTAAAGAAAGACACTAAATGTAACACTTGCATATGTAAATTGTAATAATCTTATCAAAATATGATATTTAATTACAGATAATCTTGTGTTCATTTATTTGGATACTAATGAAATACAAGCTTACCACTTAAGATACAATGTTTGTTTACTTGGATACTGAAGAAACACAGAAAAATTTGCAACCAACATACTTTTTAAACACAGATAAACTTATCACTAACAGAGTATTTGTTTATACATAAATTGTTTTTTGTTTGTAAAGATATTCTAGATGGTAGTATCTTTATAATTCTAGTTATTCGTAGTAAAAAGCTATTATGTTATTTAGAACAGTAATATTATCAAAAAGCAACATGTACTATATTCTTGAAAGACATAATAGTGTACACAACTATACTAACAACAAAAATAAATAAAAGCACACACTAATCATTCAATAAACTATATGAACTTAATTAAACAGTATCTACCTGACACTTGTTATAACTTACAAAAATACATTAGGATGAAAAATAACTCTCCTCAGTAACTCCAACACCAGGTATTCATCACCCTGGGTTATTCTCGTCACCAGTAAAAGAGCAACCTTGTGATACAGTTTCAGATCTCCACAAGCCTAAAAAAGTGTTTGTTCAGTAAAATACATTCATCAAAATGGTTAATATACATTTTAGAATTACTTTTCAAGTTTGTATGAAAACAATGATAAAACCACAAAACAGCACAGGTGTTTCACATTTATTACAATATTTGTAAATGTCAAATTATATGATACAACAATAATCTAATGACAAACAAATCACTTACTTTTTCAATAGCTAATGTCACTAGGTGATAGAGAAAATTAAGCTCCAGTTTGGAAAACCAGTGAACAGTCAATGTTGGCTTTCTAAGCAGTTCCTGCAGGTACTGAACAATGCTAGAGCTGCATAATAAAGCTTCATACACCTTATTAAAGAAAAGTAATCCCCATTAACAAACATGGATTTTTATATTTCTCAAATCAAAATTGACTAGAAACAACTGATCAGGTTCTGCATTTTGAAGGTGAAGGACTGTGATAATTCAGCATTTTTTTCAACTACTAGTCAACAAACTTATTAAAGAGAAATAAATTTGCAGATGTTTTGGGTTGTGCATTAACGTTTTACTTTCATAACATATATCATTAAATAAAGTAAAGAAGCACATCAAAAAACAATGAGAAAGATGCTGAAGTACAAACAACAAATGCATTATTATTTTTGTTAATTGTTCACTTTCAGTTCATATGCAAAAGAATTATATTTTTGGAATTTTATGATAACTATTTTCAAAGCTTCACTCCTACTTCAAGTGCTATAAATAAGAGCAACAAACAGCTTGATATCTTTTTGACTGGATTGGGTAAAATACCTTAGCTTTGCCAAACCTAGTTCTATTTGATAATCAAGATAAACCATACAGTTTACTCAAATGAGAAGTCAGCAAAAATGTTTTTTTCAATTGTGTTTCTTCTGCTTCAAGTAATAAAATTGAAGAGGTGAAAAAATACTTAGCTGTGTTGTTAAAACTGCCAATTTAAAACAGCAGGTAAAGAGGTAATTGATATACCTGCATTTGCTTTGCTTTATAGTATTGGTGAAGTTTAATTTTAATATAGTGAACAAACCAGGTAGTTACTTTTAACATACTGACTAATAAGCAGTTCTCCAGCATTAAGAGCACACTTGTTTATAATATTTCCAAATGGAGGAGAAAATAGTAATTCTAAATCTATTTCAAAACTTGCTTCATTTACAAACTGACCAATCCTGTTTTGAGATAGGATAGAGAAAACAACAGATAAAATATAAAGTGTTTCTGGAAAAAAAACAAACGTTTGAAATGTATTTGGGAGGTTTTATGAATTACACAAAGGAAATTTGACATTTTTGAGAACAGAAAATGTATTTTAAATCTTAAGATAAAAATTACTTTGCACACAGAATATTCAAAACAAATACTAATATATTTATGGACAAGTCTTTACTTTAGTTTATTAAAAATACTTTACTAAAAAAATATGATTTTTTGTATGTGAAAGACTGACAAATTTTGTGAAGATATACACACTATATGGAAGGTTAGAATTATTAAATAATAAGTCTTTAAACAAGTAGAAAGAGGTCATGTGATTGGTCAAATTGCCCAAGATTGTGTTGATAGAGTTAATAGCAGGGATTGTGATGAAACACGTAGGCTGCCATGAAAATTGTCAATGTAAAAACCACCTTTAAAATTAACAGTGGCTTTAAATTAAAATTTTACAATATTAGCTGAGCAAAGCTAAAGTTTATTGTACTTATCAAACTTCCTAAATCAATAAATTTTAATTCCTTCCTTCTACACAAAAAATTCTTGTATATATAAATAAACATAATATACAAAACAGACAATGCAGTACTTTGGTTATAGGATTAGATTTGAGTACAAGTTGGTAAACATTGTGATGAGTTATAAAATTGAATAAGATATACATGTCCCACATTTGGTATTGCTGGCACACAAAAACATAGTTAATAAAAAGAAAATGAAAAATACAAATTTTTTAAATTTTATAAAGACAAGTAGGGATCAATGTGCATGTGATCTAGCTAGCTACAGTAATATAGAAAATGTTAATGCCATAAAGAGTACTGAAACAATAAATAACTAAAAAACGGAGTTACTTTAAAAAATCCATACTCTGACAAATCATTCTAATTACATTAGTCTGAATAATTATGAGCTTCATCATGGTTTAATGTGGAACAAAAACAATTACAACATATAAATTATCCAGATATATCAATCAAACATAGCCACACAAATGGTTACACAGGTCATCAGGCTGAAGAGTAGAATTCCTGCCAGATTTCTTTGATGATACTTCTTTGTATCTCACAGTTGGAGAATTGAATACCAGACACCCAGTTTGGGATGAAAGAAACAAAACAAAACACCCTTATGGTTATGGTTAACATTTTGTTCTCCACAATATAGTCACCAACATTGTGTTGCAAAACATGGGTGAACCTACAAAAATAGCATTGAGTACCAATGTGATATAGACTCCTGTGTGGATCTTGTCTTTCTTAACTCCACTGGAAGATAGTGATATAATTAATCTACAAACCATAAAGCTTTCTGGTAATGCTTATAACCTCAGGTATCTCTCCACCTTAGATCAGAGTCAAATAACCAACTTCTGAGAAAGAGGAACATCCAATACTTATGGAATTTTGATACCGATAATGCTTGGAGAAATTAAATAAAGCCCAAGTTGAGTTCATGCAGACCAGATAAAATATGTAGGCATCAGTGCTTTTTTAAAGGATCAGCTTCCAAAACAGGTGGCATGAAATGGAATGAATTATGCAGCAATGTCAAGTTCAGAAGCATTTTATTCTTGTTATTGAACAAGGTTATGTTTCTATGGAAGCCAGAATCATGGTAATTATAGTCATTTATGATGATGATAATACTTCATTCCATATTCATGAAGATCACTCAGGCCTTCATGCCAAGATTCCTTAAACGACGTGACCATGGTAACATGAGAAAGACTCAAACTATAGCAAACCCTGTCTGAGCTACAACCATATGTTGATATGAAAACAAAACCTCAACATATTAACCTGTTCAGTGCTGTAGATGAGATAATTCATTCAAGCCGATCAGTAACACAGTGCAACAGATGAGTTAATTAGTTCTCAATAATACCTGATGTCAAAGCTAGATGTCAGCACCATACATGCATTTGACCTACTTACAAATTGTTTTACTTTCAATCCAAAATGGCATCAGAGATAAGTTAAAAAACCCAACACACAAAACCACAAATCACTACTCACCTGAAAACCTTAATGATGAAGTCAATAAATCAAAACAACACTTCATCAACATGAACAAATTTTCTCCAAAAACACTGACAGAATTATGTGCACAAATCACAACCAGTGAAATAATAGAAAGTCAACCAACAATCCAACAACAAAAATTTACACCTTACATCAAAGACATCGGTAACAAAATAACCAACTTTTGGAGAAAAAAAATATATCCGATGTAACATTCCAGTAACACTAAATTCATCAGGAAAACAAACACCAAATTAGGTCTATACTATTTAAAAACTACTCTGACAAATATATTACTTACGTTAATAATAAAATACATTGTAATATTTGCCATGACATATATATCACAGAAATAAGCCGAAAATAACCAGAGGAAAAAACTAATGCATCAATCATAGTAACAAATGTAAGCAAACAAAAAATTAAAACAATATTAAAAAAACAACTTAAACCAACAGTGATCAATCACCAAGGAACACCTCTATATTAATATTAATTATTTTCTTACATATCTTCACAAATTAATTACATTGTCAACAATACCATATAACAAACACTACTCCTCTTACAATCTTATACCTATAACTACTATTGTTCCCATAACACATGATGATCGATAATGGTTATTCTTTCAGAAATCATTGTTAACCTGATAATTACCTTAGGTCAACAACATTGATATATTTGGTTTATTTTCTAAATACCGGTATCAGTCACCTCTACTATATATATTATATACCATATAGAAGATAATTAAATGAATATTACAGTGTAAAAGAACCTTGAATCAATGCTGCCAAGTTTGCTGATGGGTTGTAGTTACACAAACTACCAACAGATGTATCAAGACAATGCATGGACAATCAGATTGGATTACAAATGCTAGTCTGCCTCAAGGATCCCTACTCTTGCCAGTCCTCTTCAACATGTACACAATGGTTTTGTTTCTTAGATGTTAAGCACAAAGCTACAAAATAGGTTTGGTTCTCTGCTCACCATAGATATTGAGACCCAGTTTCTATCATTTAAGTATGCAAACATGCTATTGTGCTACACTGAGGGGGCTCTACACCATGGATCTAGTTCACCTTTACAGTCCATCAAGATAGTGTTGTGTTAAATGTTTCTTTGAAGTTCTAATTAAAAGGATGATGCAACCATTTCTTAATAGGGTAATTAAAATGATGTAATAATAAAGCAATGGTCACGAATCCTACCAAAGCCACAGTAATAGTCTGCACACTCAACAACAGACATACTGATGCCTAGTCATCATTCCTTTGTGCATTGTTATCTCTCAGGAAGAAACTTAAAAGTAACCTTTAACAAACAACTTATCTTTGCCAGATACACTAACACTATGTTAATCAAGGCCACCAGAAGCATCAAAATTGAAACAGAAAATATAACTTATCTGCTTATGTCCTACTGAATACTTATCTACTTCATTCTGTATTATACAATACAAATGGATCAGTATGAATGCAACAAAAAGACATAAAATAATCTGTTTAAAACTTGTTGCAAGACATACTTTGTGAGTGCTTTCTTAGAGCAAAGGCACAAAAGATGATCCTGCTGCATCCACTGAGGGGAATTAAACCCTTGATTTTACCATTATAAATCCAAAGACTTACAGTGGTGGTAATCAGTACTAGATAGAAAATGTAAAAACTAAGCAGAGGATGAAGCAGGAAAAGCATGAAAGCACAAGTTCATGGTGGACAACTACATATCATCATAGACACAAAATAATCTTTTGGGGCATTCTCCATTTTACAGTATAACAACATTATGTACAAGACTGGTACAGAATTCAAGTTTCTAATACAAACAAGCATAAGGATGGAGCTAGAAGCCATAAACCAATGAACACAAAATAGACTGTACCAGTAACATATGTAAATTACTCATGGAAATTACTACATAAAATTCACAGTGGTTTGGCCCCTGATGGAAGGAAGTGATCAAATCAACTGCATAGTAATACCATTGCTTGGATGTACATGCCAGGCTATGCAGGGTTAAAGTTAAATGAGAAAACTGACAAATTTGCATGAGAAACCTCTTTATGAAATCCTACATAACTTTACTGGCAGGATATTGACCTTCTCTGCATTTCAAAAATAAATGTGACAACCATGGAAGGTCTTCATTAACAGAGAGGGTTAAAGCCTTAAAATCAATTAGGCAATGTTCAGCCAGATAGCCAATGGTAATATCAATAATAGTATTTTCTTCTACCTCTTGTAAGTGGTGCAACTTCTGTGATTGTTACCTAGTACCCAGCTCATCAATCTCAGCTGAGATCTCTTTTACATCCAGCAAACGTAACATTTTATACAAGCTTCAGTTACTTTTACACATCAGTGTTTTCCATGTGTACATAATAGGTTCCGTCCTTAAAAGCAAAGTTAAACTTATGACTAATTTTAACACACAATCTGTAATATATCTAGAACTCTTTAACTAAATATACAGTAAAATTATACCAACTAAATTATTTTTTGCAGTTAATAAAAAACACCTACCTCTTGCTTGGGATGAGAGTATATACGAGAAAGCAACAATAGGAAGTTTGCCAAAGACATTAGCAATGGAAAAGGGCTGTTAACCTTCAAGATAGGTGACAGATCTCCTGACCACATGACACTGCCAAGTGATACAAGTGTTTCACTATTTCTTTGCATTCCATCTTGTCCAGGATACAGCAGAGTGGAAAAAGTGCTGATAAAAAAACCCCACAAACATTGTTAAAATAATTACTGCTTATTTGTGATAAATATGGGAACAGCTGATTATGGAGTAAATATTCTATAATTCAGAGGAATATTTACTGTATTTTAACTTTGCCATACAATTTTAATTTATGTCAACTGAAGGAAATAAGTAGCTGGGTTAAAAAAAAAAAAAATGAACTGAAAATGATTTATCTTTTTGCTTCAAGAACTTTTTTTTTTAAATGTTGAACATTAATAATCATGATCAGAAACATTGTTGTCAATATGGAAATAAGTTATAAGTGAGAAGGTGATTATAAGAAGCATGTTATTCCCTAACATATTTTTGGTGTTCTGTTACTTTTAACATTTTGCTTGTTTTGTTGGTTTAAAATGATGCATTTTTGTAGTCTGTTAATGTTGTTTACTTTTAATAGCTGCAGGTTCAGCTATTTTTGTTGAGGAACAAAGTGCTACCACTAAAGATGGAACAAGTAAATATTAACTAAGGAAAAGAGAAGGGAGGGAGCAACAACGGTCATGAAAAATAAACTACTGTATGTTGTTAACATTAATAAATTAAATTTCAAAATAATAAATTACCAGTAGTTGTAGGACTGCATTCAAGACTCAAGTTTATTTTTAATGTACTACAAATATAGATTCAAATCTTTATGAAATTGGTTTCATTGTTCAGTTGTGTTCTAGCAAAAACACAATTTTTACTAGTGACAGATATTATAAACTGTTTGACATTAAAATAACATTTTGCACGTCTTCACTTAATCACTGTATAAATTCATTGAATGATATCAAAATATGAAGAAAATCAACAGTGAAGCTCAGAATTTCATATTATTACTCAAAGAAACTATAAAAGAAACTTTGTTAAAACCATTAAGAATCAATTACTATAATTTAAATGTCCAAAAAATGATACATTTTTTCCTATACTCACCACAGTGTCTGTAAAAGTTCACAAAAGTTTTTGGAGTGCAAAAATGGCAACATATGATTATGGAGTAAGCTTTCAATTATCTCCAAAGTGTTCACAATATTTTCTGTAGGCTAACAAAAAAGGAAATAAACATTACTGAATCTGGTTAAATCTTTAAATAACATTTGCAAGAACTATGTATCATTGCTTTAGTAACAGATTATACTCCACATCTGAAACACTAGTGGAAATACAGCATTTTTACAAACACGTCTTTTCTTAATCCTTTGAGTGCACAGTTATATTTCAGACAAGTTCTTGAAAACTGTCAGTTAACCACTAGCAACTGAAATTTAGAATTTGACATTTTTAGTACATTCTCAGTATCAAAATCCAACAATGGTTTTTGTCTTCTATGATGTACCTACATGCAGTAATAAGGCAAGACATTCAAAATCATGCAACTATTCCAATTGTCACACTATG
The DNA here is from genome assembly GCA_011833715.1 of Carcinoscorpius rotundicauda. Taxonomy (NCBI): domain Eukaryota; kingdom Metazoa; phylum Arthropoda; class Merostomata; order Xiphosura; family Limulidae; genus Carcinoscorpius; species Carcinoscorpius rotundicauda. Next base: position 27,167,316 of record CM022396.1, read on the forward strand.
TGAAAAAGTTTTTGTGTCACTTTGGGATAAATCCACCTGTCACAAAAAATGATTATGATTGTCAAGTTTGATAAATCCATTTATAGCATCCAAAGGATTAAATCAGGTGATTTAATAACTAACCAAAGCATACATGTATACAATATTTAAGACTTGAATAGAGAAACTTGTTTTTAGAAGTACCAAAAGTTACTAAATGCTGTTAGTTCAACTTACTCTTAACCATTGTTTTGATTCAGAACAAATCTAAAACTGTCAATAGTTGAAAGGAATATTTACCAAAACATTTTCAACCATATTTTGCCAGTTTTGAATAATTATTAGTTGCTTTTCCTGATTTTGTTGGGAGTATTAAATTTAGAATAAATCCACTACTAAGAAGTAGGAATGTGGTCCACATAATAAAAACATGACAATATTTTTGTTGACTAACTAGATTTCAACAAATAATAAATTCCAACATTAAAACATTTTTCAAGACTACAGAAAGCAGTATTCATTTGTAATGTTCTATAAGCTTTTGAATTTTATCCTCACACACCAACTTGTTCAAAGTGTATGTCATGATTTTTTATAATTATATTCAAAATTTAAAAAAAAATTATAATAAATTTATATTTATAAACCTAGCATCAAAATATGGTTATTAATGTAATTTTTTATATCATCCAAGTTTTAATTTCTTAATTTTAAAAGAAGATATATGTTTTCTAAATCTTCTCTTCTGTGTGTTACATGATGTATTCCTTCTTTGAATTTTCCATTAATGATTTTCCTTCTCTATTATGGGTTTCAATTCAATGTCCAACTAATTACACTTACAAACTATAGACACTGTAAACATAAAACTTAATTTCCTACCTTGCTAATGTGCTGAAACAATAAAATATTTGTTAAAACCACCTGTGAATCTACTCTCATCTCATCATAGCTTTCAAATCAGTTACTTAAACCATACGTTTTTTTTATATGAATGACATATTTTCAACCAACAGAGATCAATTTTTTCCTCTACCATATCTTATTATTGTTTCTTCATTTTGATAGATTTAGTAAACAGCTGGCTTCAGATTTCATTGCTTTTTGTTGTTCAGCTCCAAGCAGCTAACAGACACTTTTACAACTATTTAGAGTTTTAATGATTAAACACTGGTTGAATTATTGTTTTTGGAGGTTTGCTTCTTGTGACTGATCTATTATTTGTGTTTAAAAATGCTTATTTGGAAGGTAAACTGTTTTATATTTAAAAAAAAATTACTTAAAAAAAGGTTAGTATTCTATGACAGCAATGGCAAAAGGCTAGAGTCCACATAAAAGTACCAACTTTCTTGTTTATAGAATTTTTAAAATTTATTATTACACATTATTTCACAAAAGTAACTCAAATATAAAAATTGGAAACACTGAGCTCATTCAATTTCAACTCAATCTCACAGCACAAGCACAGCTGTAATCTGATCATTTGCTTATACTAATCTCTTGTTGCAACATCTTATAATTTATTGCTTTTCACACAAAGTGCAAGTCCAAGATAACATTAATAATGTGAAAAAGATTAGAAATTAGGATCTTAGGTTAAGTAATTGTAACTATCTGTTAGAACAATCTGCAATACTTTCAGAAAAAAATAAATAAAAGGTATTTTTCATTTTATTTCCCACTTTTAAACTCATTTCTCTACTACAATGAGTGTTTAGGTAGAGAAAATAATAGATAGAATATAAAGTTTTAATATTTGTTGAGGGGTTTCTAGAAGTTATGTAAATGTAACAAAAACAAAAAAAATCCCCCGTAAGATTAAGTATCTTATTCTTATCATGAAAATCACCTTTCACTCAGACTTACTGTCATATGTTTATCAACTGCCAATTAATGACTTTCACTTATAGTTCTTAATAATATAAATATAGTGTTGTTGCTATTGGGCTTAGGATTCCTGTACAGTAGGCACCTGTGACTTGTTGGTGATTTATTAAGAAAATACAAATGCACAGCATTCACTTCCCTTGTTTTTAAAATAATATATACAGTTGGGACTAGTTAAATATATGTACAATATATTCTTTACACTATGAATGATCACAGGTTTATCATAAACACTATACAGTCCTCATCTTATTGCCAAAAGTTCACTAAGGCCTATTAAATTGCTTTATAATTTCAGTTGACAAGTTAAACTATTTTTCTCTATTACTTTTGCCAAACTATCCAAATATAGTTGACTTATGTTTTGAGTTACCACAGTTGCATCTTATACTTCGAAAATTGTCTACTCCTTTTTTGTACTTAGGAATACTTCCAACAAATGCCTACTTTTTGTCAAAGTAGTTGCAGACAGGTTCAATTACTTTAGAAAGTCTCTGATGAAATCAATTATCTTTCTCATCTCTTTCAATACCATTAGTTTCACTCTAATATATATCAACCATGAGGCTTTCCTTCTCTGTTTGAACATCTCTTATGTGAATTTACTTTGTCTATCTGTCTGTTTCTTGCTCATCATACACTATTTGTTCATTACTAATCATCTGCTTGCTATATCTGAGACATAAATAAATTTCATGCAGTGTTAGATAATCTTAAAATCAATGAATAAGAAACACAATTTACAACCCTTACCAATTTATTTAACTAGCCTTGTCATAACCTTTACTTCAAAATAATTGCATCTAACTCTCATGTTATGAACAAAATTAAACAATCATAAAATCCCCAAATAAATAAATTACTAAATATCTGCTCTGAACAGCCTTTGATATCATAATATAAACCTTTCTTGAAGAGAAATATTCACAAAACCTTTTCACTATATACAAAGGCTGTTCTTAGTTCATACACAAAGTCTGCTTCAACATTTGCAGTTTCTGTGATGCCCATATCAGCATCCTTGCACTGTTGATTTTGCACCTCTGAATGTAAGCAAGTGGTTGATGGTCTGTCTGAATTATGAACTCTTTCCTGTACAGGTAGTTCTTGAACTTTTGGAGAGCAAATATGATACCCAGATACTCTCATTCAATCATGGATTAATTATTCTCATTATTTATTATTGCTTGTACATATTACTGGAAATGGTCTGTTTTCACAATCTTATAAAAGTATTGCTCTAATTACAATGTCTGAAGCATTAGCCTGGACAATGAATGACTCATTGAAGTTTGCCATTTGAGAAACCAATGAACTTCCTGGCATGTTCTTTAATTTCTAAAATGCTACCTGGTGGAGTTGTTCCCACTTCACCTTGCTGGGCAAGCCTTTCTTGGTCATGTCAGTCAAGGGTGCATTAATTTAAGTGTAGTTTGGGATGAATTTCTTGTAGTATTCTGTTAATCCCAAGAAGGATCCAACTTGCTGCTTGGTTGTCATAGCCAGTGTATATGTATGCAGATTATATTTTGGTATTTCATGGCTATCTATCAATTTCCCCACTTTATATCCAACAAACTACAGTGCAGAATGTCCAATGTAGGGCTTAGAAGGTTTGATGGTGAAGCCTTCTGCCATCACTTACCAGAACCGATCTTTCCATCATGCAGTGTGTACCAGACTGTCATCTACATCATGCTCAATGTTGGTGGTGTTGCACAGCATCTTCCTCATCGTGCAACTGAATATTGCTGCTGAGTTGATTAATGCAATTTCCTTAAATTTGTAACAACAAACTGGTGTCACAAGTGCTGTATTCTCTTTAGATCCCATCAGGATTTGCCAATAACCTTTACTGAGGTAGTTCTTTAAAAAGAACCTGGTCTCACCTAGTTTTGCCAATATGGCCAAAACATGAACAAAACGAAACAATCATAAAACATTAATTTCCAAAATAAATAAATTGATGATATTTACCCTAAACAGTCTTTTATATCCTGCTGACTGAGTAAACAACTTTGGAAATTCATAAACAAATATTTAGTAAAAAATAATTTATTAAAAATTCTGACCTTTTATTTATAATATTTACTAAAAGATGGGTAAACATCATAAACTTACATGAAGTATACTATGTATACTTCACAAATGTGGGATTTGTAGTAGGATTTAGATTTATACTAAGTATCACTATGTATATTTCACAAATGTGGAATTAATCAGTGGAACATGACTTTTAAGGCCTTACATCTCCTATATAAATAACATTTTATCCAAACTATCTTATTTTTCCATCCAGCTCACAAGTTTTGGTATTGAATGAAAGGCCTCTTGGTTAGTTACTTATGAGAGACAAAAAGTAAAAATGAAATGATATTTTTGCAAATTTTCTGACTTGGGATATGAAATGAATAAATTAAGAATGTGGAAAAAACAAACAAACTACATCTGCAACTTACAGATTTTTTCACAAATTTTGCACCTGATATACATATTTTTTTCCTAGCTTTATAGATGTTGATATTATTTGATGTGTGATTTTTTCACAAGACAGATTATACAAATGCTAATTACCTGCTTACTTGACATCCAGAGGTAGGAACCAACAAAATTCATACAACAGGAAAGCATTGCCAGTCCTTGCTAGAACAGATAGACAAAAAAAGCATTAAATATACTGTTCATACTAAATTTCATGAAATATTTTTTATGAGTTTCAATATTAAAAAGATTGTAAATTTCATATCAATAAATGATATAGGAATAGCTCATAAAGAAATTACTGAAATAATATTAGATCACAAACACACTTTTATACAATAAGAAATATACTAATAAAAGAACCTTTATGTAGCAGAAACATTCTCAAACAGTATTCAATTGTAAATAAGTTCTTGCCAAGAACATACTTCTTTGACAGGATGAAATAACCAAAGTAAATTCCAGTTTTAAACCACTAGTCAAGCATTACTTGTAAATTCTTATGGTAAGAGTCCTATTAATCATTACAGTGGAAGAAGAAATAGATAAAATCTTATCAACAAGAAACATTCCTGATGCAAACAAAAACCTAAGCAGCCTTATATAATTCTACAAGGTTCAAAAAATAAAGTGATTTAAAGTAATCAAGTGTTGTATTTTCACATTCCAAAGGGTTAATATAAATATTGAGAGCATTTATTTAGAAAGAACTATAAAGTTCAATTGCTAAATGTGTCATATATACACAGACTTGAGTGTACTTTAAAGTAATGCTTAATATCTGCATTTTATCTTGTAGATGTTGAGCTTTTAGGAACACTTTTATATTGTTTTATGCTTTATGAAAGTTTATGATGTCTTAAATGAACATATCATGCTTAATAATCATGTCTAAATCAAATTAACAGTAATCAAATATAAATGCACATTTAGGAACAATCAGCTTGTTACTGAATTTTATTATTCTATATTAAACATAATTTATGTTAGGAAATATGTTAAATCTTACACTTATAATATTTCTGTGAGCAAATTCCCATAACCATCTGCAAAGTAAAGTTCTTATCAGTGGAAAAAGTCCAGTAACATGGGTCCAGTGTACAGATGGAAAAATGAGCTGGTCCAACTTCTCATTTCTGTTGAAGATGTTAACCCACATACAAAAGAAAATTTAAAGAATTATAATGAAGTCTATGATTTCAAATGATATTTTATGTTTCATTACAGAATGCTCACATTCAATACTAGTTAAAAATCACTTAAGATATTGACTCATTTTAAGTTTAATTTCTTATTAAATATTTAATTCGGTGGAAGTAATTGAAAAAAATGCAAACTAATATTTAGTTTGCGAGAATATTAACTAGAAAATGATTAAAAATATCAATTTACAAAAAGTTACTTAAAGATGTTATGATTTTCAAACACAATTATCTAAAGTCAAAGCAATTTTGATATACCTTCTGGGAGATTTCACTTCTGTATGGCTGCCAGCAATATGAACAACTCCTTCTAGAACTTGCAGAAGACAAGCTATATACTGATAGTCAAATCTGTGTTTCTCTACTTCTTCCACCAAAGACAGTGTTTGACAGAACTGGATATGTCGAATCATCACTGGAAAGAGATCTCTGAACACGAGAAATGTTAAAAAGCAAAACTAATTTCATTTGTTTGTTGGATGCTTTTTCATTATTGAAAAAATGTGTTACATAAATGTTTCACTACATGTTTCTTTTATCTAACCTGCTCTAAAATCAAGTTTGTTTTCTTATCCCTTTCTTAATGACATAACCTGATCAATAAGGTCACACAATTTTTATATATGATCAAGATACTACAGCATCTTTATAAAGACCTGAACTCTCTGTTTAGTAAAAAGGACAATAAAGGTATAAACAATCTGAAGAATTTCAGAAGAAAAACTTATTACAATTAGAGTTAAACAGTTAAATGCCAATTCAAAAATATTTTTATTATATATCATAGTCTGAACAACCAAAGAAGTTCTGCTGAAAATTACTTACAATTAAGAGTAATTAGTCTCGCAACTAAGCACTTTCCTACAAAATAATTAGGTAGAATCTCAATCATGTCTAGAATATCAAAAGTGACAAACTATAAAATATCTACATATATTACCACTGCAACCAATTTTCCAAACGACAACAATGCACCCACAATGCTGGGTTTCTGACTTGAAATATCAAACATCAATCATCTTCAGCACTCTCTTGTCAAAATGATCCCAAATCTTGAAATATATTACAGATGGACATGGATCTATTTATTTCTCTCGACTCTATTTCTTTTTGATGATTTTTTTTTCATCTTACATTCACTAGATCAAAGTAGTTACAAAGAAGTTGCAAGTAATATTACAGTCCTAACAAAAGATTTTTTTTCTTCTTTTTTACAGATTTTCCTTGAAACTGAGAGATTTAAAGGCCTGTGAAATTTCGAAACTTTTCACCTAAGAATCACATCTGCACTTCACTGCACAGGTATAAAAATATGTTTAAAACTAAATTATGACTGGCAGTCACTGTAAGGGTAGGTAACATTGAAAACTAAATCACAGTCACCCACAAACATCAACACTTACTCCAGAGGCATGAAAAATACAAAACTACATCATTTAATACAGACATTTACATAAGATGACTTCCACTCTCTCCAGTCCTTTTGAAGTCAGAAAAACAAGTTTCCTTCTACATTCCTATCTTTAACATAACTAGAAGATTAAAAACAACACTAATATCTAAATATCTATGCTCAAATCACCCACTATACACCAAAACTGGGAAAAGTCTCACACTGAAGTAGTGTAAATAACAAAACAACATTTAAGGCTGTATACACCCAAAAAATGCTCACACGAAAAATCATCACAGAAACAAATGCTGCTTTTTTATTTACAAAGTTTGTAAATAAACAATGAATGATAAATTATCTTTTAATTTTAAGTAAAAAATCAACTGCTTACATAGTTTTTATTTTTATATAGATAGATTCTTATATATCTTTGGAACAAATGATTTTATTGAGGGTACAAAACAATAAGGAAATTTCATAGGGCAATACAAGTAAAAGACAAAAATAACAAAGGTTAAATTGATTATTATTAGTTCTAGCTAACTAGTTTTAGTAAGACAGTATGACATAAAACATGGTAACACTATGTCCTTTTAGCTGAATATTTCTAGAACTGTGATGATAATTATGATTAGAAAAATGTATACATCTTAAAACATGCATAAACAAACAGAAATTCGAGAGAGTGTAATTGTATAAATAAAAACAGATGTGAGTGTATAAACAGAAATGGTGTACCAATCAACATGTCCTATTTGAATACTTAAGTAATTCCTTACTTACAATTTACTTTCTGCCCCTTGTTTCCCAACCTTGAGCTTAAAAAACAAGTCATAACTAAACATATGCTAAGCACTGTAGATACTAGCTCTGATAAGTTCTAATAAGTTCTCAGAAATGTTAATTAATTTCTTGGAATAATCATGTTTTGTGTATTTTTCACTGTTTATTAAATTTTTCTCTTTTCTTAACTGCAGGACAATAATTTATCTGTTATCCTTATTGAAATAAAACATTCACATTTAAGTTTGAGAAGTATATGGAACTTACATGTAAACTTCAGAAGTTAATCCATATGCCAGGAATACTTGCCAAGTTCTAAGACTTTCTAGAGAAAGTTTCACTATTTCTTGTACTGGAAGTTTACCATCACTGTGAAAACAAAGTTTGACATGATTAGTGTTAACAACACCATTGAATACTGGATTCACAATCACCTTTGACCTACAATAATTAGTAACCAGTATATACAGTGGTGGCAATAAGAAAGTTTACAAAGATATTGTTTTGTTTGTTTGTTTTTGAAATTCGCACAAAGCTACTCGATGGCTATCTGTGCTAGCCGTCCCTAATTTAACAGTGTAAGACTAGAGGGAAGGCAGCTAGTCATCACCACCCACTGCCAACTTTTGGGCTACTCTCTTACCAACGAAAAGTGGGATTGACTGTCACATTATAATACCCCCACGGCTGGGAGGACGAGCATGTTTGGTGTGACTCGGGCGCGAACCCATGACCCTCAGATTATGAAGCTCACGCCTTAACGCGCTAGGCCATGCCAGGCCTTTACAAAGATATACAAGAGATCCATGAGTGTAATGCAGACAGGTCATGTTAAAATTATTATGCACCCATCTTCCTGAAAAACTATAACAGACTGAATAGACTGAGCAATGTTAAAAATTATAAAACACGTACAACAAGCCTAATACATCACAATAATTGTTTTTGTAACAAATTGCTCCTGTAAACAGCTTTGTATTTGTTTTTTGAATTTCATGCAAAGCTACACAAGGGCTGTCTGTACTAGTCATTTCTAATTTAGCAGTGTAAGACTAAAGGGAAGGCAGCTAGTCATTACCACTTACAACCAACTCTTGGGCTACTCTTTTACCAATGAATAGTGGGATTGACTGATACACTATAATACCTCAATGGCTGAAAGGGCAAGTACGTTTGTTGTAACAGTGATTTGAACCTGTGACCCTCAGATTATGAATTGAGTGCCTTAACCACCTGGCCATGTCAGGCCACACAGCTTAATACTAGTGTAATGTGACAAATGTAATTGATGCTTATTATGGGGAAATCTTACAATCACATAAAGTTATGACCACATCACTCTAATGTGAGGCTCTTAAAAGTCTTGTCCAATGATTCTGTATTGAAGGTTAGCAAGTACAATGTTTTATTTGTTTCTTCTACTTGGCAGTATCAGCGAAAAAAGAGTATACACACAGAATATTTTCACATAAAATAACCATCTAAATATTATTATTAACAATTAAGCATTTTGCAGGACAGGAAAATGTTCGAAACAGTGCAAACAGAATTTTATCCATGCAACAACAATACTGTCTTTATGGTTTTACTAAGTAAATTGCTTACTGGTAAAGTTTGTCTTTAAATTGTCTAAACATAAATTAAAATAACTTATAATTGATATTGGCAATACTAATTAATATGTTCAGGAGACAATTATATCTTTATGCAATAATTAACAAATAATTTAAAACATTAACTCTGTTGGTCATTGGTCATTTTGACCAATTTCGTAACCACCAAGTAACTACTAAAGTTTAAATTCTATAGCTTTTATTGTAATAAGAGCATCTTCACAACATTTTACAAGCTTATAGTAAAGATTACAAGTCTTTATTATAAAAAAATTAGAATTTTTTAATTTATTTTACCAAAGATTTGTTTGTAAACATATGGGCATCAGAGTGACTGATGCCATATTCATGCCCATAATGACATGAATAAATTTTCATGTTAATGTTAAAAAATCCTTGTTTTCATGTTAAATTCTTCAAATTTCATTTGCATAACCTCTAAAATATCATACACGAATATCCAAATTTTTTTTCAGTAAATCTTTGTAACTTGTATATTTTGTCTACTCCAAAACTATATGGACTTTGTCACTTTGACCAACAAGATGACCATTACAAAACTACTAACAATTTAAGTAGGTCTAAATTACTTTTTTTTTCCTTTCTAGAAAGACTGCAAATTGTAGCAAACAATTATAATATTTATCTTAAACGTTTAAAGGTAGTAACAGGTCATAACTGTTGTTTGAACCATGTTTAACTTATAATCCTGTGATAAAAGATGTACTTCACATGGTGAATATGTATATAGTGTTATTAAATGATGCAATGCATTATCATTAGTCTAATCTATACTCATGGAGATATTTACTATTATTTTTTATTTTCTAACAAATCTCAAGTAATAATTTCCTAACTTTTACATTTTAGTTTCTTAATAACAAAGTACATGTAAGAAAACTACATTGACCAGTTTTTGTTTTCCAGCCCACCAATAAAACTTGTGCTCACTTTCTTGTAAAGATAGTACAGCTACATCAAATAGTTTTCATTTTCTTTAGACATTTACTTAAGAACACAAAATAATAACATGAAAAAACATTGGCATATAAGTATTACAATGTAACTAGCTTTCTAACTAGAGCATATGAGCCTTAAAATAATTCCCTTATCTGTTTGATCTTAATTTGGCAACAACAACTGAGAAAAGGTGGCATTATATATATACATATACATATCATTTGGTAAATTGAAATTTTATCTCTCCATTAGTTGTAAATAATGTACTGGCATACATCAGAGAAAATTAATGGCAAATTATGAAAAATAGGATGAGAAAGGAGAGCAGAGCAAGTGTGTCTGACTTTCTGGTTTATAGTTTCGTAAATAAAGAAGATTGAAAATTAAGAAATTAGACTATGCCTTAGTTGTACCAATACTATAAATATTAATTTATTTTCAACTAGAGATCAAATAAAAGATGCTTGAGAAATTTGGGTGAACAAATGTTACATTACGTAGGCAAGAAAATTGAGAGTTTATTTAAATACTTCCCTTCGAAAATAAGAACAAGTTATAACAACTGAAATAAAATATAATCTTATAACTGTAGTTTATGTTTTGTTTGAGCTACCAAATTTAAGTATAGGCCAGTAAGTCTAGGAAGACCAATAACAAATTTTATTACACCAGGATTGTGTATCAAAATTAAATGAAAAAGTATGGTTTGTGGCTTCATTGTTCTAACTTAGTGTGCAAATGAATAATATTCCACTTTAGCAATATTCAATACAGGAACTAAAAGCAACAATATGATAAAAAAATACACAAACTACAACATGAATCCCTAAAATTCAACTTTGCAATGTTTCAGGTTTTAAGGCAATTTGTCTGTATTCATTCCTGTCTGTAGAACATTCAATAAATGATATATACAGAAAAAAGAAACTAGTGGTATTATCTAATGGTAAAACTGTGATGTTCCTAATTATTGTGATATTACATCTCTTGCAGTGAAAGCTTATGCAATAATGCAAGTATCTCACAGATACCTCAAGTGATAATGAAGTACATTTATGGGATGGCCTGGTATCACATAAGAATGACACTTTACACTCATGTAAAATGTAAACTTTCAGCATTAAACTGCATTTTTACAAAAGAAAAATTTTTCCCAAGTATGGAATGCTTAAAATCTTGTTGAAATAATTTATACTTAAAAGGAGAAGAGGCCAAAATATCATGAAGGTGTGAAGTTCCATGATTTAAGTAAAATTATCATTTGATTATAATATATGCACATCTATCATGCAGTGTATTAATTTCATTATGTTATGACTATATTACTATAAACAAAAACGAAACAAGAAACTTGAAATATTCTGTAATACATATTCACAAGATTAATATTTCTAAATGAAAAATATTTATGAAAAAAAGTTAAAACCATGAATATTTTAAAAATTACTATTTGATTTGCAATAATTTTGTTGTTATTGGTACCATTTTTAAAAGGATTTCATTTATTAAAAAAACATTTAAGGATAAAGAACAAATTAAATATGTGGAATTTTTTCACCCATCTTGTAAACAGTGTCACAACTTCTAAACAACAAATATATGTTTTTAATAAAGTAGTATATTTCTTTTAAAAAAACAGAAATGATACACCACAGATATAAATCTTATTCAGACACAGTAAACTTAAATTTTTGTGCTCAGCAATAACTTAGTGGAGTTCTTACCTTGGATCAATGGTTATATAGCAAGCAACAAGTTCCATTATATTAAAATCTTTGACCTGAAATAAAAAAAGAATGAAAACTTAGTTTTAACAAAATGGAACCATGAGCTTTACAGATCAAAGCACCATGTTAATAAAAATTCACATTAAATTACCAGAACCACAATTCATACTTTACTATGAGCAATATATTAAAACACAAATATTTGGGTAATTAATGTTTTCCACCTACTACATTACCAGTGCCACGTCTAAAGTACTGACAACTTCTCGAGTGTATAGGAATTGAGCAAACAGATATAAACATCTTTAAAAGTCTTTAGACACGTGTTAAATGTTTAGAAACAAAAAACATAAAAACTCAATTATAAATCGTAAACTTTACATATCTTTTTCACAAATACGTTAGTATGCTATTTGGCAAATGTAGTAAATTTACTAATACAAAAACTTCAGTCCCTTAAATATCAAACTTACCAGCCTGGTAGCAAGATGACGTCCATTTGATGCAATAACTCTCAACAGTTTAAGACCTAGCCACAATGGATGGCCATAAACATCTTTGCTCTTCCCTTTTACTGAATCTAAAACATAGTTATTTAATGGTAATGTTGTAATAATTGGACATAAATTGTTATCATGGTCTAAGTCTAATTATTAATTAGTAACTAATTTGTATACACACACACACACATATTTTTATATAATGAGATATCACTTATTAGCTTTATCCTATATTTAAGTTGCTAACCTCCTGCTGTCTTTGGAGAATTATATTAAGTCCTCAGAAAGATAATTTTTGTAGCTACTACCAGTAGCTGAAATTTGATCCTGAATCTTCTTAATGAAAAGTCTTGCATTTATCCATTTGATTAGATTCCCTTACTGGGATTTGAATACAATGATCTTAATGTTTTCAAGAGGGAAACTGTGGTTTCACTAACTTCTATGCAAAATTAAACAAGCGTGTTGTCATATCAGGTAGACACAAAAAAACTTTTTTTCCCCCTCAAATGTGTGTTATACCTGATTACTTTAGTATTATCACATCTTACTATAGAAAATTCTTTTGCACAACAAGTAATTGGAAATAGATCATTGATATCGAGTCTTGTACATCAAATAAGTTTCTTAATTCTAATTTCTGTAAATGTTGGTTTTGTTTTTCAAATGTACTAGAGTCCACATTCTCAGGGGATGTTTTGTTCCCTTTCCCTTGGGTTTTTAGGTAGTAGGTATATAAATTAACTGTAACTAATATAATATGTTGTGGTTTCTGAATGTTGTTACATCTTTATTTTGTTTGTATACCCTCTTCATCTTTAAGACACCTCAAATGTAGGAGAATATTGTTATATATCTAATTTTCTTCATTTATACTTAGTGCTTATCTTCATTTTCTTTTTTCATCAAGTGTTCCAGGTATCTATTGTTAAGCATCATTGTAATAATGAGTTTTCTTAGATATTTCAAATCTTGTTGTTCCTGGAAACTAGGCAGTTACTGATTTATTAATTTCACAATTATCCTATCAGGTAACAAAGCAATTCATCCTGACGATAATGATTAGGAGACAAAAGATATTATTTTAATCAAACATCAAAGTTCTTAAATAAATATCTTCCTTCCTCATCAGCTCAGTTGAAATCATACAACACAAACTTTTACTACTAGAGAAAATATGCTCATCCAGTTTTGATTCTTGAATGTTTTTCATGCTATATCATACTGATTTAACTTGTACTTCATCTCATTTAACCATAAACATATGGGACAGTTTAGAACTGTTTATTTCTTACATGCCACAAGAATGTGTCATAGCCATATTATACAACTAAGCCTGACCTTTATTCCATTACTAATTAATGTATATCCACTTTACCCATTGCATTATCTACTACACAGACACAGTGTTAAGGAAAAAAAAAACTTTGTGCAATAGTTGACCATTCCCTTAAGCTATCAAAACAGTGTGCTCTTGCTGGTGGTAAAGCAAACCTGATTTTAGATTACATCTACAGAAATACTGTATACAATTCTAAAAAGGTTATAATTTCATTGCATAAATCAGTAGTTAGGTCACATTTGGGGTATTTGTTCAGTCTTGGGCTCCTTACCTTATGAAGGACATTAAATTGTTAGAAAGGGTTTAGAGAATGGTTACAAGAACAGTATCTGGAATTGAGGGATTATCATACGAGGTGAGGCTGAAATATCTTAAACTTTTTCTCTTGAAAAGAAATGGTTAGAAGGGATATGACTGAGGTATTTAAGGTTGCTAAGAGAATTGACAGTGCTGATATATCTTTCTTTGTATTTAATAGAGACAATGTTAGGACTAGAGAACAAAAATATAAATTCTTATAACATAGAACACACTTTCATTTAAAATATTTTTTTTTTAACATGGTAGTTGGTCCTTGGAATGGATTGTCTTCAAATGTGGAGGATGCAGCAAATTTAAGGAAGTTTAAGAGAAGGCTTGATAAATACTTGAATAAGGAATGGCTATGAGTTTGATTTTTTCCCTAAGTTTAGTTCAGTGGATGGGATGGTCTAGATGAGTGAAAGCTTCCTTGTTGTCTTTTTTTTTTCTTCCAAATTTATGTTCATATAGAAACTGCAGCTCTCTTATACAAGACAGAGCCTTACATCAGATTCATTGGTGGTGTAAAATTTGCCCAAACTTCAGTTGATTAAAAAAAAGCAACAGTCAGTAGTTACTCAGTTGAATGGTATACTATCATAACATACGATGGGTATTCTCAATCAATTCAATTCCATCCATAGGTCATGAACTTAAATATCTCTTAACTGTTCATACAACTCTGCATTGTAAAAATCTGGGTATTGAAACTGGTTTCTTAGTCCCAGTGCTCTTAATCATGTCTAGCAATTAGTGACACATTACTGAAAAGCATTAATCAATATATAACCTATAGCTCACTTGGTAAAATGATCCATAACAACCAGCACCCTTACAGTTATTATTCTATGCTTTACAAAGAGAAGTCAACTGTGGTATGACTAGGGTACTTTTCTTCAAAGTTCCTATAATTCTCTGCCAGAAATTCTGGTTATTCCTCTGGACTTCAGATATATTAGTGTCTATATCATCTTTTAATGTCTTTCAATAAACACAAACACTTCTGCATATTTACAATGGTGTATGACACTCCCTGGTGTCTTTTTGTTTTGCATTATGCAATGCCCCAAGTAACCCTTGTCTTAAAGTTTTGGAAACCACTAGCTGCATCATATATTGGATACTATGCTTCAGTGGTTCACAACAATTACCCAATACACCATATAGACTCATGACTGACTGCACAAATGTGTTGTGTATGTCAAAGATGTATTTGTCATTTTGTGACAGTCATGTTTTACATTGCTACATGATAAGTAGTTGTTCTCAAGTGTTTCAATTCTTCAGCTGTTCTTCCTGAATCTCATGATTGATCATTCATGATGTGTCCATCAAAAAACAATGTCACTTATGATATGGTGTGTTCTTCAATGCTGCTGTAACAGCTTTGACTTAGAAGACATGGACATTCAATAAATGGACTTACTTGCTGGTAAAGTAATTTGTTGGCATTTCCATGCTGCTAATCTAAATGATAGTATACAGAAAATGCATACAAAACGTATGGCCCAACATGCAATTAAACCTTCTGGATTTTTGAATCACTAGCCATCTACATGATAAAAGTAGCAGAGTAAAATATTAGAAACATAAGGAATTCCTTATTTATCTCATACAATTAGCCTTACGGAATATTTAGTGTTTGGCTCATATATATCATTATATACCCAATATCTCCCACTACATGTGACAATACTGCTTTAATCCCACAATTACTTGCATCTGTATCTAGGATTAATAGACAATTTTGATCAGATTAAAGCCAACACAATAATAGTGCTTCAATAAAAGAATACTATATTAATAAAATTACTGTTCATGTTGATGCATACATTCAGTGCTACCAATCTTGGCCAATGCAGACAGATGTGTGGCTATCTCAAAAACAATTTAGAATAATGCAGACATCTCAATTGTCCATATGTTGGGACTGAGACATTTACTTTTACATGAATATACACTTTCCTAGTTTTATTTTCAAACTTTTATCTTGATTATACACATTACATTTTGAGATATTCAATATAAACCTCAAACAATAAAACCAACTTAAAATCAAAACATTATCCAAGTAAATCAGATTTTATCTTTACAAACTGCTTAAAGGTGAATTTTCAACAAATTTAATAATTGTCTTAGAAACTGTACTTTGGTTAGGAAAAATTCCTGTGTGGTTGCCATATTTTTAAACAATTCAGTTTTTGAGTAAAAAATGAAACAAAATATGCAAGTTCTCAAACTCAAGTTTTTCTCTGTCTTTCGGCTGTTTCTGTGATATTTTACAACTATGATGTAATACTTGCCAAACACACTTCATTGCACACCGACTATTTTGTTCCTTTCAGTGCTGGTGTTTTATGTAAATCTATCGGTGCTTTTTTTGGATTACTTATTTTGTGAAACTATTTTTTGTCTTAATATTGCTGCTTTGTTTGTTTTATGACAACATGGTTTACAGCATTGCTTATGGTTGTAAAAACGGTTCCACATCGGGCAAGAGCTTCTTTTCATTTCCATGCAAGGAGAAGGAATCGACAAGTGGGTGCGGATGGTCAATAGGAAGAACTGGACTCCTTCACACCTTGCAAAGCTTTGTCAAGATCACTTTGAATGCTCATGTTTTGTGTCGGATTCCACTGTTTTGGATTCCGTGGGTTTCAAGTGGGATCATAGTTTTGGATAAACAGTATCTTTAATTATAGGTTAAACACAAATTACTATTTTAGGTTTAGCTGCATCTTGAAAAATAGACTTGTTACTTGGCTCCTCATCATTCAAGTCAACAAATTCACAGTATGATGCTTCCAAGACATCAATATTCAGGCAATTTCCATCAAAACCTCAAGTCTGGGTAATGCACTCTTCATCTTTTAATCAGTTTGACACCTTGTCGTATGAGCTACAACTAACGCACTCTCTCCTGATTGACATCTGCTTGCATAAACCACACCTACAACTTGCACAAACATACGGAACATGTCATATAAATTATACATTTATGGTAAATATTAAATTAACTATTCCGACTGCTTCATCTAGTTTGATTTTATAGACGGAATTATGATGTATAATTGAAATTCATTTTGTTACGAGTCATAAATACCCAGTACAATGATTGTGGAAGGGCCGAATATTAGTTACCATAGCTGGCGAAGTATACACAAATAAAGCTCAGTCTGTGATACCAATAATTTATAAACATTAGACAGGTTTCAAGATGCTTAAAATTGCACGTGAAATAAGACAGACCATATTTGTTGTCATGACTTAGACTTACCATTCTTCCACTGGAGGTATGACCGACTCGGGACTGGCCTGGCCGCTATCAGTATCACTCACAGTTATGCTACTCTTGCTTGTGAAACTGTCCTCATCACTAGAACTTTTCAGATGTGTCAAAAGTAACTGTTCTAGGTTTCTTCAGAGTAGGTTTGAATTGATATGGCATGCACTGGCCATGTTTATTTACATTCAATGTGCTGGTGTTGGCAGTTTGTTTGGCAACTATTACATCCCAGTACTTTTCCAAGCAGCAAATGTAAAAACAAAAACGTTTGAACTGCTGCTCGGAAAGGGCTCTTTCTGCACCAAGTTCTACCTTTCATTTATTAGCACATATCTTTTATAAAAATTGATATGAACCTGCAAAATTAATTAGTATGAATAGTTCTTTTGACTGCAAAAATTTCTTTTTTCTGTATAATTCACCTTTAAGTTTAAGATCCTTCAGTCTCTCCAAAGACAGCTGGTCTGTATCAGTTCTACTTTTATTACTATTGCAATGACAATTTAAATAATCAGGTAACAGAAATGTGATAAATGAGGGATTTTTTCTAGTTTTCTCATTAAATTATATAAATTAAATTTTCTATGAGATTTATTAGCTAACCTAAGAAGTTTTTAATTCTTACATTTTACTTTTGTTACAAAATGCATAACCATAAGTAAAAATATATATATAAAAATAAGAAATTAGTATTTAATTTAGTATTAAGGCTCGTTGCACTCAGCTGCCATGTTTCAGTAATGCTACTTTATTTTATGTTGATTGTATTAAAAAAAAAATGTAGCTTTCAAATATGCATTTTAGAAAGTAAAAATATATCATACACTAGAATATCCCAAAACTACTATAACTGATAGAATAAAATCTCTTCACATCAAAACTAAAATATAAAAAGAAAATTTTTATCCATTACAATATGCCCTTCCTATTTGTTATAAACACATCCATCAGATAATTAAGGCATGGATGAATAGTTTGTTTGAAATGTAAGAACATATTTGTTTGTTATGAAGTATAAAGCTACACAGCAGGCTATTTGTGCTCAGCCTATTGCAAGTATTGAAATCTGAGTTTTAGCACTGTAACCTGTGAGAAATACTGTTGAGCCACTAAGAAGCATGCATGATGAGACAGGAGAGGATTCCCTAGTGGGTATTACAGACTTAACGACATCTCAGCAAATCAAAGATATATGAGATTTAAAGTTATATTCTTTTTTGTCTGTATGTGTAGTTTTGTTTTTAATTAGTTAAGAAATATGTAAACAGTGTTTGTAAAGTTATGAAGTCTAAAGTTGAGAATTCAGAAGGCAGACATATCACATGGCATAGAAGAGTGCAAACTGAAAATTTTTACTTAAATGTTTCCTTTTTAAAACTAAGAAATAAAATGGTTATGACAAGTGCACTTTGACTCACTTGTATGTATAGGTTTAAACAAGTGCAACTTGTTTTCTGGACTTCATCACCAAACCAATACTAATCTAACCAGTTATAATTCTGAAGACATTGTGACTTCATTTTAAACTTGCACCCATGCATTTAACCTTCTTGGACATAGATGATTGACACTTAATAGATGTACTTGAAAAACATTTTGTCCATTACACAAGTGAAGCTGTCTGACAATTTCTGCATTAAGTTCATCTCTAGAATATTGTTTGTTAATCCAAGACACTGGGGCAACTGATGAAGCCAAGACAATGTCAAAGATCTGCATCTTCACTGAAATCTAGTTTGTCATCATTTGTTTGGAACCCAATGCATGTTCACCAGCCAAAGTAATGACTTCACACAGAATGTTTGATATATGGCTAGACCAACCATAAAAATTCTCATACTTCTGTACACAAAATGTTGCTATACCATCAAAGTTGATAGCCAGATTCAATTAATGCTCCACCACTTTAAACTATATGAAACAGCTCTGGTCACTTATTTTCTTCAGTTCTCTTCCATCTGCTACTACAACATCAACAAAGATGGAATCTACATTTACAGTTATCACATAATAAATTTCACGTATATTAACTTGTTTACTGTTTACCACATTTGTAAAGATCTGGGTCAAAGTGTCCATCACAATGTTTTACAGAATTATGTTCAAAATTAAATAAAATAATTTTATTATCAATATATTCTAAAAGCTTAGGATCAAAATGTATTTAATAATTAAAATGGCAATATAATATTTTACTTTCTTACTTTAAAGAAGAAACATTTATATAACCCTTCAATCTTCACTACTCTGTGTAGTGATTTCCTTGCTCTGAATTTCCTATTTCAGATTTTGCTTCTTCCTCCACATGGGTTTCAGAATGCACTCTAATTAGAAATATTAACTATAGATACTTACAAGCCAGAATTTAAAATAAAGAGCCTCCCACCCTCTTATTTTCTGAGATATCAATATTACACATACCAAAAAAGCTCCTCCCAACTATTTATGCTTTAGAAATTACTTAAATTACTCTTAAAAATTTCTTTTCTATGTATATTTTAAACAAATGTAACTAAAGTGTAGAAATGAAAATCTTATTAGGTTAGATAGAAAAACGTAAATCTTAATAAAACATTTTTCTTCCTCAAGCAATATGTGAGGAACATATGTTGTTTGCTAGTAGTCTTAGAATCTGAAATATTGTTTACCCTAAATTCTGCATTTGTGCTCAGTGAAATGAGTTTGGAAACATTAATATGCTCAAAGTTTTTTTTAAGATAAGTAACTATCATTATCTGTTATAATATGGAATCATTTTAGTCTAGGTGATTTGGCTATAGTTAGTGCTAGGTACTTGGTTGTTTTGAATTTCATAACAAACTAAATGTGGGCTATCTCTGCTAACTATTCCTAATTCAGCAGTGAAAGACTAAAGAAAAAGTAGCTACTCATCACCACACCTGTTGCCAACTCTTGCACTACTATTTTACCAACAAATAGTGATGGGATTGGCCATGACATTATAATGCTCCCACAGTTGAGAGGGAAAGCATGACTGTGGAATGGGGATTTGAAATTGGGACCACTGAGTAGAACACCCCAACTACCTGACCATGCAAAGTCCAGATAAAATGAATGATAATGTATAAAGTTTGTTGAGAAACAAACTAAGATAGTAAACGTATTCTTGATCTTAATACAAAATAAAAACCATCTTGCTCACAGACTAGACATCTGATTTGGACTGCCTTAATAAATCCATATCCAAATCATAACTAGCAGCACCATAATCAAGTAATCTGATTTTTGTCTACAACAATTACAATATTTACTAAAAGTTTACCAAACTTCATAAAAATATATAACATACAAGTGAAATTATAGTAAATATTAATTCTCCAATATTGGGTTAATTTCATGGACTGACCTCATACACATATGGTTAAACACAGTATCCCTCCTTCAAGCTCTAGACATCTACTGCATAGGTGTCATAGTTATAGTAATTGTACTTGCAAAGCTATAACAAACAATATACAGACTGTACAACAGTATCTCAAAGTTCCCAGCAACACTGGAGATTGACAATATTAGTTCACACTAAATTGAGCCTTGAGGCTAATTTAAAATACAATATAATTAAAATAAATAAATTTGTTTGATATCTAAGAAATACAAAGAAAATACATTACTGGTGCTATAAATGAGTAACATTCTTGTATAGCAATAAGATACCTGTAAGTTGTTTGGACTTTGTGCTGCCAGTCATTCATGACAAGCTTTTCTAATTTATATGGGATACTGTAAATCTGTGAAACACTATTTTGAATGCTTGTTTGTTAAGCACAAATTTACATAATGGACTATGTGTGCTGTCCCCCAACACAGGTTTCTAAACCAATAATACTGAGCCACTAGAGGCATATCATTTTGGAATTGAGGAAAATAAATATTTGGTTCTGTATATACCAGTAGTTTTCAGAATTGATATATGAAGTTGTAGAGTTAATTTCAGACATGCATCAATTCCTATGTTCATGCATGTTTGCAGGCATCATGTAAACCCTCACCTTACATAAAGGTGTGTAATACTTTGAATGTGGGTGTTCTTGTGTACAAGACAGGAAAAAACTGCAACAGTATTTCTGTTCATGTTACTAGTGAAGCAAATAATTGATAATTCATTCAGACAGTGATAAAAGCACCAAAAGTTCAGATAACACAACACAGGATGAAAGCCATTCAAATTTATTTTGTCACAATGAAACCTCCTTTCCCAATCTTTACCCCCACCCAAACAAAATGTGACATAATTAACAAGATTGGTATTTTTAATTTTGATTTTACTGGATTATCTGTCTACACAATTTGAACCAAAACAACAAATACTTGCTTAAATTACATGTATATATTACTTAAATTAAAATATACAACAGCAGAATGCATATTGTCACCACATAAATATCAAATTTTGTAATTATTTGTAAAAATAAAGCAATGCTATTTATATTGTGAATTACTTTTAGTAACCAACAATCAAAGCAATTATATGAGATACATTATAACTGATAGGTATTATTATTATCTATATACTGGTACACAATTATTTACCAGTATTACCATCATAATTACTTTAGAGTGCATAATGCCTCCAGAATATATGCTACTTAGTTGCATATGCTATCATTTCTTTCAAACTGATTAGCAAGCCACATATACTTAAGTAATAAGTAAAGGCATGTTTACAGGTAAGTATTAGCATTATATAATTTTATGGTTAAAATTTTTACACTTATGTTAAAAGATTCTAAATTGTAGAGCAAGTACCACCTACGTTGAAGTTCCATTTTGCATATCATGTACAGGTATACTGAGTTAGGCAAGATGCTGATTTCAGATAAGGACATCATAATCTGTATACATCACTGCAAATATGATTGTTTTCACTTTTATGCAAATTATCTGATACCATTTCAGCAATCTAGTCCAATAATAAACACATGTAATCAGCATGCTCTTTGGATGATAAATGGGAATGCAATAAATCAGTTTTCACATCTAGTACAATGTGGAAAACAAGTACACAAAGCTGTAAAACTCAGGTTTGCTTTACAATATTTGCACAAGCCATGAAATGTTGTTATGTATCCACAATAGTCAAGTTACTAACAGACTTTACTGGCTAAAAGTAAGAACATACACTTCAGAATCCACATCAGAGAAGTATGTACTCAGCCCCACTATGCCAGAGAAGGAAATCAGGATGTGTGTTTAGTATTTGGCTCCACATATATCCAATCTGAAATGAAACTCTCTTCAAATGCATGGTCACAATCCCTTTTGTTGGTGAAATGTTCTCCAATGTTCTCATTCCTTTGGCAAATGGTATCTTCTTTGTTTCACTAATGTAAAACTCAGGTGAAGTTTTAGGTAAAGCAATATAACAAACTGTTTTAGATATCCTTAACAGACTGTGTGTTGCCGATGGAACATAATGAGAGCAACAAGCATGCAATTGCGAGTTATATTGTCCATATCCCAGGCTGTTTGCTTGCCTCCTCCTGCAAAAAACAAGGTAGTATCACATGGAATGCAGATAATACTTGTGCTTTCTCATGACCTAAGGCAGCACAAATGCTTCCCAGCACCAGCTGTAACCCAGAGCTCAACTGCTTTCAACTGTTTTACCTAAGCAACTGTGAGCACTACAGTATCAGTGCCAACTGTTCCTGTTATCTGCTTATATATGTATTCACTTCTTTATGACTGCAAGGATCAAGTCCTTGAGTGAATCTCTCATGTGCAGGTAGAACATGGTCATTGTATGTAGTGTAAAGTTGCATCTCCCAGATGTCAATGATGGAAAGCCTTTATGACAAAAAACAAGTTTCTTTTTGTTTTCGCTGTTTTGCAGGAAGCCTGTTCAACTGTGTGGAATTTATGTGCTTACTAAAATGTTTTCTTGAGCATTGACTACCTCTGCTCTGATCTTACCACAGCCAATGTCAGCTGAAGAGCACATGCTTGTGGATAGCAACTGCCAAGTCTACAGCACCTTGGATGATGAATGGGAGTCATTTTATCCATGAAGCCATTACAGCACCCTCTAGGCAACTCACAGATGGGGAAGTCCAGGACATGTTAGCTCCATTTTTGGCAGAAGAATTACTGTCAGACCCTTGACTTCCTAATGGCCACCCAGCAGCAGTTCCAATATGAGAAACTCACTAAATGCACTTCACAGCCCACACTGGACAGCTTTGTCAAACATGTGTAAAAAGGATGTAATATGAATTGCAATAAGACATTTTGTAATTGTGAACTTGTTAGTGATTATGAACTGTGAAAGTACATATTTATTTGTGATTATGAGTTTCTAAAACAATCTGTGATGACAAACTATATTCAGACACCCTTGTGAATGTTTTCTGCAAGCTATTGTTTTTAATGCTTACTGTTGTGGTTGGCATAAGCTATATTTTTACTGCAATGTTTTGTTTCTGTATTGTGTATTTTTGTAAAATGTCTTGTTTATTTCATAAAATCACCCAGGTCTGATTTACATTACAGCAGCAGTCAGGACTGATTGGCATGTAAACAATTTGTTGATCACACATTTATCAGAAGAAAAAAAAAATAAAGAAAGAGAGAATTTTACCTACACAAACAGATGATTGAAATTTGAAAAATGTGGTTCTCAAGAGTGTGATGTCTACTGTTTTATGACATTTAAGTTGTTGACAACTTAGGCTGACAACTTTTGATTGCAACTGAAAGAGGTAAGAAAGTGCATGCTAAATTCTAGTGTCATAATTTCTGATTAAAGTTTTGCTTATTCAATGGTATAAAAAGCCATATTTTCAATTTAAATCATCACATTCAGACAAATGTTCCCCACCTCTGCTCTCTCACTGATACCTTAATTAATGAATATCAGTAAGCAAAACTAGCAATTACAGGTTATGCAATGTTTTCTAACCATGCAATAATTTCTAATATTGATGAAAATGGAAGAAAACTGTTGATTCATGATTTGAGTATCATCTCTCTAGGTGACACCACATGCTCATATAAACAAAAGCATAATGCCTTAGCCTCTGATACTGTGTGGTACAAGGAAAAATCACAAAACTGATTGTCATCCTAAGTTTTTCATTTACCTGTTAATTAAAACTACAGTATACAATTTTATCTTTTAGACAGAAAATACAAAAATAGTGTTCCAAAGATGTTATTACTACATTCTGTATTAAAGAGGAGCACAGAAAGATGAGCATTATGGATGAGTTAAATGGAATTTACTGTGCCTTCAAGGCGTCATCCTGATCCCAAAGTTGCCTCCATACATTGACACCTGGTAATATGGCCACCTTGGTAATGTGGCCATTAACTGCTTAGACCCACAGCTGACCAGATAAACAGGGCTGGACTATAGTAATGTGTTGATTTCAGCAAACTTTATTAAAATCACATCTGATATAGCAGCCTAACCAAGTATTTAGTAGTGTGTCCCAAGTTACATGAGAATTTTTTTATGAAAACATCACAAAGATTGAGAAATGTTGACAAAGTGAAGGTAAGCATTATTGCATTTTAAGGTAGAGGCATTACCAATTTAATATAAGCCTTGTTCTGTCAAATAAGTAAACTACTTACACAATAGAAATCATGAATGAAACAATCCATCAAAGTATATTTTCAAAATGACTGACATTGTGTATACAAAATACTATGTAAACATTTTTAGTGTGCTAAACCAATGGCAAACATTCAATGGAGAATATAAATGGAGACTGTTGTTCTACAGACACACAATTTTTTTAATATCATATGAAAAGAAAGGCTATATCCATGACATTCAAGCAATAATTGAAAAGAGATCAGTCTATATATTAAAGTAAAAACATCTGTATCTATCTGTTTGTCCATTATCTAACTACTCCTAGGTTGCGAAGTTAATCTCTACCAAACTTGTACAATGATAGTTTTGAACAAGAAGCATGTTAAATGGGGGTTCACAATCCCTTCTCTGCCCATCCTTTTGGTATTATTAAACATTTATCATCTTTGACATACATTAATGTTAACTACACTGATGGATGGTACCATGTTCTTCCACAAACAAAATTAACTTTATTAAATCTTCTGTACAATAATATGTGCATAGTGTGAGGGGAGAGGGCACATAAATGTTATGTAAGAGTGTGCATTATTACTTTCAATGTAGGAATCAAATGTGAAAAATTGCCACCACTACTATGATAATACATAAACTTGGGTAAAATTTAAACTACAACAGACATCATAATGCTCATATGAACAACCATTTCTTGAGTTATACCCATTTCCTATTTTAACCTGTGACATTACACATTCATCCCATAAGACTATTTTGCAGTTAATGAACATCAATTAATTAACAGTATGAAACAGAGATGAAGGACATAAAGAGTTGGATGTTGAAAGTGGGTAACAAATACTACCTTTGTCATCACTACTTTTTCTATTACCTCTTCATAAAATGCTACCCTCACCATCACACAGTATAATACGTTTCAAGTAAATACACAGTGAGTTCATGCAGCTTATACAAAAGTTTAAATGAGGTGATAATGAATACTGTAATAATATGCTATATTGTAAAAAAAAATTGTGTGAAATTTAGAATTATTATGTTATTTATCATAGCTTTGCCCTTACATTTAAGTTCATAATCCTGACAAAGTGAGGGTACTTCAGTTTGTGAATGTATGTGTGTGTCTATATATATAGACATTTAAATACTGATTCCATCATAAACTAAAACTCCAAACATATGATAATAATTATTATTTTCATTATTAATATTAATAACAAATAGTGTTTAGTCTTTATACTTACCCACTGTTCCCCAGTGAACAGGAAGGAATTCATTAATAGTGGTCTGGATGAGTCGAGGACAATTCATTACCTGTTGAAATACAAGATCTTTATACAAATCAACATTAAAAATTAACTTCTATTCAATCTAGAAGGAATTCTAACTCAAAACAAAAAATATCATGCTTAAAAAAACTATATACTTGTACTGTAACAAGGCTGTCTAGTTAGAAATGAGTTACAATATCTAATTATTTATGTACATGTCAATAATGTCAAAAGTTCTAGAATGTAAAAATATGTTTCTCAGCAGCTCTCTGAAAATATCTCAATCATATCTTCAATTCATACAACTTATTTAATAACAAACACTTAGTATAAGAAAATGATGCAAAAGCCTGCACTGATTTAATAAAGAAAAGGTTGATTTGCATCACATGAAAATTTACAATTCACCTACCATCATTAACCCTACAGAATAAAAAATAAGTTTGTTATACATGCATATGTATCTCCTTTAATTAATTTTAAAAGTATTAAACTGTTGTCAGAAAGTTTCAGGTTTAACTTGTATATTATATCTATAATAAAAATACGTACATTTCATACTACTCAATGAATAACTGTAAGTTCCATATTAACCATTTTAAATTTAGTTATATGACTTTTAATTATACAGGTGAAACAATAAAATTCAAAATGATTATTCATTAAAGAACATAACACAAAAGAATGCTTAGATCTTTACAAAAATATACATGCATTAACCACTCAGTTATTTGTATTATTATTTCTAATCATTTCTTACTCTTAAATTATTGAAGGATATATAACAAAGACCATCTCCTTTTATACATTTTCTTAAACTGGTCATGCACGAAACTGGTTGTTTGTTCATAACTCTTGGTAAAACAGTCCCTAACAATATCACACTATAATGGAACTCTTGCTTTAATGATACTGGAAAAACGTTTTCACTACAATGATTTGCAACCCCTAACTTTGCTAAATTTTTATCCTGTATGCATGTAGATTTGTAATAGGGGTCTATTTTTCCTCTATTTCCCATAACAGAGAACTTTATTTATGACATCATAAATATGCAGATTTGGAACTGACATCATTCTTTTACTGTTAAAACATTTTGTTGTTTTGTGTCAGAATTTACTGGTTTGTGTAAAGGAGAAAGCTACTCTATGAGCTATCTGTACTTTACCCATCATGGATACTGAAAATAAATTTTTAGATTATTGGCCCAATGTCAGACTGCTAGACCAGTGGTTAAGAACCACTGACTCAGAACTTTTTCTGACTTGTGGCACACAGTGACAATCTGAAAATTTTCGCAGCACATCTGGAAAGACTTAACGATTTTTTTAGGTACATGTTATATGGCAAGTGTTAAAAGCCTTAGAATGAAAATCATGGCTAAAGCAAGTGATAATAATGCCATTGTGCATGACGTTTACATACATGTAACAAAGAAGAGTTAACTTAAAAAGCCTTAGAACAAATATCATGGTCAAAACAAGAGACATTAATGTTATATGCACATTGACAATACTATCCCATGAGTGTCATTCTAAGGCTTTTTAACAATTTTGTGGCACAGCAAAAAAATCAAAACTTTTGATTTTTACATATATTTTCAATGCGACACTTGTGCCTGCTTCTGAGAGCAAATTAAATTGAAGCAAGGCTCTAACATAGACAAACAAGCTCACATTTCATCATTGACTGTAAGAAGCCTCTCTCTTTTTCTGGCTTTAATTTCAGTCAATGCTGAAAATCCAATTTTGCAAAACCATGAAGATGCAAATGAAAGCAGAACTTCAACTGCTTTTGAACTGATTGCAGGATATGAATTTTTAATAGAAATCCAAAATTCATCCAAGCTCTTTTCAGAAAACAATGACTGATAAAATTTGTCGTTTCGTAAATCAATGAGCTGTTCTACCTCCTCAGTTGTAAGATTTGTTGTCTCGTTAATTACGAATGGATAGATCACACAGTTATATTTGTTGACAGAAAGTGATAAGAAGTAATGTTTTAGTGTGGACTGTAAGTCGTTTAATGTGTTCAAAATTTGAAGGACAATTTTCTTCTTTGACAGACTTTTGTTAACAGAAGGAAAACAATCAAGGACTCCTTTTGAGATCTTATTCTTACACAGCATCACCTTTTCATCAAAAGCCTTTAGTTTGAACACTGCAGTAATAATGTTTTCAGATGGTACTTGGAGACTTAAGTTCAGAGAATTTAATTTGTCAAACAAATCAGAAAGAAATTGAACCTTCAGCCACCAGATCTCATCATAGAAAGAAAACTCAAAACCTGCTTCCTCAATCTCCAAAAAAAAATCACTTCAGTTTTTAGTTGGACAAGATGCTTTAACACCTTTTCTTTCAAAAGCCATCAAACTTCAGTGTGATACAGTTGCTTTTTGTAGTCTGAATCCATTGCCTCACAGAGAAGAAAAAAGTCTGGATTGAAGTGGCAAAGCCTTGATGAAATTCACCACTTGAATAACTTGATTCATAACAAACTGCAAATCTTTTGGCAAAGATTTGGAGGTGAGTGCCTCTCTGTGAATCATGCAGTG
Source organism: Carcinoscorpius rotundicauda (assembly GCA_011833715.1). Taxonomy (NCBI): domain Eukaryota; kingdom Metazoa; phylum Arthropoda; class Merostomata; order Xiphosura; family Limulidae; genus Carcinoscorpius; species Carcinoscorpius rotundicauda. The sequence continues at coordinate 27,196,170 of CM022396.1, forward strand.
AATAATCCTAATGTTTGGATTTTGTTGGCGCACCACAGTGACAAATCCCTTCTTTTTTCCTTGCAGTGAAAGACAGCCATCAGTGCAAATGCTGACACAGTTATTCCAATATAAACTGAAGAGGAAAATGCTTTCATTCACTAACTTGAAAATGTACTTTTTAAATCTTGGGAAAATCATAAACAAATACTTATTTTTCAATCTTTTATGAATTGAACAAAAGCTAGAACTTGAGCTTTTCCACTAACGTCAGTAGATTCATCTACTTAAAGATACCATAGCAGAGACAATTCATCTTCAGATGCTTCGAAGTGTTTGCAAACTTGATCCTTCAAATCTGATGACAAGCCTACAATTCTGCATGAAATTGTGTCATTGGGCAGTGGAACTTGCTTAACCTTTTTGATGGAATTTGTTCCAAGCATAGTTTCAACAATGATTGCTCACGCTGGCACAATGACTGATTCAACCTCCTTATGCTCTTTCTTGCATTTTGCCAACAATTGAGCAGCCTTATAACTATCCTTTTTCAGGCAGCTTCATCTAGTTCACAAGCTTCTTGATTGTTCATGTTGTTGAGCCATGAGATTCTCGAAGTATTCTTTTGGTTTATCCTTCACAGCTGAATGTTTTGTTTCCAAGTGTCTCTTCAGTTTGCTAGGAACAAGTGCCTCATTCGATAAAGCTGCATTGAAGAGTTGGCAGAACAGTAATTGAGAATGTTCCAATTCCAAAGCGATAAAACTGTATTTGATGTATTTGTTTTTGTATTTTCGTTTGATTTTTTGCTTTTGGTTCAACACATTTTCCTTTACAGCACCAGACTTACTTAAATATTTTTCCATGGATAAATGGTAAAGCTAATTCATACATGATAAGCATGAAGTTCTGCAATTAATATAAAATTCCTACCTTTAGCACAGCAGCTGTAGCTTACTGCAGAATGAGAACATGTTACAGAAAGCAGTTTGATTGTTTAATGCATCATTTATGATGTACAAAGTGCTTGTTGCACCACAATTAAACTAACAGTCGAGAATGAAATTTAAGCATGAACTTCTCAGTACTCGAGTTCAATGAAAACCATCAAATGTTTTGGAAGGTTTCAGTGTGTCTCTATAGTAGCTTTTATTAACTGATGTGTTCGACTTGCTTGTAAAACCCCAAGAAAGTTGAATGTGTTTCAAAAACACTGCAGCACATAGGTCGAGAATCACTGTGGTAGACAAAGGGTGAAGGAGATACTACTGGTACAAAGATGCCTAGGTCAAACTTTTTTTTGTTTTATTTTCAAAACATTAACTATTCAAATTGAATTGAAAAGTAAAATACAATGATTAAATTAAAAATGTAATAATTGTGAAAAATGTCTTTTAACCCTTTTACAATTGGCTCAGTATAACATACGAGTTAAATATTTATAACTCTTGATGCAGTAAGTGTACCTTCACAAGATTTGGCAGATTTTTAGTAGAGACTGGAAGTCTGTTGTACATAAAAAATAAGATTTTTAATGAAGTATTATAACTAAATAACTGTTTATGAAAATAGTCTATTTTGTTACTAGTCTGAATGTGAAGGAATTTTCTTGTTATGATTAAACACTATTCTTCATCCTGAAAATCTCAAATATTTGAGTAATCTCTAAACCCTTCTAAACACATTTTAAATGTTTGTTTTAAGGAAAACTGTGTATTTTGTCAGTTATTTTCTGTACTCTAATTATATGGGGTTTGTCAATTTCACTGACTTTGAAGCCACCATAAAAATTTAGAAAATATAAATTATGTTGTTCTCATTCTAGAATGACTACAAACTACAACACAAAAACACAAATGATTAGCCTAAATAGCTTAAGTCTCATAACATTATACATTTATATGAAAGTTTATCATTTTTATTATGTTAACCTTCCAGTCATGTCTGGCTAATGTTACAGAACTTGCACTGACACAACACACACACACACTCACTCACATTACCATATCCAACAATGTAAAAGTGACCCTTCTTCGCCATGTTCTAATGGACTAGTATTTCCTAAAATAATGTATAATAATTTAAATGTGACTATGTATGTATATAGAATATTACTATTTACAAATAAATTATTAAACATATTTTTCTTAAAACACACAACAGAAATAAGTAGAGCAAATAATTATATTTTCTATTTGCAACAAATTTTGTATTCATTCGTTTTTTTGCCATAGGTATATGAAACAAAATAAGTTTTAGGTGGTATATATACAATTGAAATAACAAAAAAAATATAAACAACATTAATGATACCATAGAATTCCACTAATTTATCAAGCTTAGTAACTAAGCTTTTTTTCATCTTAAAAATTTATAATTTCAAGCATATTCAAGACACAACCTACTTACTAGAAATCTTGGTTCAAAAGAATGAGCTGGCTTCCTAGCACTTTAAAATGGCTGAGAAAGCTACTAGTGGGATATTCTGAGCTTTCAGTTGGTTATTCACATGTCATATATTACAGTAAGTATATACAAGGGACTATTTCCCAAAATGGAAAGTGATAAGCAAAGCCACTGTGTGTGTGATTTAGTACATAACCCATATCTCAAGAAACATATGAATGGATGTGAGGTTCTTATTTTATATTCTAATTTATACTCATGCTTCATAGAAATTGCTTTGAGATGAAAGAAATAACCCTTGTGATAAATCAAATCATTTTAAATATAGAAACATAAATGTTAGGGTGTGTGTGTGTGTGTGTGTGTGTGTGTGTGGATAGAGAGAAAGACAGACTTGAAGTTGAAGCTAAAAGTCAGTGCAATCAATTCAATGTAAAAATTTAAGAAATAAATTTTTTTATACAGGGAGTCAAACTAATCATAATAGTATTTTTTGACAACTGTGCTTTATGTTATTACCAAATTGTTAAAAGTTTTATTTCTGAAGATGGACACAAACTCTGTAAAAGAACAAGTGGCTTTGACCATTTGACTGGTGAAAATGTTTTTATACAAAAAGAACTGAAACAGTTTTCTCAACTTCACTATTTTTGGTTTTAATTGTTATAAATCAGAAAAATTACAAGAAATTGTGCTTACTTAACTTGAAGAGTAAAGCAGGGACATTTAATTCAATTATATAATATTTCCCATTAACTAAATTTAGGAGCTTTAAGCTCAATGAAGCTAACAAATGTATTCATTTCTGTGTATGCTATAATACTGAATATTAGAGAGAAAACATACACATAACTTAACTATGTAAACTTTCGTGGTTTAAGGTATATACACGTGTACCCATGGATGATTTTAGATGTAGTACTGATTACGTGAGATTGATGATTAGGGTGCTGGACTCCCCAATCACAAAACATGCTCATCCTATGTGGTTGCTGATTGGGCCAGCCACCCAGGTGAAAAATTCTTGGCTTAATAAAAATATTGGTTTAATCCCAACTGGTTGGAATTAAGGTCATAAAGGACAAAAAAGAAAAAAAAACTTAGTACTAGAAGAGGGGCTGCATATGAACATTTACCTTTACAGAATAATAAGTACTGGCCTAAAACATTTCACCAATTCTCTATATACACGACACTTCAAAATATTTTTAATTAAATAATACCCAATTCAATTAGCATTTCATTCTGACAACTCACTATACTAGCATCACCTCTACAGTAACTGGTAAACTCACATCTAAAACAAGTAAAGAACATGAAAAATCAATTGAATAACATTATGTTAATTTATTAATGTAATGAAATTGATTGTGTTATATACAACTATTTTACAGATAACGTTTAAGAAATTCAACAACTACATCCCTGAATAATTGCTTCACACTTGAGTTCATTAGAATAATATAATCATACTAATACAGACCCTCAATAGAAAAAAAAAAAACCTGGTGAGGTGACATTTAAAAAGTAATTGTTAGATATATTGAATAAACTCAATTATAATTATTACCAAAAATAAACAGATGATGATACATTAAGGTCAAAATTCACTAATGAAATTATCTCAAGTATGCAATTTTGTGAGTATTGTGTGTTCTTGCTTATTTTGATTTTACAGTTTACTTTTCTCAGTGTTCAAGAGAATTGCATATGAAGTTATTGCTATATTCTTTTTCAAAACTTAATTCAGCATAATGAGTATCAATGTTTTAGCTATCACGAATTATTGAATGCCTAGAAATGTCTGATCATATTTTAACAAAATCTTCAGATTAATTTTGAACCATAGTACATTTTATTTTTCCTTAAAAGTAAAACTGTCTTATACACAGCTGGAAAGTGCATGCATATTCTGACAGTTAGTATTTCCTATGTTAAAAAATCACACATAGCCATTGGTGGTTCTAGTATAATATCACAGGTTAAATTAAAACAAACAGATTATTAAACATGTAAATAACTTTGAAGTAAGAATGAATCAAATTTAAGAGAATATTTAAAAACACTGTTCTCAGTTTACCTGCGATTTATAACAGTAAAACTAGTTTAAGAGATTCTTGTATGCAGTGCAACACTAGAAATAGAAATTTAATTACCAGCATCACTATATGTAAGAACACTGACAATCATGCTTGTGGAAAGGTAGCAACAAATACAGAACACTTTTTTACAACACAGAAACAGGACCCCTTGTAAAACCCACATTATTAAAAGTAAACTCCTATTTTTATAAAGCTTTTGGGAATTAGAAATTTCATCCTCTTTAGATATAATAAATTTATAACTTTGCAATAATTATGTGTGAGCTGCCATATATTAAAGCAACTGAAGAAAAAAGTTTTATTTCTTCTAAACTTGCAAAAATAAAAAAACATTTTCATAATATTTGCAGAATATAAGGCATAAAATATAGAATAAACACTTTTATACTTGTTACCTGTGTAGCACTTTCCAGTGAATGTCTTGTTATTCTAATAAGAATATCAAAAATTTGGCCTACAACAGCAGCAACAGGGTGGCATACTTCAAGAATGTAACGAAGGCGTGGCAATATATCTGTACGCAGAAAACCCTGAAAGCCAAAATATTCATTATAATTAGCTTGTTATACTTTTAAGTTCAACAAAATAAATAAAATCTATATGTACATACTTAAGGTTACTATCTAACTCAAAGTATTTATAATCTTTAAAATATGAAGTTATACAACTGAAAGTGTTTTCCTATGTTATTCAACTTGAAGTTTAATAACCAGTCTTGAAAATAAATGATCAAACATTTCACAGGTTGAAAACAAAAACACCCATACATGTTTTTGTAATATCATACACGTTTATATATCAACATTTCTATGAAAAAAAATTACTTCATGTAAGCGACTTACAGAAAATTCTCAAAAACCACCACTACTACCAGGCTACAATTATCACTCATTAACAGGACTTGCTAGAGTAACAAGCCAACAACTATAATTTGAAAGGCATTACTATTGGTGTTATAACTATTAAATAAAACCAATTATAACACAGAATTCACTTAATTCCTGGTTCTAAGAGTTCCTTCATATCTTAAAAGAAATCCCTTTTCCAAGTTTTATATGTTTGAGATACCAACCTTGATAACATCCATGCTAATAATCTGAGAATCTGTCAGTTCTGACATATCACTACCCTTCTCCAATTTTTCACTTGCCAATTGTGAAGGAGGCCTAATGGAAGGAGCCTTATAACCTTGAAACCAGGAAAAAGTCTGATCTAAACACACCTATAAGATACCAAAATAATTACATAGGAAGACATTCCACGCTTTTATCCAGAAAATGTTCAAAATGCCTACACGTTTGATCTACATAAATTTATAACATGAAAATGCATCACATTAAATAAAAATAAAATACTTATTATCTAATTACAACCTAATTATAAAACCTCAACTTTAATTCTCAAAACTTTTAAAAGACTGTTGAGCTTTCACAGTGTAAAGATAATACATTGTGCCATATTCATAAGATAGATATACAGAATAGCTGGTTTTTGAATTAGCAGTTTTTAAAGAAAAAAAATAAAGATGACAGAAGAAAACTTACAAAGATATCACAAGGACCTACAACTACTTTTAATATACAATGTTAATAACAAACTAACCTCATCTGGTCCAGCAACTATCAAACTCTGTATAGCATGTACAGCAGCAGCAATAACAGAGTCAGCATTGTCATCCAGAGCCCATCTCAACAAAGGTACAATACCAGCTTCAAGAAGTTGAGAAAGAAACTTCTCCTTAAAGCAACCATCAAGAAGACCTTGCCAGTACTAATGAAACCAAAGTAAACACAGTTAATATGATTTATTCTAAATGAAAAGAGTTAACATATTTTATAAAATACCCTCATCTTTCATTTTTCTTGGTTTAGATCTTCCTGAAATGTTCTTTTTTGCATTTTATATAAATGTATTCTGCAATGGATTACGGTTGTTTGTATCTTATTCTCCTACCATTCAACTGAATCTTAGAGGTCATCTTAGTACTGTCTGAACAGTTTATACCCTGACAAACCAATTTCTTAGAATTCCCCACACATGAAACAGTACTCCAAAAACACAGAAGTTTAAAAATGACTGCTTTCACAATATGCCAGATAATACTATTTACTTTGCAAGTGAAGGAGCAAAAGAAAGTCTGTATGGGTAAGAGAAAGACAATGGAGACTTTTAAAAAGTACCACTATTAACGACCATATCAAACTTAAAAAAAACAAACAAATATATATATATATTAATAGCCTGAATGCAAAATGTGGTTTATGCTATGGCAAACAAAGCATTTAAAAAGGTCTATGGATATGAAAGATGTTATCCCAAAATAAACCAGAATTTATAAAATTTTAAACAAATCATAAACTTAAAATATTTAGGTTTTTATAATATCTTTTAATAATTTTATTTAATAAAAGCCAACTTTTAATTTTTATAGCATTATATTAGAAAAATTGAAGGACAAACAAATACAAATTTCTTTCAAAAAGGCAAAAATTAACACTTTCCAAATATGAAAAAGTATTTGTGATAGATATTTCACCACAAAAAATACACTCTTCTTCTTGCTCATCCGCCTCTGAAATTTGTATGTCATTACCCTTGAGCTAACTCCAACCTAAATTCACATGTTTAATCTTAACTACACTGCTGCATGATCAAGTCATCATGTGATAACAGTCCTCCTTCTATAAGATAGCAACACAACTTCCATGTATAGTAACTCCTTTTATGCTCTTGCACTCATGATAACTTCATTCTTAGACAAGGAAGGAAAAAAATAAAAAGAGAAAAGGTGCACCAGAAATGGGGAGTATGGATAGGAGGTTAGTATCTATCAGAAGTACATTTTCAGGTTAGGAAAATGCTAACTTCTGAGACTATAACTCACTTCTTTGCACAGAAATGATAGAATCACACAACGTATTAATGGAAAGACTAACACAAAAATTAAACCTAGAAGAGCTCATTTTAGAAATCACATCTGAAGGGAAACCCCAAGAATTGTGACACCCAACAGCAGGAGATATACAAAGGCACATCTATAAGAGATTGCAAGTCATTTTGATCACAGTATATCTTTTGCCAAAGATGAAAAGAAGGGTAAAAAAGAATGAAGTGTTGCTTAGATGGGTAAAATACACTAATAAACAAATAAGTACCTGCACACAAGTGATTAACATGTCAGTATATGTTGTGTGGTTAGGATGTGATCAAACAGTATGTTGTGTTCTCACATAGGGGAGGATTTGCATTAGGGAAATCAAAAGAAGTACTTGAATCCCTATCAAAGTACCAGTAGAAAAGGTCTTTTACTGGACACAATGCAATGTGTGACTGCAAAACTTTAATTTTTTTAAAAGCAGTGAAGTACAAGCCAGAGAAGTTGGTAATCATTTACCTGGTTCTGGCTTTTCTCATAAGAGTCTATAGAATTTGTACTGTCTGACTCAAACAACTGAGTAAATTTGTTTCCATGAAGATATCTCAAGTGGTCTTATGAAATACCCACTGGCAGAGCCAGGACAGTTAGGCTGAGCACTTTCATTAACCTGGCTTGATCCAGACTTTCATTGGTTGCTGTACTTCATTTTCATTCACCATCTTTGAAATAGGTGCGTTTCCTTTTCAAGATCCTTCCAGGTGGTTGGTGTTATCTACCAGGGTATGCTGATTTCATGGTAGGTAACACCAACCACCAGGAAGGATCTTAAAAAGGAAACACACTTACCTATTTCAAAGATGGTGAATGTGTGTGTTTTCTTATAGCAACGCCACATTGAGCTATCTGCTGAGCCCACCAAAAATTGAAACCCTGATTTTAACGTTGTAAATCTGTAGACTTACCGCTATACTAGCAGGGGGCATGGTGAATGAAAATGTAGTATGGCAACCAATGAAAGTGAAAGTCCTGCAGGAGATGTGCGACATATACATGATTATTTCAGCTAAATACGTGTTAAGATTTATCTGGTTCGGAAATATATTTAGAAATATATTTAGTTAGTTTTAGAAGCAATAGTTTATCCAGGGATAGGAAATATCACTAGAAACCTAGGGGTATGTTGGTTAGCAGGCTTCCATTGTGGTCCCTGATAGAGGTTTTACTTCTAATCTAAATTTAAACAGAGTTTCAAAGGGGCTTCATCTCCTTGATGATGAAAGATTTTCACACTAAAAATGCATTTAGTCATTTTCTGGAGAGAACTGGTCATAAAATGATAAAGAAATTTGTAACATAATCTTCAACATAAATGACCAAGTACTGGTAAATTAACTGAAGGAGAGGAAATGTATATAACCACTCCACTAAACAGCTGGTAGCACTAGAACTGTTTGGATCTACTGGATAATATCAGATGTACAGTGGCTTCTTCACCTACCATAGGAAGCTCTTTTGACATTAGCTCTGTAAACTGATTTATGTGGTGGACAAAAGCAATGGCCTGTAAACTTTTAGTGGCATTCAACTGAACTTTAATGCACCTATATCACACATACAGTATTTAATGACTGCATTTTGAATAATATAGTAAACTGTTATGCCAGGAGTATGGATTTTGGGAAAAACATTCTTTGAGCACATGTCACTGTTTCACTGTCTCATTCTTAAAATCTTTTTGCCCAATTTTGACATATTTATCCACCTATGTCAATCTGCAAGCCTCTCTACAATTTTTCAATTTCTTGTCATCAATTCTTTTCAAAACTTAATCCATTTCAGCAGTTACTATCGATGCTCAGAAATCAATGTTTACTCCATAATGCACCAAAATTAGAAATAATGCAGAATTGAATCTAAAAATTATCAGGAAAACAAACTCATTAATGTGTACAGTTCAGTAAATGGCTGAAAAATAGATCAAAAGGTAAAACCAAAACAAGCTCAGGACTTACTAAGAATCAGAAAGGCCCATCTCCCCCCTCCCCATCCAATTGCAATTTTCTCCTATAATTTAGACAATTGACAGGAATGATCCATGAAACCCAAATATATGCAAGGAACTGTGCCAGATAATAAGTAGATGGATGAGAGGAAATGTAGGAGGATGGGGAGAAAAAGAAGTAAACATAAAAATGGGAAAACAAAAAAGTGAAATGGAAGGCAAACAGCCCAATCCCCAAGCAGGCTAAATAGATACCAAAGACACAGAATCTAGAAAGGAAAGGAGAGAGTGTCTGCAAGTCAGGATAAATGAGCTATGAATACAATGGGGAAAAAGCACTTGGGTTTGAGTGGAGAGCTGTCTAAGATAAGTAATCCCCAAGAACTGGGTTAATGGAGTGAAAACCTGATATATTAAAGGATATAGGAAAAAGATAAGGAAAGGAACATACTTCAAAATAAAATCCAGAAAAAGATTGGAAGGTTAACATCATTTTTTAAATCACAGGGCACAACCTAAAGCAAATCAGGTTAAATTTACAGTCCACCAAGCAATTCACAACAGAGGATAAAAAAGTCAATGAAGGGACAGGAATAGAGGGCTTACTTCGGATGTTTTAACCTACAATGATCTAAACAAAGACTGCATTGTCCATAACAGTCATAAAGCCTCCAGAAACCACAGAAAAATGTCTTGTGTAGATTACATCATCAATAACACAGGACTAAGTAATTATCATCATATGAGAATTCAGGATATTAGTCAACGCTTTTGAAACCAAGGTCAATGGAAAATTATCCAAGATTTTAAAGGAAAGTTTTGTAACCAAATGCAAATCTTATCAAACTTAACTTAGACAAGAATTTTGAACATGCCTGTTCAATCTAATGCTAAAGAAAGGAATGAACTTATCATGAGTGCAAGAGCACAGGGGAAGAATGTATGGAAGTTGTGTCATCCCTCTACTGGTCAAGGGCTATTAATGCATGATGATGTCATTGTACACCAACACAGTTTATGTTAAGTATGTGAATTTAGGTGGGACTTAGCTCAAGGCTAGAGGTATGCAAATCTCAGAGGCAGACATGAAAGAGGGCTAATATTTTAGTGTAGAAAGGTTAGTTATTGCTTCAGAATTTGATATACAGCATTCTGCATCTTATCTCTTCATATATACACACACACAAATTTAAATGGAATAGACACATAAAAAATCTTGTATTCTACTTTTTTGTTTTGTAAGATAAGAATTATTTGGATTCTTAAAAATAACAAGCAGATTCTTTTTTAACATTTTGTCCAATCAACAAGTTTTTCAAATATTCCATACCCTTGTCCTTACCTTAGTAAGAATTTGAGCCAATGTCTGTATGCCTATTACACGTTGCGACTGCAATGAACTCCGTGACATACAAAACAGTTCTTCCACTGTGTAACCAGCCACCTATTTCAGTTACCATACATGAAAAAATTTTTAACATATATTGAAAAGTAACATTTTCAGATTATTATAGATATTGAATTTAAATTGAAGATCTAAAATATCAGAAAAGTTTTATCTTAATCCCTAGCTCATCTTTATATAATAATATTTAATGATAAGTTATTTTACAAAGATTTTCAAAAAGTAATTTTAACCCTTTATCATCTCCACCTGTATGTTTATAGATGTTACACATCATCCCACCCGTACATTTACAATTACTAGATATAACCTTTGCACACACAAATACATATGCTAAATATCTCATGCACCACTAAAGTGCCCCACACCTGGTTTGTCATGGGCAAAGTATTGTTATGGTAATGGACAAAAAAAGCTTCCACGCATTTCTGCTTAACCTGTTATGAATAATAGTCGACCATAACAAAAATACACAGTTATATGGAGAGTTTACATAGAAATTTCAATATCACCTTGATTTCTCCTTTATGACATTGCTAGTCTATGAAACAGTCCTATCATAGTGTTCTGATTTTTATCATGGAAATTTATTTTAATTTTAATTTTTATATCTTTCTGTTTGAGAGCCTAAAATTTAACTATCATGTTTCTTTTTCAGCTTTAGTTTTTGTTTCTATTATAAATATAAAATTTTAAAATCATTTTTCACTGTCAAATCTGCCTATTTTTTAAATAATAATAATCAAATAAATTGTTAGTTACCAATTTTTTTGTAATTAAATTTCACACAAATATTACAGTTATCAAATACTATAAAACTAGAAGAAATACAAACTTTTTAATTTTAAACACTCAAATGAACAAACCTTCAGCTCATTTTTTCATGATAAAGATTCAGAAAAGAACTAGCTTCTGTTTTTATGGTAGTCAGATATGTGACTTAACAGAAGCCACAAGTATTTGTTTTAATTCACAAAGAGAACTTAAACTACCTGTTCTAGCTCCAATAAGTGATAAAGACACAAATTTATTACCTGCTATAAGCTTTTGGTACCTATACATGACAAGAGAAAATAAATAAATAGTTCAACTACAAACAACATCTGAATACTATCCATGATAACATCCCAAAAAAATGTGTTAGTAGTTTCCTACCTCTGGTTCTTTCCCATGATGGTGAAGACCAAGTTGAGTTGGTAGATCAGCATCATGACACAATAGATTTCCTTCAAAATCAAATCGAGCAGAATACTCTGTCTATAAAAATATATTGCCACAACATTTGTCTGTCAAAACAGCAAACTAAGGTAAAAAAATACAGTATGGCAATATTAAAAGCATTTTAACAATGAAGTTCAAATGTATGAAGTTTGATCTTAACTCTTATTATTTCAATTGTTTTGCCTGAATGAACATTATATCTATCCACCTGAGTATTTTTACTGCATGACATAATATTTGAGTGTCTTAAGTTCAAAATTAAAGTACTTTTTGTTTATGTTAAATAAAAAAACAGCATAAAATCTTAGCTAATATCTTGATAGTATACAAGTTTTATGTTTTTAATTCTACAAGGCAATATTTTTAAAAATCCTGAATTACACTTCGTGTGACATGTGACATTTTCTTTTAGGATGTTATCATCCCTATTTTACCCACCACTCTTTGACAAAGTATGAAATTAGATGTAAATTACTCACTACAAAGTAATAATTGCTCAGATAAACTTCATTTATTGTAGTCTTCAACTTTTTTGTTGTTGTTTGTTTGGTTACAGAGCTATCAAATAGAAAATCAGACCCCTCCTGTCACACTGTTTCTTTCATAATTTGCTAATAGTTCACTCTTATGTTTAATTATATATTACTTATAACCAATAGAAACTCATGGTTTTTATCTGTAAAGTGACATGTTGCATAACATTATGTTCTGAATGGTCAAATGTCAATTTCAATCAAAGTATTAACACTGTTCCCATGAGTAAGTTAACAACTACTTTGGACAAATTTGTTATGACTATTGTTACAGAGTTAGGAGACCAGAAAAGTTTTGAGATGTGAAGGAATTTGTTTACTTTTTGCACATCATTAGTTTAATTAAAATTATTAATTCCAATACTATGAGTAGTATAGAAAAAATTACTGTTAACTCTCTTTGACAACTGAGAGCAAGAGAAAAGAATATTTCATAAATATCTTATTTCTTATTTTTCATGTTTATTCTTTATCTATAATTATAAAAGCAACAGAAACATTAAAATAAAAATAAGGATATTTTTAAATTAATTAAGATCATATTAAGTGAAATAAATAGTAATAAAATAAAAATGTTTCATTATGAATGCACGCAAGCTGCTTGAACTAGTTGTAGTAGCCCACGGGTAATGTAATTCAAGAGTAAAAAGTGAGCTGTACATTTTCCAAGTGATTTACAACTTATGAGCATGTGAACAAAAGTTAGTCATGACTCAAAGGGCAATAAAACATTAAACTTTAATTATAGATAGATGTATACTGTTATGAACTTAAAGTTAATTAGGATAAACAGATGTAATTTTATATTACATTACAAAGTCATTATAGAAAGAAAAAATGGTAATTTAGATTTATTTCAAATTTTCTTGGTGGTCATGAGGTCAGTCAGGTTCACCAATTCCATTTTAAGTTGGAAAAATAAATTCCAGGTTTTACTAGACAAAAACATTTGAAATATACTTAGGAGGTCTTAGAGATTACACAAAAGAAGTTTGAGATTTTTAAGATAAGGAAAAATATTTATAATTTTAACATGAAAATTAGTGTGCACATCAACTATTCAAAATAGATACTCAATATATTTGTGGACAAATCTTTATTTTATCAGAAATACTTTACTGAAAAATATGATTTTTTGAATGTTAAAAATTTATAATATTGAGTGGAATATTGCCAAAAGATATACACATTATATTGAAAAGTTAGAAGTATTAAATCTAAAAAGACTTTAAATTCAAGGAATCACGTAATCAGCCATATTGACAAAGCTTGTATTGAGAGAGTTAAGGTATTCTTGGCACTTATAATTTTTATCACCTTAGAATGTACTGGATTTGGTTTTGGTAATAAAGTCATCCAGGACAGTTTTTCCTTTTCTACTTTGTCCATATGTAACCACTGTTGAGCTTCACAAGGATTGATTGGTAGTTCTGATTCATTCAACTCAATGCCTACAGAGTAAATTCAAAAGTAATTTTATTAAAATTACTATATGAATACATAATATATTTACAAAACTAAATCTCCAGAAAAAATTAAAGAATTTATCATGTTCAAGTACATTTGCATGCTTATTAGGTCTGATATCAATCTTTCAAAAATTTCCAATAAACATTAAAATTTTATAAGTAATAAAGTTAAATATTTTCCTAGAGTTGAAGAAAACCCACTTTGCTGTCTGATGGGTTTACCTTTATGTCCAGTAGTACTTGAATCAACTATCTCCTTTTCACTGGATTTGTCTTTCATATCTGTTTGTAAAAAACAGAAGAAAAAGCTAACAATTACAACTAACTGTAATATAATCAATAATAAAACTTCATGTATGGGTATATACAATAATTTTACACACAAGAATAAAATTAATAAAACTACAAACATTGCAATTTCAGAATCTTTACAAAAATAAAAAAATATGGCTTTATTAAATATTAATTTATACTGTTAAAATATTATAATCTTTAGAGTTATCATGTGCCAGGAAAAATATTTTGTAAATTTATGTTTGATCTTCAATACTTTGTATCAAAGCAATATTCTGACATTGTTTAGCCCTTCAGATACTGGTTGCTTGTCAGAATAATATGTGACAACCCTTTCTTACACAAAATATTTATACACTCAGACCACAAGGGTGTGGTTAAGATCAAGTATTCAGAATTTTTGATGTGTGAATATTTGTTTTTTACTTAATGACATTGGAAAACAAAGAAATATGAATTAAAATGATGTACCAGAACTATCTAGAAAAAAACAAAACAAAAAAAACTGCTCTCCTTACCACAAAGTTCACTAACAAAAGACATTCTTCACATTTCACAGGCAACACTACGAAACATAATCAAGATGATCTCCATCAGGAAAGAGAGACACAACTTACATGTACACAAGCAAGTTACTTATGCAACATATCCAGAAAAGGAAGATCAACTGTATCTGGTACTTCGATAATAGTAAAAAGTCTTATAACATTTCCTAGTGATCAGTTGGTGGGAAAAAAACATTTCAGAAGTGATACAACATAATGTTTGCAATATGAAAATATTCATAATCATTTCTAAGCACTAAACTACGGACAAGTTATGGGTAAGGAGAGTGAACACAAAGGTCAAGGTGAACTGCCTACAATCAAACCAATGTCATGTAAAATTACAAGCTTTGTATGAAAAAAAAAAGAATCTGAATTAACCATGATAAGCTTTCCAGTCATATTTCTCCATCAACTGCCACATATCTTAAGCAGATAGAAAATGATACAAACGTTCATGTTATTTCATGCTATGACCTAACAGTCAAATTATTTAATCTGGTGCTTATGGAATGAAGAATGTAACAAAGTTATCCATGCATGTTTTTCTGTTATACTTTTGTCACATGTAACTACTGCTGAGCTTCATGAGGGTTGACAGGTATTTCTAATTCTCAAATTACTACTAAAGCATGTATTATATTATGTAATTTTATCAAAAAAAAAAAGAGGGACAATAACTGCATACATAAAGATGAGCATTTAATTTTATTAATTAATATATTATCTAATAGCATTAAATACCTCAATTAGTATCACTTACAATAACTGGTGAATCATATATGGAAAAACAAGCCACACGACCAAGGACTTAAAACATACTTTAGAAAATTTTAACTTTATTTGTGAGTTATGCCTATTAAAAAAAATAATAGCTTATAGAGTCTAACCAAAGAAATAAATAACCTATTTTCAAAATAAGTAGACTGAATGTTGAATTTATTTACACCAAATACTTAGAAAAGAGCCTGCAAATGAAAGAAGCTCCTTGCAACAGAATCAATGGTAATTTTTTACCACTAGAAGACATTTTAACACACATTTTAATGAGAAGACCTAATAACAGTGTTTAGTTCATTAACAAATAACAGAACATTATTTATTTTTTAAATGGGTAGATTTTCTTTAATAATATGAAAATGGTTGCAGGCTGAATTAAAGCAATTAGTAAGCTTTTTAACCTTATATTGTGCATCATTTCTCAATTAGTTTAATTACATGTTAAAGATGGGCTTTGTGTTTCCTCCATTTCTGAAGCCAGGACATGATCTCTACTGACTGCATCTTGGCTTGATCTTTGTTCATCATCCATAGTTGAAATTTCTTGCTGATTTCTGGTATCTACCTGACAAGTTTCCTTATTTTGTTTCCTCTTGCTTTTTAGGAACTTAACAATGCTTGGATCTAAACACAAAATAAAAGAAATTATGAGAATGGCTTCAGTCTTGACTATTTTGTTACAAACCAATCTTCTTCAGTTAATGTAACTAAAAATAAAATGTGTAATTAGAATCTAAGTTTCATTTTGAATTGAAATATTTAAATGATTTATGCTTAATACTTAGAATTTCTAAACCTAATTACTGTATTATAACCACAAGAAAAATAAAAATTAATACTATGAACTCCAAACAGGGGTGTGTAATTTTGCAAAAGTTTTTGTTTAAGAAATATATTGTGAAAACATTTACTTGCCCCCTCTCCATCTAACAAAACACACAAAAAAGTAGAATATAACTTAAGATTTTGCATAATGATACTTATACAATTCTGCAATTGTGAAATAACCTTTATTTTGTTTTTTCACCTTTCATAAAACCTGATATGAAATCAAGTGGGATATTTATTACTTAAAACCATTACAAGTTCTCATAACAGACAAAAATCTAGATTACTTCTGTACTGTTTTAATATGGGTGTACATACCATCCATTCACAAAATGCTAGTGCACTCTCTGATGAAAGAATTAACTATCACTCATTTAAAAATTTACAAAATCTATTTAATTTTTGAGCAGAATCTTTATATCAGTAACTCAATTTTATCATGAATGATGTGCACAACATTTTGCAATTAAGCTCCTCATATATACATACATACATATATATTCGTTTGCATGTATTAAGATTTTTACCATTTAGTACTCAAAATTTCACAAAGCAGAATATTTCAAATTTCAGCCACATTGGGATTTTCAACTGGAAAATGGCAGAGTTCATTCTTGTTTAAGGTATTAACTTAAATCCATAATTTAAAGTGTGATGGGATATCACTAATTAGAGACAAGAAGTGTCAAGATACATAAAATTATCAAATGTCAGCTACTGAAGACAGTGGGTTTGAAAAATCCTAATTTATGAAAATCATTAAAATATTTGACATATTTATATATGAAATTGTATGAAACTGAAGTTTAATTATTATTCTTTATTATTATTAAATATGGTCAGGAACTATTAATAAAAAATTGAATACCCAATTGCATTGACAGCCCTTATTATTATTATTATATAAAAACTGTTTTTTTTTACATACAATGAATTCCAAAGCCTGTGTATCTCACCAAAGAAAGGAAAAAGCATATAAGTTGAATATGACACACAAATGTAATTTAAAACAATAAATTTAAACTCTTTAATATAGAGAAATTTTTATTTGAAACAGAAAACATTAAAATCAGAGAAGTTAAATAATTTCTCACTGCTAGTAATACAGCCATCCTTAATTTAATCAACATGGCAGATTTGTTGTACCCTTGTAGTTGACACTTTGGTTTCCTAGTTTAATAACTCTCAGTATGTGAAACACATCTTTCTGAGTAAAGTTGACTTTTTAAAGCTACTTCCTTCTCATTTTACTGACTTCTTACTGAAATATGTGCACTTCTTGTTGCTAATAATTAGTAAGACTGTTGACTGAGGTTTTGTTAGTTTAACTCTTTCATGATGGGCTCAATATAATGTATACAAGTTTGTCTACACAAATGTACATGTTAAGTATTTGTTCTGTAACTTTTGGTATAGCAAGCGTATCTTCACAAAATTTGATAGAGTTTTAACGAAGATTAAAAGTACATTGTACATAAAAAAATCACATTTTTAATGAAATATATTTACTAAAAATTTGTTTGTGAAAATATCAAGTCTGTTTCATTACTAGTCTGAATAAGAAGTGATTTCATGTTATAACTCAAAAAACTATTCTTCATCCCAAGTGTCTCAAATATTATTTGCATAATCTCTAAAGCCTCTTAATACATTTCAATGTTTTTTTCAGTAAGACTTTATATTTTGTTATTTTCTATACTCTAACTATGTGGGGTCTGTCACTTGACCAACCTTATAACCATTATAAAAAAATTATGAAATAAATTTAAATCGTGCTTTCTTTCTTGCGAGAATGACCACATATTATAACACAAAAATACAAATGTTTAGTCTTAGTAGCTTGAGTCTCATAACACTATATACTTATATTTAATTATATTGACCTTCCAGATATACCTAGCTAACAATACACAACTTGTATTGACATGATGCACATGCACTAATGTTACATACTGAATATAAAATTAACCTTTAGTCTTTCTTGTCTTTGTTGTTTTTTATAGCACTGGTATTTTGTAATACACAACCACATTTCAATTATTATACATTACATATATGCATATAGGTTACTATTTAGAAATAAATAAAACTTTTTCTTAAAATAATAAATCAAGAAGCAAAGCAAATAATCATCTCCTCCCACTACAACCTTTCAACTCTGTTGCTGCTAGACATAGGTTGCTAAGCCTTTTAATATTTTGTATGTGGAAGATATCAGTTTTTATTTAGGTTTTATACACACAGTTGAATAACCTCAAAATCATAAATAAATACACTGATATCAAATAATTCTATTATAATTTATTAAGCTTAGTAACGTCAAGCAAACTAAAGACACAACCTACCTTTTAGAAATCTTTGTTCAAAAGAACGTGATAGCCTTTTTTTTCATGGATTAAAATGGCTGTGAAAACCACTAGAGGAACATTTTAAGCTGTCAATTGGTTATTCATATGTCATATATAAAAGTAAATTCATACAAGGGATAGTTTCCAAAAATGGAAAGAGGTGAATGGGACCACTGTGTTTGATTCAGTACATAACCCATATCTTAGTAGAATAAATAGATATGAAGTTCTTATCTTATATTCTAGCTTGCTAATATCAGTAATTTGAGTTCCTAATTTACACAAAACTTCTGACTTAGTATTTTCACATCACAAACATCTTATTTTAAACAATGCTGCATTAAACATACCACATGACTCATTCAAATTATATCTGTATACGTTCTTTTAACATTTACCTTCAAATTAAGAAATTAACCCATATATAATATTGAAGTTTGAATTACTATTTAAAATTTTAATCCAAACATACCAATATAAATTCATGAAATAATAGTTCAATAGGAATTTGAATGCAAGTAAACAAATAAAATGACATGGCCTTTGACTCACAAACTGTTGCAGAAGAGTGATATGTTTATGTACATGTGTTAATCTTCTGCAGTTGAGAATTTTCAGCAATGTGGAAGGCTTCCTAGAAGTCTATAGAATGAATTATTGGAAAAAGAAGACAGCATTTTCCAACAAGCAAAGTACAAAAGTTTAAACGCATTGCACCAAAGGTCAGGCAATGTAATTCCAAATCCATGTTTGAATACATGTTTTATTTATATTTTTCAACAAAGAGAAAGCTGAACTAAACTGTACAAGAATATATAAATTAAGTATATTGATTTCATCCATATCAAAGTTTAAGAAAAAATGTAAAAACTAAATCATAAATATTAATATACATGTTAGCTAATTTTTACCTAACTGGCCTAATAACTGCTTCTGTGCTGCAAGAATTTCCTCATTAGTCATTTTAGCAAGCTTTGCTAGATTCTCTTCATGAATCTTCTGCATCACATCACCAGGACAAGAGCTGTTTAAGCCACTTCCATCAACTATAAAACTTGAGGACGCTACAAATATATTAATTGTAATAGTACAATTATTCATAAATACTTTTACTTAATAATGCTAATTAATCTTTTAGGACCATAGGGATGTACTGATATCTCAATAACATTAGAAGAGACTTCAAACTATTAATTTTTAAAATTAGAGGAAATAAAACAAATTGTCAAGTTAGTAAACAAAGACTAATTGTATCGAGGTGTAAAATGCTGGGTTTCACTGTGATGGTTATTTACTAATCAAGAGAATGGTGAAATGGTCTCAAATGTCAATGTTTTACCTTTGTAAATAAAAAAAAAAACATTTTATGGCATTTTAGGCAAAAAAAATGTTGCTAATTAGTCCTTTGTATGCTTCAGTCTGATACCTTCTGCTACGCCTAAAAACCTAAAAAGCCTCACTTTTTCAACTTAAGTGTTCTACACCACTGAATTAAGATCAATGCTACAGGTATTTTTAAACTTTAAAGTTTATGATGATAATACAGATATCTTTTCATTTTACCATAGGTACAAATGAAAATTTCATCTGTGCAATAAATGCCTTATCTATTTTTTATATTATAAGAGAAAAAAATCTGTTTCCAAAGGCCTATAGCTTAAGCAGTTCTTTTTTTCAATCAAATTGACAGCACATTTTAATGCAAAATACACACATACACAATCAAAATATAATTTTCAGCAACTTTAAATTACATTTGATATTAACTTTTTAATTTCTTGTTGTTTTCATGCTAGAAAGTTTCCCACTGTTTATATATTTTTGTTAAATTAATTTTACATATTTAATTATATGCAATTTTCCTCAGATTTCTTTGATATACATGCTTTTCACAAGCACATCACACTTTCTACCAATTGTAAGAACAGATATTTTTAAAGTTACTAGTTATTTAGGTTTCGTGATGTAATGGTAGCAATACATGGTCCAGAAAGTTGTCAAGATTACCTTGTTCTAGTTGCTTTGTTTCTTTGTTCACCATAGTAAGTGATGTCTCTTCTGCTAAAGAAAATATATAGTAATATTTAGCATCCAGGTAAAAAGAATTGACACCAAAAAATCCTATGCTGATTGCTTATAACATTGACTGTCTCTACCAAGTGGCCAATGTTGTGAGGAAACAAAGGTTACAAGGTAGCACTATCAACAAGACAAAGAAAGTGAATCTATCTTGTTTTGTTGAAATAGCTTTGTTTTTTTCTGAAATTTCAAGTAATTGGGTTTAGTATCAAAACTACAAGGGCAAAAAATAAGGGAAATATCAATGCTATCCCTCTAGTCAGAAAAAGGGTTAATACATCCCCAAAAATTCCAGAAATTTCATCTATAAATTCTAAAATCTAGGCAATGCATTGACACACAGGATCCCAGGTTTGAGATTCCCTTTATTGCAGTATATCCCTAATTTTAATTCAAATAAAATATTAAATGATAAAACAAATTAAAAAAAATTAATTTAAATGGAACAAAATTGTTCAAATCATCTTTTCATTTAGCAACATACCAAAAATTTTAACTTTATTTTTTCTTATCTCTGGACAAGTCTCCACTCAATTGGAAAATGTATTGGAATATAAAATTGAAAATAACAAAGAAGCTTTCATTATGAATTTAGATCTCTAGCCTATAACTTCTAATAGCTGAGATATAAGCAATTTATATGACTGAGGTTGCAAAATGGTAAATAGCTAAAACTGATGAAATTACTAGTATTGAATTTACATAATTCAAACTAGTGCCATTTAATTATAAACTATTTTGAATTTCTTCCTACAAGTATAAGAGTGCCGTGTTATGCTCAGAAAATAATTCAGGAAACTGACATTCAAATGTTTTCATTCAACACATACTGAAATCAATCCGAAATTAAAAGTATAAAAATTACACAAAACATTTTAGTGAATAAATTTGACCTCTGAAACAATAAATATGTTTTGAAAAATGACTAAACACTTTTTTTTTTTTTTATAATGTTTCACTTCAGTGGTGCAATTTTGTTCACAGGCAGTGGGTGCATCCTGCCTTACACTATAGTGTTAAACAGTGACTGTAATTATACATTATTTATGGGTGAAAACATACATTACATATACAAATAATCTTACTTGATAACAGTAAAAAAATATTTTATGTAAGTTTTCATTAACCTAATAATTTAATCTATAAATTTTATAAAATTAGAATATGTTGAAATCTTGGGCTGCAACAAAGAGTAAAGTTCTATGTCAGAAGATTCAGAACATTAGCAAACAAAGTTTTGAACCTTTGATCACTCTTAACTTACATGATTTATAAGTAACTAGAGGTAACAGTATATACTTGACTGAATAAAGGTAGTCTTCATGAATGAAATGAAACATATGTATGTATTTTTAAATCATGTTTTATAACTAAATAAAAATACTTGTTGAATATCTCCAAATAATTGATACTGTTTGTAATACTTGTACAGAGAAGAGAGAACTAGTCACATTATCCTATGAGTGAATATATCAAAATGTAAATCATGGGCAAAAAATTAATTCATTGTTTTGTTTTATACCTTTATAACTTAAGTAAACAGGGTTATTAAAACTTTTTAAACTAAGCCAAGAAACAATACACACATTATAAGCCAATGAAAAGCAATACATGCTCATTTTACTTACAGAATGAATGTTAAGTCTTCAACTATTAAAACAACAAATCCACAAGTCCAAAAATAACTAATTTATTTAATATACCTTCAGAATGTGATGCTTTAGTTAGCCTAAATGTAGTCTCTTTACTGATAGAAGAGGAAGTAAAGTTTTCTCTTTCCATTTGCACAGCAAATATACTTTTCTTCTTTTTTCTGGCTTTGTCTTCAAGCTGAAGTAAATGCTTATTTTACAATAAACACTAACAATTATATACAAGGATATTTCAAACCCCATTGATCTGTGTGTAGATATCACTCAAAAACCACTCTTAACAGGTTATAGGATGACTACCATTATCAAATAGATTTCATGTGTTTATATAATTTATAACACACCTTGTATTAATCTATTTATTCAATACAATTAAATACCATGGTTTTCAAAATGGAAATAAAAAAATATGCAATAACTAAATTTGAGTAAAAAAGTGATAACATATCAAAATCCAATTTAGTGTCAAGATTGTCATTTGCAATAAAAATGTTTATTGAATGTTACTATGTATACAAAACTCTGTGCTATAACCAACTTAAATTTTGCAACAAGGATGAAACAATAATATACAAAAATACCAGCAGTCACACACAAAATTTAATTCTTGACAACAGATCACACAAACAAAGTAAAACAAAACAAAACAACAGGAGACATACCTCTTTGTCCCTTAAAATAACTTTTGGAAATGGTTCATTTACAGAACCAGGAGCAATGACAAGATTTCCAGTGACATCTCTCTCCTGAAAGAATAAAAAATATAATTAATGTCTGCAGAGTTTGAAACTCAGATAAAAATAGGACCATTGATTGATTGATTGATTTAGTGTTTTATGGCACAAAGCAACGAGGCTATCTGCGCCAGACATCGGGTAAAAATGTAAAAAAAAAAATAAATGTAGTAGAAGACATAAATGGAAATGAAGGTAAAACAAAAAAGTATAAAACCAATGTTGACACCTATTCTACAACGTTAAGATAGAAGGCAGAGTGTAAGTTGTAAGGTATTTACTCTAGCAAAAAGGTATGATCATAACCCACCAGGAAGACTAACAGGTAAGTTCAAGAACCTCTGTCAATCACCTGAAATTGTCCTTTCCAGTCCTGGTTCCGGATTGTGTGTCAAAGCAGCTATTATCAAAATGTAAAAGAATAAAAGTTTCAAAAGACACACAGCAAAATCGCAACAATGAGTAGCCAAATGTCCAGTAAAAAGAGAAAAGTCAAGTAAATCGAGTAAAATTTGTAAAAGTAAATGAAGGTAAAAACAAAACAGCAATTAAAACAGAAAACGGTGTAAAAACCAATGGTGACATCCAGTCTTCAAAGTTATAAAGTATTTACTCTAGCAAAATGGTAATGATCATAACCCGCCAGGAAGACTAACAGGTAAGTTCAAGAACCTCTGTCAATCACCTGAAATTGTCCTTTCCATTCCTGGTTCCGGATTGTGTGTCAAAGCAGCTATTATCAAAATGTAAAAGAATAAAAGTTTCAAAAGACACTCAGCAAAATCGTAATAAAGAGTAGCCAAATGTCCATTAAAAAGATAAAAGTCAAGTAAATGGAGTAAAATGTGTAAAGGTAATTGAAGATAAAAGCAAAACAGCAATTAAAACAGAAAATGGTGCAAAAACCAATGTCAACATCCAGTCAACAAAGTTGTAAAGGACTACCTGTAGCAGAATGGTAATGATCATAACCCGCCAGGAAGACCAACAGGTAAGTATAAAAACCACCGTCAGTCACCTGAAGTTGGTCTTTCCAGTCCTGGTTCTGGGTTATGAGTCAATATAGCCAGTACAAAAAAGTAAAGTTGTAAAAGTGTGAAGTGATATGCAGCAAAAGTATAGTAACAACTCGCCAGGATGACTGACGAGTAGTTCAAACGGATAGTTCAAACAGAAGCATTAGTCACCTGAAGTTGGCCTTTTCAGTCCTGGTGTCGAGTTATTTAATGTTCTGGCCATTGTCCAATGTCAAATTGAATGAGAGAGATTAAAACTGTAAAAAAGGAGCCACAATTAAAAAGGTGTTATGAATAAATATGCAACACTTAAATGAGATTAAAAAGATTAATGGCTATTAAAAAATTAAAAACGTTATCAAAGTGGACAGAGTCACCATCACCAATAACTCTGTCCAATGTCACACACTGACCCTGGGAAAAAATATGTTTAAAATATTGCTGTCGTTGAGAACTGTAACGATAGCATGAAAGTAAAACGTGGCTGATAGTGATTTGAGTGTTACACAAACTATACATTGGTGCATCAGTTCCAGATAAAAGAAAATGATGAGTTAAAAAACTGTGACCAATGCGTAGCCTAGTGAGAACAACTTCCTCCTTCCGAACTTTATGGAAGCTAGATGGCCAAACTCCAATTTTGGGTTTGATTTAATTTGCATTAAATTACTTGCCTAGCATGTGTGCGAGCCCGTTGGAAAGCAACCCGGTTTGAAAGTGTGGGATATCTTCGAAAGATATCCCAGGCCCATTTTTGAGCCTTCCGTGCTAAGTGGCAAGCAGGATTCCACCATGGACGAGGATATTGTGGAAAACGTGTCAAGGTTTTAGGAATACACTGAGCAGCTGCATGTATAATGCAGTTACCGCTGCTACACAGTCGTCTATTGATGGCTGATTTACGATGGCAGCATCAAGTTCTGCGAGAGCAGTGAAAGTGGACCAGTCTGCCTGATCTAGCTACCACCAGGGCACGTGGGTAGGGTGGCAACGACCACGGCCAGTCTCTCTCAAAAGGATGGGAAAATGATCACTACCTAGTGGATTACTGTCAACCCTCCATGAAAAATGGTAGAATAATGAAGGGGAGCAAACCGAGAGGTCATTAGCGGTAAAAAACTGACTAGGTGCATGAAAGTAAATGGAAGAACCAGTATTGAAAAGAGAAAGATTGTGATCAGAGAGCATCCGCTCTTCAGATTGACCCCTCCCATCAATAATAGCACTTGCCCAGAGGGGATGATGTCCATTAAAATCCCTCAGGATTAGAAATGGAGATGGCAACTGTTCAACGAGAGCATCAAGGTCTGATTGATCATATGTCTCTCCAGGGAACAGGTACAGAGAACAGTGATGGTATGACACAAGGAAACGCAGATGGCTACGGCCTCCAAGGGTGTGTTGAGTGACAAAGACAGGGTAGGCACATGTTGATCAACCAACAGTGCCTCCCCTCCATGTACTTGACCATCACACAACTTCTCATTTCTGTGCAGATAAAACTGCCGAATGGAAACTGTATCAGCAGATTTGAGAAAGGTTTCTTGTAAAGAAAGACAAACAGAATGGTAGGAAGCAATCCGCATTTTGATATCATCCAGATGAGAACGTAAACCTCGACAGTTCCATTGTATCAAGGTGGCCATTTTTAAAAACGGGGAGGTGAAGTGGCTGGAGAACCGTTTGGTTTACAACCACGTCTTTTTTCTTTACTGTCTTTAATAGAAGGAGGTCTATCAACCTCCATGGATCCTGCTCTGGGTCGAGTTGGCAGGTTTTTGCTATTGAAAGAGGAATCCAGTGACTGAGGACATGAACGAATAATTGTTTTGTCTATTGTGGTGGGAGAAAATGATGTATCAGAAGAAATGCCTGTATTTGAAACTGAAGGACATGGATCTTGAGGTTTGTTGGAGGTATGGGAGGAACAGATATGGGTGTGGAACTCGATTCATCTACTTTTTTAACCACGGAGGTCAAAAGGCTTTTCATTTGTTTTGAAAATGATTCTCTTGGAGGCACAGAGAGATCTGTCTGCACTCCCACTGTAGTTGTGGAATGAAGTGCAGCAGCATATGTCTGAGATGGAGTTGTGGACAGCAATTTCTGAGCCTCAGGATAACTAATGTTTTGTGTCGTTTTCAAATGCTGCACCTCTTTTTCCTCCAACCATTTTGGGCAAGAATGAAAGTAAGAGGGGTGAGAACCATTGCAGTTTACGCAACGTGGTTTCATGTCACAGTCATAGGCATCGTGGTCCTTGCCTCCACAATGAGCACATGTCAGGGAACCACGACAAGATGTCTTTGAGTGGCCAAATCTCTGACATTGGAAACATCGAAGAGAGTTTGGAATGTATGGCCAAACCCTGCAAATGATATAACCTGCCTTGATGGCGGCATGTGCACGTGGTGAAGTAAATGTTAAAACGAGGGTATTTGTTGGCAGTGTAACTTGAGTGGAGAGACCAGTGAGAATCTCTGATTCGGAAACGTTCTTCAAATACCTTTCAACAATAACTCCTCATGAAGAATTCAAAGTAGCATGGGGTGTAACCTCAATAGGTATATCCCCAATTGCTTTTGAATTCAAGAGGAGTTCACTGTGTTGGGATGTGGATGTTTCAACCAATATGGTACCAGATCAAAGCTTCTTTACTGACTATGGAGAGCCAGCAAGTCCCTCTAGTCCCTTTTGAATAAAAAAAGGGACATTTGCCCTAAAGGTTTTTCCGAAAGAGAATGTAATATGAGAAAATGAGGTACGTGTGTTACTGATGTTGAAGATTTCTGTTCTGAGTATTCAAGATGTGGTCGCTTACCCATTGACTGTTGTTTTACAATTTCATTTAAAGTTTTTGGAGGATCAATAGGAAAGAGGAAAAATTTCGGTACTCACTGACCCCACCCACCATGGAGCCCTACAAGGGGACGCACTACAAAGTCATGCAAGGACAATGCAGCAATGCCAGGGTTTCATGAGCACTATACCCAAACACCAGCATCAGGCACAAAATCCACAACACCCAATGAGAACTTCCAATACTGGTACTTGGTTGGCTCTAGCCCAAGTGGACCAGCCGATTGACCCAAGGGGGGGCCACCCAAAGGCTGCCCGTCTACAGGAATTCGAGGCCAAAGTGGTGTGTTAGGGTTGGACCCCTCAACCACCAGGATCCTCTCCTCCTCTTCACGGGGCACCACACACGGCAAACACGTGGGTGGACGTTTAGATCCCAGAGAAGGTAACCAGACGGACATCAAAACTGTAAAAATAACTTGCCAGGATGACTAACAGGTAGTTCAAACCGACAGTTCAAACAGCAGCGTTAGTCACCTGAAGTTGGCCTTTCCAGTCCTGGTGTCAAGTTATTAAATGTTATGGCCATTTTCTAATTTCAAATAAAAATAGAGAGATTGTGATTCTTAAAAGGAAACCATAATAAAAAAAGGTTTAATGAATAAACATAAAAAACTTAAATGACATTAAAAAGAATAATGACCTTTAAAAAACTCAAAACTTTATCAAGGTGGACATTGTCACTGTCACCAATAACACTGTCTAATGTTATGGACAAACCTTGGGACATAACATGTTTAAAATGGTGCCGTCGTTGAGAGTCATAACGATGGCAAGAAAATAAAATGTGGCTCATAGAGATCTGAGTGTTACATAGACTACACACTGGTGCATCAGTTTCAGATAAAAGAAAACAATGAGTTAAAAAACTGTGACCAATGCACAGTCAAGTTAGAACTTCCTCTTTCTGATCCTTAGATAAGCAAGATGGCCAAAGTCCAATATAGGGTTTTATTTGGAAAAGGTTGTTTTCGTGTTGCTCACTCCAAGTCGAATGCCAGCTGGCATGGAGCCAAGCCATGAATATAGGACCATAATCCATGTGTGGAACATGCACTGCAGTGATAATGCCAGAGCATAGATTTAGCTGCTGTGTCTGCAGCCCTGTTTCCATGAATAACAACAAGGCTTGGTATCCAGAAAAACTGGATAAAAGTAGATGTTAATGAGAAATGGGCCAGTCAGTTTTGAATACCAGTGAGAACAGGGTGTGAACCAACATGAAGCGATTCCAGACCCAGTAGAGAACTAAGCAAGTCAGTTCAAATAGTGCAGTTGGAGTATTGCTTAGCTTCAATATGATCTAGGGTAAGAGAAATGGCGTACAGTTCAGCAGTGAACACAGAAGCTGCAGAGGGGATTCTGCGAGCAACCACAGAACTGCAACAAACCAGGGTAGAGCCCACAGAGTGACCTGATTTGGAACCATCCGTATAAATTGGAATGGAAAGATTATTCGAAGGTGTTTAGCAAATACAAGACTATACTTGCAATCAGGGAGTATCTGCTCTTCTCAGATGACTCTCATTTTGGGACTGTTATAAGCCATGGTGGGATGGGCTGACCAGTGGATATTGCGATGTTATCCAAGGACAGACCCAGTTCATCCAATTGTACCTGGGTGCGAAGGCCAAAAGGAGCAATAGCAGATCATCTGTTCTCAAAAAGTATGGCCCATCAAGAAAGGAAAACACAACCCCAGGTGGGATGCTTTGGTAAGGAATGAAGTTTCAAAGAATATAGTAAAGACAGTTGCAGATGGCAAAGGTGCAAAGAATGTTCATGAGACTCTACGTATAAGCTCTGAACTAGGGAGGTGTGGAAAGCCCTAGTGCAGAGCCAAAGTCCATGATAATGAATGGGGTTTAGCATCTATAAGGCTGAGGGTCTGGCAGAGCCATAGACCAGTGATTCATAGTCAAATTTCGATGATTATAGTCATAGAGACAATTAGTTTGAAAGGAAAGAGATGACTGCTTTGCCTGAGTCTTGATGGCCAAAAAGGTGGAGGAACAAGCAGAAGTGCTAGATATCCGGCAAAAGCTTTCAACCTAGAGTATCTGCAATGCTCCGGATATCAGCTACTTGCTGGCCATCAGAGATCAAAATCAGGAGAGGGACAGAATTATACTGCTCACTGACCTTTCAAATCTTGTCCTACATGACTATGGAACTGGTGGAAGAAGATATGCCAGTTGTAAACTTAATCCAAGATTCCTTCTGGCTTTGACGTCTTACCCACTGAGCATGTGAGTGGGCCCACTGGAAAGAGATGCAGTTTGAGAGTGTGGGACATCTATGGAAAGTATCCCAAGCCCATTTTTGATCCTTCCTTGCCATGTGGCAGACAGAATTCCACCACAGACAAGGATATAGTGGAAAATGTGTCGAAGTTTTAGGAATACATTGAGCAGCTGCTTGTATAATACAATCAGTTTCTGGTGCAACAGAGTCATCTATTGATGGTTGACAGATGATTGCAGGATCAAGTTCTGCAAGAGCAGTAAAAATAGAAAAGTCTGCCTTATTCAGCTTTCATCAGGGCACGCAGGTTGGGTAGCATCGACCACGGCCAGTCTCTCTTAAAAGTATAGGAAAATGATCACTGCCTCATGGATTATTGTGAACCCTCCAAGAAAAATGGGAGAATAATGAATAGGAGCAAACTGAGAGATCAATAGCAGTAAAGGACTGACTAGGTGCATGAAAGTAAGTGGAAAAACCAGTATTGAAAAAAAGAAAGGTTGTGATCAGAGAGCATACGCTTTACAGAGCCATCCCAGAGGGGATGATGTCCATTTAAGTACCTCAGGATTAGAAAGGGAGATGACAACTGTTCAATGAGATCATCAAGGTCTGATTGATTAAATGTATCTCGAGGTCACAGGTGAAGAGAACAAACAGTGATGAAATGACCCAAGGAAACACAGATGGCTATGCCCTCCAAGGGTGTGTTGAGAAACAAGGACAGGGTGGGCACTTGTTGATCAACCAAAAGTGCCACCCCTGCATGCACTCGTCTATCACACAGCCTGTCATTTCTGTATAGAGAAATCTGCTGAAAGGTGAATATTTTAGCAGATTTCAGAAATGTTTCTTGTAAGGAAAGACATACAGGATGGTAGGAAGCAATCAGTGTTTTGATGTCATCCAGATTAGATTGTTATGCTCAACAGTTCCATTGCATCAAGGTGGCTATTTTCAATGACGTGTTGGCAAATTGGCTGGAGAACACATTTGTTTATGACCATATCGTTTTACTCTCCTTATTTGAGGGAAGTCTTTTGACCTCTATGGATCCTGCCCTGAGTCAAATAGGCAAGTCTTTCTTGTTGGAAGGGGATTCCAGTGATTGAGAATACAAACAAATGAATATTTTGCATCTTGGGGTGAGAGAAAAAGATGTATCTGAAGAAATGCCTGTACCCGGAACCAAAGGATGTGGATCTTGGGGTTTGTTGGAATGTGTGGGAGAAACAGAGATGGGTGTAGAAGTTGATTCATTAGTTTTTTAACCATGGAGGTCAAAAGGCTTTTCATTTGTTTCAAGAATGATTCTCTTGGAGACACAAAGAAATCTGTCTGCACTCCCTCTGTAGTTGTGGAATAAAGTGCAGCAGCACATGTCGAAAATGAAGTGGTGGACAGCAATTTTCAAGCCTCAGGATAAGTTATAAGTTGTTTTCAAATGCTGCATCTCTTTTTTTTCTCCAACCATTTAGGGCAAGAATGAAGTTAGGAAGGGTGAGAACCATTGCAATTGACAAAATGTGGGTCCGTTTCACACTCAAAGGCATCGTTATCCTTGCCACCACAACAAGTACACGTCAGGAAACCACGAGGGTTCTGAATGTATGGCCATACCCTGCAATTAAGATAACCTGCCTTGATGGTGGCAGGTGCACATGGTGATGTATATGTTTTGGCAGTGTAAATACATCTTCGTGAGTAGAGATGCACCTCACTGCAGAAACTCCTTGAGTAGAGAAACCAGTGAAAATTTCTGATTCGGGGATGTTCTTGAAATCCCTCTCAACAATAACTCCTCGTGAAGAATTCAAAGTAGCATGAGGTGTAACCTCAATAGGTATATTCCCAATTGTCTTTGAATTCCAAAGGTGTTTGTTCACTGTGTTGGGATGTGGATGTTTCAACCAATATGTCTCCAAATCAAAGCTTCTTTACTGACTTTGGAGACCAGCAAGTCCCTCCAATCCCTTCTGAATAAAAAAGGGGAACATTTGCCCTAAAGGTTTCTCTGAAAGAGAATGTAGGATGAGAAAATGAGGTACAACTGGTGGCACATATATTGAAGACTGCTGATCAGATGTGGTTGTTTACCTATTGACTGTTTTTTCACTATTTTATTTAAATTTTTAATAGGAGGATCCATAGGAAAAAAGTAAAATTTTGGTGCCCACTGACCCCACCCACCATGGAGCCCTATAAGGGGATGCACTACAATGTCAAGCAAGAACACTGCAGCAACGCCAGGGTGTCATGAGCACTATACCCAAACACCAGCATCAGATACAATGTTCGCAACACCCATTCAGAACTTCAAACACTGGTATTTGGTTGACTCTAGCCCATGTGGACCAGCTGATTGACCCAAGTAGGCCAACCAAAGGCCACCCATCTACAGGAATTCAAGACCAAAGTGATGTGTTAGGGTTGGATCCCTCAACCACCAGAATCCTCTCCTCCCCTTCAGGGGTCACCACTTATGGCAAACATGTGGGTGGATGTTTTGATCTCAGGGGTAACCTGAAAGAACAGAACATTCCATGGAAGTTCCCCTCACCACATACAGGAATCCACACCAAGGGGGAAGTTAAAAAGAATTTTATATTTATCTGTAAAATATTTTATTCTCTATCTCAAAAAATGTTGATACTAACATCAGTTTTTTGGCAAACAAAATCAATACTAATTCTGCAAAAGTATTAAAAAAACAAAAAGTTCCAGTTGATCATAAATATCAAATTTTTTTTGAGCTGTCCTAAACTGCATAATTTATCAAAAGCTTTTTCATTATCTCAATAAAAGCACTGCCAAATACTTGGTCTACTATTTAAGCAATTCTTAAATGTTTTATTTAAACTATTAAAATCAATGCAGGCAATTCTTATAATAAAAATTATTGAATAATTAACAATAATAATAAAAAAGGCTGCATTAATAATTTACATGTTACAAACAATGTTTTATTTATTTCTCTTGTTTTATATTTTGATTACGCAAGTAAATAGAGTCATAATAAAATCTAAAATTAAACTAAGATAACAATACATACATAATACTGAGGTTCTTAGCTTTTTTTTTGACTGTTATTTGGAGGGTATCTGTAAACTTTCCCATCAATTTTAACTAAAGAACAATAAAATCGTTTTCAATTACTGTATGTTTAGGTGAATAATTAAATTAAATGTAACCATAATATTTATAAACCATTAGGAATTCTGATGGGTTCCAACTACTCATCAAATATAGCTAATATGTATCTTTTTATCTAACAATCACCAAATCTGGATCAGTATCATTTAACCTTTTGATACACAATACAGATAACTTAATTTCTTTAAACAATCCAGGCTCTTCCATTTATGTTGTAGAAATAGAATTTGAAATGACAACTTCTCATTTTCTTAAATGAGATGTCTCATTCATGGCAATTTGAATTTCAACATTTGCAACAAAAGAAATGACTTCAAATTCCATGTATACATTATTTCTTCTCTTCATAGTTTAATCCCTAATACCTTAATCAAGGGTGTAATTATTTCAAAACTAAAAAGCTTTGTATTCATTCTATTTAAATTGAAAAATACAACTGAAAAACATATTTAATGGTTGTGATTTTCCCACTATAATCAAAATGTAAAGATTGTTTTTCAATAAATATAAGATTACATTAAATAAATATGGTGCAATTTTTATTCTACAAGTTACAAGTTTCATCTGAAAAGACTTTTCTCACTCCTGAACTTGCATTGATCACATTATTTGATGTCTTTTTTTCACTTCTTATTTAAGAAAGGACAAGTTGCTTTTGATTATGTACGGTTTGGAAAAAAAAAAGTATTCATTTATTATGTGAATGTAGAGTTTGTGGTTCAGAACATTATGGGTTCAATCACATGAACCAGGCCTTCTAATAACTTTACATCTGTTGCCCATACCACCGATTCTCATCTGGAATGTTGAATAATTGAAGAAATGGACTATCTTAAATGCTATATGAATGCTACTATACTGTTACATGCCACTCATTATTAAATAGGTTTTGACATTTTTATTTCAGCATGTTTTGTTGTTACTGACAACTTTCACATGATGATATTTAGTTATGATTTTTAACTGCACATTCATTACTACTATACTAGAAAATTATGTATGCAGAAAATAAAAACGTGTTGCAAAACAAATGCAACAGTGAGGACAACTACAAAAATAACTCATAAATATCAAATTAGCAATAAAGTATGGAAGTTAAGGAATTTCAAACAAACCCACAACTGACTTTTGGAAGCAAGTAATACTATGACATCAGGCATTATGAATTTGTGCATTTGTCTAACATTTTCTGCTGCATGCCTTCTAGTTTTATACCTGGAATTGGAAGAAACTGATCAGACAGAGCATTTTTACTACCACATTATCTAGTTTTTAAGATTTTTAGTAGTTTCTCACAACTGGTACAACTATGAATGTACTCTTTATTGTTTTAGTTTTGCAAAGATATTGATGGATTTCATATTACATGACCAGTAATTTTTCACCTGGATTTAATAGATACTTATGAGACAGGATATACGAACACTTCTTGACTGTTACAGCTCCATAGTCTTTAAGATTTTACAGGTACCTTTGATCATTTTCAACAAATGTTATACATTTTTTTTTATCACCTTTTGCTTCCTAGATTAATTACTGGACACCAAAATAGTATAAAAATAATAAAATAATTTAAATGTTACATGGGTTTCAAACACAAATACTAATTTACAAGTATAACAATAATTCTTATGAATAAAAATACTCACCACAATGTCTTTAATGACAGATGGAAAACCCAAGTCATGATCTATAATGATGGAGAATTAATGTTCTTTGGTTACAAAATCTGGTGTGCAAAAATTTCAGGTACAAAAAAATGTGAGATACTATGAAAAAATATCGAAACATTTTTGAATAAAAATTATACTCAAGCAAAATTAAGAAACAAACTTTTTTTATGTTTTAAGAATGACAAGGCACATCCACACAATATAAGCTGTTTTCCTGAGTTCACTTTTATGCAAAATGGATTGTGAGGTTACCGTTTGAATAATTTGACATACACATTTCAATGATAACAAAAAGTGAAAGAAACAGAATATTTTCAGCAGTTTGAACAAGAGAAATGTTTGTGATTTTTTTTTTCTTTTTCTTATAGCAGAGCCACACCAGGCTATCTGTTGTGTCCACCAAGAAAAATGCCCCAAATTCTTCAAATATAAAATTCAGATACCTTGTTACAATGGATCTGCAAAGCAAAACTACAGAATATAATTCTGCTGCTGTGCATGTATGCATATTAAAAAAATAGATACAAAATATACTACACACTGATTTTTGATTTTGACTAGATAACATTTTTACATTCCAAATCCAAGTAAATGTTCAAGCTGCATTGTAAGCACACTACGCTTATGCTCATTTTTTTAGATCCAAATAGTTTCATAATTCTTTCATGCTCAGGTGCAGTTCATGTTTTTTCATTGAACTGCAAAAATAAACTACTGGATGAAACAGTCTCAAATTTCAGGCACAATTTTTTTATAAACTGTGTAGTTTCATAAATAAATTATTATTGGTATATATGATATTTGCATAAATTTACAGCTTTGAAAATTTAAAAAGATTTCTTTCTGGTGTGTTTTTTTCTTAAGAAACAATTACAACTTGTACTATAATTATATTCTACACATGCAAAGAGTAAGTTTATTATTAGTAATATGCCTAAGTTAGTGAAGTAATACAACCTGCTGGGTGCTATTGAAACCTGGCTCTAACACACACAAGAAATTAAAATGATACATATTTCATTACATATTTTGAAACATGCAAAGAATGATACCGATATACTCAACTATCTAATATAATGTTTTCATTCTTTTTGATGCTGGCTTTTTCTTCATTCTTCTTTTCTTTAAATTTTGACTTAATTTTTTTACTTCCTCCCTCTCTTTGGTTCTGTGATAGACCTAAAACAATACAAGATTCTGTTTTAGTAGACAGTTACTAATCATGTTAAACATATGAAACTTGCTATACATTCAATAGCAGTTGTGTTTTTATATGGCTGGATCTAAAATGAGTTATGGAAAATCTGTCTGAAACAAGGGAAGTGGGGTGAGAAACTGAAATTTTTCAGTCCCTCTGACAAAATCTGATAAGCCCCAACATTGGTGGCAAACAAAGGTTGCAAGCTGAGCTGATGAAGGAACAAAACCCTCCAGGTAGCCAGCAAAATTGTTGATCACATATTTGAGTGATCAAGAAAAATGATGGATTGTGGCACCACGAAGACAGGTAAGGAGAAGGACAGGAAACAGAAATCAGGTTCACCCTCAGATTTGACTAAGATAAATAGGCTATCTAATGTGAAAAGGCAGGTTTTTGTTGGGGAGATTCCACTGGAGACCCCAAGGACTCTAGAACTTGACAATTGTCAAGTCATTTTGTATTTGATAATAGAGTCAAATGCAAATCCTAGAGATAAGGAGTATGTAAAATGATTTGAGATAAGATAGCATCATAACCTGAAAAATCCTATCATCAGATGAACCACATTTGCAATGCCAGAGACAAAGACAATAAACAAGCCAATCTGAAAATAAGGAAGGTGAGGATGTCCCCACAAAATAGGATAGAGGTAGAACATTTGGTCATAGGTAAGACTAATGGAAGATTCAGGGCCTACCACCAAAACAGATAAAATAGAACTCAACAACTGTTGATCAAGATATCGATAGTCAGCTCTAGGATATGCAAGGGCAGACTGATCCAGAGTCTATGGGGGACAAGGCAGACAAACACCATCACCCAATTGAGAAGTGAATTGTTCAGCACAATCCTGAACGTCATGGGACAAGAGAAAAGAAATTACGGTCAAGAAGTAGATTCATGCAAGAATAAAGGATTTAGGTTGTATGATAAAGGAGCAAAGGGTAAGATATAACATACCCAAGAAATAAAAGTCTGAACAAAATCTTCAGAAAGGGTATGTGAATGTCCAGAAAATTCAGGAGGTGGAAACTTTGCTCTATATCTTCCTGAACATGTGGAGTCTTATATGATTCAATCCCATTGAGAACAAGTGTACATAAATCTCCCAATAGTTTGCCAGTAACAGAGGCCTCTGGTAAAGTGCCTATTGAACACGAGACAACCAAAGCAATGACATTAACTTCAGAATTCATGTTATACCAATGAACAAAAGCATTTGAAGTAAGAAATAAATGCAACTATAATAAGGGCAATGGAAACTGAATGCTTTAAAACAAACAAGTATTTTAAATTAAACCACTTTGAAAATAAATTCAATCCAAAACACTAAGACAAAAAGAAAAGTATAAGTGCAAATGCTGTCAAATGAAAAGTGGTAATTTAGTGGAGGTGCATCAAAGAAGTAACTTGAGTGTACTACACTCCTATTGGTGGAGATCTAATGCATGATTTGCATGAGAGACATGTTTGAATAATTTGTTTCCAAGAGTGGAATGTGGAACAGCAGTAACAAACAAAATAGCTAACCTTTTGAGTGGAAGGAAATACTGGATTGGAAAAGTGTTATTAGCTATTTTTATAATGTTTGAATTTGTTTAATTTAAATGCAAGCTAGACAGCAACTTATAAGATCAAAAGTTAATATTTTCTCCCCTAAAAATATATTTCTGATTGGTACTTCCTCTTGCACAAAAGCTATCTAAATCATTGTCTGCTATCTAAGCATTGCTGAAAGAATTTTTAGTAATCAGTGCACCAATCTTTATACTCTACCATGTACATGTTATGTCACTGCTCTTCAACAATAGTATTGTGCCACCTATAACAGCACAGCTATTTCCTCTGCTATTCCCACTCAATCCCCACTCTCAAAAATTGGCATATAGTAGAATAGAAACACAGATTTTAATGAGAAGGAATAGGAGGAATCATACTAGAGGAGCTATGTACCTTTTGTAAATACATTTTCAGTGGAAGTAAATGTGCTCTCCTCTCACACAATAGCTAGAATCTTACATTGCAAAAGTGGAAGACAGATGTAGGTGCATAAATAACAAACCAAGTGGAAAGCAACCTCCCAGAATGAACAGGTAAGCTCAGAGATGAAAATGAAGTACACGTGGGACATTGCACAACTTCTGGAACAGACATGCTCTCTACTGAACATTCTCAAAGTCAGACAAGTAATAAATAGATAGAGATGAATAAAATCTGTATATAGTTCATAGGTCAAAGGTCCTTTGGAGTCAAGATGAAACAGAAGCCAGAAATCTTATAAAGCACTTGTTCTATTTATGTTTAAGTCTAATCTTGATCAGGGTTGGATAAATTAATGAGTGAATAGAGATGCCTGAGATTTATTCATGATTTCTAAGGTCATCAGAGGTCTAATCCTGGAAACCTTTAAAATAATTCTCCTTTCAAGAATTTTATTTCATCCTTCACAAAGTTAAAAGAAGTAATAAGTGGAGAGAAGTGCCAAAAAGTTATATGTGATTTTTAGGTCAAATACCATTTTGGGTCAGGTGGGGATATAAACTAGAAACCTTATTAAAGTTGCAGTATATTTTGGATCAGCAGGATACTTATTTTTTAAATCTCAAAGCTGATGTACTGTTCTTCCATAACTCTCATTAGTCAAAATTTATACTTATCTACCTTATAATCTGG
The DNA here is from genome assembly GCA_011833715.1 of Carcinoscorpius rotundicauda. Classification (NCBI taxonomy): domain Eukaryota; kingdom Metazoa; phylum Arthropoda; class Merostomata; order Xiphosura; family Limulidae; genus Carcinoscorpius; species Carcinoscorpius rotundicauda. Next base: position 27,234,244 of record CM022396.1, read on the forward strand.
AAGGAAGGCCAGCTTCCCAAGCCACCGAAACCAAAAGTAATGCTATATTTATTAAATTAGGCTTGCCCTAAAAGTGATGAATTTTCTAACCCTAATTTATAGAACACTGTAAACTGAAGGTTTGTAGGGAATGAGGAGTCAAGAATATGAACCCTGAAAGGAGGCAGATAGTGCCACATAACACACAACAAATAAACCAGAAAAAGGAGTATTGCTGCATAAGAATGGAAGGTATTGAAATGGGCATAAAAGTCAAAATACAGTAACTAAAGCATAAGTTTTAGAAAAAAAAAAACGAGGTCAGGATATAGAAGGACACAGAAGAAATGCTAAAGATGTGGGCAACATGAATGGTATAAAAACCTGAACAAGGACAACCACAAGCAAAGAGGACAAGGAATTAGATTGTGAGGGAGGGAATGTACATTGAACATTAATACAAAGGCTAAAACATTGAAAAGGAAAGTGCATAAAAAACCACAATGATATTCTAACAGACAAAGCAAAGGCATGAAAAATGAGAGGAGAGGGAAAGAAAAAACCCAGAAGAAACATAAGAAAATAGTCAAGGCTGCCCAAAAGTTGGACACGGATAAAGTGAACAAGCTTATGACAAACTACTGGCTGAAGAACAGCGAAGAAAAGGTGTGAAGGATAGAAACCATGGTGAAGAGACAAAAATTAGAGGCACATTAAAACCTATAGGAAACAAATATGGAAGGTACCATGAATTGAGAGTGACAGAAGCAACATGTGTAGTCAGATCTTGAGCTGAGACAATAAACAAGTCAAAACCATGTATGAAGACAGAGTTGCAATATCTGTGAAATAAGGGACCATTTTGTAATGAGAATCTTTTTTGAAGATAATTAAACCACCACAAGGTAAAAGAAGCCAGGAGAAAGGCAAGCAAAGACCATAATGTGATGAAAATTGGTGCAAAAAGAGACCCAGCATGTGAAAATACAGAGACCAGGAATTGGAACCCCATGATACATTACCTAAGTAAGAGTAACTTGCCTTAAACTCCTTGGAAAACAGTCAAAAGGAAATTGGTTTAATTCATATTGAACCTATTATACCTCCATTCCCTAAAAAGTGTGCAGTTTCTTTGTACCCATAGCTTGTATGTAAGCATATGAAAGGTTTCCCACTAACACTTATAGTATTTACTGAATAACAAAAGTAGAAAAATCAGTCACCAAGGTTTGTATCAAAATTAATTAAATATATAATTCAACTTGGTTTTTGAAAGTTGTAACATTTTTTTCTAAAACTTATAAAAAGAAGAATTAAAAATAATTAACAAGTTTTCAAAACATATCTTTTATTTATGTACTTTTATTATTATTCACAAATTGAAGATGCAGATAATAAGACATCTATGAAAACTGATTTCTAAATAAAGTAATAAGGTTTACATATTGCTTATTACCAGGAAAGGGACTAAGATAAATTTTTCAAACAATTAATGTACTTGTTAAAAATAAATCTATGTTAGTTAACCAGTAATGAATTTATTTTACTTTAAAATTTTGATTAAAAAAGGCAGAATTACCATTTTCACAATTGCACATTGTTGCTAAATAATTTTTATCACAGTTAATACAAGTCATCTATAGATTTTCTGTTGCTTTTCCATGTTGCAATACCCACAAACATTTCTGGATTAAGCTTTATTCACAATAAATTTTCACTGCTTTGTTGAAGGTTCCACTGCATGAACATTAAAATTTTGTTTCTACCCTGCCACATCAATTTAAGCTCCTGATTGTATATGGTAACACAGCATGTTGACTGTTACAAGTGATTATCAATTATTATTGCTCCTGTCTTTTTGAATTAGCAATTTCATGTAAAATTTAAATAAATAAAAGCTTGAATTTAAGCTGTTGTGTGTATTCTTAGGTAATTAATGTCAAAGTAAGTTTAAACTCATGCTAATCAATGAGTATGTTTTATGTAATTTTGGAGAATCTGTTAGGAATACTAATTTTGGTTAAAAAGAAGTTAGCATTTTCCTATATTGAAAATATATTTCCAATAATACCTACCCACTACCCAAAATCACTGTTCTTGACTAGCACTATGCATATCATAAGCCTTCCATCTTGTACTTCTGCATATTTACATGAAAATGATTCTACAGCACTCCCATGGTAGATAACATCCTCTTCACACCTACACTCATTAATCACTTTACTAGTGGTCAGAATACCTAAACTATATACCACCAGAAATGGAAAGAATGGGCAAGAAATGTGAAAAGAGATATCTATTGGAAACACATTTTTAGTGTAGGAAAATGCTACCTTCCAATATGATATCTCAGATCTGCTGAAAAACAGAAAGAATCCCAAACTGAACTGCCAAAAGAGAGACAAAAGGTGTAAAATTAAGAGAGAACACATTACACCTCAATGGGAGACTTCATTACATCTGATCTAAATATACTATTCATTCTTTTATGAGACCATCATGAACAAAAAAAGAAAGAAACTGTGGAATATGTATGATCAATGAATGAGACTCTTGTATCAAGTGGCAAGGATGTGACAGACTGTAATGGTAGTTTAACTTCATCCAACACTAGGCTGTATCTGGAATTGTTAATCAAATCCATAACAGGTTAAAAATCACCCACCCTTTCATGTGTGTTTTCTTATAGAAAAGCCACATCAGACTATCTGCTGAGTCCACCAAGGAGAATTGAACCCCTGATTTTAGTACTATAAATTTGTAGACTTACCACTGTACCAGCAGGAGACCTCACCTCTTCATCTTGAAACAGGAAAAACAAGTTTTTGTGCCAAAATCTGTTTCCACTTACGTGCATTTCCAACACTGGGAATCAACATCTCATAGACAGTAAGGCAAAGAAAGCCCCAACCAGATAACAAATCTCATCCAAAACCTAACTGCAATGAGTATGGTACTGCTAGCCCACAGCAGGAGGATATACAATTGTACACAAGTGATGAAATATGCTGCAACCAGCTACAACCAACACCAGATCTTCCAGAAACGGTCATCCAACAGATGACAGACCACAAGCCTGAAGTGCATCTCCAATCCAAAACCTGGTAGCAGTGGGCATTTGTCATCTGGTTCACATAAGGAGGAGGAATAACAGGCTACAAATGTGAGAACATGTGCAGCTAGGCCATCTCTAACCAACATCAGACCTAGGAATGTACATTTAGAGGATGGTATGGAGGAGAAACATATCAGCTTGAGGGGCAAACTGCAATAATTATACACACACACAATAGTGTGCTAAAATATTAGGGAAAAAATTGTCATTCTTTCAATTTTATGGGGCTAATTCTTCTATGTCATTACAAGAAGTAAATTCTAACAGCGTGGTAATGTTTCACTGATCCTTGTTGACAAGTGAATGAGCCAGGGTGACAAAACTTATGACTCTTTAGAATTCCCATCTACTTGTACCAAAGGCACATCATAAGGGTTATGCCTGAATGAACATACTGATCAAATTTCGGGTCTGAAATACATATTGTGGTACTCCATGCAGTGTCTTAACAATATATATAAATATATATATAAACTAGCAAGGAGCTAGTATATGGTACAGATATATTCTAGAAGAAATCAATTTAATAGCATCCACAAATAAACTTTGATAAAAATAGTATTTAACACCATACACTTAGTTTTGCTGTCATGCCATATCCCAAAAAGCATAGGGAATCATCAGTAGCACAGAGTTCACATTAAAGTTATATGATGCTGATTGGGCTCTCAAACAAATTATTGCAGACTTGAAATGACCCCTGAACACCACTGAGACTAAAACAGGTAAATCTAAAAATAGGAAAGGAAGAAGCAAAACACCTAAACTCAATATCTTTGTTTCTGCAGCCTTCATGAAAGAAGGAAAACTTCCACTGATTTTATGCATAAGATGAACAACCACAACAGAAAAGTGTCTAGAGAGGGCTCAAGGAGAATGGAATATTTGGTTGTGCAGCAGTTAAAAAACTTTTTCTTTGATCTTAAAACATTGTCAAGACACTAAAATTTGTTAAAAAGTACAAAAACTAGTCTACTGATGATTGGAAAAGGGTGTAAAAGGTGGATGAGTCCATGTTTGAAATATTTGGTTCAAAGCATAGGTTTTATGTCTGGTCATAGAAACTTATCTCAATGCATAACACCAACAATGAAGCATGGAGGAGGCTATGTAATGGTTTGGGAGTGTTTTTCTGCTATATCAACAAGAGATATTTACAAAATAGATAAAATAATAGACTAGCACAAGTACCCTCAGCACTAATCGATCAAACCAAATGGTTTGTGTATTACACTGTGTAACAACATTTTTACTTTTTCTTGTTCCTGGGCAGAAAGTGTTATTTCCCAATTGTTTATGCCTAAAGTAAATGGAAAAGATCTGTTTTTCTCTTTAAACTTTGTTTTTGTGACATGGGTAATTAAATTTTCAAATGTACCCATTTTTCAGAACATTCTAGGTAGATTCAGTGCTGAGTGGCTGATACAGAATTTTTTCAAACTTACAAGAATTTTCATGAACTTTCTAGAATGTTGTAGAACTTATGATAATTTTCAAGAACCTTTTAAAATGATCTAGAACTTTCCATAGTAATATATATATACAGGGGCCCACCACTCACCACTTCAGTTTAGTTTTAACTGCCCAAGTGAACACACAGACCTATCTGATTTTATCAAAGATAGCATCAAGAAGCTGGAAGCATTTTGCTATGTATGTGACCAATTTATCAAGACAAGAGCAAAAACATACTCTGTGATAGCATCTGCTAAAATGTGTGAAGCCTACAAGGCACATTTTGGCATGCCTGTCAGGGATCAACAATAACCCTGGGCATCTCCATTTTACCTGTAAGCACTGGAAAAAAAACTCTAGAAGGTAAGACAGACAATTTTTGCTTGCTTGAATAGTAAGATTTTATATTATACAAATTTTAAACCTTTTAAAATTTAAATATCTCTATTTTTTTTTACATTTCCAATAGTATAAAAAATATCACATATAAAATATTTTGATGAGTCTCTTACACATTACTTGTGCATGAAATAAATTTATTCTTCATCATAACTTTATTTTGCTCTTTTGCAGGATGATACATAGGGGAAAAGAGAGCCATGAAGTTCGCTATTTCAAGAATGTGGCGTGAACCCACTGACCATTCAAGCAATTGCTACTTCTGCATGGCAGACCATTCCAAACATCAGGCCAGCAAGAATGCATCTGCTATCAAGTATCCGGACCTTCCATCATTCATCACCCACGGTGCTACACTGCCCTGTACCAACACTCCACCATAGAGAAAGCAGCAATCCTCAGAAGAGAGCAGCAAATCAGAAGAGGAGATAGACAGATAGACGTTGAAGATTCAGATTACAATTTCAGAGGTGCAGCTGGTGAGAGAAACCCATACTACCCCAACCAAAAAGACCTCAATGACTTAATCAGAGATCTTGGTTTAACAAAGTTGAATGCCAAGCTTTTGACATCTATGTTCAAGGAGCGGGATTTGTTAAATGAAAGTGTGCAAGTCGCAAGTCAGATGAAGTGTCACCGACATTTTTCAAGCTTCTTCACTCACGAAGATGGGCTCTGCTTCTGTAACAATATATCCAGTCTGTGCAAAACTATATTTGGGAACTGATACATGAAAGTGATTTACATTACAGTCACAAATCCCAAAAAACTACTCACTTCTAAACATTTTTGTACAACTTTAGTATAAATACATACAAATGTTTTTATTCAGACCTTATGTATGTAAATGAAAATGTGCAAATTTGCCTGATTTTACATAGAAAATAGGTTAATTTCTAAATTTCATTATCTAGGTCACAAAAGCAAAGTTTGAAGGGAATAATGGCCATTTTCTGTACTTTTACAATTAAGAAACAACACACACTATCCAGGAACAAAATTTGTGTTGCAGAGTGTTATCCATAAAGAATACTACTACCATGAAGATAATGACCCCACACACTCATCCAACCTATGCAGAAATTACTTAATTGAGAAAGAATCTACTGGAGTCATTCAAATGATGCAATGGTCCCCAATGAGCCACATTTTCAACCCAACTGAACAGATGTGATACTTGATAGATCAAAAACTTGACAAATCAAAAGTTACTTCCAAAGAAACTATGAGAGTGTATTAAAGACACTTGGAGTAAAATCTCAAAGGACACTAAGTATGTTGCAACAATGCCTTAAAGATTGTCTGCAGTTATTAAAGCAAATGGAGGGCACACAAAATATTAATTTGTTGAACTCAGGCACATTCACTGAGTTTCTATTGTAGTAAATATGAAGATCAATAAAATTTTGATGTTTCAATTGAGATTTACCTTCCATTGTTCTTTGAAAGTAGCCTGAAATCACATTTCTGGTTTTTGTCCTAACACTTTTGCATAGTACTCTATATATTTGTGACATGGTGGAGTACTTCAACCAAAACATGGTGACATCTGGGATGGAGCATTAAGTCTGTGATAGGAAGACTAGTCACTTCATCTAGAAATGATACTAAATGTAACCAGGTTATCTTCTACCAAAACCAGATCCACTGGGAATGTACATTAAGATGATGGTGGAAGGAAAAATGCTATAGTAGAAAATAGCAATCTGCTAGATGTATATATATTGTGCTACAACCAAAACCTCTAATATTTTGAACTGTATATCAGGTCTACAGTAAGAAAAACAATACACCAATATTGTCTACTGTCACCTTAAGGAAAAAAAAAAAAGGTCAGTACTATGATGGAAAATGTCAAAAAATCCAGAAACACAAATCAGCATGTCTGTACAGTACTGCTGCCAATTGAGAAGTGATTAATGAGTGAAGATGTGAAGAGGGCAGGAGTTACAATGAGAGTGGTGCCCAGTTCCTTTTGGTGGAGAGCTGCTACATAATCATTTGCATATGAATATGCAGAAATTGAAGGTGAAAATTTATGCTGAGAGAACACAGTACTTCTCAAGAGCATAAAAAGAGTGAAGATTAATCCCCAAATAAATCAAACTTGTTTGTATATTATGACACTCGTAAAAATATCTCTAATGGAAAATATCTTTTATAATACAACTCATTTGTCGTTTTGTTAAAGGAAAACTTCAGAATATAAAATGAAATATCAAGAACATACCTCTTGAGGCTGAATACTTCACTTCCTCCCCTGCTTTTCTCTTTTCTCCAACACTAATAACTTTTGCTGAAGGTTGAAGTCTACCTGCTAAAAATTCTTCCTGCATACGTTCAAGTTCCTCTTCTGAATCTCCCTGTGAGGGACGTTTAAAATCCATAATTGCCTAAATTTAATGAAAATAAAATAAAAGCTGCATATTATTATAACATCTCACAACAGTGTTCAGAGAAGCTTGCTGCTAATAACCTAACAACAAACTCAGATATTTCCAAGAGAATGAATAGATATATGTATAAAGCAAGAATACTTTTTCATAGTCTACATACTCATCATTACAAGGGTTCCCAATCCACCTTTTCTTTGTGGTTATTCTTTACTCCTATTCTTTTTATCAGTTGTTATAAACTAAATTAACTCATTAAAATATATTTTTTAAAAGAATTAATAACTGTGTTGTTGGAATACCTTTTCATCCATAATTTCAGATGTGGAATGCCAACAAAGCTTAGGGCATCACTTGTCAGTCAAAATTTTAAAGAATGGAATTCCATAGAGATTATTTTATATCTTTTGAGTTAACAATATATTTTGATTACTGTGTATTTCAGAAAGAAAATTATGGCATTTTAGTTATGAAAACCTATTATACATAATGCAAGTCATCAGAAAATAGTAAGTCCAGTGAGTACCTTTGAGATTCCACACATCATGCATGCTCATAAACAACTAATTCTACCCTTTATATCTACATGGTGGCTTGTAAGTCCCTACCCATCCCTATGTTATTACTTTATATTCAATTATGCATGTATTATAAATGTATTTCTTTTTTCTAGAGAAATATGGCCGATTTAAGTTCATTTACACTTAAAAATATCTCGGAGAACATGGGGGTTGCATAATATTATGCAGCAAAAATGAGGGACAGCACACAGATATACTGGATAAATAAGATATATGGATGGGTAGGGACTTACGGGCCACCCTGTATGTCTAGAGATATGTTTAAAACTGTCCTCATAATTTGATTAAGTTACTGAAAAACTACTAAAAATAAAGTGCACCCTCTACAAATCAAGGGTGTGAACAACTATTAATCAAGAACAGTTTAAAAGTAGCTATAGGCAAAGTTTAAATACTAGTGGATAGAAAATATTATATAAACAATTATAAATAAAGTGCAACCTCAAGAAGTCAAAAAAAGAAAGAAAAAAAGGTTAACTGTTTTGCTATTTCTTTATAATTGTTTCTATTCAATAATATTTAAACTTTGCCTATAGTTAATTTCAAACTGTCCTTGATTACACCTTTTTATATCCTTAGAGCATGTAATATGAACAAAGGCCTAAACAAATAAACAATGAGACAAAGGAAATCATATGAAACAAACACAAATTTGTTAACTTTATTTTCATAAAATTACAGTTTCTTACTGAATAAAATTTGTACATTAAGACAGGCAGAAAAATCCTAAAAAAATTCTTAAATGGATTAGTTACAAGTGAAACTCCTCAGAGCAGTGCAGAAATATAAATTTCAACATTTAATACACTTTTCATGAATTACAAAATGTAATTGTTATAAAATATGGAGATAAGAAATAATCCTATTTTGATTACAAATTTTTGAAGGGATGTACCAAGAAGTGTCTGTTGTGAATTAGGCAGTTCAGTTACTTAGAGATACTGATCAGATGTGGAAAATTTTTTTAAATGTACACTTTTAAACATTCTAGGTAAACATATTCCTTGCAGAAAGAAAATGATAGCTTAAAGTAAAAAGCAAGAGAGGCTTACAAAGAATTTAAGATATAAAATTAAAGCATAAAAAAATTTATGAAATTTAAGTTCATAGGTATGATGAGAGATTTTATTTCTAGGCCAAATGGGGCTTGCTTGTTCACAGAGGCTGTATCATTCATTTCAGAAAAATTCAAGTTCAATCATTATCATTTACACGTTTACTGAGCCTTCCCTTAAGTTTACTGTATTAACCACATTTGACTTCTGCTAACATTCGTTATCACCACCTAGTTTTCATTTAACTTTAAATCAAAGCCTCACTAAGTAAGTGTATTAGACTGAAATTTGAAAATGGTAGTAACCATAAAGTTTAATTTTAATTGTAACATTAATTACATGACACTACCACAGTACCTAGTATTAGATCTTAAACCTATAAGTATATATTTACATCATTACAATATCAAATTTGATGAACATCTTAAGTTCTGTATTCTTTACTTGCATTCATACAATTTCACAAATCTTACTCTTGATACTTTAATTCCAAGTCTGGCACTGAGCATTCAATACCAAATTGATTCACCTTATCTGAAGGCTGAAGCCATTAAGACACTAACTAGAATTTAGAAAAACTAACAATAATAGAATGCTACAGATCAGTCTTAAGGAATTTGCAGCCCTAAACTTTTAATGTTGAACTGCCTGTTATTTTACATATCATGACTTGTTTTGCAAGTGATATAAAACACAAAAGACAGCTGAATATTATATCCTCAGATTACATGCAAAAGTTACAACTTGTAAAATATAATTTTATATTAACTTTTGAAGGAAAAAGCTAAATTATTTACAGTAAACATCTGTTCCGAACCGTTACGGTGTCAAAACTGACAAAAGTCAAAATGAAACTTTACTGAAACATTTCTTTCGGTTTCAATTTCACGAATAGCACAAATTAACACTGAAATAATTCATGATGAATAGAAACCCAACTGAAATAAAAATGTATCTCATGATGGCTGATATACGTATTAAAACTTTTACTTATAAAACAGAGAACGTTTCAACTTTCTTAGGTCATCTTCAGGTTCACCCGAGATACACATTAATGCTGAATTATTTATTGTGCGATCTTTGTTTAAGTCAATTATAATGTGAGGTAACATAATTTTACTTTTATTTTGTGGTATCACTTAGTTCAGCAAATATTTTTAAAATTATATTCAACTTAAATATTAACTCACCTAATATTGTTCTAGATACAACACGTTTGAGATTCTGTGTTTATATTATGCAATTGAGATAAGATTCTCCTAGCGATAAATACAAATATTAACGTTGTCTGAAGGTGAGCAAATTTGCAAGTCTAACCACTAAATAAAAATGCTTCCTTGAGTTCGTCCACATAACATAGTTAAAACAAATTATTTCCGCTTATTGGTCTACATTGTTTTTATCTTAAAGTATTTTGATCTTGGAATATTGCGTTTAAAAAAAAAAGTTATTATTTTATTTCTTTACCCTTACCAATGTATTTACTGAAATTAATAACTCATATGCATGTTGTATTCTTCGTTAACCGTTTATTTTTATAAGCGATAAAATTTGTATTCAAATTGTTTGAAAGTTTTGTTTTAAGCTTCTATAATTGTTAATGTTTATTAAATTCTGCTTTTTGCTCAACTCAGGTTGTAACGGCGTTTTGTTTTAGTATGTTACAATAACTACAAAATGTACAAGCTATTCAAACCCCTGTACATAATTGAAATGTAATATTCCTTTAAAGTTTAAACGAACGATTTAAATTGCATCATATAGACACCAATAAAATTATTAATAAATTTATTTATCAGCCATGCTGAATAATTAAATTAAATATAGCCCCCCGGTGGTTCAGCGGTATGTCTGCGGACTTACACGCTAAAATTCGGGTTTCGATATACGTGGTGGGCTGAGCACAGGTAGTCCGTTGTGTAGCTTTGTGCTTAATTCAAAACAACAACAACAAATTAAAATGCAACGTATTATGAAGTGTTAAAATGTATTTAGCATTGGGCCTGGCATAGCCTAGCACGTTATGGCGTGTGCTTCGTAATCTGAGGGTCGCGAGTTCGCGCCCGAGTAGCGCCAAACATGCTCGCCCTCCCAGCTGTGGGGGCGTTATTATGTTACGGTCAATCCCACTATTCGTTGGTAAAAGAGTATCCCAAGAGTTGGCGGTGGGTGGTGATGACTAGCTACCCTCCCTCTAGTCTTACACTACTAAATTAGGAACGGCTAGCACAGATAGCCCTCGAGTAGCTTTGTGCGAAATTCAGAAACAAACAAACAAGCATTATCATACGTTTCTCCTTGTTTATGCCCAAGTATTTGAGCATGCTCAAGACAACTTTTCACAGCTCACTACCTTCATGTTTGCGAATAAGCAAGAATTAAAGAAAATCTTTATGAGATAACCATCATCATCGACATAGCAGATAGTGAAAGCCAACTAATCTGTGCAACTGACATCGAATACACGGTGAAGATGAAATATTCAGCTGCTCTCACTTCTTCATAAATAGTAGTAAGAATTTTACTGTTCGTAAGTTATACTAATTTTTCAAAGATTGTAAAAGACAAGTGTTTCCTCTTTCTTTATTGCTATATTAAGTCAAATTATTGTATTACAAAGATTCTATAGGCGGTTATGTTACTATCTTATTTAACTTATCACTGAAAAGTTATTATCATTCCTAATATTTAATTTTTTCAATTAATAAGTGAGAAAGCTGATCGTGTTTTTATGGATTAGTGTGTATTTAACTTACTTATTATGGTTTTTGTTTCTATTGTTAATCTTATTTTGACATTCTGACATTTTTTATGCAAAACGCTTATCACTAATTTATGTTTTATCAAATGTGTAATATCTGTCAATCCTGAAAAGGGTACATCCTATTGTTTTAATATTTTTACAGTTTTTTGCTAATGCAATATTTGTATCAGTATGTTTTCTTTCTCTTTTAATATCTAATGTTTTATAAATCCTATTCATTCTGGAGATTAGGTAGTCTATAATATTGATATTAACACATTTAAGGTGATCTGCCATACCTCTGGGTATAACTTTTAGACTACATTGAACAACATTTTGACAAGATCTCAAGTTGTTTTCATGTAAACAAAACAGGCTTAAGTATTCATACTTAATCTTCTATTGCACTACATAACTTGTGTATTATTCTTTTTTTATTATACGGGTAAAAATACAAATATACTTTACGAGATATATCATCATAAGACAAATTCAGATACCTATTCATGTATAATGACTGAATGTTGGAAGTACAATACGCATACTGATAGAGTTATTATTGAACTTTTTATTTAATCAGGGCCTCAATTTAACGTTGTACTGAAAAGTTGTAGTTTTGAATTAAGCACAAAGCTACATAATAAGCTATCTGTACTCTGCTCACCACGGGTATCGAAACCCGGATTTTAGCGTGACGTAAGTCCGGAGACATTCCGCTGAGCCACTGGGGGGCTGTACTGAAAAGAAAGAGTAAATATTGATTATTAAAGTCAATAATAAAACAGATAGAGTTTTACTTGTAACGTTTGAAAATATTTAATATCTTTACAATATTTAATTTTAATTTATTTAAAAAATGGTTGTTTAATTAAGGTTCAGTGAGAGAAAGTTAAATGTTTTGATAAATACTTGCTTAGTGACAAAAGATAAAGAAGTGTGTCCAGTGTTTATGTCTCATTGTTCTTAAGTTATAAGTAGGCTGCCTGAAGGTTTGGTTTTGTGTCTGTTATTTTTTATTATTCGCTTTTTTAATTATACAGAGTTATTATTGTCAAGAAATACAGATAGCTAAATGGATGTTAATGTGAGTTCAATATCAAATTTTTTTAGGTTGTTATGTCCTTGTCTAGTACAGCGGTAAATCTACAGACTTACAACGTTAAAATCAGGGATTCGATTCCCCTCGGTGGACTGAGCAGGTAGCCCGATGTGGCTTTATCTGTGTTCTGCTGACTACAAGTATCGAAACAAGGTTTCTGGCAAAATCTTTCCGCAGAATATTGCTGTGATGCTGGGGTCCTGCAATTTTTTGGAGCACTTTAGATTTTCAGGCAGATGTATCTGGTGATGCACAATTCTTTTTCCAGGAAGCTGTTCCTAATTTAACAATGAAAACCTAGGGGGAAGACAATTAATCAAAACTATCCATCACCAGTTCTTAGGATACCCTTTTTACTAAGAAACACTGGGATTGACAATCATATTAAAAAGCCCCCAGAGCTGATTGTGAGTTAAACACTCTAACACCAAGCCATAATAAACATATGTATATGTATGTTCTAAGAGTTGCCCAGGAGAAAGCAAACCGTTTTAAAAGTGACTTTCGCAAATATTACAGAACATTTAAATGCAGAATTGTTTTCTTTCTTTATGATTTTGCTCCTCCATAACAATCCGACAGTATAATTGACGGATTAGAACCCTAAAACCTAGAGTTAAGTCTCTGTGGTGGAGATGTGAGAACAGGACAGATAGGCTGTCGAGGCTTTGTATTTAACAGTTATATTATTTTGGGTTGTATTTTAAGGTTTTCTTGTTATTACTGTTGTTGGTGTGATATCTGATGGTATTATACATACGTCTTCAAATATATGCTAAGTAATAAATTGGATCGAGTACGTTATCTTAGAAGGATTTGGATATGCAAATCAGCAATTGATTCAACACAGTTGACAGAAATGGAAAATGATGCATCAGATCTGCACTTTAACTTATTTAAGGTTTTACGTAGTGTGTATGTAAGGTGTGTGTGCCACCAAAATTAATTGCTTTTGTGAATATTTGTAACACAAAATATCACTACATTAAGATCATAAAGATATCTTTTGAACTAAAAAGCATCGGAAAACAAAGGAACATTAATAAATTTGGGGTATTAAGACCATCCATGAAGAGACCTATAACAAGTTGCACACACCAACCACTGCAAGCAAAATGTGGTGTATTGCTAAAAATGAGAATTCACGAAACAAATATTCTGTCAACATGTCCCAGGTGAAAAGTGTGCAACATTATCAACAAATAACTCCTTATTGGAAAATCACATAACTCATTTTTACATAAGCCGCTTCAACGACAAGCTCATTCAACTGTCACATATATCAAGAACAACAAGAATGAAATGGACAATTATGTTATTCCATATGAACGAATACTAGTCAAATCCCTAGACATAGCTCTTACGGATTTCTGTGCAACCAGATTGCAGAAAGAAATCTTGGGAAGTCATTATCTTCCTATATTACGTGGGTTATGGAAAGCTGTCCAGATAATGTGGTAAGGAGTGGTGTACTTTGTATATAACAACTTATCAACAATGTTTTTTTCAAGAAAACTATGCAACCGGACTATTGTTAAGATGTACAATAGTGACAACATGGACAAAAGAACATAATAGGGGTCGAAAACAGTTTTATATAACATAAGACTCTTTCACAACTCATTACGAAGTAAAATAGACGTTGTACTTTGTTCAGTTATGTTCGTACACTAGTGGTGCTGTGGTTTAAAAAAGCTTTAGTGGCTCATTTAATGAAAACCTCTGAGTCATTGCTATATTCAATGAAGTAGTATGAAAACAAGTGTGCAACGTGAAAGACTTATAGTTAGTTCTTTGCATGAGCCGAATTAGTTGTAGATTAAAATTGTTTGACACTTGACCTTACATAAGTCCTTAACAGTAGCATCCAACTCAAGTGTGCTACTTTACTCACGATGAAATATGATTCAGCCATTTAAAGGAGAGCACCTTTCAATATACGGTGGCTCAAAACACATAAAGCAGCTGGCGACGAATGGTGTTATTTTAATTAATTAACAGGTTTTGACCAGTTTTACTTTAGCTTAAGAGAGAGAGAAAAGTCTTATTGTCGCCAGAGTTGGTACGTACACGCAACATTACACAGGTAAGTTTCAAATCTCTATGAACTCGATGTAACGTAAAATTTTCAACAAGGTAAGAAAGGCAAGTGCTATTTTTTGTAAACTAAAAAATACCTAAGCATACATAATAAAATGTATGACAACCTTTGCTTTTAAATAAAAAAGCTATGAAAAGCTATTGAACTTCTCTCTTGTTTATACATGTTAACATGCTGCAAATGTGACTAGATTCTGAAACTTTGGTATACATGCTGTTAGGAGGTTCATGAAGGTCTTTAATTATTTCCAACCGCTAAGAATGTTTTTGTTCAACGTCCTTTAGCCCGACATAGCCAGATGGTTAAGGTGCTCGACTCATTGTAATCTGAGTGCCGTAAGATCGAATACTTGTCACACCAAACATGCTTGCCCTTTCATCCGTAGGAGCGTTATAAGTGACGGTCTCTCCCACTATTCGTTGACAAAAGAGAAGCCCAAGAGCTGGCAGTGGGTGGTGATGACTAGCTACCTTCATCTAATCTTACGCTGCTACACTTGTGTAGCTTTGCGTGAAATTCAGAAACAAACAAACAATCATAAAACACGAGTGAAATGACTTACTGATCAAACTGGTGAAGCGTGATTATAATTAATGAATTTGTTGTCAAATATAAATGTTAAACCTATTATATTTATAATACTATATTCTAAGTTCAGTCCCTTGAAAACTTTCAACAGTTAGGATAATGTATAACAACAATATTCAAACAACTTTAATTTCGACACATTGGTTGCATACGACGCGTTTCACTTATCAATAAAGTGCATTATTAAAATATATAATTTGCCTAATACTTATACTTATAGTATAGCAAAGCCACACCGGGCTATCTGCTGAGTTTACCAAGGGGAACCGATTCCCTGACTTTTACGTTGCAAATCCGTAGACTTACCGCTGTATCAGCGTCCCCTACTTGCCAGCTTAAAAAAAAGGTGTTCCGACCATAACACCAATGGCTGAATAATTAGTCTGAGGATTTGTTTGGTCAGAATTAAGCATTAACCTACACGATTTTTAGCGGTGGGAGTCCGCAAACATACCGCTGTGCCACTGGGGGCTAGTCTAAGGAAATCATATACCAATAAAAATCTAATCTTAGTACTTTTGGTGAAGTAGCAAGTATAGGCAGTTGTGAAACTTTGCACAAAATAACAAACAATATATGATGAAACTTTATAGAATGGACGGCAACTGCCTGCTGTGGAGACACAAGTGTAGAGAACGAGATTTGGAAAGTCTTTCGTCTTCAGGTCAATGTGTGTGTAAAACAATACAAAACTGCGGCAGGGATTTAGTTTAGAGAGAGAGAAGTCTGAGGAATCCTCTCCCTAACAGGTGTGTTCAGAAACGTTGTAGTTCCTTTTCGTCCCCACTCGTGAAAAATTATTTATCTGTACGTGAGGGTTTTCCAGTATTTTAACTTGGCTTATTTGAGGCAATAAAGTGAGGTGGAGCAGTATGAAAATGTCAAGTGAGAACGCTCATCGAAACAAAAGCGACAAAAAGGAAGTGGACAAGTCTAGAGCTCGCACTCAGAAAAGAAGCAAACCGCAGACCTCCGGAGGGCCCAGCACGGCCAGGTGGGTTGAGGCGTGCGACTCGTAATCTGAGAGTCGTGGGTTCGCATTCTCTAGGTGCCAAATATTCTCACCCAGAAAAGCCACGGGGCGTTATAATGTTACGATCAAACCTACTATTCGTTGTTAAATTAGGGACGGCTAGCGCAGATAACCCTCGAGTAGCTTTACGCGAAATTCAAAAACAAACAAACCACCCCGCGTGAATCTGTGGAACGTCCAATGATGAGGGACATGGAGTGGCTGGAATCTATAAATTTTCAAGTGCCTCAGAATTTGTTGTGAGAGGAAACGGGAGTGTCCATAAAAAAAAAACTTTCACAGGATAGGCCCCAAATATTCTACCTGTCCTGTGTCCAGAGCTGAGAAAAACAACAAACGTATACACTGCTGGACAAAATCTTAAGAAAAAATATGCATTTTGCGTTGTTAGACTCAACCACTTATTTGAGTAGAGCTTTGAAAGATGAAAATAAGAAAAAGGAAAATAAAAACTTTTTCAGCATTTTATAGGGAAAATATGAACACTATGAAATTAGCCTAAATACTAACTGGTCAAAAGTTTAAGACCATGATGAAACGAAGCATTAATCGGTAAACACATAACGAAATTTAGTCATTTGTGTTCAAGCACAAGCGTTGTCAACATTTCCCACTGACATCTCCTGTGTTACCTTGGGTAAAAACATGGCAAAGGCTAAAAAGTTAACAGTGTTTGAACATGGCTGAATTGTCGAGCTGCAAAAGCAAGGTTTCTCTCAACGTGCCATCACTGGTGAGATTGGGCGAAGTGAAACTGCTGTTGCAAATTTCTTAAAGACCCTAAAAGACATGAAACGAGAATTTCAAGTGGTCGGCCCAAGAAAATTTCACCGGTGTTGAGCAGGAGAATTCGACGGGTCGTCCAGCATGACACCAACCAATCATCAAACCAGGTTAAGGCCCTTATGGATGCAGAATGCTGCTCAAGAACAATAAGACAGCATTTATGAGAGTAAGGCTTTAAAAACCATAAACGTCTTCAAAGGCCATGCCTCCTTCCTAATCACAAAACAACTCGATTAAACTTTGCTGAGAAGCACCAAACATAAAACATAGAAAGGTGGAAGAAGGTTTTGTTCTCTGATGAAAAAAAAAATAACATGGATGGTTCAGATGGATTCAAACGTTACTGGCACGATAAGGATATCCCACCAGAGACATTTTCTATACAACACAATGGAGGAGGTTCCATCATGATCTGAGGTGCTTTTTCCTTCCAGGAAACAATGGAGCTTCAGATTATACAGGAGCATCAAACAGCAGCTGGCTGGCTACATTGGCACGTTGGAGAGAGCATCCTTACTGACTGAAGGCCCTTGCTTGTATGGAAATGACGGGATTTTTCAGCAGGACAACGCTGCAATCCACAAATGCTCGCAGAATAAATTACTTTTTCATGGCGAATAACGTGATTCTTTTGGACAATCCAGCGTGTTTGCCCGAACTGAACTCCATTGACAATGTATGGGGGTAAATGGCAAGGGAAGTCTATAGAAATGGACGTCGATTCCAAACAATGCATGATCTTCGTTAAGCCATCTTCACCACTTCGAATAACATTCCATTCAGCCTTCTGCAAATGCTTATATCGACCGTGCCAAAGCAAATGTTTGAAGTTATTCGCAACGACGGCCGTGCAACTCTCAACTGAGACCTCTTGTTTGACATTTCCTACCCTGTTTAGGACTTCTTATTCGGTATGGTCTTAAACTTTTGACCAGCTAGTATTTAGGCTAATTTCATAGTGTTCACATTTTCCCTATTAAATGCTAAAAGAATTTTTTTTCTCTTTTGTTATTTTCGTCTTTCAAATAAGTGATTGAGTCTAACAACGCAAAATGCATATGTTTTCTTTATGTTTCTGGCCTTAAGATTTTGTTTGTTTGTTTTTGAAATTTCGCACAAAGCTACTCGAGGGCTATCTGTGCTAGCCGTCCCTAATTTCGCAGTGTAAGACTAGAGGGAAGGCAGCTAGTCATCACCACCCACCGCCAACTCTTGGGCTACTCTTTTACCAACGAAAAGCGGGATTGACCGTCACATTATAACGCCCCCACGGCTGGGAGGGCGATTATCTTTGGCGCGACTCGGGCGCGAACCCGTGACCCTCAGATTACTAAGCGCACGCCTTAACGCGCTAGGCCATGCCAGACCTTAAGATTTTGTCCAGCAGTGTATATATATAAAATGAAAATAATAATAATAAATAAATATATATATATATATATATATATACATAAAACTATGAGAAAATACAAACATTTATAAAAAATACAGTGAAAAGTAACAGAAGAGACAGAGTGGCTCAGAACCCGAGTTTGACCCGACCCCCCACCAATGCACAGAAAAGCGAAACGTCTGGCTGCCATCAATGGATAAAGTTTCAGAAGCTCAGCAACTGATAGTCTGACTCAAGGTGGAGTAACAGCTTATACTGGCCCTACCCAGTATCTTAAAGTACGACACTAGTGGCTGCTTGAAAACTACTTATACTGGCCCTACCCAGTATCTTAAAGTACGACACTAGTGGCTGCTTGAAAACTAATTCATTTCGAACAAGCCAAATGATGTACTTAAAGACTGTTAGTGTATTAAAAAGCCAAGTGGCTAGGAATATGGCCCGGCACGTGATATAAGATAATCCCAGCTGAGAGTGGTGGGACCTAGAAAAGGTGGGTCACCCTTTCCCAGATCTCCACTGACGACAGACAGAGGACTAGCCTTGCATGACAGACTCCACCTAAGTATGACTCAAAGGACATAACTCAGTTGCACAAAAGTTCGACAGGTGCATACGCTGCCACACCAGCATGATGTTATGCACGACGAGGTAGTTGAAAGCCTGGAGGTAGTTATCAACATGATGCAACATCACGTGGCCCCAAATAATGTCCCATGGCAGAGCAGGGTAAGATTGCTCAATCCTGTGGGTACATTCAGGGACCAGCAGGCAGTAGAAGGAATGGGAGTCCATTGGAACATCGGTTGACACGACACGACATCACCGTGTTAGCAGCGTCCCCATATAAGGCAGGAGGGTCAAAAGACATTGGTGTTTGCAGACTCAATGAAACACCAAAGAGCTTGTGCCCCGTGCAAACCAAGAATCTAGCAAGGTGGCAACACGGATGACCCTCCATGAATAGAAAGTGAAATGTGATGGACAGAAGGAGAGAAAGTCACTGAGCTTAGACACATTGGATACCCAGACCTCCCCTGCAAAGCGACAGGATCAAAGAAAGTTCAGACACAGTCTCAGGCTTGCCACCCCACAGGAAAGTGAAGACATGGTATTCAATAGTCCTTCCAGTGCAACTATCCAGAGAAAGAATAGCTTCAAGATACCAGACCAAAGAAAGTTTCCTCTTCACCATCTCTGCCCTGCCAAACAAGTAAGCAGGGAAGTACCAGTAATCGTGCACTGCCGAACTAACACGCTGCACCACCTTCTCCTGGCAACCTCAGGGCACTTGAGAAAACAAATCCCAAAACAAGTGACTGAGGAAGAGGTCCAATCCAGTCCAAATAGGGAGTCAGCAGATGAGGCCCACTTGCCCTTTCACAAATCCCAAGACTTAGCATAATTAAGCTGGACAGCATTGGTCTGAGAGTAATGGTGGACAATGGCCAGTGCTAAACCTAACAATGTTGAGTTCTCAAGGAACAGGTTTACATCATCTGCATGAGAAACATACTTAACACTTACACCCTTGGCAATTGGAGACCACACACCAAGACCAAGCGATACAGGTTCTCAATCATCAATGCATAAAGCAAAGGGGATAATGAACAACTCTGATGAACTCCCTGCAAGATGGAAAACGAAGACCTCAGATATTTGTTAATCAAGATTTGCACATACTGGAAAAAAGCAGGAGGAAGGCCACAACTCCCCAGAACAAACCAGAAAAAATTATGGTGAACTCGATCAAAAGCATTGCTCTGGTCGAGGAACAAAAAGTTTGCAGAGATATTCCTGCCCTTGATGTAATGGAACAGGTCGCTGAAAAGCACCAGAATTTGTTGGATGCTTCTTCCTCGCATGCTGCACATCTGAGGAAGGCAAAACTGCACCGGAACGTGCACACAAGATTTTCGAAATAATCTTTGCATCCACGTTCAAGAGAGAAATGAGACGCCGCTAGGAAAGACCTTTAGCTTAGCTGGGATCCTTACAGAAAAGTGTAATGAGCTCATACAGCATTCCCAGATACATAGACCCTGCAGCCAGACAGCTGTTAAAAAGTCTGACAACATGCCACCCATGGTGGTAGAATTCCACAGACAGTCCATCTGGCCCAGGACACTTACCAACCAGATAGTAATGAAAGGAAGGTCGAGGTAGGGTAAAAACTTAGTAATAGCCGACTATTACGAATTCTCCTTTAGCGACCTAAACTCCCCTGACTTTGACACACAACACTAACAACATGTTAATGACTACATACATATAAATCAATCTTCCTTCACACCACAATTCCCTGGTAACGTTCTAAATAGCCATTCCAGTTCAATTAATAGAAAAATCAACACCACTGAACTCAAAATTATCATTAAAAACTTAAAAAAACACATCTCTCGGACATGATGAAATACCAAATATTATTCTTAAAAAAAAGGCTCTAATTTCCTATTACAACATCTCACAAATGTCATGAATTTCTCACTAACAACAGGTTAGTATCCCGACATTTGGAAAAAACTATCATCACCACTATACCCAAGAAACAAACAAACAGGACTAATCCTGACAACTTACGTCCTATTAGCCTGTTAAGCTGTCTTGGTAAACAAATGAAGAAAATAATATCAAATCGCCTCCTTCATCTCTGCAAAACAAATAAAATCCTCCCCGTATCTCAAAGCGCTTCCAGAAAAAAACAGACAAACCATTGATCACCTCAATGAATCAGTTTAAAAAGCATTCAATAACAATCAGGTAACCATAGGCGTATTTTTATGTTAAAAAGCATTTGATAGTGTCTGACATAACGCCATCAAGTATAAATTAAACAAATTGAAAGTAAATAAAACTATTATTACATGGATATCAAACTTTCTTACAGATAGAACAACTTAAATAAGAGTCAACAAGACTTTATGAAAATCTTTGAAAATCACTGCAGGAGTGCCCTGAGTATCCGTCCTCTCGCCACTTCTTCACATTATTTTCGTCAGTGACATACCATTCCCTAGTCTAACTTACAATTTACAATACGCTGACAACATTGGAGCATTTCTAAAAACCGGCTAATGGCTGTCTCGCGTTCAGAAATCACTAAATTCTGTCTTGAAATGAAGCAACACGTGGAGTGGGGTTTTAAACCCACAAAACACACAAGGAATCACTTTTACAGGAAATTAAAGAGTCACAGAAAAACGCTAGAAAAAGTAAGCATCTCAATCGGTAACTCGTCTATTAACATGAGCAAACATATTACATTTCTCGGCATTACATTCAATGCCAGATTAACATGGAAAAAAACATGTCAACAACACGCATTTATCCATCTAAAAACGTATTTCACATTTGCTGCTCACCCGAAACCATCATTAAAATATGCACGGCTTACATCCACCCGTTAAAAAAATATTAGTGTCAGGTTTCATACAACATGTCTAACAATACATTACAGAAGATCCAAATACAATAAAATAAAATAGTAAGAGCAGCAAACCGACGACCAACATACACACTTGTCAACTATGTACACAAAATCAGTAATGTACCCACCCTTAGGAATAGGCTAACTGAAATAACATACAAATATTACTTAAAAGCAGAACATAGACATGAACTAACTGTGCCACAATACAAATTAGCCACCGTCACAAATCACTCAATAAAACACACAACATATATACAAGGTATGTATGTTTATAAATGTTGTTGTTGTTTTCAGATCTGGGCACAGGACAGGTAGAATATTTGGCGCCTATCCTGTGAAAGTGGATTCTTTTAGCACTCCCATTTCCCTCCACAACAAATTCTAAGGCACTTGAAAATTTATAGATCCCAGCCACTCTATGTCCCTCTTCACTGGACGTTCCATAGGTTCTCGTGGGGTGGTTTGCGGTTTGCTTCTTTCCTAACTGCGGGCTCCGGACTTGTTCACTTTCGTTTTTGTCTCGCTGAGCGTTCTCATTCGACATTTTCATACTGCCCCACCTCACTTTATTGCCTCAAAAAGGCCAAATTAAAATACTGGAAAACCCTCACGTACAGATAAATAATTTTTCACGAGCGGGAACAAAGAGGAACTACAACGTTCCTGAACACACCTGTCAGGGAGATAATTCTTCATACTTCTCTCTGTCTAAACTAAACCCCTGCCACAGTTTCGTTTCGTTTTACACACACACTGACCTGAAGACCAAAGAATTTTGCTTCCCAGTGGCTCAGCGGTATGTCTGTGGACTTACACGCTAAAATCCGGGTTTCGATACCCGTGGTGGGCAGAGCACAGATAGCCCATTGTGTAGCTTTGTGTTTAATTCAAACCAACAACAACAACAACCAAAGAATTTCCAAACCTCGTCCTCTATATTTGTGTCTACACAACAAGCAGTTGCCGTCCATTCTACAAAGTTTCATCATATTTGGTGTTTGTTACTATGGTTATACTACTTTGGAACTCGTCTTGTTCTTGATTCATTTTGTTGTTGTTGTTTTTGAACTAAGCACAAAGCTACACAATGGGCTATCTGTGCTCTGCCCACCACGGGTATCGAAACCCGGATTTTAGCGTGTAAGTCCGCAAACATACCGCTGAGCCACTGGGGGGCGATTCATTTTGTACAAAGTTATTTCTATTTGTGCATATTGTATGTGCTCTAATAAATACATAAACTACTATTAATGAAAAATGTCAAATTGAACTTCTTTATTTGTACTTAAACCTATTGATGAGAAACGAACGTATATGATAAATAAATTTGAAACATGTACAATTGGTTATTGGTTGTGGTAATCTTGCGGTTAATGTTATGTACATGTTTTATTAAAAGTTTATTATTAATTTATGACTTGCTTTCAAATGTGTGTTCAGGCACATGATGAAGATATGTTTGACTTTCGAGAGATGTTACAACATAATATACTCTTCAAAAAAAGAAACGCAAAAGGCAACATTTGAGACACATTGCTAACAAGTTTATTCCGAGTAGTTCTGTATGACATGTGTGAAACTTTGCACATTCACTGCTGAACATTCAAAGTCTGCAAAGGCGAAGTCAACACTCACTAGTTGAAGTTTAACGTCACTCAACGTCAATAAAGAGTATGCCCCCCATGAGCATCAATAACTGCTTAACATCTCCTGCCCATGGAAGCGTTGAGATGACGAATCACATCCTGTGGAATGGTTGTTCCCTCAGCCTGCAAAGCTGCTGCAAGCTGAGGTAGAGTCTGCGGTTGAGGTTGTCGCCGTCGCAGACGTCGGTCCAACTCGTCCCAAAGATGTTCGATGGGGTTTAAATCTGGTGATCTGGAGAACCAGGGAAGAACGTTGATGTTGTGGTGTCTCAAGAAGACAGTAGTGAGTCGGGCTGTCTGATGACGGGCGTTGTCATGTTGAAAAACGTCGTTGATGTTCACCATGATGGGCTGCACATGGGGCCTAAGAATCTCGTCGACGGTTGCATACGGTCTGATCGGAAATCCTACGCAGCCCTGGTATGGTTGAGGCAGTAGACGTCGCAGTGGTGGTCCTATCCCTAAGGTGACGTAACCGGATGTAACGATCTTGTGCGGATGTGGTCACACGAGGTCTGCCAGATCATGAACGGTCACGAGTTGATCCATGTTGTTGGTGACGATTTCATAGCCTTGTGATGGTTCTTGGGTGGACATCCACAGCTCTGGCAACATCTGATCGAGATTCGCCTGCTTCCAATAGACCAATGGCGCGGTTCCGTTGTGCTTCAGTCAGTCTTGGTGTAATTGTATTGCGTGTCGGTGGCTTAACACTGAGCTATGTAATCCGAGAACCCGTCACTTGTATAAGGATTTTGCACATGTTGCACTTGCAGAACATGCAGATCTCTCAAACAAATTTATTGGACACTAATGAATTTTGGCGAAAAATCCGATGTTTTCCTCCGTTTTCAAAGCGCTCAACTTTTATTGTCATTTTGGTCTGACAATCAGTGCCTTAACACGTGTAACATCACATACTCTGAGCTTGTAATGTTATTACATATATTTCTCTTTAAAATAAAAAATATCCCTTTTGCGTTTCTTTTTTTGAAGAGTATATAAAGAAATTCCCGAAACATTGAAAGGTTCGGAAACACATTAAACAACAGATTACTACCAGAAACATTGAAAGGTTTGAAAATACAATGATAACTAAATTTCATATAACTTTCATGATAACTTTCATTGAAAGTTTCGAAGAAATATTTAAAAACTATTTGTTATTTTAACAATTTTAAGCATCTAAATAATGGGCTCTGTCTAATGATATGTGACATTTTCCCTGTTAAACTTTTAGTAAGCATCAGTAACAACGTTTATAAATTATTATATAACAATATAAAGTTACAATACTTCGAAATTATGTTCAGCGTTTGTTTGAATTTCTTACAAAACGTTCTGTTAGTATTACACAACTCAAGTTACCATGGCATCTGGATGTTTCAACATAGAAAAATCTCTACAACCGATTATGTTTCATGCCATTTCATTGGTCAAATATGTATTGTTAAAATTCACAAATTTTATAAGAAATGGTAAAACTAGACATGATCTGCTTATCTATTGTAGAGCTGAACTCAAGAATATAATTTATTTTGATTGGTTGAGATTTAAATATAAGGATCAAATACAAACGTTTATTCAATGGCATGTTGAGGTTGGTGTGACTCAAAAGCAAGGAGATAAGCTACATATTAAAATAACTAAATTAAATGTAGAAGATTCAAATATATGTACAGTTACCACAGAAAGTGTTCGTACCCCTGAGTCCTGAGTTGTTTTTTGCTCATATCTTATAAAGTATCACGATCAGGCTAATAGGCGTATGGTATACTACAAATATTATATTGACACACATCTACATACATTTTTATGTAATTAAACGTCAAACAAACTGTTTATAAACAAATAATCAAAAATAGGAGGGGCAGAAAGTGTTCGTACATTTCAGAACGTGTGAAGAAACTAATATTCCCATAAGAGTTTTGTTTAGTTTGACGAATAAACTACTTTATACCATTCCAAAATTAGACGCTGGGTTCATAATTATTGAAATTTAACCAGCTAAACATTTACTTCCGGCAATTTAGCGCCGTCTCCGTCATTATCTGCTTGGTCATCATGGCGAACAGGAAACAACTCTCTAGTGAGTTAAAAAGCCGAATTTTGTAAAATACAAGTCTCGTGTGTCTCTTTCCGATATTGCTACACAACTTAATGTGCCGAAATCTAATATTCAAAGTTTAATTGCCAAGTTTAAGCTTACAGGACAAACTGCTAACCTGCCTCACGTCCCACCAAAATTCCAAAGAGAACCAAGAGGAAGGTTCTCAGAGAAGTTTGTAGGAACCCTCGTATATCACGTAATGACATACAGAAAGTGATAAGGGAAACTGGGGTTGAAGTAAGTACCTCTACAGTTACGAATATGCTACGCTCTTCTTGGTTCAAAGCATACCGTCCTCGTAGAACTCCATATTTAAAACCTGTTCATTTAGAAAGACGATTGAGGTATGCAAGAAAGCATATAGATAAGCCCTTTACCTATTGGAAGAGTATTCTTTGGCCAGACGAAACTAAAATCGAGCTTTTCGGCCACAATCATGTTCGCAATATTTTCCGTAAGAAAGGGAAACGAAATTTTCCAAAGAACACTGTCCCTACAGTTAAACACGGAGATGACTCGATCTTGCTATGGGGTTCCTTCAGCTCTTCTGATGTAGGTAGTCTTCACCGCGTCAACGGCATCATGAAAAAGAAGAGTACGTTGATATATGAGGCACTTACATCAAGAATGGTACTCGGAACTTGTAGCTTGGGCTTCGTTGGATCTTCCAGTACGATAATGACCCTAAGCATACATCGAAATGTGTGCAATCCTGGCTGCAGAGTAACCATATAAGTGTTCTGGAGTGGTCATCGAAGTCACCCGATCTCACCCCAATTGAAAACGTTTGGCATGAGTTCAAGACTCGGGTTCACCATGTCATCCGAAAAACTTGCAAGATTTGGAGGGCTTCTGTAAAGAAAAATAGAAAAAAACATCAGTCGAGTAATGTGAAACGATTATGCAGGGCTAAGAGGAGATATTGCACCAAGTAATTCACCTAAAAGGCAACACAACTGACGATTAGAATGGACGCACGAATACTCTTTGCCTCTCCTATGTTTGGTTATTCGTTTACAAACAGTTTATTTGTCGTTTAATTTACATAAAACATTATGTAGGTATGTGTTAGTATAATATTTATAATACACCATACTTTCATTATTCTAATCGTGATACTTTTTAAGTTATAAGGAAAAAAACTACTCACGACGCAGGGGTACGAACACTTTCTGTCGTAACTGTAAGTTATTTATCCTAAATAGTTCCAGACTCGTAATCATTTAAATTTTGTTTTCATTCAGTTTTATTATTTTAATATTTTTCTAACTACGTAAGTATAGACAACAAACCTATAAACATCTGGTAAACAAATAAATAAAACTACAGTAAAACAGAATACTAAATTATATAACACGTGTGTATTTTACATGCATAGTTTTCTGAGAAATTGTTTTATTCATGTTTTCTTGTCTATTCTAATAATATTCTGAGTTTCACATTGTACTCACTTTATAACAATTAATAAGAATTATACTAATGAAAACAAGACAGCCAAATAAGTATCTAATGGTTAGATTATGTACAAAATATCTGAGAGGTTAAAAAGATCCAACATCCATATAACTGTGGTGAGAACCAAACCCTTGTTATTTTACTGATTGTCAGTCTCTTAGAGTTTACAACAATTTGCGTGGCCACAAAGCAGGTGATCATTGAAGGGATAGTTATTATGGGAACATGTTGTAATCTATGTTGTATTAAATGTCTTACATGGTCCTCTTATCATGTAACATTTTTATAGATGATAAAATGATAAAACCATTTGCCACTGATTCATCCACTAAGGCATTATACAGACACTGTTTAACATCTTGAGTGAGTGGTTGCTCCAAAAATCCACAGTTACTTGTGCAACATTGAAAATCTATGTTGTAAAGTTAGAGGGTTTATCCTAATATTTTTTGTGACACTGAAAAAAGAAATATCAAGACAAAAGAGCCTGCATCAGTAGCTATGTGATAAAAAAATCCAAGAGAAACAGTTAAATGTGAGTACCAGCTAATAAGAATATACCATATTTGTTAATTTTCTGTTAAGTTTAGATATATTTTCAAGAATTATATTGAAAGTGTTTTTCAAATTAAAAAGAGAAAGTTCTGGTTGGCACTCTTAATGTGTAGCATTGAATGAAAATAAAAAAATATGTTGTACAGTATAAGGAAAAAGAAGGAGTGCATCTGAGCCCTGTAACATTGATAGGACAAGAAATATAAAAAAAAATAGGCATTTTTTAAAATATTTCTTGAGCTTAAAACTGTTATAAATATAGACAGTGCGAAAAAACAAACAAAAAGTTTTTGTGTGATATTATATTGAAGCTAATAACAACTTAATTCACTATAGGTTACATTTGTGAACTTTGTATTGGTAAAATATTTACCGTTATATGTTTATTTTGATATCTATGCTTGTTTCTGTGTAACACAGGTTCATATACTGTTGGATATGTATTGAGCAAGTCCTGACTATTCTCTAAATTTGTAGAATAGTTTTGAGAGTAAGGGTCAACAGCATTCGTGTTATGAAAACCTCAGTATGTTTTTAAACATTGGAGATTCTCAACAGAAACGCCCCCCAGTGGCTCAGCGGTATGTCTGCGGACTTACACGCTAAAATCCGGGTTTCGATACCCGTGGTGGGCAGAGCACAGATAGCCCATTGTGTAGCTTTGTGCTTAATTCAAAAACAACAACAACAAAACAACTCAACAGAAACAATTTAAACCGACATGCCATGTGACAGATTATATTGTAGGTTGCTACAATTGAAAAACTTCCAGTTTCACCAAGAATGTTTATAGAATTCAAACATTGTGAACCGTTCAGCTTCATAGAATTAACTTCAAACGTTAATATTTCTAAGAGGGCATTAAATATTTTTGTCGGCAAAAAGTCAGCCTGTAAGCAATGTGAGCCAAACAAGTATAGACATCTTATGAGCTTAAGTGAAGTGTAAGAATATCAATTTAGATGGGATATTGAACGAAGATATAAAGGGACGCTGAGTACTTGTCCGAGGCAATATCTAATTTTGTAAGCAGAATGTTTTGTGGTATCTACCCTATGACTTCTTGATGTTCTGAACTTTGAGCGAAGTATTTTAAATGACAGGGTATGGCTGTCAGACTTCATACAAGAAAAATATAACTTTCCAGTTTCTTGATTCAGTTTGAAAGTATAATTGTGATTCCTTCCTGAAATGAACAATCTATTATTTCTTGCAGTCTTAACTGGATTTCCTTTCTTGAACAAATTTGCATCAACAGCATCTGGCGTTCTGCTGTATAAGGAAAACATCAAGATCCAGAAGTTGAGGTTGCAGTTTCCTGAGCATACAGGGAAGCAAAGAGCTTTCGGTGGTGTAGGTGAATATTATTTGTAGGTGAATAATATTTGTACCAAATCAGACAAGGGGTGAAGATATTTTTACAATGAATAATGTTCATCCAAGTCATAAATCTGTAAAGAAAAAAGTTTCTTATTCTCAAGATAATCCGTGAATAAGAAATAAACTTGTATTTGTATTTAAAAAAGACACTATAATTTACTATTATACTTCAATTAGAGTAACACTACTTTCATTGAAACGTCGTAACCCCATGATGGGAAGTAGCTGATGTTAACTAGTTGCGTTTACCCTAGTTTTAAAACTGCTAAATTACGGATGGTTACCATATATAGCTTTCGAGAGCAGCTTTACACAAAATTAGGAACAAAAACATATCCTTCTGACCTTCAGTAGATGTACAATGAAGTCTCGTCAGAGGAAAAAGTGTAAAAGTACCACTTAATAAATACGAATGACATGTACAGATGTCAAAAACGCTTATAAATAATAAAGAAAAGCGAGTATCATCCGTGAATCAAACATCACGAAAAGGAAAATAAAAAAAGTTAAGTTCCACAAACACTAATAAATATCTCTGCTTTATATTCTTTTCGTGAAACTAAACTTGTAAATACTGAAAAAGCAAAATACAGAGAATCAACTATTGTTATAAGTAATACATCTCCGTGTTTTTTAATTGTTACACAAATTGTAAGTTTACATTTATTTGTATTTCAAGAATAAACGACAATGATCTTAACATACCTTCAATCTACTATCCACTTCCTTTGACAAGCTGTCTCTGTAAGATCTTAGAAAAGATTACTAATGCCAGTCTTGTTTGTTTTCTTGAATCAAACAACTTCCTCTAACGCACCCAATGTGGAATTTGACGAGAGAGCTCAACCGTAAACTATCTGATTTGACTTACAACTTCAATCAGAGAAGCCTTTTTCAAGACATGACATCTTGTTTCTGTTTGTTTTCTTTACCTTAAGAAAGCTTATGACTTGGGGAAATGACATTTTGTGAGACCTTCACTAATATAGGTTGTATGGCTATTTGCTTATTTTATTAAAAAAAATTAATGGACCGGTGATTCCAAGTTTCTGTGGGTTTGACACTTTCTTGTTCTTTCCGACAAAAATTTGGAGTTTATCGGGGCTATGTCTTGAGTGCCACACTCTTCACTATAAAGATTAATGCTATTACTCTACAACTCCTCACTGCGGTTGCAAACAGACTATGTCGACGTCTTCCACATCTCATGTGAGTCATTGAGCATGAGGTTTATTGAGCAGCAACTACAGACTACCCTCAATCATTTACTGAAGTGGATCACAGTAAGCTGTTTCAGATTTTCTCAATCTAAAACCGTTTGCGTGCACTTTTGTCACCAATGGGGCATATACCCCTATCTCGAGCTCTATCCTATTGAAGCCCCCTCAGTGTGGATTCCTGTATGTGGTGAGCGGGCTCCCAGAGAAGGATCTTTTCTTTCAGTTTAGCTCTTCTGGGATCTAAACATCCACCCACGAGTTTGCCGGGCGTGGTGACCCGTGAAGAGGGCGAGAGGGTCAGGTGGTTGAGGGGTCCAACCCTAACACACCACTTTCGCCTTGAATTTCTGTAGATGGACAACCCTAGGATGTCCCCCTTTGGGTAAATCAGCTGGTACACTTGGGCTAGGATCAACCAAGTATCATTGCTGGAGGTTCTCAGCAGGTGTAGTGGACATTGTATCTGATGCTGGTGTTTGGGTACAATGCTCACGAAACCCTGGCATTGCTGCAGTTTTCTTGATTGATATTATAGTGTGTCCCCTCGTATGGCTCCATGGTGGATGGGGTCAGTAGACCCTAAAATATTCCTTTTTTATGGACCCTCTAGATAAAAACCTATGTTACATAGTTTTAAAAAATGTCCATAGGTAAAGGGCCACATCTCGATGATTTTGAGTAGCAATCTACAATATCTGTAATACCTGTACCTAAATTTCTTACATGACATTCTCTTTCAGGCAAACCTGTAGGGTAAATGTCTTCTCAGAAGGGACTAGAGGGACTTGCTGGTTCTCCAATGTCAGTCAAAAAGCTTCACTCTGGTGTCATATTAGACTGAAACATCCACATTTAAACACAGCGAAGACCTATTATATTCAAATGTGATTGGGGATATACTCCATGCTACTTTGAATTCGTCTCGAGGAGTTATTGTTGAGAGGGATTTGACGAACATTCCCGAGTCAGACATTCTCACTGGTGTTTCCACCCAAGGCGTTTCTGCAGTAAGGCGAATTTCCACTCACAAAAGATGGAATTATGATGCTGGCCAGTGTCCTTATTTTAGCATTTACATCACTACATCCACCTGCCACCATCACGGCAAATTATCTTAAATGCAAGGTATGGCCAAACAATCGAACACCTCTCAGGTGTTTCAAGTGTCAGCAGTTCAGTCACTGAAAAACATCATGTCTTGGTTCCTTGATGTGTGCTCGTTGCAGTGGCAAGAACCATGATGCCTATGAGTGTGAAATGAACTCACACTGCATCAATCGCAATGACTCTCATCCATCCTACTATCGTTCTTGCCATAAGTGGTGGGAGGAAAAAGAGATACAGCATTTGAATACAATTCAAAACATTACTTACCCTGAAGCTCAAAAGTTGTTGTCTACCACTTCATCTCGGACATATGCTACTGCACTTAGTTTCACGACTACAGTGGGAATGCAAACAGATCTCTCGGTGCTTCGAGAAGAATCCTTCTCAAATCATATGAAAAGCCTTTTGACCTCCATGGTCAAAATACTTGATGAATCAGCATGAACAACCATCTCTATCTCTAACATTAATTCCAGCATACGCCATTATCAACTTCCTGTGAATCCAGGTACGAGCATTTCCTCGTGTACATCTTTGTCCACTTCAAGATACAAAACAATGATTTGTTCACGTCCTCAGTGGCTGGAATCCTCTTCCAATGACAACGACCTGCCCAGTTGACCCAGGGCAGGATCCATGGAGGTTGACAGACCTCCCTCGAATAAATAAAAATGATGTGGTCGAAAACAGAAGGACTCTCCACCAAAATTCAGCTGCACATAAATAAAAATGACCACTTTGACACAATGTAATTGTCAAGGTTCACGTTCTAATCTGGATGACATCAAAGCACTGATTGCTTCCTACCATCCTGTATGTCTTTCTTTACAGGAAACATTTCTGAAAAATGCCAGTATAGTTGCCTTTCGGTAGTTTTATTCGTACAGAAATGATAGGCTGTGTGATGGACGAGTGTATGGAGAGGTGGCACAGTTGGTTGATCAACATATGCCCACCATGTCTTTGCCACTCTATATACCATTGAAAGCTATCGCCATCCATGTTTCCTTTGGTCATACTATCACTGTTTGTTCTCTCTACCTGTCTCCTGAAGAGACTTATGACCAAGCAGACCTCGATGCTCTCATTGAATAGTTGTCGTCTCCCTTTTTAATTCCAAGAGATTTTAATGGACATCATCTTCTCTGGGGATGTGCTGATATTAATTAGAGGATTTTCTTTATAGAATATATTCTCTCATATCACAACTTTTCTCTTTTCAATACTAGTTCTTTTACTTATTTTTATGCACCTAGTCAGTTCTTTAGTGCTGCTAATCTCTTAATTTCCTCCTCTTCAGTATCCTCCCAATTTTCATGGATGATTGATAATAACTCACGAGGCAGTAAGCATTTTCCTATAATTTTTGAGAGACTGGCTGTTGTCGATGCCACCTGATCTGCGTACCCTGGTGGAAGCTGGATCATGCCAAATGGATCTTTTTTACTACTCTCTTAGAACTTGATCCTGCCATCATCTGTGAGCCATCAACAGACTGGGTGGCAGTAGTTATTGACTGTATTATAATACTATATTCTATATCTAATTCCATGAAAACTTACAATAATTAGAATAATGTATAACAGCAGTATTCAAACCACTTTAATTGCGACATAAATGTTGCATACGACGCGTTTCACTCATCAATAAAGTGCATTAAAAGATATAATATGTCTAATACTAATATATGATAACAAGCAAGTTATGTATGCTTTTACCATTTTGAGAAAAGGCTTTCACTCTATAACACAGGCTCTGTTGGCTCTGCTGTGCTTTTTGTAATTCTGTGGTTGCACAAAGGATCCCCTCTTCAGTTTCTGCGTTCACTGTCGAATTGTACGCCATTTCTCTTTCTCCAAATGACGAAGAAGCTATTCAGTACACACACTGTACTATTTATACTGACACGCTTAGCTCTTTTTTGGCCTTGGAATCGCTTTATTTTTGTTTTCACTCTGTTATTGCCAATATTCAAAACGACTGGACCATTTTTTTATCGTCTACTTCTATCTAGTTGTCCTAGATACACTGGTGGTCAAAATTAATGGGCAATAAAGATAAATAACAAATATGCATTTTGCGTTGTTAGACTCAACCACTTATTTGAGTAGAGCTTCCAAAGATGAAAATAAGAAAATGGAAAATGAATATAAAAAGCTTTTTTAGCATTTAATAGGGAAAATGTGAACTCTATGAAATTAGCCTAAATACTAGCTGGTCAAAAGTTTAAGACCACACTGAAACGCAGCATTAATCCCAAACAGTGCATGATCTTTGTTAAGCCATCTTCACCACTTCGAATAACATTCCATCCAGCCTTCTGCAAATGCTTATATCGATTTTGCCAAAGCAAATGTTTGAAGTTATTCGTAATAACGGCCGTGCAACTCACTACTGAGACCTCTCGTTGGGTATTTCCTAACCTGTTTAGGACTTATTTATGGTGTGGTCTTAAACTTTGGACCAGTTAGTATTTAGGCTTATTTCATGATGTTCACATTTTTTCCTATTAAATGCTTAAAAGGTTTTAATTTTTATTTTATCTTTTCCTTGTTTGTTTGTTTTGGAATTTCGCACAAAGCTACACGAGGGCTATCTGTGCTAGCCGTCCCTAATTTTGCAGTGTAAGACTAGAGGGAAGGCAGCTAGTCATCACCACTCACCGCCAACTCTTGGGCTACTCTTTTGCCAACGAATAGTGGGATTGACCGTAACATTATACACCCCCACGGCTGGGAGGGCGAGCATGTTTAGCGCGACGCGGGCGCGAACCCGCGACCCTCGGATTACGAGTGCACGCCTTAACGCGCTCGGCCATGCCAGGCCTTTTATCTTTTCCTATTTTCATCTTTCGAAGCTCTGCTCAAATAAGTGGTTGAGTCTAACAACGCAAGATGCATATTTTTTTTATGTTCATTATCCTTAAGCTTAATGACACTGTAGCTAAGTCTGTTTGCTCTGGTGTTGTCATTGCCACTCCTACTTCATACATGGGCTCCAGTCCTTTATTAAAGGCTCGGCTCTGCGCCACTTGGCGGTCGACTTGGAGTGAGCAACGTGATAAAGAGCTTATATGGATAAAACCTACTGAACTTTGGTCGTATTGTTTCCATAAGGATTGGAAGGAGGAAGTTGTTCTAACTATGCTACACTTTGGTCACAGTTTTTAAATCATAGTTTTCTTTTATCTGGGACTGATGCAGCAATGTGTGGTCTGTGTGACACTGAAGTCACAACAGCCTATATTTTAGTGCGATACCACCGTGAGCAACGTCATCATTTTAGACATTTTTTTACGTGAGCTTACCCTTGATTTGGACAGTGTCATTGACAATGGTGACAATGTCCACTTTACAAATGTTTTTAATTTTTAAGGGTCATTGGCCTGTTAAATGTTATTTAAGTTTTTATCCAACGCTGGGCCACTGTTTCTGTTTTAACTTAATTTTCCTTTACACTTTATAATACTCTGACTGTTATTTTATTTTTTACCTATTGTTTGGCGCAGAAAGAGTAGTTGATTTGTGCTGTACAATACCAAATAACAAGAAACATACATACAACACTAAAAAAATAAATCTCAGTTTCAGACAAATATGTGTGGAATAAAAATCGACATAGATTCAGCTTGGTATGTAAACCGAAAAATAATGATTTTTATATATATTTACATTTGAGGGTCGCTGGTTCGAATCCCGTTCGCACCAAACATGCTCGCCCTTTCAGCCGTGGGGGGTTAT
This sequence comes from Carcinoscorpius rotundicauda, assembly GCA_011833715.1. Taxonomy (NCBI): domain Eukaryota; kingdom Metazoa; phylum Arthropoda; class Merostomata; order Xiphosura; family Limulidae; genus Carcinoscorpius; species Carcinoscorpius rotundicauda. The sequence continues at coordinate 27,269,607 of CM022396.1, forward strand.
AATATTCAGTCAAGCCAACTATTCGTTGGTAAAAGAGTAGCGCAAGAGTTGACAATGACTGGTGGTGACTAGCTCTCGTCTTACACTGTTAAATTAGTAACCGCTAGTGCAGATAGTTTTTGTGTCGCTTTTGCGTGAAATTTAAAATCAAACAAACATTCATGTGAAACATTTTCGACAAGGGGTGGTTGTTGGTTCTTTTGTTTTAAATACCGTTCGGGGATTCATTATGTTTGTACTGTAGGCGAAAGTTCAAGTGCAGACAAAGATGCTGCTGAAAAATTTCATAATGGTTTTATTGAAATTATTTAAAAAGGTCAGTACAAAAATAACCTAATTTTTAATGATGATGAAACGATTTATTTTGGGGGAAAAATGCCTTCTAGAGCTTTTCTATCAGAAAATGAAAAACTCGGCCACGTTACAAGGCGTCAAAAGATCGTTTGACACTTTTGTAAGGCGGAAATGGACCTGACGATTTTAAATTAAAACCCATGCTTGTGAATCGAGCAGAAATCCCCCAAGCACTTAACGGCTGTGCAAAAAAGGCTCTTCTAGTTGTTTTGCAATCAAATAAAAAAGCAAGGGTCACGAAAACTTTGTTTGATCACTGGTTGTCCTGCAGTTGAAAGTTATTGCAAAGAAAACAACTTGGACTTTAAAGAATTGTAGTTATTAAATAATGCACCAGGCCATCCAAAAGCCATCCTTCATGACTTCAATGAAAAAAATGTCAAAATTCATTTTCTTCCACTCGATACAACATCTCTATTGCAACCAAAGGATCAAGGTATCGTAGTGACGTTTAAAGCGAACCTTTTCTCAAGCAATAAAGGCTACAACTGGAGAAAGTGTTCTATCTTCGACTGAATTCTGGAAAAATTACAACATCAGTAATGCTACAGAAAACATTAACGGGGGTGGCTAGAAGTTAGTGAGAGTAACATGAGACTTATGTGGAAGCATGTTCTACCTCATTGCGCAAGCGATTCCTGTGGCTTTGAGTCCGAAATTAGGAATGTTTCCGAATTTGTCGTCAAAATTGGACACAATCTTGAATTCGATTCTTTGGAAGTGGTTAACGTTCGAAAGTGCATTGACGCACATTCTCAAGCTCTCGACAATGATATGTTCCTTAATTTAAACCAAATAGACAGTTATTAGCATTATTTTCCAAAACAGTAAGTACCCCGGTAATCCAACTGGTTACAGAACCAATTAGCTTGTTAAACAGTACAGAAAACCACATGTGAAAATAATCACAAGACTGCTTTCTCACTTATAATCCAATAAGCTCCTTTCCGATACAGTAAAGGCAAACACAGCTGAAAAGAACAAATACAAAAAATAGACTATAGTTGAGTATGGCATTAAAAGAGTTAAGGGCATGATATCTAGGGGAAAAACTAATCCCTTGGTGCCCCAAGCACGTGCTTATTTTGCTTAATGGTTAATACAGGGCTGACTAAAGGTCAAATGATTTTTCTAAATTTAACGACCTGTTCTGTAAATTTTCTATATCAAACTCTAAATATTAAACTCGCCATTCTCGAACCACCACTCTCTTCTTAGTTAAAAGCTGTTTGAAACACGGACGATAACATTATTGATATCTACATGTCCATAAGTATGCATGGACAGTCTCAACACTTATGTAATTTAATATTTTATATAATAGTAAAGTTAAATAGTAAATCGTTCATTCATTATGTTTAGTTTTGGGACGATAAAAGTAAATTATTCGTGATAAAAACTGTCACATTCGAATAATATGCAAGCTTTACTAGTGATAGCAAAACTTTCAACTTTACTATAAGACAATGTCTGAAAAACTATGAACAGTTTATAAGTGTATTGTATACTTTCACAATATTTTTGTACCCAAAAACGATTAGAGGTGTGTTAACAAGTAATCAACACCTAACAGCATAAGACGGTCTCAAAGTTTAATACAACTGTAATCTTCTTAAGAAAATGGATGGATAGCTAAACAGTGAGACATTCATTTAATATTATAGTTGTAACATGCAATATTAATACATATGTTAAAATATGGAAAATAATAAATTAGAGATTGATGACATCAACATATATGAAAGTATTGTTATACCGTCACAGCGTATTTCTTAAATGCTGGAAACAGTTGTTAAAATAAAGATTTTAATGTGTGTTTTTCTTATAGCAAAGCTATATCGGGCTATCTGCTGAACCCACCGTGGGGAATCAAACCTCTGATTTTAGCATTGTAAATCAGTAGACTTAACACTGTACAAGTGTGGGGTATGATTTTAATATACTTTAGACATTGAACATATGTGAAAGCATAATATCCGTTTTTGTAAAACTTTTAAGATAAAACTATAAAATGTCATGTGTAAATGAAACGTTTTCTCAACTTTATAACAAATCGTTATACCCGTGTTGCATTAAGACAAATTACTGAGTATGTATGTTTAATTATTGAATAATATTTAAAAATGTTTTACTGTTGACATAATTTCGTGTTGAGACCATAATGGAACAATTTGTTCTAGTAACACAATGTACGAGGTGTGATAAAAAAGTCATAAGACTTTACTTTTATTCCGACGAATAATGTATATTACATGCTATCCCATTCAAAGTAATCTCCACCCAGCTGATACACTTGTTCCAAAGTTCTTGTCATTTCCGAAAGCAATGCTGGAAGTATTCAACTGTTATGCGACTAAGTTCGGCTTTCACATTATTATGGATGGTTGGAATGTAACTAAATCTCTTTTCTTTCAACTTAATTTAGATGTTTGGGAACAGGAAAAATCACACGGGGCAAGATCTGAAAATACTGGGGGTGTGGTATCACAGGAATGTTTTTTTCTGCCAAAAATTCTAGAACAGACACAGCAGTGTGTGAAGGCGCGTTGAAATGATGGAGAACCCAGTGATCATTCCCCCACAGTCGTGATGGTTTCTTCTAACTTTCTCGGTCAATCGAAATAAAACCTCTTTACAAAGGGCCTGGTTAATTGTCTGCCACTTTGATTTTTTTCTTTCTTTCACGTTAGTGGCCATTTTAGTCGTGGATGATGTCGACGGTTGCCCAGAACCTGGGTCCTTTTTGACCGATTCCCGGCCATCTTGGAAATGTTTTACCCATTGGTAAACAACAGCTTTACTTAAGCAGTCATTACCAAAGGCAGTTATTAACTTTTCGGGTATTTCTGTTCCTCCTTTACCATTTTTCATACAAAACTTGATGCAAACATGTTGATCTTTTTTCTATCTATTTTTATTTTGACAGGGGCAAGAGATGTGTTTTTGAACACGATTTTCGCAACACGGGTATAACGATTTGTTTACTTGTTTTGAATTTTGCGCAAAGCTACTCGAGGGTCGCGGGTTCGAATCACGGTCGCACCAAATATGCTCGCCCTTTCAGCCGTGGGGGCGTTATAATGTAACGGTCAATCTCACTATTCGTTGGTAAAAGAGTAGCTCAAGAGTTGGCACTGGGTGGTGATGACTAGCTGCCATCCCTTTAGCCTTACACTACTAAATTAGAGATGGCTAGTACAGATAGCCCTCGAGTAGCTTTGCGCGAAATTCAAAACTAACAAGCCAACCAGAACTTTCTCTTCTTGATTCTGCGCTTGGAGAGGGTGGAGACAGGTTATACCTCTGGAAGGCTCTTGAATTCTACATGCTATACAACTTATCTTAAGTTTCATATTTTTCGAGTTCCTACTTTTAATTTGGCAAATCTATCAATACAGCTCTTAAAAATATTTATTAAATTCAACAGGAAAATGACAAATCTGGTATATTCTTGTTATCTGTTACTCACACTTAACTGTTTTGTTGCTTTTTTCACATGGCTACTGATGCAGACTCCATTATCTTGACATTTCTTTCTTCAGTATCAGAAGAAATCTGAGGATAAACCCTCTAATTTTATAATGTAGATTTCCAATGTTGCACAAGTAACTATGGATTTTTGGGACAACCACTTACTCAAGATGTTAAACAGTGTTTGTATAATGCCTTGGTGGATGAATCAGTGGCTAGTGGTTTTACCAACTTATTATCTATCAAAATGTTACATAATAAGAGGACCATGTAAGACATTCAATAGAACACAGAATACAATATTCTACCCACAGTAACTCTCTCTCCCATGATTACCTGTTTTGTGGCCATGCAAATTGATGTAAAACTCTAGAAGACTGACAATAATAATAAGAAGAGTTAGGTTCTCACTACAGTTATATTGGTATTGGATCTTGACCCTCTCAGATATTTTGTCCATAAACTAACCATTAGATACTTAATTGGCTGTAAAATATTCATGGTTAAGTATTAGAACTACAAACTGTGGTGGAATAAATTGTTTTCTGCATACAGAAGAAACTGACACATACCTGAAGAAATTTATGTTGTAAACTGCAAAAAAAAACTCTTCCTTGATTGATGTCTGACTGCCACTAAGTAAACAAATAATAATAAATATAACGTTAAACTAGAATTTTAATGGGGGTTAACAATGATAAAATTGTTTTCTTAGCTCCACATCTCTTCCTACACGTTGTCTTCTAAAAATATCCATAAATCTCTCTCACATTTTCTAAAGCATTATTTATAACAAACACAATAAGGATATTTTGATTTATGGAATTAGATAACAGGCTTTCTCATATTCACTACAGCTGTTAAATTATTCGATCTACAAGTTCAAAATTTACATTGCTGAGTGCACCTGGATGAAGATATGTATTTTAATATACTTGTTTGTCAGTTAGAAAGTCACTTAAATTATAATAATTATGGTATATTATATAATGTTTGCATGTTACTGTTTTGTGCTCCTAATTTAATTAAGCATGGTATTAACAACAGTGTTAACTTTTATCCAGACTTACTACAACAATGTACAAGGTCCACAAGCAAGTACCAAAAGTCTTGTTTTCATAAGTATATTTTGTATTTATTGTTACAAAAGTGAGTACAATGTGAAACTCAGAATATTATTAGAATAAACAAGAAAACATGGATGAAACAATTTCTTATAAAACTATGCATGTAAAATGCACATGTGTTACATAATTCAGTATTTTGTTTTACTCTAGTTTTAGTTATTTGTTTACAAGGTCTTTATAGGTTTGTTAAGCATACTTATGTAGTTAAAAGAAAATTAAAACAATAAAGCTGAATGAAAACAAATTTAAATTGTTACGAGTCTGGAACTATTTAGGATAAATAACTTATTTTATGTCACAATCTGCAGTTATTCTAGAAGGAAAGATGGGTAGATTTATTTTTTACAAGTAAAATTAGTCAGTAAAATGGGTCACACTTATACAGAGTTATGTTATAGAAAATAACAAAAAAAAATTTAAAAATCTTTTTGATACTCACTTAGGAAATCTTAAAGGCTATGCTAATAATGTGTGAAAACTGTAAGGTTATAAAAAGCTTGGAAATGTTTTTGAAGATATACTTTTTACATTTAAAATTATTGTAGCTATAGTTTCTTGTCTACATGTTAGTTATAGTGTTAATGAGTAAATTAACCAGCAGTTTGATACAAGTTTCTAAGAATCAACAAAATGAATACAACAATACCTTATATTGTGCAATACTAGAGAACTTTCTAATAGCCATCCAATTATGTGTGAGGAGAATGAAGGTTTCTACAAAGAAAACTGATAAACAGGCTTATAGATACAGAAGTAGATCCACTGTTACTGTTTGTTTTTCTGAATTTCTTGCAAAGCTACTTAAGGGCTATCTGTGCTAGCCATCCCTAATTTAGCAGTGTAAGACTATAGGAAAGGCAGCTAATCATCACCACTCACCACCAACTCTTGGGCTACTCTTTTACCAACAAATAGTAGGATTGACCGTGACATTATAATGCCCCATGGCTTGGAGGGTGAGCATGTTTGGTGCGACTGGAATTCAAACCCACGACCTTCAGATTACCAACTGAACACCTTAACATGCTTCTGTTATTGTAATGAAAACATTTAATCAATAGCAAAGAAATATTCAACTTGATTGAAAATCTAAAAAAATATCTATATAGACATTAATCTGATATCAGTTCTCAACAAACTTACAAGACTTACAATCTGGTAACAAGACGGTTAGCTGAAGAGTTATTCCACAATTACTCAAAGTGAAGAAAATTTTATATGTATTATATATAACAGTTTAAAATATGACATAGAGTATCTTGAGGGAAGCATCTTATCAGTAAAAGCAATTGGCACAGTTGTAATATACAGACCTGATTTATCCATTTTTCCTTCTTTGATGAAACTGTTGCAATGACAAAAAAGGAATGGTTTATATAAGACATTGAAACAAAGAAAAATAAACCATAAATTTTATTTTTTGTATTTATGATGTATTAATAATGTCCACTTGTTAAAGTTATTTATCTACCATTCAGCATGACATATACTAGAAGTGGAACCAGATCAACTCACTGAGAACTGGCACAGTAAAGATCCAGGGTTTCAAGGCATGGGGTCCATGACTGAGTTCCCTCTTGGCAGGTAATATCAGAAAACAAAACAATGCTGAATTCTTCAAACGGAACATAAAAGAAATTATCCATAAGAAAGGGTAAGAACAATGAGCATGCCTAACAGGCTACCAGAAGTTGGAGTGCATTAATATAATGAGAGGACTCATTAGGGGAAGCATCAGTGAACACGTACAGACTCAACTTAAATAAAGATAGTGGCACACTGATAGTGACACTAGAGAGGCAAGCCACCAATATATCTCCTGGGCTGGAGGAGAGAACATATACTCTTCAGAAAAAGAAACGCAAAAGGCAACATTTGAGACACATTGCTAACAAGTTTATTCCGAGTAGTTCTGTATGACATGTGTGAAACTTTGCACATTCACTACTGAACATTCAAAGTCTGCAAAGGCGAAGTCAACACTCACTAGTTGAAGTTTAACGTCACTCAACGTCAATAAAGAGTATGCCCCCCATGAGCATCAATAACTGCTTAACATCTCCTGCCCATGGAAGCGTTGAGATGACGAATCACATCCTGTGGAATGGTTGTTCCCTCAGCCTGCAAAGCTGCTGCAAGTTTAGGTAGAGTCTGTGGTTGAAGTTGTCACCATCGCAGACGTTGGTCCAACTCGTCCCAAAGAATAAAACAGAAAACAGTATAAAGAACAAGTCTCAAGTTTGTAACTCCTCCTTTAAAATGTAAAATTTAGGATTACCTGTCATATTTCAAAAATTATCACAATAAGTTCCAAAATGAAAAATATGAGCTGATTGTAACACATCATTTAATAGTTTAATGTGAGTTTTGAGCAGTGAAAGACTCTAAAGAAAGCAGCTTGTCAGCACCACCAACCATCATCTCTTGGGTGTCTCTTCTACCAACAAATAGTGAGATTGACCATCATTTAATAGTTTAGTAGATAAACAACTAGAATAGTTCTGTTATTGTTTATCATTAATAAGTACATGGATATAAGAAATGTACTGAAAAAAATTGCTTTTAATAAGGAACGTCAGTAAAAAATGATAAAACAAATAAAATGACAAAGGTAACACAAAGTTCTTTGAATAAAACAGATAATTCTAAAATTAATAATATTTTAAATTACAATACAAAGATTACTGTGTTAGAAAAGAATTCTACAGAAATAGAGAAATATTATGGAATTATTTATCAAAATACAAAATATTATAAATTATATTTACAGTCAATAAGGCCATTAAACAATCATATGGCTACATTCTATGGAATTTCTAAGATATTATTAATAGACTGTATGTAATTTCTGAAATATGAGTTAGCTAGATTGCTGTTTAAGTTCTTCAACATGAACATTACACTTAGAAGGAGTATACTGTTGAAGACAGTTGTAATTTTTCTAACAAAATGAAAAACAGTTTAGTAAAAATATTTTCTATGGAAATTTTTGAGGTAGATTCTTTGAACATTAACATTAATTCAGTGAAGACTTAAAGATTAACAGTTAATTATTATATCATAAAAAATATAATTTTGAAACATATATTACAAAAATGATTAGAATTTGTTACCACAGTATCTTATTTTTAATTTAATAACAATATATCACCAAATTCATGTGAATATGTGTATTAGCACCATCTTATACATATTACAATTCATGTTGTCTGCTTGAGCATTTACCTATCTCCCATTTACAGCAGCCACTTCCCATGCTGCACTTAACATGATGCCCACACAGGTGAAGCTCAGCTTTCACTTTTAAAATGATAAGCAAACCAGCATGAATAATGTTTGCCAAATTTTATATGACAAGAAAAATACTCTACACTAAACTGTTAGAAAAAATCAAACTATCATTCACATTTCAAAATATGATGTAATGTAACTGAAATAATAAGAATGTAGATTTAGCATATGTTATTACTGAGTTGGTGTTAACATGTCCGAAATGTTCAAAAATTACTTCACATGGCAGGTGGTATAAGTAGCTTAGGGCTTTGGTTCTGAGTTAAACCAAGAGTGTGATATAATGGAACACTTTTAAGGTTGAGAAAATAATTTAAACTGATAGATTAACTTCAACTTTTTCCATCACTGGAGATCAGGTTCTGTTGCTTGTCATCTACTAATATGTTCACGTGTCTTTATGAAAAAGTAGTTGTTGAGTTATGCTGCAAGTTTTTTACTTTTCTAACCCTGATCTTTCTTAATACTTATATATTTATTTGTTTTGAATTCATTTATTTCCTTTTCTTAACATTTACATTTTAATCACTTTTCATGTCATATTATTGTTTAACATTGTAAATGCCAATTATAATTTACATTTTAAGTTAAATATTTTAAATAATACCTTTTTATACTCTTTATATCTGCAAGTGTTGCTTCATAGTTTATTCTTATCATAAAACAGAAATAAAATTCTGTGTTCCTAGTCCCCTCATTTGATTTACAAGACCCTAACAAGTTAGAAGGGTTAAAGGGGGGGGCATGTGCTTAAGAATTGTAGGTTTATGTCCTAACAATATTGTTTCAAGTAAGACATAAATATATCTGGAAATAATGGAAGAATTTATATTTCACTAGGGTCTATGCAGATCATGAGATGGCTTTAAAGTCCAACAGTATAGACCAGATATATTATACTTGTTCTAAAACCTAAGCTAAATTTATGGGTTTATTGAATTTTCATGAATTATTTCAGTTGATGATCCATTAAAAAATAAATTATTCACGCATTTACTTCACTTTCAAACTAGATGTACAGAAACAAATACAAGCTGCTTAAACTACAAAACAAATGTCATTGCTGGTTAAGTGAATTTGACATATTATTGTTCTGAAAACTTCAACATCTCAAACTTCAGTATATTATATAATTCAAACTTATAATCACTTCAAAATTGAAACTGATCTTACATTTGTAGAATTCAACAGTCACAATACAGTTGGAGAATTGAAATTTATTTAAATGACATTATGTCCTTGCATAGTTAAGGCAATCTCAGATAGATCTAGTGTCTAGCTATCACTTGAAAAGATACAAGAACATTCGTGTACAATGAGTTGCAGTGATAACCAACAGGACAGCTGCTTTTTCAATACTATGTTCAACACCCAGCAGCTCCATATTTTAATGAGTGTGAAGAGGTTTGATTTTTAAAATATCGAAATAGTGAAACTTAAGAACTAGGAAAGTTGGTTTTGTTACTGAAGTCAAGATTAAATAATTTTGGTTTTCAATCAGTGTTGATCCATTTTTTTAATAGTAGTAAGAGCAATTGGAAACTAAAGAGAAAATTTTCACATTTAAATCAGTAGAAAACGTTCAGTAAATAGAAAAACTACAGAAGTAGAGATGCTAATACAAATATCCCAACTTATAATGAGTTTGAAACTAAATTTATTAAACATTCAGTAAATAGAAAAACTCCAAAAGTAGAGATGCTAATACAAATATCCCATCTTATAATGAGTTTAAAACTAAATTGATTAAAATTCTGTATTGGATCATACTGAAACAGTTTTAGTTTCATTGTTTTATCTATTTTGTGATAATAGAGGGATTAGAACAAATTCCAGGTTGTAAACTGTATCAGTATTTTCTGTGCAATCTCATTAATTCCTTTTATTTTTATGTGGATGATGTCCCAATGAAATGATTTAAAGGCACTTAGAAGAGTGTGTTTAAGAAATTTAAGTGGTTTCCCCATTAAAATTTGGTAAATAATTCAATTTTACATTTTATATTTTTTATAACTTATTTGAATTTAGTTGTCATGTTTTGTTAGTTTTAGCATGTCAATGTGAACAAATAAATTCTGCATGAAGGAAATACAAAAAATAATTTTTAGCAGGTAATTTTTTAATTCAGGCAATACCATGAATCAAGCTATGTGCAAATGTATATATTAAAAATTGTATTCTTTACTATTGTCTTTTCATGTGATATTGTTTATTATTATGTATCATTGATACAATCTAGGAAATTGCATCATCCTTCAGGCAGCATGTAGAAGAAAGTAAAACAGTGACATCTGACTTCACAAATGCTGTATTAGTGAAACAAACTGCTCAAAATGAAATCATTATTGAACAGCAGTCAAAAAAATGCAGAAAACATTTGGAAAAACAAAATGGATGAAGAATGCCAAAATATCAGAAAAGAATTTATGCACAAAATGAAAGAACTGGAATTTGACCTCAAACAAAAGTTTGAGGAAGAAAAAAGTGATATAGAACAAAGATACAAGACTAAAATTTATGAAATGAAAAAAGATTTAAAATACCAATTTGAAACAGAAAAAGGTGAAGATAGAAAAAATATAGAAAATTCACATCAGCAGAAAATTGAAATATTGAATCAGTTGCATGCTAATGAGAAACAAACTTTAAAAAAATTACATTACGATGAACTTCAGGCTTTAAAAAAGGAACAAATTGAAAATCCAGAAAGTTTGAGTAAACAGTTAAATGACGATTACCAAAAACATATTTCTTTAACAAAAACTCATAAAAATGGCTTTAGTTCTGTAAATCTTTTTAAAAACAACAACAACAAAGTATCAAATGTTTATAGCAAGACTTTGAAAAGAAGCTTTAAGAAGACTTAAAGACTAAATGGAGTGTGGAAAAATCCAGGTTAGAAGAAGTGCATCAGAATGAAATTAACCATCTTAAGAAATGCTTTCAGCAGCAATTAGAAGAAATTCAATATACCATGCAACAAAATCACCAAGAAGAGTTGAAAAATTTAGAAAAGACATCCAAGCAAAAAGTGGACAGCTTGCAAGAGCTTCTTAGAAACAGTAAGTTACTTATGTGTGTTAAACATCTTATAAACAGAACTCTTGTTGAAAACAAAATACCTGTCTTTGGAATACTAACTTTACTCTTGTCATGTATACATGATGAAGGTTAAAGAACTCCTTAAATGTTTATTATCTGCAACTTTTAATATTTGAGGCTATCCATAATCTAGAGAAAATATTAACAACTATATCATTTGTGCAGCTGTTTGATCCTTGTTAATTAAAATATAGAATGCTTAGCTGCTTTACCTTGGACCATAATCTGCAATAGTGTAAAGTGAGTGAAAATACTAGTAAACTTGAAAACCTGATATTTGCAGTTATTTTAAACAGTCTTGGTTTGAATGGTACATACAGGGTGTCCCAATATAACGTTTACACTCTTTGGATCATTATAACTTGCCTTGTTTATTGATCTTAACAATGAAACAAGATACATATGATAGCCAAAGGATTTATTTAAAAATTTAATACTGAAACCAAGAGAAAAAATGCAATGAACGCTGGATTTAGGGATACCTGTTTCATGAGACAGTTGGTGCACTGATTTTCATGGAGAATTCAGAACATTGTCAATGACTTCTTGCTCTCTTGTTGGGCTTGTTGATGATCTTTTTTGACCGGAGTGACCCTTTCTCACATGGTGGAGAGTTCTGCGTTCATCAAACTTGGCAATGATGCGTGAAATGCTGGGGCGAGATGGTGCATCCATATGGAACTTTCTAGTAAAATATCTTTGCACTTGAGCTTTGTTTTCGACTTTCCAAAAAGTTTTGAGAATAAATATTTTGTGCTCGATTGTAAGCTGATTATTCGCCATCCTTGGACACAAGTCAAATCTGAAACAAAAGAAATGGTTTATTAGCTATAGACAGTCAAGGAGTGTAAACGTTATTTTGGGACACCCTGTTTATTAGATTGAATCTAATAGGATCAGTATGGTATTATTATAAAAAAAACACAGTCAAATACGTAAGAATAAGATACTCATTAAGCATGTGGTAACCACAAAACATTGATCAGTGATTGCAACAACTTTAACAGTTAACAACCTTTATTTCTTTCTTTTCAGTCAGGAATGATCTATTACACTACAACCTTCACCCTCATTTACTTTGAGTACTACTTTTCATTTGGATTTCATTCTCAAGTCTGTTTCTTTCCATCTCTTTATGCCAGCATTTCCTGTTGTGTTTTTGTGTTCTCACTTTCTGATCCATTAACCTTGGCTTTATCTTTTATTCTTGCTTGTTAATGCTGCTTGCTTTAGCTAATAGGATCCATTCTCATACCAAACCAAAATGCCTCATCCCTCTCAAATTTGTGACTCTGTTGTTTTGATTTTTATACTTTCATCTGTACATTTTCTCTATTCCCTGTTACTGTTATCCAGCTGGCCAGCTTGGGGATTGAACCTTTTACATGTGTATCTGAGACACTTCTTAGTGCATTTATAGACATTCATTTTCTTCTTTTTTTGGCCTCCTTCATTTTTTTCTGCTCTATTACTTCATACTTCGAGTTTATTGCTCTTGGGGTCAAATTATTTTCTTCTTTCCTGTATGCCTTCCTAAGCATCCTTCTTGTCATGTCCTACATTAGTTTTCTGTTCTTTCTCCTTTTTTCTCACATTGTCTTGATCCTTACTCTTTTCTTTGATCTCGTAACAGCATCTTTTATATATTTTGGCATTGTGTGGAATTTTGCTCACCATATTCATAGTCCTGGGATTGGTATTCCTTGTTCAGAATTTTTCCTTCTGTTAGTGAATTTTTGGATGTTTTATCTCTTCTACCTTCATTTCTTCCACGTAGATACTCAGTGTAGTTGGTACTTTGAGTCTTTTCTCCTCTTGTCTCAACTGAGTTCAGCTTATCTTTTTTGAGCAGTGGTATATCTGGCTACCTGATTTTACACTTCTCATCCTCTTACTATACAAGAGGCATTTTTTTGTTTCTAGGAATCCTGGGTTTCTTAGAATCCCTCATTTGTTTGGTGGTAAACACTGGTGTGTCTCCAACAATGGACCCTACAGACTTATGGTTTTTATTCATAGAGTCATTTTTCTTTTTGTGAGCATCTTCTAGGGGTATTGTTGTGGTGATATTGCTGCATCTGGATAACTTCCTACACTTACTCTCACACAGGATCTTTTACTTTTTTATTGCTTTCATCTCTCTAGGCAAATTTTTGTTGAGGGCAGAACTTTGAACATTTCATTATTGGTTCTGTGCTCCTTCAATTTCAATAGATGCAGCCCTCTTTTTGTTTTTTGGATGTTTTCTTGCCTTGTCTTGTTCCACCCAGGCTCTTACACAGTTGTTTCTTGTTCCGACCAGAATCAACATTATTCTGGTTCATGAAATCTTTTAAGTAGCAACCTCTCACATGAATGTGTCAAAAAGATGAGCTATTCAATATATTTATTTTGAGTTTCTTCTCTTTCTTCAACATCATTGTTCATACAGAAAACTGTTGTGGTTTGGTAGCTTATGTTGCTGATCAAAGAATTATTCTTGTAACCTGGGTATTTTTGCACTTTTGGTCTACTTGTTCTAAATAATTTAGTAGGTTCACCTTTGAACTTAAATTTCTGGTTTGATTGATATTATGCTAAACTCACCAGATCATTGCCTTTTTCTGACACTGTTAACTTTTCACTGTTTGCTTTTCAGTGGATGGCCAAATCCTACAATTTCAACTATACAAGGTCATACTGTACATCTCAGACTGTAAAATAGGTTTGTTGATAAAGAACTTGTTTAACAACTCAAACTACTACAACTATACAAGGTGTTACTGCACATTTCACAGACTGTAAAATAGGCTTGTTTATAAAGAACTTGTTTAACAACTCAAGCTACTACAACTATACATGGTCCTTGTTTAATAACTCAAACTACTACAACTATACAGGGTCTTACTGTACATTTCACAGACTGTAAAATAGGCTTGTTTATAAAGAACTTGTTTAACAACTCAAGCTACTACAACTATACAGGGTCTTACTGTACATTTCACAGACTGTAAAATAGGCTTGTTTATAAAGAACTTGTTTAACAACTCAAGCTACTACAACTATACATGGTCCTTGTTTAACAACTCAAACTACTACAACTATACAGGGTCTTACTGTACATTTCACAGACTGTAAAATAGGCTTGTTTATAAAGAACTTGTTTAACAACTCAAGCTACTACAACTATACATGGTCCTTGTTTAACAACTCAAACTACTACAACTATACAGGGTCTTACTGTACATCTCAGACTGTAAAATAGTACAGGAAGTGTTTATGTATTATAAAAATTGCTTATTAATGCAAATCAAAACCTAGGTATGTTATAGCTGATACTCTATTTTTACTTTTAGCAGATTCTGTTATTTTCATTTTAAAAGAAACAATGTTGTTGTCATTTATCTGTAGCATTATTATTATTTTCAAAACTAAACTGGAGTTGTTTTTATTCTATTATGTCATTTTCAAGACACATCAATAACTTGTTTGTCTGTTCGCTAAGGATCAATTGTAAAGTTATTTTTAAAAAATGCAGCAGTTTCACATGAATGTATCCTATTTGTATCAAGGTAAGATTATTAATTTTTTTTTATTTATTCCACTGGCAGTTGTTTTAAATGACCATTTGCATTCAGAAGTTGTCTTTGTTTTTTGTATGTACTCAACTCATGACCAAGATTCTGAACTATTTACATAGTAGTTACATATATTTCCATTTTTAATTTATTTTATATGTTTACATACACACAAAAATTACCTATCTTGAACCTGAATTTTATATGCAAAAACGGCTCGTTTGGGTTCAGAAAATATTTTAAATAGAAGAGCGAACTGAACCCAAATGAGCCGTTTTTGCATATAAAATTCTCAACAAGTGGGTTTCTCAACATCACTGATTATCTTGAACCTGGCTTTTCTTAATTTGCGTAAATGGATACTGTAATAAATAATTGTAGAAGTTTATGCTTTTATGGAAATTAATTTAAACGGTATGATTTTAAAAATATGCTTTGATAAGTTACAATATACAGAACAGCTTATAAAGCACTAATGGTCTTTGTTTGTTTTGTTTTTTTTGTTTTTTGAATTAAGCACAAAGCTACACAATGGGCTATCTGAGCTCTGCACACCACAGGTATCGAAACCCGGATTTTAGCATGTAAGTCTGGAGACATACCGCTGAGCCACTGTCAAAAGGTATGAAAAGTATGGATTTCCAATTAATGAAATAACTCTTTAAGTAATAGTTTTTCTTACTCTGATAGAAGAGCTCTTGGACTTGCAGGAAGAGAAGAGAAAAGCTCTAAGTAATGACTTGCACTCCTTGGAAGAAGAAAAACTTACAAACTCTGAACTGATTAAGCAGTTCTCTAAACAGTGTAACGTGTTTTCAGCTTGAAATGATTTCATCACAAACTAAAGGAGATCTTTCTGATTTGAAAGATGGTTTGGTACAATGTCAAAAGCAAATGGAGGAGTACCTGTATGTTAATAAATTGTTTGGATAATTTTTTGTAGTTTTAAGAAGCTTCAAATAATACCAGTATGTTGAGTTTTACTTATTCAGATGTACTTTTAACCTTGGAATATTTGGTGTTTAATTTGGTTGTAGTTGATACTATTAACTTTTTTTTATTATAATCTTTCAGATGGAAAATAATTATTGAAAGCTCATAGTTTTTTGCATTTTATCATATTTGTTTAGCAGATGTACAAAGTACTTTGTTGAACAACTTATGTACATATTACATGAAAGTTCAGTTGAAAAATACATATATATTTAATTACATAAACAGAAAACAAATGCAAAAATAGATCTCAGTTGCAATGAAATGTAAAGCTAAAAAATATTTGAGATGTTGAAAGATATATTTTCTATCATATTAAATGACTATAAATATAGAGAGAAACAGTAAACCAAAAAATTTTGGTTATTTTCATTTCTCTAATAATTGTGATTACTTGTAATTGCTTTATAATTTTTTAAAAAATAACCTGAATAAATATAAATGTAATTTTACAGTCTTGTACATTTTGTTGATATCACACAGTATTGGTATTTAATTGAACATGTGAGAACATACATTTTATTTACAAAGACATATCTTGTATATTAGTCCTTCAGGAAATGTTATGATGTTGATAACATATATACTATCAGAGATACCAACCATTACAATTTGAGTGTAATCATTACAATTTTAGTGTATACATTAAAACTGTACACTCATACAGACAAATATTACAACTTGTTGCAACTCCCAAGTTATTATATATTATACAGGCCTATACAATAAAGTGATAAATTGTTCCCCCAGGGCTTTAAAGAGGTGAAAAGAAAATTTCTAGTGAGATACAAATAAATTTTAATAATAAGTAAAAGACATAGTCCAAATTGCTACTTGTGATAATCATGTTTGTGCTTGAAATAATAAAACATACTTGTCTCTCCAATGTCTACCAATAGTTTGAGTGAGGTGCTTCTCCATTCTGGGTACATGGGGAAATCCATAGTTATGTCATCAGTGCTTGTCAGCCAATCAGCATTTGCATAGGTGTGTATTTCTCGTTTTCTAAACAGCATAGAAACACCAATGAGATCGTTCACAAGATGGAAAAAAAAGAGGCCTTGTTCACCAGATTGTCTTGTTTCTGGCAAATCTAAAAGGACTAAAACTGTGAAAGGGCTCTGTCTACAAATTACACTCAGTCATTTGAAATAGTTGGCATCTTTGTACTGTAAGCAGAAAGAGTTATGAGCAAACAAATATAGTGATAAAAGGTAAAATTTTCTATTAAAATGCTCAGATATGAATTAATGATATTGTTTGTATTCATATGCTAGATACCAAAAATTTAATGTTGCATTAATTTTCAGATACAGTGATCAGTATATATTATTTGCAATAGGTACTTTTTTATCTAACTTAAGAATAATCTACTTATGTTCAAGGGAACTAAACAGCTGAATGAGGGTCTTGCTGTTTAATCAAAAATGTATGTTAAGCAGCATGAGAAAAATGTTCAGAAACAATACTCATTTCTGTGCACCACAAAGAGCTAATACATTACATGCACTACTATGTAAATTTGTGTGCAGGTTACTAGCCTTTAATAAATTTCCAACTTCTCTATATGTCAACATGTATTGTACCAGTCAATTATGATCTGCATGAGAACTAGTAGACTCATTCTTTCCTAGGCACTGTTTGCCCTCTGTACTTATTGTTTTAACCTTTTACTATTCATTTAGTCTCTTCTTAACTTTCTTTATTATCTGAAAGAACAATGTATATTTTAAACATATCAGTTAGAACATTAATTTGAATTATCTTCCCTTTTATTTTTGTTTAATTGACCTGTGCTTTTATTCCTATATCTGTTCTCATTGTTTAATCTGGCATCCAGTTCTTTTCCACATCTCATTATATATGCACAGTCATCATACCAGATCAGTTTATTTTCAACTGATACATAAAATAAAAACACAAACATACCACTACAACAACATTTTCATGGTTTAATTGGATTATGTATTCATGTTTCTGGCATCTTCCAAGATATATAACACTGCTTCACAGTAGTCATTCAATATTGTAATGACAGTGAAGACACTACTGGTCAGTGATGACGAGAAAACCCACTTGTAGAGAAAAATATTTGTAAAAACGGCTGGTTTGGGTTGAAATTTTTTTATATTTTATAATGTAGAAGAGCAAATAACTATGACTAAAGAAGGTTAAAACGTTGTTCACTCATCTACATTGAAAAAAAAAAATCCCAACCAAAACGAGCCATTTTTACATAAATATTTCACTACTGGTCAGTTATACTTCTAATATTCTGCAACATGTGATTGGTTCCATTCTGATCTCAGATCTAGGATTTACAATTATCTGCATCTGTTACTGCAGCTGAGCCTGCCCCATTTTGTGTTTCATTACTGTTATTTTTATATTTCCATATCTATTGTTGTTTCTCTTTTCAATGTGAACCAGGTAGTCTCACTTTCATTATTCACTGCTTGGAATCCATGGGTTTGTATATTTTGTTTTCTCTTCCTGTGGTGACTCACAAGCTTCTTTATTGTATGAGCCCCATTCACCTGATTTTTTCTCATTCAGTTTAGGGATCACTGTGAGGTTTTATGTATAGGCTGAATCATTTACAATAGGAGTCTGTGAATTGTTGGTGAGAACTTTTAACAGTAAACAAACAGTACACAGTCTACTTGTGTTAAAATATACATACATTTTTCCTTTCAATTGGTCTTCTTCAGTCTAATAACCAATTTTTGACATTAAGCAGACCAATATGCAGAATAAGTGTGATAGGAGTTTCTGATTTACAAGATCACAAGTCAGCACATACTGTGCAAAGTACAATCAGCATGCTAATGAGATGTGGATCTGGGTGGCATGAGGATATTTCAAGTCAAAAAATGCTAATGCCTCATCTAGACTGTGCTTGCCAAGAAGTACAATGAAAAAATCTAGCACCAAGGAAGTGCCTGTCCACTTTCATAGCTTATGTATGCTGGCTTTATAAAATAGATTTCATGGTATTCTGTTGTACTTTTTCCAATAAAAGACTGTTACAGTGGTTAAATCTGAGTCCAGGTACTTTTATGGATTATCCTCAACATCTTTTGCTCACCATGGTGTAAAAGAGGAGGACAAGAGACCTTCACCATTCCTGTATTATATATAACTACAAGGGTGGTTAACTGGGGGAATTTCTTAGCAGCTATGGAATCCATCCAGAAAAAGTCAGTGAGCAGCACAATGCATTGGGAAGTAGGACAGGAATATCGATGTTATTATAGTACAGGTAACCCATACAGGATTGATTTTCCACTGGTTTTGGTCGTCAGGATGGGCCAAAGTGTTCTCCTTTGGAATCAGGAAGGGATGGTTCAAAATCAGATGATTGTGGTTCAGTTGTTGCACATTCAATCCCCTCTGCAGTTTCTGTGTTCACTGTTCAGTTCTACACCATTTCTCTTGCCCTGTATCACATAGAGGCTATATTGTACACTAATTGTACTATTTATACCGACTCTTAGCTCTCTATTGGTGCTGAAATCACTTCATGTTAGTTATCACCATGTTCTCATCAATATTCACACCTCACTGGCCTGTTTCTCTTCATCTTTCATTTCTATTCAGTTTTTTCTGGATACTAGGCCATGTTGGTATTTACTGGAATGAATTCGCTGACAGAGCTGTCTGCTCTTCTGCCGTGTCTGTTCTACATTTTGACTATAATCCAGTATTCAAGAAATGAACTGGTACACTTTTCCAAGAATATGATACAAATTGTGAAATAACATTGTATATGTATTTGTGTAAATGATTGGAAACAGAAAATGAACAACTTAGACTAACAATAATGGAAGATTTATAAATAAAAGCACTTAATGGTGGAAGAGCAATTAGAAGAGTGAAAAATCAATAATAAATTCAAAAGATTAAATCTATAATAATAAACATACAAATAAATGAAAATGAATTCCTTTATTATTGAAATAATAATTTGTATATGTTAATACTTAATTAAATTATTTTTAATTTTGTATAATATATATTATTTTTTATATATTTGTAGTATTATTATTAAGGGCTTTCTGTAAAACTTTTAAATGATTTAATTAGTTGAAAGGCTGTTTAACATTTGTTGCAAGCCAGTAAAGCATTCTGATAATATCAAACAAGTAATCTTCAGTCTTTGTCTAACCAACAGAGAAGCTTATGAAAGAAAAAAACCTTGATTCTGTAGTTTTAATACAAGCTTTGGAAAGTGAACATGCAAAAGTAACCCACTTACAGTTGGCTATGGAATCAAAGAAAGAGAATTAGATATAGAAAGCTTAAGGTTGCAAACGATATTGTAATTGTAATAAATAAACTAAGTATGGTAAAATCATTATTTTTAAAATCCCTTTTTAGTAAATAAAGTAAGAAGTTTTAAATCATTAAGTAATAAATAAAGTTGTTTAAATTTCTTTCTGTAATAAATAAGGTAAACAGTTTAAAACTTTTTATGTAATAAATAAAGTAAATAGTTTAAAATCATTATTTAATAAGTAAAGTGACTAGTTTAAAAATATATCTGTAATAAATAAAGTAGTTTAAAATCCCTTTGTAATAAATAAAGTAAATAGATTTAAGTCATTATGTAACAAATGAAGTACCTAGCCAAAAATTATTTCTGTAATAAATAAAATAAGTAATTTAATATACCTTCTGTAATAAAGTAAGCAGTTTAAAATCCCTCTGCAATAAATAAAAAAATAAAGTAGTTAAAAATAACTTTCAAATAATTAAAGTAAGAAGTTTAAAATCATTAAATAATAAAAAATATAAGTGGTTTAAATTATTTCTACAATAAGTAAAGTGAATAGTTTAAAATTATTAATTTTGTACTAAATAATGTAAATTGTTTAAAATCCCTTCTGTAATAAATGAAGTGAGTAATTTAAAATTATTAATTTTGTAATAAATAAAGTAAGTAGTTTAAAATCATTATGTAAGAAATCAAGTAACTAGTTTAAAAATATCTGTAATAAATAAAATAAGTAGTTTAATATCCATTTTGTATTAAAGTAGGTTGTTTCAAATACCTCTGTAATGAAATAAGTTTTGGAAAATCCTTTTGTAATAAATAAAGTAAGTTGTTTGAAATAACTATGCAATAAATAAAGTAAATAGTTTAAAATCTCTTTTGTAATAAAGTATGTAGATTAAAATCCCTCTATAATTAATATAGTAAGTTTGTTTGTTTTCGCACAAAGCTACTCGAGGGCTATCTGTCCCTAATTTTGCAGTGTAAGACTAGAGGGAAGGCAGCTAGTTATCACCAACCACCGCTAACTCTTGGGCTACTCTTTTACCAACGAATAGTGCGATCGATCGTCACATTATACGTCCCCACGGCTGGGAGGGCGAGCATGTTCAGCGCAAAGTGAGCGAGAACCCGCGACCCTCGGATTACGAGTCGCACGCCTTACGCGCTTGGCCTTGCCAGGCCCTAAATATTGTAAGTAGTTTAAAATAATTCCTGAAATAAATAAAATAAAATAAGTAGTTTGAAATCATTATGTAATAAAGTAAATAGTTGAAAATCTCTTGTGTAATAAATAAAGTAAGTAGTTTTAAAACCCTCTGTATTAAATAAAATAAGTAGTTTAAAATCATTATGCAAAAATAAAATAAGTAATTTACAATCATTATGTAACAAATAAAGTAACTAGTTTATAATATATCTGTAATAAATAAAGTAAGTAGGTTAAAATACCTTTCTAATTAATAAAGTAAGTAGTTGAAAATCCCTTCTGCAATAAATAAAGTAGTTCAAAATCATTACGTAATAAATAAAATAAGAAGTTGATATTCCTCCTGTAATAAATCAATTGAGTAGTTTAAAATTATTAATTTTGTAATAAATGAAATAGTTTAAAATACCATCTGTAAAAAATAAAGTAAGTAGTTTAAAATTATTCCTGTAATAAATAAAGAAGTTTAATACCCTTTTAGTAATAAATAAGGTAAGTAGTTTAATTTTTTTTTCTGTAATTAATAACATAAATAGTTTAAAATCATTATTTAATAAATACAGTGAATAGTTTAAATTTATTAATTTTGTAATAAAACAGTTTAAAATCCCTTTGTAATAAATAAAGTAGATTAAAATCATTGTGTAACAAATAAAGTAATTCATTTAAAAATATTTCTGTAATAAATAAGTCGTTTCATATCCCTTCTGTGATAAAGTAAGTAGTTTAAAATCTCTGTAATAAATAAAAACGTATTTTAAACTCTATTTATTACAAAATAAATAGTTTAAAATTCCTTCTGTAAAAATTAAGTCGTTTAAAATTATTTCTATAATAAATAAAGTAAGTAGTTTAAAATAATTATGCAATAAATAAAATAAGTAATTTACAATCATTATGTAATATATAAAGTAAGTAGTTTAACATTCCTCAGTAATAAATAAATAATGTAGTT
Source organism: Carcinoscorpius rotundicauda (assembly GCA_011833715.1). Classification (NCBI taxonomy): domain Eukaryota; kingdom Metazoa; phylum Arthropoda; class Merostomata; order Xiphosura; family Limulidae; genus Carcinoscorpius; species Carcinoscorpius rotundicauda. The sequence continues at coordinate 27,291,943 of CM022396.1, forward strand.
GAAAATCATTATGTAACAAATAAAGTAACTAGTTTAAAAATATATCTGTAATAAATAATGTAAGTAGTTTAATATCCCTTCTGTTATAAAGTAAGTAGTTTAAAATCTCTTTGTAACAAATAAAGTAAAAAACTATGCAGAATACAATATTAAGGTTAAAAAGTGGTTCACCTCAGTAACGTATAAGTGATGTTATCTCACCTAATGTCACAGTAAAATCAAAATTAATGTCTCACAAATTGTAGGTAAAGGAACTGTAAATATCATTTTCAAGGAACTGTTTAACATTGTATTAAATCATGATATGTGAATAAAAAAATTGTGGTTTCAAATGTTTTGTGAATTATTGCGGAAAATTGAACTGTGTTTGCAAGTTCTTAATCGAAACGAGTACTAGCACTAACCCATTTCTACGCATTGAAACTGAAACATTATAAAGACCCACATTGACACAACGGTTGTCTGCGGACTCACACCGCTAGAAACCGGGTTTCAATACCCGTGGTGGGCAGAGCACAGACAGCTTTGTTCTTAATTCCAAACAAACATTATAAAGAACCTCCTCAGCACCACTCACTACTCTTTTACCAACGAATAGTGGGATTGACCGTCACACCACGGCTGAAAGAGCAAGCATGTTTGGTGTAACGGAGATTCGAACTCGCGATCTTCCGATTACGAGTCAAGCGCCTTAACCGCCTGGTCATTCCAGACCTGTTGACAAACTGACAAGACTTATAGAAGAGTGAAGCCCCTGCTGTAATTTGTCCATACACTTTTATATAAGAAATACCTTAAAGTAACTCATTTATGTAACGTTTTTAATTTAAGAAAGGAACTGAGACCTTGAACTACCTCTTGCAGATTTTTTTACTCAGTGACATAACCTCTTTCCCCCATCGACACCTAGTGGCTAATCAATAATTGTACAGGCTCGTGACACCAAAAACCAGGTTTCTTTACCCGTGGTGGGCATAACACAGATAACCCATTATGTGTCTTTGTGCTTATCAACGATCGAACCACACTAGGAAATACTGTTAAAATATTAGTACTGATTTATTTTAGGAATAACCACAATAAAGATGCTATGAAAAAAACATTTTTATTATTTTCTACTCTTTAATTTAATGTTAAATATTACATTCTTTATAGAAAAGAGATAAAAATGAAGGCTTTATATTTGAACTTATATCCAGCAATCGTACACATATAGCACAGCTCGGATGTTACATTCCAGCCAGAAACATATGAAGCTAACATTCAAAATTTATAATATGAACTTACAAAACAAAAATGTAATACTTTGACGCAGTTTAAAAGCAGAAATAAAAATAGTTCTATTTACAGCAAAATTCCACGTCTAAAAATCACTTTAAAGCCAATTTTTGCTTCTTTAATTCAATAAAAATACAATATATTTAAAGCCTTTAAAATAAAGTATCGTTTCAAAGACACACAGATATTCATTACGTTCTATTTAAAATATTCAATCGTTGCCACAAATTGTTTTCACAAATATTTATTTTTTATAACAACTCATAAAAAACACCTGTTGTAGTCTAATTTTTATATCAGGTCATGAATTGGTAATACGTTTTTAAAGCGAAGTATGTTATTATTATTATTAATGAATTTGTATTACTCCGAGAAGATAAATAAGACCCCAAAGAAAGTACCTTAGTGACCCAATAATATAACATCAAAATTCCTTACAGCAAAGTTATCAACTATCTTGTGTAGGTGATAATTTGAAATTACAGTGGTGCCTCGGTTCTCAAACAATTCGGGTTTCGAACATATTGTTTGAGAAAAAAATGTCTCGATTGTCGAACATAAATTCGGTTCCCGAAACCAAGCTGTCGTCGCCCGAACCCCCGAAATAACCCGACTAATGATCCAAACGACCCTTCGACCATTTTCAGCTCACGCCAAGCTTGCCCAAAACATTTTACCCGCACCTGTAGCTCAGTCCACACCCCCGCTAAAATCTGCTGTGAACGTTCTCGTTTTTCTTTGTGTTTTTCTAAATATCCTGATTAAATAAGCCACCATGGGGTCAAAGAAAGATAATGAAAGTAGCGAACCAAAAAGAAAAGTTGGTAGAGCCACAATAAAGGTGAAAAAAGATCTCGCAGCGAAGTACAAGAGTGTTGTTCGCATGTCTGACCTTGCTACACAGTTTGGTATGGCGAAGTCTAGAGTCTGCACCATACTGAAAAATAAAGAGGTCATCAAAGGAGCTGATGTTGCAAAAGGAGTGACAGTGCTTACGAAACAAAGATCACAAACAATGAAAGAGGTAGAAAAACTGTTGTTGATTTGGGTAAACGAAAAACAGTTAGCTAGTAATAGCATTTCTGAGATTATCATTTGTGAGAAAGCACAGCTAACCTCCCGAAAAACACCGCTGGAACAACTGCTGATACAAGCGATGCCTTTAAGGCTAGTAGGGAATGGTTTGAAAAAGTTAGGAAGAGAAGTGGCATACATAGTGTGGTGAGGCATGATGAGAGTGCTAGTTCTAACAAAGACGCTGCTGATAAATTTGTTAGGGAATTTAAGGACTATGTAGAAGCTGAGGATTTTATTCCCCAACAAGTGTTCAACTGTGATAAGACAGGCCTCTTTTGGAAGAAAATGCCAAAGAGAACCTACATCACCAAGGAGGAGAAGTCATTACTAAGACACAAGCCAATGAAGGACAGGCTAACTCTATTGTTATGTAGTAATGCAAGTGGGGACTTAAAATTTAAGCTTTTGCTTGTGTAATATTCTCATAACCCGATGGTTTTTAAGGAAAGTAACGTCCTAAAAAGTAAACTAAATGTCATGTGGAGGGCTAATAGTAAAGCATGGATAACCAGGCAGTTTTTCATGGAGTGGATCCATGAAGTTTTTGCCTCAAGTGTAAAGAATTACCTCACGGAAAAATAGTTACCACTCAAGGCCCTTCTTGTAATGGACAATACACCTGCTTTGGAAGATGGTTCGTGTGAAGCTTATGAGTAGACAATATTATCTAAATAGTTAGTATCTGGAATACTGAAAGTTCTATTTTCTGAATATGACTTCACAAAGCCATCTTTTCCACAAGAAGTATGTTGAATATTTGACATATGATCAGAAATTTCCATGTTTATGCCATTATTTGAAATCGTTTTTTTTTCCTTTATAAATATTTAATAAATTAATTCTTTCTGTTCGTCCAAACTATGAAAGGTAGAGATCCTTCTATAAAAATCAAATATTTGACACAAGAACCTTGAAAGTCGTTGAGTGTATACCTTACTATCTGTATAATACTTCGTGCGGTAGATTTCTTCATGAATTTGTGACATAACCACCAAATAATACAAGTTTGTTTTAATAAAAAACGCAACAGTGATAAATTTTATTTTTATTATTACTAGACACACAAATTATTTATATTCATTCGCATGAACGAGGTTTATGTGAACTTGTATGAAGCAACACTCTCGTAAAGTTAATTTTAAACGGCAAATTATTTTGTTCCAACAATCTAAACATATAAAATTTATTTCAATTCTAAATTATTTCATGTTATATCTCTGAAATCATTATCGACATTAAAAACTACACAATTTTAACACTAACTTTCCGAAAAATAGGTTACTCTAATGTCTGTAATAAATTGGAACGTTTACGATTGAAATTAATACAATGTTACAATACTTTACACAGATACCGAAACATATGTGAAATTTCTTTTTATGGCTAGTCCTGCTTTTAATAACCATTTATTGTCTGTGCAAACGAAAAATCCACTTGAAGTAAAAACGTATTATCAAGATGGCTGGTATGGGTATTGAACTTTAAGCAAAGTAAAGAACAACATTTCGACATTAAGAATGTCATTTTCATGTCAACAAAGAGAAGTTGCAATTATTTTAGTTTTGTATTCTTTTTATTGTAAATAAATGTTTATACAAAAATGATGTTTTCAGATTATTTAAAGGTGGGGTAATATCACAGGTATTATTCTCGAACTGATAACTCATTTTCAAAGTTATTACTACAATGAAAAGCCTGTTTTACAACTTACACTCAGAATTATAACTGCAAACAAAGGCCTATTCTAAAATATTCTAATAATTAGCTCTCCAAATTGGTATCTAATGGTCAGTAATACCGTGAAATATATTCTGAAGTTATTGTAGGTTTTTCTAGTAATGGCAAAAGATAAATATTGTGAAGACAAGAACCCTCTGTGATTCCCCCAGTAGCACAGTGGAATGTCGGCAAATTTATACCACAAGAAACCGAGTTTTAATACCCATGGTGGGCAGAACACAGATAGCCCTTTGTGAATTGTTGTGTTTAATAACAAACAACAATGGCAACCCTTTGTAATAACTCAACATTTAGTTTCGAATTGATGAACTGGAAATTCTAGAATAAGCAGGAATCCGTTTCCAGAAATACAGTATTAACCTACTACGCTACTAATAAATCACTACTGAACTGCTCCGAAACTTTTAAAATTAAAGGTTACTAAAATAAATAAGAAGGAATCCTTAATATACACAACACTTGGAACACTTTTAGGCAGAGATAATCTACTAGTCGATTTATTAGCTATATTTTTCTGTATAGGCAATACCAAGCATACAACCCGATTCAACTTTATTACTCAGCACGTATTCTACCAGCCTACCCTCGAATAGAAATCATTTTAGGCACGATTAGAGTAGATCCATCTTTGAGACTCTGGAAGTCAGTTGAAAGGGTTTAACCTTCTAAGTTCAAAACTGTAATTAAATCTCAAATACATTAAGAAATGACGGAGCTCTGAGCTAAATGTTTGTGCTTTTAAAAAAACAACTCAGAGCTGTTCTCCGAGCCGCTATGCCGCGGCTGAAAATAACAGGAAGAGTTAGTTAGTATTGACCCTACAATATTGATAAACAGTATGTTTTCAAGGAGATACCGGTACAAAGATATAAGAAAAATAGTATTACAATTTTAAACAAAAGGTTAAAGAGCAAAAGGGAAATAAATCTTAATTATCTGTATCCACATAATTATTCCTGTTATCGCTGATTAAACACGAAAAATAATTCACGTAAACTGTTGATTTTAGAGAAAAGTCTGGAACGAAGATTCGAATCTAGCACGACACGATGTACGTGCGAGACAGGTTTCAAACGTTCGAGTTTTTTAACGTTATTAGTGCCAAATCAACTTTAGGGTTAACACCTATCTTCCAGTTCACGTAATATTACAATATAAGACGGAAACAACTTTTCCAATCCAAGCATGTACTTCCAAATATTTGTTTTATGTTCTTATTCAGTTACTTACTCTTTGTTTCCCTAACCCTTCTTTTTTTTACAGGTACAACTTAAATACATTGATCACATGACATATGGGTATTCGAATTTACAGCTCCCGGCCAAGTTTACAAAATTCTCTCGAAGATGTATAAATTACATTACGTGAATAGGTAGTTGCATGGGGATCATCGCGACTCACAACACCAACACCATGTCAATAACTACATAAACACAAACCATGCATTATTCTCACCACGATTCCCCGGCGAGACACTAGAAACATACTCAAGTTTAATCAACAGAAAAATAACCACAACCAAGCTAAAACTTAATATAAAAAACTTGAAGAACACTTCCCCCGGACATGATCAAATACCAAATATTATTTTGAGAAAAAGCTCCACTCTCCTACTACAACACCTCACAAACATCATGAACATCTCACTAGCGACAGGGTACTATCCCGACACGTGGAAAAAAGCCATCATAACAACGATCCCCAAGAAACAAACTAATAGAACAAATCCAGATAATTTCCGCCCCATCAGTCTGTTAAGTTGCCTTGGCAAACTGATGGAGAGAATTATCTCCAACCGTCTCCTACATTTTTGTGAATCAAACAACATCCTTCCAGAATTTCAAAATGCCTCCAGAAAAAATAGACAAACAACAGATCACCTCACGCGACTCACCGAATCAATCTACAAAGCTTACAACAACAATCAAGTAACCATCGGGGTATTCCTAGATGTCAAAAAAGCATTCGACAGAGTATGGCACAACGCCATCATATATAAACTAAATCACCTGCAAATAAATCCCACGATAGTCAAATGGATCTGATCTCAAATTTCTTAACAAATAGAACAGCACAAGTAAAAGTCAACAAAACTATATCCAAATTATTTAATATAACGGCAGGAGTACCCCAAGGATCAGTCCTCTCTCCACTTCTATACATAATTTTCGTCAGTGACATACCTTTTCCAAATCTAACATACACACACAATTCACAATACGCAGACGACATCGCAATCTGGAGCACCTCCAGAAACCCAGTAATGACCATGTCTCGCGTACAAGAATCACTAAACAACGTCTCAACATGGAGCAACAAGTGGAGAGTCGTGTTAAACCCAACAAAAACACAAGCAATTACTTTCTATAGGAAACTTAAGAAGCAAAGAAAAAATCTAGAAAAAATAAAATTATCACTTGGAAACACAACCATTAACATGAGCAAAAACATCACATTCCTTGGCGTCACTTTCGACACAAAACTAACATGGAAAAAACATATAAACAATATACACTCATCCATCAGAAAAAGGATTTCATATCTAAAGACCATAACCGGCAAACAATCAAAATGCGCACCGAACACCATTATACAAATATACAAGGCTTAGATCCGTCCACTAATAGAGTACGGATGTCAAGTAACATACAATATGTCAAATAACACTCTCCAGAAAATCCAAGTACAGCAAAATAGAATATTAAAATCCGCATTTGGCCTACCGTCATTTACGCCAAGAAACTATCTACACCAAATCAGTAATTTACCAACGATAAGAGATAGAATAACAGAACTCTCAAATATTATCTAAAAGCAGAAAAAAGAAACAAACTAACGGCATCACTACACAAATTATCAAGTGCACCAACAAAATACATTTCACCGTACAACATATTTCAAGAATCACATTCTACTTAACAAAGAATCTAAACAAATATAATCCACGTCACTAACACATTCTTTTTTTTTTCTTTCTTTCTTTTCTTTTCAGATACAGGGCACACGACAGGCAAAACTTTCGATGCCTGTTCTGTGAAAGTGGTTTTTCTCGGGGCACTCCTGTTTCCCCCACATCAAAATCTTCAGGCATTGGATTTATAGATCCCAGCCCAGGCATCTCTTTTGCCAGACCCTGAATCGTGCCGTTTGAATTGTTTTATTTTTGATCTGGATTTGAATAATATTCATGTTCACATCTGCTCAACCTCTTCCTTTCGGGACAGGTCCCGGGATTCCTTTCCGCTGCTGCCTTTGCCTCCATCCAAGACAACATTTAGAAGAGACATTTTCGATCCAAATAGTCAAGAATAATAATTATAATATATATATATATATATATATAAACAAAAAAAAAACACCATTTAATCTTAATAACAATCCACGAAAGGGGACGAAGAGGAACCACAACGTTCCTGAACACCCCGGTTGGGGAGAGAACTCTTCTGATTTCTCTCTCTCCAAACTGAACCCCTGCCACGTTAGTTTAGTTTAGTTTAGGTAGTTGCATGTGGTGAAGGCTTATATTAGCATCAGTCTTTAAGTTCTTACATTGTCCACAAGCATGTGTGCTCTCGCTAACACAGAAGTAACCTTACAGGCTCATCAAGATAAAAATCAGAGTTCGATAAGCGGTGGGCAGAGTCAAACATAATCCGTTAGCTTTGCATTTAACAAGAGACAAGCGAGCACAATCGCTAGTCCATCTAATTTTATCACATTGAGCAATTATATATTTCTGTCTAAAACCAGCGAGTAAAATCAGTTACTTTTCATGTTTATTATAGTGTCGTTAAACAAACCTTTTGTACAACGATGAACTGACGATCAAACGAAATTCATCTACGGCATTCACATAACCGCTGTCGACCTGGAAATACCGGCTTTGAAGACATACGGGGCTGCGGAAATATTTTGGATTTCTTTAAAAGCGCCCTTCACGCGAAGCATCAAGTTTCATAGTGTAACACTAATTTCATAGTGGCTGCTTTACCAGTTTCAACCCTTATAGATGTCATCTTTAAAACTCTACTTACAGGAGCTAAGTGTAAGATTTTTAACCCAAGATAACAAAAAGTAGTTCTTGAAAAGTACAGTTAACACATTTAAGAACTAATCGCTGCTTCATCTTATTTTGTACAACCTCACACATGCCCTCCTTTAGAAACTGTACTGACAGGAGCTAGGTGTAAGAATTTTTAACAAGATAACAAAGTAGTACCTGAAAAGTACAGTTAAGACCTAATCGCTGCTTATATTTACTTTGTACAGCCTCTCGACTGGCCTGAACGAGACCGAAACACTTAGAGAGACCAAAGTACGACAAAAATAAAACAAATAAAGAGAAATTCAACGAATGAAGACATGCTTGATTGATTATAATCCATTAATTTTAAACAATTATGTTATAACTTTTTTACGGTTTTTTTTACGTAATCAATGCCAGGGTTAAAATATTTCTTCCAATCTCAAAAATCCTGTCTACTGTTAACACGCTACTAATAACCTACAATGTAAAATAAGATTTGTAACCATATAATAACAAAGTAATATTTGGTTGGTGTTCTATCTAAACAGCTATATTGGAGAAACTTGTTACAAAAGGAATTTGAGCTTAAAACAAATAAAAAAGTCTCATAAAAGTAAACACTACAGGGTGGTCGCTAGAAAAGCGGAAAATTTGTCAAACAGCTATTTATTTTTACAAAGAATAACTTTTACAAAGTTTTTTAAAGGCATATGTTATATTACACTCATAGATGCTCAAAATGTCGTCCGTGCATTTTATTCATGATGTAAAGAAATCAAAATAGAAATGAGTAAGCACGCATTTTATTCATGATCTCATCTGTCCCTCAAATTTTCCGCTCTTCCAGCGACCACCCTGTATTATGAAATATATGTCGCAAAGAGACAACAGTTAAACTGTACTAGTTTTGTCTCAGTAATCTAGGTAATAGAAATATTTCATGCATACTTGTTCAAACAGACGCTATTGCAAACTATCTGAACAATTTCACACGTGAAGATTACTTTCATGAAAGTCTTTTAAAACCGGACAAGTACAAGCGATTTATCTCCCATCAAGACTTAGCCCAAGGGCATAGGGGTCAGTGAAATCTCACAGTCAAAAGGCGACGGAGTCTCAGCACTTTGAAATGTGAGGATAAAAGCTCATAATCCATTTCACAACCAGACGTATGTAGAAAACGGCCACTGAAAGAAATAATTTTGTTTTTTTCGGATATTTACAAGGGCTATTAGGGTTAGTAGTCCCTAATTTTACAGTGACTACAACAGCGCTGACATCCAGCCCTTGAGCCATTCTAATAATGTAATTTCAGTGTCGCTCTTTTGACACAGACCCAAAGTGCAAGGCGCGATTTTAAGGTAACATGCTGCGAATCGTAAGACCTTCGATTCACAGTCCAGAACACTGACCACTGTCCAGTCAAGTCACGTGATAAATTACTTTTATTTTTTCACATATTACGTCTAAAGATTTAATTGCTTGCTTGTTTGGAATTAAACACAAAACTACACAATGGGTATCGAAACCAGGTTTGTAGCAGTGCAAGTCTGCAGACATACTTGTGTGGCACTGGGAAGAAGGTGTAAAACGAAACAAAACTAAGACAGCACGTTTTCAACAAAAGTAACCAACTTAAGTAGAATTTATCTTTTATTGATTTGAATGCTGCAGGTGATAACAATCCTGATAGCACATATAAGGTAAAATTCGAATTTTAAAAACCTTCGACAGCATACAAATAGCCCTTCACGATACATTGCTTTTAACAACAAACAAACAAATTACTCCACTAACTTTATAAAAATGTCCACAGTGGGACAGATATAAGTGTATTGACTTTCAATACGGTAGACACCCACGCTGAATATGCTCTATTATAAGCATATAAATCATAATAAACAAACACTTCATAATATCAAAGATATAAAATACTCGTAAAAAAGTGGCCTTAACGTTTAGCTTTAACTTTTAGATAGAAAAATAGAAAACTTCAACGAAATATTGGTTTTTGTTTTGTTTCTCTCGCACAGCTACACGAGAGCTATCTGTGCTAGCCGTCTCTAATTTAGCAGTGTAAAACTAAAAGGAAGACAGCTAGTCATCACCACCCACCACCAACTCTTGGGCTACTCTTTTACTAACAAATAGTGTGATTGACCGTCACATTATAATGCTCCCACGACTAAAAGGGCATGTTTGATGCGACGGGTATTCGAACCCGCAAATTTTAGATTACGATTCGAGCGCTTTAACCACATGGCCATGCTGGGCCCCAAAACATTGGACAATGTGGAAACCTTTAACAACAAGATCAAAATGTGATTGGTTTATTAGTTTCTGAAACCGAATGTTATCAACAGATTTGAACTTCGATTAGCATCATTTCTCTTTACTGACGAGTTTATTTTATTTGTTTGAAGTTAAAGACAAATCTACATAATGGGCTACCTGTGCCCCCCCCCCACACGTATATACAAACAGATTTGCCGCTGTGCCGATGAGGAACGGAAACTTTTGACGAGAGATAAATCTAAATAATTCTGTGTTGATAATAACGCATACAAAACAAAATTCCGCAGTTCGGCTAATACACGGCATCATACCATCAACCAACCACACTAACTGATTCACTCTTATAACGCACTTATACCTTAAAAAAACATACTTCTACCAGCAGGCCAATCTATATTTTACACAAAGTAACAATAAAATATAACTTTTATATAATTTATATTAACGAATGCTACGTTATTATTGTTAATATTTGATGGCACTTTTATATCTAGTATATTACTCTCAATATCAGTTACTTCCCAGCTCCGTCTGCTAGAATTTAATGTTTTTATGAAAGGTTGAATTTATTGTTATTTAATTAATGTTTTATTTTAACAATTTCAATTCTATAACTTTTAAACTTTTTTAACTTTTCGTAGCTTGTGTCGTAAATTGTGTTGGTAGAGGAGAGGTCTTATGACCTGATACAATGCTTTATGGAGAACAAACACCTCAGGCTAGGCTTTGTTACTTGTTTGGTAAGTTCCATTCACAAGTCAGGTTATCCTTATCAACGGGTCTCTACGTTCTAAACACTTTTTTTCTTTGCATTATTTATCACACAAACCTTATTGTGTGAATTCATTCTAAAAGTCCACCGGTGGATGAGCAACAGGCGTTAAATTTGCGGAATTACAACGCTGGAACCCAGGATTCGATTCCCTGCGGTGAACAGATCACAGGCAGTCCAATGTGTAGGTTTGGGCTGAAAAACAACAGAAAAATCCTTCTAAAAATTTGCTCTGGTTATTTCCTTCACAAATTACAGCGCTTAACCTTAAACAGAAGATCTTGTGATAAACCACACGTGTTTCTTCACTAACAATGAAAAACATAAAAATCGTAAGCACTGGGGAAAGAGAGCTAAAATTTATTAAGCGTTGAGTTTGTTATGCCTAAATGAACGTGTGTATAGGCCTGTGTCAACTTAACTTGCCCCCCAGTGGCTCAGCGGTATGTCTGCGGACTTACACGCTAAAATCCGGGTTTCGATACCCGTGGTGGGCAGAGCACAGATAGCCCATTGTGTAGCTTTGTGCTTAATTCAAAAACAACAACAAACAACAACAACTTAACTTTAGAACAAAACGGTTGAACATCTATCTGCATGTAGACTTTTGATCCCTAGAAAATAATTCATTTTTGTTTTTGAATTTCGTGCAAAGCTACACGATGGCTATCTGGGCTAGCCGTCCCTACTTTAGCAGTATAAGACTAGAAGAAAGGTAGGTAGTCATCACTACCTACCGCCACCTTTTGAGCTACTCTTTTACCAACGAATAGTGGGATTAACCGTAACATATTACGCTCTCTCATTTGAAAGGGCGATTATGTTTGATATGATGGGGATTCACGTTTGTTTTTCATATAGGAAATCCACAACACGCTCTCAGCTGTGTCTACCGTGGGGAATCAAGCCCCTGACTTTAACGTTGTAGCTCAGTAGACAGGGATTCAAATTCGCGACCCTCAGATTATGAGTCGAGCACTCTTGCCACCTGATCATGCCACGCCCACAAAATAAACCAAAAAATAATTTTCAGAACACGCTTAAAGGGATTCCAAATCGAAACACGAGAGCTGATTAGCTTGAATAATATACTTTAGTATATTAGCCTATATGGAGCCATTCAAAACTACTCAAAGGGCTATCTGTTCTCCACTCATCACTGGTATAAAATCCCAGTTTCCAGCGTTATAAGTCTGCAGACACACCACTGAGTCACTGGAGTTTCGAAACGATCTAAATGCTGATTTGGGTAAGTTTCTCAATGGAGTCCGTGTGGGAGTCAAAGAGGCTTTGAGAACTGCGAGGACAGGATCTACATGAAAACATGAATTGTCGTTTGAGGTATCGTCCAAAGCATTACCTCGCTTTTGCATTTCGTAAGTATTTCTACTTCTCTACATGGATGGAAAAGTGTTTCGAGACTTTGTGAATTGCTACACAGATTTACTTGAAAGCTGATAAGAACGTGTAAATAATCATTCAAAACATCATAGAGAATACTTGTTTTATAATGATTATTACGACTTGCACCAGTGAACTTCCACGGCTAATTTGATATTTTATGTATGTAATTATTGAATATTTTTTCTTCAAAACAAATTAGACTCTCAGCAACTAAATAACTAAAAGTGATATTGTAATATCGTTCGTTCGTTAGCAAGTTCTTTTAAATTATTTGAAGAAAATAATTCAAAGACAAGTTCACATAAACGATAATAAATTATTTTATTTTTAAGGTTTCTTCACGGAATTGTGCGCTTTTTAACTTGCAAATTATAGGCCTAAGTAAATTTACTAATGACAAACGGAAATACGTCAATTAACATAACAAATAAACTTACTTGTACAACTTCACATCTAATCGATAAAGCAACTAAAAACAAAACACTCGTTGATTAACTCTCTATGATTCACTGATTTACTCCGAAAGTTCACCAGTATTTATATCCAGTCCTGGTTCCATATACTTTTTTAGGCCTGCTATCACAAACATACTTTGATCTTAACGTCTTTGCGCTCTCTTGCTAACGTCTGACTTACAACAAAATATGTAACTTGTCGTAATACCATTGACATCAGGATACAAGTTACATGCTGGCAAAATATAAAACTTATTCTGGATTTGGAGGCAACATAGCAGTGGGACTTTACCATTTAGACTTAACTTTCCATTGATAAGCATATATCGCTTGTTTCTGCACTGTGAAGAATTAGTGGGGTCACAAAATTAATCTCGAACTTCTTAAATGCAACAGTTTTGTAAATTATCCATCATATACTGTCGTAGATATTACTTATAAAGTACCTCTCGTATACTGTGATACTACTTGTGAGGTATCCATCATATAGTGTACTACTTGTAAAATTGTTTATCCTCCCTTTCTACTTCGTTGGTTATTTTGTTTATCTATACCTCTCCATGTCATGACCTTCTTATTGATCTTTACTGACTGGCTCTGTAAGGAGCAAATGGCTTATACTTCATGCAGTGTACTACTTCTAAGTATCCATTACGTATTGTTGTCCTACTTTTAACGCATGTTGTATATATCCGTCATGAACTGTTGTACTACTTGTAATTTATCCATCATGTACTGTTATCTAACGTGTAAAGTATCCATTGTATGCTGTATATATCCGTTATGTACTATTGTACTACATATAACTTATCCATCATCTTCTGTTATCTTATGTATAAAGTATCCATTGTATGCTGTATATATCCGTTATGTACTATTGTACTACATATAACTTATCCATCATCTTCTGTTATCTTATGTATAAAGTATCCATTGTATGTTGTATATATCGATCATACAGAGTTCGCACAACTGTTTCCAGGGGTGGTAAGGGAGTTTAAAGTTGTAAAGGGGATAAAATATTGTAAATTCATACACATATATAGAACGAATAAAGAAAGAATTATGTATCGCATTCTCGAGGAGGTGGGCAAGTGGCACCCTTTGCTTCACTTGCAGACGCCCATACATATACCGCAACCAGGTCTTGAGAAGGTAAATGCGCAGAAATTCACGAACCCGTTTATTTCTCTTTGGTGATCGCTTTCTTCCTTCTGTCTTTAAATAACTCAAGAGAACGTCTCGATCTTAACCTGGGCAAAGAAAGGAATCTTTGAACTGACAACGAGAAAACCAATATTGTTTACTGTGTCACATAAAACATTCAACATTGTTGCATAGGTCATGAGAACAGTGAACAGTTTCTAGTCGTACCAATACACGGATTATTTTCAATTATATAATGCAGTGTTTGAAGTTATATTACTTCACAATTTAATTCTGAATCTCTGAGTGAATTGACAATTTTTCTTTTATTGCTGAAGGTAAATAATTTTCATATTTGTCTAGTAAACTTCGTTTAACCAAATCGTTATCAATTATAAATTGCTCTCTAGCGAGTAAAATCAGTAACCAAGTATACTGTACACAATATTAATATTAGTTGTTGTTATATCCAGTTTCTTGACTAGATATTCTGATTATTACATCTTTTACAGAAAATGAGACAGATAAATTATTACAAGGGTTTGTAATTCATTTAGTAATTAGTTCCAATGGGACAAATCAAAACTGTGAAGTCGCCTTTTGTTTTGGCTCTATATTTTTGAAGAGCGTAGTAACCAACGGTCCCTAACTCACGAAACTACACACGTTCTTCACAATGTCCTGTATCAGAACTAAACACTTACAAACTAAAAAAACCCACGTGTGAATTATATATGTAAAAACAGCTCGTTTGGGTTGAGAAAATATTTTAAATAGAAGAGCGTTTCGGTCATCGTCAGGTTCACAAAGAAAGAGGTAACTGACCGGAAGCTGACCACATGTTTGGAAGGGGTTGTGTAACTGAGTGTCACAATGTAGAGGGCGGGGTTAGATGTTTGAATATATAATTTTATCTATAATATTAATATAGGTATAATGGCGTTCCTTTATATTGGTTTATTATGGGTTTAAGTTGTTGTATAAGTAAGGCTTCTTTAATTTTGCGTTTGATTTTTCACTTGGATTCTTTTTTAACCATTTTACTATTCCAGATTGGTGGCGTTAGTGTTCTACTTTCTGTAGTATTCACTATGGTTTGTTTGTTTTGAATTTTCGCACAAAGCTACACGAGAGCTATCTGCGCTAGCCATTCCTAATTTAGCAGTGTAAGACTAGAGATAAGGCAGCCAGTCATCACCACCCACTGCCAACTCTTGGGCTACTCTTTTACCAACGAATAGTGGAATTGACCGTAACATTATAATGCCAAAAGAGCTGAAAGGGAGAGCATGTTTGGTGTGACGGAGATTCGAACCCACGATCCTCACATTACGAGTTGAGTATCTTAACCACGTGGCCAAAAATAAACTGAATATTCTCTAGTCATTATTTAATTATAAATTATATGTACTTGACAGTTATGTGCATGTAACTCAGATTTTAAAAGTCATTTTACATCTTATGAATTAACATACGGTAGACGTACTGTCATTTTAACCCTTCAGTATAATCGTCGTACTGTGCTGTACTGAAAGGGACAGGAACATGTCGTCGCCAACAAAAAAACGCAGTTTCTCGAAGCGTATTCAGTTGTTCCAGCTCATTTGATCAGTACGTTAGAAAGGTATCGCTTTTACTTCTTCATTCTGTGTGTGTACGTGAGGAACTATTAATTTACTCAGTTTGTTTAAAAGTGTTAAGGCTCATTGGTTGTGCTAAGAATGTCTGCTTCGTTGTTAATTTTTAAACAGATACGTAGTAGCAGTGGTGTTTTATATCCTCGAACTGCCCTTACTCCATTAAATACTGACAAACATTCACACGAAATAAGAATGTTTCATAATTCTGATATCCAAGCGCTCAGAGAATTTCTGGGGTTTTCGAGCTCCTCTCAACAGTTCAGCGATGATTCTGAATGGTCGTACTTACAGTAGTGAAAACAAAGTAGTGAACAAACTATAATTATAGCAGTCTGTATCTTTGCACTTAAAAACAAACATAACGTTTTTTCGAGTGCCCATTGACCATAATGAAATCCTTTCATAAAGTAAAACTCAAAATCAAAATAAGTCGTTAACTGACAGTTAAAATTTGCTTCATAAAAAACAACAACAAATATTTAGAACATTGAATAAAACGAAGTACATAAACATTATCACTGCAGGCGTGACGGATTTCCAAAAGCGATGTCTCAGTACGACCCATCTGTGCATGAGAAAGAACTACGTAAACCTGTTTAGTCAGTGCCCAATATACAAAAATCAAACGTTCACATTGTATCCCCGCTTCAACAGAATCACACATATCTGATAATATTATTTACGAACATCTCTGTAACTCTCCTTCATTCACAACAGACTGTTCTCCAGCTTCTAACAGAATATATACCTGTTTATCCCTCTTTTAGTTTAACCAGAAAGACCATCTATCAGTGAAACTCTACCGTAAGCTAAGCCTCACTGACATTGTAGTTTTTACTTAACAATAGTAGTGACTGGGCAGTTACTGCGGGTTGCCGAACTTCTCTTATTGTCATGTATTATGTTCACATTAATCGTGTTACCAATAGTGTACTGTGTGCATGCCACAGTGGAACGTATTGAAGTCAAATACGTATTCCAATTTCATTCAACTACAACTAAAGTTCTCGTAAGTTGTAGATTTACAAATGATTCACAAAGTTTTCACCGGAATTACTCAGAAATCAGAACTGAACATTCAAGATTTAGTTTAAGGTTGTTTTTTTACGTGATACTCTGACTGCGGCTATGATAGTGAGAGAGATACCAATAAAACACACGGATATAATTAAGTCGATTAGCACCAGACATTTCAAAAAGCGATTGTTTTACTTACCTTTTAGCTGTTTATTCCTTTCTATTAGCGCCAGTCGACTAATTAACAGACGTTTCCAGTTTGTACTTCGTCAAGGTATCTCCCAGCATTATTTGCTTTTTATCTACCTGTTACGTTTTTTTATGTATGCAGACTAAACGCAACAGAAACACACAGATAACAGCTTGCATAATTTATCACAATAAACTAGTATATATGTAACAGATATAACATAAATTATATAATAACAATGACAGATATTCAGTTTCAACCTTCAAAATTAATTACAATACAAAATGGTACTGGCCTGTGTCCAATATAATGATCCAGAATGAAAGTTCAAAAGTCTAGATCAGAAATCCAAAATTCCAGTCTAGGGAGTGAATTTGGTCCCACGAAGAAATTCCGAAGTTTGAATGGAGAAGTCCAGAAACAATTCACAGTCCAATAAATTTGACGAAGTTCTTTTTACGATATTTTTTATGACTGTCTCAGATTTGTCATTTTCCAACTTTTCTGGTCTCCCCTAAACAGTCCTGTATAACCAGTAATTCGAGTGAATCGTAAAGATTGACGAAATAAAATCACAGCTTCTGTAGATCTAGCTCTAGTCACAAATCCAAATTGAATAAACACACAGCAAACATTTAAACTTTCTCAAACGAAGACAACCTCTTGAATCGAATAAAAACTAATGACTGACTGATTTCTCTGACTTCTTCTTTTTTCTCCTCGTGTTACCGTCTGTTTTTATACTAGTAGGCTTACTGTGTCCTCGAACAATCGTGTAACTTCCACAGAATTCCAGAGTAATCTGCGCATTCTGTCTTTTGCACGAGACTCGTCGTCTAGACACCAGGCCGACATACATTCATTTTATAAACATATGATTGATCTACCCAATTCTAGAAATTTCTAAATGTTATTTTAAATGAATAACAACATATTTTATTGGTTTGAACTTCGAAACAATAATATAAATATGGAAATATGAATAATAGATATGGAAATCCAAACACAACACGACATGGTTGTCGTTTACATAACATTTACATAACACTACCGTATTATTATGCCTTCTCTATTATCATTATGACTTTTGTTTGTTTGTTTGTTTTGAATTAAGCACAAAGCTATACAATGGGCTATCTGTGCTCTGCCCACCACGGGTATCGAAACCCGGATTTTAGCGTGTAAGTCCGCAGACATACCGCTGAGCCACTGGGGGGCTATCATTATGACAGCGTTATAAACTTGTCTAACTAAGGCAAGAACGGTTTATGTACAATCATAACAATTATAGAGTTCTCATGCTGTTTAGAAATGGAGCACATGTTACAGCTCAGAGCTTGTCCTCGAATGTTCAGTCAAATACATAAGGCAGTGGTTCCCAAACTTTTTTAGCTTATTACCCAATTTAACATGCCACATTAAGCATGTTACCCCTTTCACAAAATGTTTTCAACATTGATATATATAGCTAAATTAAACTAGAGATATATTGCACTTTACTTATTACACTTTATTCATTTACAATTTATTTATATAATTTATTTACATTGAATTACACCTTTAATTATTGTATTTGATCATTGTGCATTTCTAATGAATATTGCCAAAGATTTCAAGAACATCAGTGAGATGGATGGAGTTGCATACTTGAAGCTAGTTTAGGAATTCTTGGCTTTGTGGTTGAAAGTGACAGCCTGGGATCGTTTGCAACATTCAAGCGAGTCCTCTTTTTTGTTTTCATCCCCAGCACGGTTGAGAACCCCTTCTCGCACAGATACGTTGTTGAGAATGATACCAACAACTTCAAGGCTCTCTTGGACAGAGTTGGTGAGTCAGCTAGTTGTGAAATCCAAAAGGAATCTGCATTTTGGTTTTGGAATTTGACTTTCAAGGCTTCATTTGCTCGCATTGTGATCCACTCCTCCTTTGCAGGGAAATCATCATCATAAATGGCCTCATCAGGTACAGAAAAGGGACGAATGATCCACTGAAGACTGGCTGTTTTTAGGTCACTCTCTGGAAAGTAGTGCTGCATGCTTGTTTCAAGCCCCTTCAGATGGTCGCTCATCTCTTTGTTGATGGTCTGTAAAAGTGATCCAGTATCACAACTATTCTCCTCAACAAACTGGTCTAGGGTGGGAAACTGAGTGATTACTCCTTTCTCCAAGCGTCGAATCCAGAGTCTCAGTTTTCCCAGGAATGCAGTCACAGTGTGATGGGCATCAATGACAGTCGTGTTTTGGCCCTGGAGTTGCAGATTATCACTGTTCAGCTCCGCAAATATGTCAGCCAAGTAACAAAGTCGAGCAAGCCACTCCTTATCAGTGAACTAGGTAGCAAAAGGATATTTTTCTTGTTTCAGAAATTCCTGAAGAGCCGTTCGGAGCTCAATGACTCGACGTACAACCTTGCCTCGTAACAACCAGCGAACATCGGTGTGGTAGAGCAGAACTTGATACTGCTCTGCCATTTCCTTGCACAGCTCCCTGAATATGCGCGAATTCACATCCCTGGACTTGATGAAATTGACGATTTTCAACACATCTTCAAACACTAATTTCATATTATCAGGCAGGATTTCTGATCCAAGAGAGTACCGATGAATGATGCAATGATCTACAGAAATTTCTGACTTCACAGCTTGTATGAGGCCCCGTAATCCACGATTACGACCCATCATCGACGGTGCTCCATCGACTGGGACTTAGATTAAAAAAGAAAAACTATTATAGATTGCGTCAGTAAGTCATTCTTACTTATCTTTTGCGTTATAATTATACGGTTTTAATTTAATTTAATTTATTTTGGTACTTTAGTATTTCAGTACGACAGGCACGATACTTTTTTGTGAATTATGTATAAAATATTAGCTACACCACAGCTACTTGTACAATAAATAAAACTATATGTCTATATGCCATGTAATTCATTGTATTTATACTAATCTAGACTTTATATAAACATCTCTCCCTACCTGTTGAACGCTGTTCCAATCCATTCCATTTGTGGTAAAGAAACTGTTGATGATATTGAAGATATCTTCTCCCTTCGTGGTTGTCAGCAGATCTTCGCATAATAGGAACTCTTCTTTGATCTTGTCCTGGTGGACGTAACAAACGAACCCAAGAAGAACAGCACAACTGGCTACGTCACACGATTCATCAAATTGCAAGGAGAATTTGCTATATGAGCTTTCCTTGATTTCTGTTGTAACTTGGGATAGAATATCTGATGCCATGTCATCGACTCGTCGGCGGATTGTGTTGTTTGATAGAGATATGACACTCAGTTTCTTCGCCTATCCTCCCCACATACCTTGCTTACCATCTCGTATGCTCAAGGCATAATCAGATTCTCTGCAATGGTGTGGCATTTTTGTTGTTCGGCAACTTTATATGCAACAAAGTAAGATGCTTCGACCGCAGCTTGAAGTTTTTGGGCTTGAATTCCAGATGAACCGAACTGGATATTCTTCAGTGCTACAGCCCGGCGCTGAAAATAAGCCTGATCCTCATTTTGAAGATTTGGATGGCACTTCTGGAGGTGAGCTGAGAGTTTCGATGGCCTGAGGCTTTCATTTGTCAACACTTTGTGACATACTGCACATTGTGGCCGATCCTCTCCACCAGAAGGTAAATTCACAAAGCCATAGCGAAGAAAGGCGTCATAGTAGGTGCGCTTTTTAGATATTTTATTGTTTAATCTGCAGAAAAAGAAAAAGAAAAACTGCATAAAAAAGTGTGAACAATTTGAACTTATTATTTATTTTTTCATGGCATTCTAGATAGCATTAAAAGAGCTTATTCAGCATAGGAATGATGTAATAGTAGGTAAATACTAACTATACTGCACAGAGCAGCACACATACATACCAGGTTTTGTCTACCTCAGCTGATGCTCACATAGAAACTGACAGTGTGAAATAGAGGCAACCTCAGGCATTGAGTGACGTGTACTGGACACGTCGATGAGTCATCAGGGTTACTGAGTGACTTGTGTTCTGAAGCATACTTGTCAAAATACTTTTAGATTACCACACACTTAAATATATATTTTTTCTTTTCTACTACTGTATATTAGTTTTTGATGTTTATTGTTATTTGGTTTAACTTTATTACATACTTAAAATAGGTTAAATTTACAACTTTATATACTAAGACTAAGTTAACATTAATCCTAATACCAGCTATCTAAGTGTTTTCTTGATTTTCAGAATTTTAACTTTTTTTCTGTCACCCTCCCATTACCCCCAATAAATTGTTAAATTGCCCCCAGTTTGGGAACCACTGACATAAGGTAAACACTCTTAATCGAAACGCTTCTCTGGACTAAAACACCATAACAGTAACTTGTCTCAAACTCGAGCTAATTTACAAACAATGAGTGCCAACCGACTTTTCAAGAAACATGACATCATACAGAATAAGGGCTAATGGGATGAGTTTGTTTTTCGGCAAGTAGGACGATCGTGACTTCGGAAAGTTATCTGTTAAAGGAAGAAAAAAATAAGTGCCATTAATGATCAGTTAATACATAATTTTGAATGAAAATTAATTTTGTGTAATGACTAAACATCAGTGACGTGTAAATGAACAACTGATTACATCGCGCAAACACTTCTTATTTAGTTCTTCATGAAGTGGAAGAATAAAAAGCGGCGATGTCAGGTGCGTTAATATTAACCGATCATTGTTCCTAAATGCCAGGTGATTAACCATTAACTGGTAAATTTTTCTTGACACTTCATGGTGTCAGATGAATAAAAATAAACTTATCGTTAGTTTATGGACACTTCGTAGTTTCAGAGGAATACACATTAATTGGTAATTTGTTCATGGACACTTGGTAATATAAAGTAATTAACCATTAAATGGTGATGTTTCCTTGGCACTTGATGGTTTCACGTAAAGAAATATTAACTGACCGTTCGTTCTTGGACACTTGGTGATACCAGTTGAATGAGTATCAACTGGTATTATATTTCTGGGCATTTGGTGATGTCATCTGATTAAACGTTAACTTATCATATGTACATGAGGAATATTTCATGATGTTTGACTATATTCGTAAAGTCGTTTGATGAAAAAAGGAACAGTTAATGATGTTTACCCGGATACTTTCTGGTATGGGGTGAGGAATATTCATTCATCTTGCAGTGAATCTTTTCTGGTAAGCAGAGCCTTTACTGGACTAACGATTTAATTAAGGTGAAGTTTTCCTATATTAAGCCCCCCAGTGGCTCAGCGGTATGTCTGCGGACTTGCACGCTAAAATCCGGGTTTCGATATCAGTGGTAGGCAGAGTACAGATAGCCCATTGTGAAGCTTTGTGCTTAATTCAAAACAACATCCTATATTAAACCGAAAGTTAAAAATCTTAAGTGGAATTTATCAACTTTCCAAATCAAATGTTTCATATTGGATAAATTTGTTAATTGATGAGTCGATTCTGAATAAGTTCATTTGCATAATTAATGACAGCAAACTTTAAGATCTTTGTAGATTAAATAATAATAATAAAGACGTTTCTTCCAAATAAAACTTCGCTTTGTTTTCTTTCAAATTAAGTAATACTATCATTTTTTATATTTGTTTTTTGAATTTCTCGCAAAGCTACTCGAGAGCTATCTGTGCTAGCCGTCCTTAATTTAGCAGTGTAAAACTAGAGGGAAGGCAGCTAGTCATCACCACCCACTGCCAATTCTTAGGCTACTTTTTTTACCAACGAATAGTTGGATTGACCGTCACTTAATAACGCCCCACGGCTGAAAGGGCGAGCATGTTTGGCGCGTCCGAGATGCGAACCCACGACCCTCAGATTACGAGTCGCATGCTTTAACACAATCGGCCAAGCCGGGCCGTTTAACTGTCTCTGAGAGAAATGGAAGATTGTTCTAAACCAAGCAGTACAATGTAGTGGAAGCATATATCAGAATTATTTTTTTTCGTTACAGAGTGAAGAGTGGCTCTAAAGAAACAATCTTCCACTTTATGTTAGTTGGTAGAGCACTAGCTTGTAATGCGAACGGTCCAAGGCTCAAATCTTGTACGCAAAAAATATCAAAATTATTTCAGTTGTCAAGAAAATAAATATGGGTTTCTATTCACAACTGGTAGCAACATGTAATGAATTTTTAATACACATTAAGTTAATGAAAGATTTTGTGATCATAGATGAAGTGATGGTGTTTTCTGAATACATAACAGGAACCTGGATGTAGTACAGATCGGATCTCTGTGTTTTGTTACGTGGACCTACAAGAAGTGATGGATATTTTTTAATGCATAACAGGAATTTGGATACAGTAAAAAACGGTTTTATGGGGCTAGTTATTTGGTTCTAGATGAAGCGATGGATATTTTTGAATACATAACAGGAACCTGAATGTGGAGACCACTCACCTAGTTGGTTTGTAATTAAGAATATAAGGTCACCGATGTGTATTATGAGATCATATACATTAAATCTAAACTTCTAAAGTACGTTTTAAAATAAGTTCGAATTCAAGACAGAGAGAAGAAAAGAACCCAAAAGTTTTAAATCATTAACAAACAGTCCATTGTATGAGTGTTATGATTGCTCAGGTTCATCAAAATGGTAAAAATGGCATCCTGAGGTTAGAAATATTTGATGTAGATGAAGCTGAAAAACAAATCACCGACGTGACCTTTATGAGTGAACATTAACTTGTGAATAAACCTGTGTGGCAGGTGTCTTGTTGTGGAGCTGTTCTTTATGAAGTAGTGTCCTACGAGAGATTTTATTTTCTTTACATTTATATATAGATTATAGATTAAAAACAGGTTTGTGAGGCAGATCCAATGAACCGTATACTGTTATACGTATTTTGGTGTTTGGAATTTTCAACTTGAATTGCACTTTCCAGGTTACATGAACCAAACAGTAAGATCCGAGGTCCTCTGGGTTGAGACATAGTACTCTCTATTTCAGACACGCAATCTAGAAGCCAGCCACCAGTATTCACCATCTAAACAGAAGAATTGGATATTACAGTATAACGCTCCTACAGTTGAAAATGCTAAGCATGGTAAATGGTATGTCGCCACCCAAACCTTGGATCTTTCAATTCGAAAACCCCATAAATAACCACTATGCCATGCTTGATCGATATATTTCTATATAAATGTAACAGTGTCTATTGTATGTTCATTTAATTACTTCGCAGGATGTGAATGGATCTTCACCAAAATTGGTATGGAGATTCATTAGATCCATGCGGGATTACACACAAATTTCCAGTTTTGCATCTGGCAGTTTTATGGGCGTTGCTTTGTTGTTGTGTTTTTACATTTGTATGTAAGGCGAGCATCTTTGCATGCCGTACGATAAGATTTTATTAATCATGAATTTACATAACTTCCGTCCAGTTAGTTTATATATATATAAACTATATATATATATAAACTGGTATATTCTGCACATCTTTCGAGGAGCAGGTACCATAAGCAGCTTTCATAGTTATATATATATTTATATACATATATAAACTATTTTTTAAATTTTTATCTCGCTAATATTTTCATTCAATTTATGGTATTTTCTTAAAAGCAAGATAGAATAATAATTTATTCTTCTCCCGGGGCTCACTAGTGCCTTAACTCTGACTTACTGGTTGAAGTTAAGTACAAAGCTACACCACAAGCATCGAAACCCGGTTTCTCGCAGTGTGAGTCAGCAGACATTCCGCTATACCTGTGGGAGGGCTTGTTTTAAAGCGGAACACCATGATATCCATACGTTGGGGAGAAAACTGTGCTATATATTGAGACAGTACATTTTGAATATCGTGATATCGATTAACATCGATGTAAGCATGAGAAGTGATAGTGGTGGACTTTCAGGTACCAATATTTCTCAGTTTCAGAGCATAGTCGTTCCTTATTTTTGACTGATAGATTAGAGGGAAGAAAAAAACTAACACTCTCAAGCTGCTCTTATCTGACCAATTAGTGGTATTTGAACGTCATTTCTAAAGAATGGTTTTCCTGTAACAGGAAAATTCATAAATCCTTGGGTTAACTTTCTGGGCACGATAACCACAACTATCCGACATAATGTTTTGTTTGTTTGTGAGGGCTATGTGCTCTAGCCGTCCCTACTTTAACAGTGAAAGACTAGAGGGGAGGAAGCTAGACATCACCACCCACCGCCAACTCTTGGGCTACTTTTTTACCAACGAATAGTGAGATTGATCGTCATATAATAACGCCCCCACGGCTGAAAGAGCAAGCATGATTGGCGCGAAGGGGATGCAAACCCGCGACCCTCAGATAACGGGTCGCACGCCTTAACACGCTTGGCCTTGTTCGTAATCTAAAAGTCGCTGGTTCGAATTGCAGTCACACCAAACATGCTCGTCCTTTCAGCCGTGGGGTTGTTATAACGTTACGGCCAATCACACTATTCTTTGGTAATCGTTTAGAATCGGCTATCAAAAAAAAAAAAGAAAAAAAAGGCCTAGCATGGCCAGATATTTCAGGCGCTCGACGAGTAATCTGAGGATCGCGTGTTCGCATCCCCGTCATACCAAACATGCTCGCCTTTTCAGCCTTGAGGGCGTTATTATGTTACGGTCAATAACACTATTCTTTGGTAAAAGAGTAGTCCAAGAGTTGACAGCAGGTGTTGATGACTAGCTGTCTTCCCTCTAGTCTTACACTGCTAAATTTGGGATGGATTAGCGTAGATAGCCTTGAAGTAGCTTTGACCGAATTTTAAAAACAAACAAATAACAGAATGATTGCGCAAATAATTAAAACAAGCATTTCTTCAACTGTAAGGTGGACTTAAGTTTCTTGATAAAATGCTTCTTAACTCACTAATGTGTTGCCTTTTTATTTATTATTAAGTACAAAGATAATCAATGGGCTATCTGTAGTACACCCACCGCTGGTACTAAAACCTTAATGTTATTGTTGCAAGCTATTAGACTGAGTCACCAGGAAGCGTTATTTATTTATTTATTTAACTAATCAAAATTATATAGATTACTTATCTTCTATCTAGGCCTGGCATGGCCAAGCGCGTAAGGCGTGCGACTCGTAATCCGAGGGTCGCGGGTTCGCCCCCGCGTCGCGCTAAACATGCTCGCCCTCCCAGCCGTGGGGGTGTATAATGTGACGGTCAATCCCACTATTCGTTGGTAAAAGAGTAGACCAAGAGTTGGCGGTGGTTAGTGATGACTAGTTGCCTTCCCTCTAGTCTTACACTCCTAAATTAGGGAAGGCTAGCACAGATATACCTCGAGTAGCTTTGCGCGAAATTCAAAAACAAAAAAACAGTCTTCTATCTAAAATATACGATGTATATCAGGTTGATATCATGCAACAGAAACATTTTCATGTGGTATAAATCAACGTTATGCAGCCCAGGTAGTTTCATAGAAATGTGTACAGGTGGAACTAATCACTGAATAGAAAACGGTTTGGTTTGCTTTAAATTTCGCCCAAAGCTACTCTAGGGCTTTCTGCTGTAGCCTTCCGTAATTATGTTGTTTGTGGTCCTCAAAAAATACACCTCTTTCTTCTTTGCTAATTCAGGGCAAAGACGAAAACATGGAGGGTGGGAACCATTACAGTTAGAGCAATGTGGATCCGATTGACACTCATAGCTGTTGTGGCCTCAGCCTTCAGAACAAGCACGTGTCAAAGAATTATAACAAGATTTCTTAGAATCTCTGAACATTTAGCAATGGAAACATGTGACAGATAATTTGCTTTGATAGTGGCAGGCAGAAATAGCAATTTACTAATGAATTTTATTTTATTTTGATGTTCATTATTTTTATTATCCATAAGGAACACAGAATGATTCATTACCAATTGACCCCACCCTCCATGAAGTCCAACAAGAGGACGCGCTACACTACCTAACTAGGACAGTATCGCGATACCATAGTTTTGTGAGTGTTATACCCAAACACTGGCATCAGACATACTGCCCGTAATACCCGTTAAGAACGTTCAAGACCAGTACTCAGTTTACTTCTGCCCAACAGGATCACATGACTGACTTTAGGGGAAAGCATCACAAGTTCACCCAGCTACAGGACTTTACCGACAAAGTGATGTGTTTCAGTGCCTCCGACGCCTCTCAATCAATAGAATCCTCTTCTTCCCTTCATGGTCCTATAAGGTTCCCTCGTCATGTAAAGGAATCCACATCGAGAGGTAACCATTTGGACTTGTTTTAAACACAAGAGTACCAACACACACAATATATTACAATGGTTTTATCTTAAACCTGAATAACCATCAACTTCTATATTTATTTATAAATTTACAATATCTATGAATTATTAAAAAGAATTATATTATGCTCATATTCGAAATCCACCAAGTAGTAAGTGGATGTAGATTATGTTGCTCCATATGAAATAATTGAAGTAAGTAGTTGCATAGCCTGTTGCTCCTAATGGAATGTTTCTGCTAAGTGGATTTTTTTTTTTTGAATTAAGCACAAAGCTACACAATGGGTTATCTGCGCTCTGCCCACCACGGGTATTGAAACCCGGATTTTAGCGTGTAAGTCCGCAGACATACCGCTGAGTCACTGGAGGGCCTGCTAAGTGGAAGTAGGTGCTGTTGCCCCAAATGGAATATTTCTAGTAAATAAAATGTAGATGCTGTTGCCGCAAATGCAGTATCTGTGGTAAGTGGGTGTAGGTCCTGTTATTCCAAATGCACTTTTCGTGGTAAGTGGATGTAGATCCTGATACTATATGATGTTATAGCTTGTTCTCGGTAACATGCGCTCATTGGCAACTCAAAATAAGTTATAGATCTTTACATTTTGTACTTTTTGGTAACTTTTAACTCGTAAGTGGAGTAAAGACAAAACGTTTGGCCACGCTACAGTTCAGTTGGCTCTTGTCGGTCATTACGTTTGTAAGCGTACATAATACGCTCCAATGTTTGAAAGACGAGATATATAACTTGTAGCACTGTTTAACTTGGATTTAACGTGGTTAAAAAAGTGATAAATATTCACAAAAATATCAAAATTTTATTTCTTTATTGTACGTACATTACACAATTTTAATAATAAATAATTCTTTGCATTTTAAAATATTTAAATTATTACATAAAAGCATAAGAGTAATTTTAAAACAATAATATTCTTTTTATCTGATTTCTTTAGAGAATTTGGTTCTTCCTTGTTACTTGACGTGTCCATAATTGTAACATTGGTTTCAATATAGTTACAAAATACATTTGACAAATTGTCACATGTCTAAAGTAGAGAAAAAAGTTTGAAAGTCGACGAGAATGTAGGATCCACTTTCATGATGATGACTTCATTTGATGAAAGTTTCTTGTAACTAAGAAGATGAACAAATATGTATTAGGAGACTGGTGAAACAAATTTTCAAAAGGTACATGACACACCACGAATCTCTGTCGAAAAGATTCAGGATTATTAGTGGAGTTGCACCAGAGGTAAGTTATGAATCAAGAGGGTAGGTACAAAGGTCAAAGTATTTTAGTTTTGGAACTTCGTACAAAGCTATTCGAGAGCCATCCTTTATTTAGTAGTGTCAGACTAGAGGAAATCCAGCTAGTCAACAACACCCACTGCTTATTCTTGGGCTATTCTTACCAGTGAAAACTGGGATTGACTATTACATCAAAATATCCTCTTTGACTGAAAATTCGAGCGTTGTAACCACCAGAATAGGTCAGAGTATGCTCTCGTTACAATCAAATAAATCTTCTTCTTACTTTGTATTGCATATAAATACAGAATTTGTAAGGAAAAAAGAGGCCTAATCAAGGACATGGACGGTTTCCTTTCAGTAAACATTATTCAAAATCAAGCTCTTTCCCCAGATATCGATTTCATACAGTTCCATTACTGGCTCTTTGGTCATTTAGCGGTAAATTTGAAGGTTAAAATAGCCCAATTTGTAACTTTGTGCTTGACAACAAACACGGCCTTTAGTGTATGTGTCAGTTTTTATCGACAGTTTAGGTAACATATAAGAGGTTCATGTTTATTTGATGGTTTGAACTGCATATCTAGTCTTTCTGTGGAAATATAAAATGGTATAAATCTGTTTCAAGTTTATCTGAACTTTCATGGTCAAAAACTATTGATTTCTCTGTTAAGAGTTATAAATATTTTGGAATGGAACATCAGGTTTTCAGATACTTTTATAGATGTGTTTGAATCTTATTTCGCCAAATATGCATGGACGAAAAACATTCTTAGAAACGTAAATGTCATTCTAATTTGGAATTTATTAGTTACTGAGTGCTTTATTTGTTTTGGTAATATAAGTTGTTAAAATCCTCCCATACATATTTTAACTTAGGCTTAATGTATTTACTTGCTAGAAAATTTTCCACTGCATGTGCTGATATACATTTACTGCAATGTCTACGCCTTCTGAACCTCAACTATATGATAAGAGTGAAATGACGAAAAATAAAACAAAGAGCTCACCTTGCTGGTTAATCTGGATTTTATCTTGCGGAATAGAATTCCTGGTGACGAAAACGAGAGCGAAGAACATGAAGACGGTGCCGGTAACGTGTTTGCTCTTTCGGCCTCTTTGATTATTTTATTTCTCACCAGGGCTCTTTGGACTATCTTCTGTTTTGTGTAAAACTCTGCAAGGTTGTTGACAATGATTGGTACAGGCATCCCAACAACCACTACACTAGCAATACAGCAAACATTCCCAATCACTTTGCCAGGTAAAGTAACGGGAACCATGTCTCCTAAACCAACAGTCGTCATGGTAACACAAGCCCACCAAAAGGCAGAGGGAATGCTGGTGTAAAGTGTTTTAGGTTCGTCTTTTTCTGCAAAATAAGCGAGACTAAAAGAAAACACGATGGAAATTACAAGGATAAGATGAGCAACCCGAACTCTTGGATACTTTTCTTCATTGTATATCCCAAACTTTGCAAGCCTCTCGAATGTCGAGCCAGTTTTAAAATTCTCATTACTCTTGCCACAAGGAAGATTAGGATAATTTCGTGAATGTTTTCAAAATCTCTAGGGGCAATATTTGTAGCTACAAGAATTGAAGACACGATGAAAAGGGTAATAACTAGGAGGTCAACGATGTTTATTATTCTTTTTAAAAACTTCCCCTTGTTTGGTGCAGAAAATAATCTTAAGATATATTCTATACTAAACCAAACCACACATGTGATTTCAATCATACCCATTTTTTTGTGTTGCGGAATTTCTTCATTGATATCTTCATCATATTGTTCCTTTTAGGAAGGTATCGTACTTAAAATCTGTGTGATGGATGATAGCAGGATGAAGAACACAGAGAAGCTTGCAATGATCTAAAGAAAAAGTTAAATTCTAATCACTAATCGATACTTATTATCACTTTATGTAAGTATACGTGTTTAAGACATTCACGAATTACGCAGCCCTGCGATGATTTTATTGTCTTGAAATATTCACGTTTTACAGTAATTCTTGTACGCTGGATCCAACAATGATACCAATTTTCTTCGTCGCGTACAGATTTTTCATAGCACGCCATATGTAAGTTTAGACAAGTGAATTACTTTCATTAAAATCGGGTCACACTTTGTAACGCTTAAAATATTGGCAATCGATAAGACGCTCGCGTTGCCGATTGGTCTGTGACCCAAACATTATTATAAAAAAATGTTCATTGTGAGTAAACGAAATAATAATTTGATTCAAGTAAGAGTTTTTCCTTTTATGATTTGCAAATAATCCTTACATGAGAGACAAAACGAATATTATTTTCGAAATCCGCGTAGCTAAATTACGAAACATCCGTTATTAAAACAAGAACAGCTTTTATAAAGTTCTAATTCGCAAACCTGTGTTACGTAAAAATTAATAAAAAATAACCAGTTATAAAAA
The DNA here is from genome assembly GCA_011833715.1 of Carcinoscorpius rotundicauda. Classification (NCBI taxonomy): domain Eukaryota; kingdom Metazoa; phylum Arthropoda; class Merostomata; order Xiphosura; family Limulidae; genus Carcinoscorpius; species Carcinoscorpius rotundicauda. The sequence continues at coordinate 27,322,868 of CM022396.1, forward strand.
ATCATAAAAGTATATTTTGTAATATAACAAATAAGGAATAATTGCAGCAGTAGCACCCAAATAGAATGTAAACAATGGAAAACCAATCAAAAATTATTTTAAGGATAAACATCAAGTGCCAAATCCAATAATGTTTTCAGTTTAGCCATTCATTCCCTGTCCTTGGCAACTTGTAGATAGGTATGGATGTCCTTTAGAAAAGTAAAATAACAATCATGGAAATGCAAATATTAAGTTTGACTAACTTTTGTTAGAAATACCTTTAGTTTAGTTTATCTTTGCAGTGATGAAGAAATGATAGATGGACGATGGTCCATGATTTTATTTAGAGAGCTCCATCTATCCTCTGTTTTTTATATTTGAACTGTACCTTGCATGTCTTTCATTTTATGAACCAAAATGCAGACATCAAGATGGACAAAAACACAACCTCAAAAACCCAACATGAGGGTCGTGGGTTTGAATACCTGTCTCACCAAATAAGCTTGCCCTTTCAATCGTGAAAACGTTATAAAGTGACGGTCAATCACACTATTCATTGGCAAAAGAGTAGCTCTAGAGTCGGCGGTGGATGGTGATGACTAACTGTCTTCCTTCTAGTCTAAAACTGCAAAATTAGAGACGATTAGCGCAGACAGCCCTCGCGTAGCTTTGCGGGAAGTTCAAAACAAAACAAACAAGACCTCTAAATGAACAAAACACAAAATAACAAGTAGGCGGATAGTCCTGTAGATAAATCAATCAATTAATCATACAATGATTAATTAAATAATGTTCCCAAAGCTGATGGCTCTTTGAAGAGCTCTCTGTAGATATAGCACCAGTTTTTCCCTCATGGCTCCCATCAACTGAACTGTTAGGTGAAAACTAAAGACGTGTAACAATTCTACCATGTCACATGTTATTGTTGCATGATAATATATTTTGTAACCAACTTGGTGTCCTTTCTGTTCCGTGCTCTGTCCCGATAGTTCATCTACAACAATTCCTTCTGTGCTTTCTAAAACTGATGATCAACACCCATATTATTATTTTGTTGGAATTTGAAGAACCAGCAAAACAAACAGTAACGCTTTTCTGCTTCTTGAAATACAGATTTTACAGTAAGGGACGTGCAACTTCTGCTTTGTCCAAAACATGAAAATTCGTGAGATTTTTAATTTGAAATTAATTCGGTTAAAAAGGGTTTGGAGAACAGTGAATGAATGTAAAACCATTCCTTGTTACTCATTAAGCATTTACTTCCACTACTTACACATGCACAGAAACGGAGATTTGGAGGCTATTGGACTTTGGCCTGATTAATTGAAAATGTCGAAACCTCCTGGTGCTATTATGTATGTATCTATTTTCCCAGATTCAACTATACCTGCTTCGATGTTATTTTAGTGTACTAGAAGTCCGATCAAGGCCTGAGTCGTGCTTCTATTGATCTTTTAACATTGGGAAAATAGAGGTCAGCGATACTTCTGGACTTAGAATGCTAAAATCCGAGATTCGATTCTCATCAGTATACGAAATACAGATAACCCATTGTGCAGCTTCGCGAATGCGTTTAAGAAAGTTCTCAACCACAAATTGTGACAGGAGCTCAGATAATGCCAAGTCTTTTATCACTGTGAATCATCTTATACTTAAGTGACAAATCTCATGAGAATAGTCCTAACATCATGAGATGAGATATTCAAAACGGTGAACGTACTTTTATACAATATATAAAGCCATAAGTTTGGCATATAATCTTAATACTTTTTTCAAGTTACTAATATGCATACGCATGTGAAAATAGTTTACTTTTAACTAAGTACTAAACTGGACAATGGGCATTCTTAGATAATTCATTCACAGGGATTAAACCCTAAAAGTTAGCGCTGTAGGTCCCCAAGCTTATGGACGTGCCACGTGGGAAGGGGGAAAGTAATTGGGGGACTAGTGAAACAAACAAATTAGAAATAAATGTACTTTATTTATACGACTTCATATAAAATAAGAGGATAATATAATGAATGCAGTATTCTTCTGGTAGTGATAACATGAATAAATAAAAATGAACTTACTTCGGCAGCCACTGAAGTATCAGGTCTTTCCATTAGGTTTCAGACAAACTGCTTACATTGTGCATACTTTCCTTCTTCAAACTCGTCAACTTCTGTTCTAAATGTAGACCGTTGAACGTCTTAGTCAGTAAAATTCGATTCATTTTTTTATAGTATTTGCTCATACATCAAGGCTCCATACAAGTTTCTTTTAACATCCAGTAATCAAAATCGTCAGTGAACGCCATCACACAAAGTTCGTCCACCAAATGGAATTTTCCAGTGCGGTAAAAATTAATAATCGAAGTGAATGATGCAGGACTGTGGTAAAAGTAAAACTCGTTTTAATCAGGATTATACTCGTCACAGTATTCTTCAAATTCCTCATGATCTCGGCATAGTCGTAGTCGACCTAAGCGGGTTTGATGGAAGCGCTTCAAAGTATTCCACATCACTTGATGTTTGACACCACCAACATTTAGAGTCATCCTGTGGTTTTTGGTTTCAGTAAGATCAGCCACAGCGTCATTTGGAGACAAATCAAGAACATTTGCGCATCATTGATATCAATGGGTAAATTACATGAATATTGTGACTCTTCCACAGATAGGACTGAATGGTTACTTTCTATTTGATGCCTACCAGAAATATTTCGATGATGTGAGTTATTCATATGAAGTTTCTCCACCAAGTCCATTTCTTCAAGTGATACTGATTACCCCAGCGTAGACATTCACGTCAGTTTTAATTCACTTGAAATATCGGCCCGGCATGGCCAAGCGCGTAAGGCTTGTTCAGCGCAACCTATTATTAACTCATGTCGCAATCTATTTCTTAAACACCAATATGATAAATTTCAGTTACTAGAAAATGAAGGAAAGTTAAATGATATTATTATTGAAATGCAACTTGAAATTATTAATTTTTCAAAAGAGTTTAAAAAATAGTGCTCAAGTCTAGAGACGGTCTATGTCAAGCTACTTTAAACAAGTTGGAACTAAATTCTACAGTATTGTAAGTTCTGACGCCTTGGTGATCCTAGCTTTAACATTATTGTTGCAACGACTGAAACAAAGTTTGTGAAACATATTCAACTCCAATTAAAACATGGGCTTACCGGGTTGAATTCCAGGGCTTTATACTAATTAGGTGGTCTCTATGACTATAGATGTATTGCATGAAGAGGTTCTGTCTCGAGAAGACATGTGAGTATTTTGTCTGAATGTTTCCGATTAATAAATATCTTTTGATTTAGACAAACAGGTTTCTACACTTTTGTTTATCCTTGATTTTGTAAGCACAGTTGGCTAAGGTGACATACTTTTCATGAGTGTAGGTAGATCCTGCAGCACTGGTAGCGATATGTAAACGAGGTTTCAAGACAAATGTTTCATCCTTCTATTTCATATCATGTGCTAACAGTAGAGGAGACGTTATTACCAGATCTTCTTAGTAGAAAAGTGACGATATAGAAGAGATTTTTGTATGTCTATACAGTTATTTTCTTTTGTTTATTTAAGTATGTAATTTATTGATTTTGAATAAATTACTCTTTTTTTTTGTAAGTCAACTCAATATTTAGGAAGCAGTTCTTGGAGTTACTTATAACAAATATACAATATTTTCAACTCTGAGATTCAAAACACGTAAAATTTCATTAATACGTATTTGAATAAACATACCTCAAAGAATTGGTGATAACGAAAGAAAATAGGAAAAGTTGTTGTTGTTTGGAATTAAGCACAAAGCTACACAATGGGCTATCTGTGCTCTGCCCACCACGGGTATCGAAACCCGGATTTTAGCGTGTAAGTCCGCAGACATACCGCTGAGCCACTGGGGGGCGAAAATAGGAAAATAGATCTAAATTTACATGGCATACATATTAAACAAAAAATTATTCTGCTGGGCTTTTAGGGTTTTTTTTTACTGGATATTTTATTGTGGTTTAGGGCAAAGTTGTTGTTTTTCAGTTTGAACTGTATTTAGCCGCTATTTCCTTCTAAGTACCAGTTTGAGGGAATATTATGACGTCTCAGCTTTCTGTGCTATTGTTGCTTGCAAGTGCTTCTCTAACATGTTGGCCATGTCAAGCTGGAAGTGTCAGTAGTCAACAAATCTCAGGTCAAACAACAAATATCACAAACTTCTGGAGGCACATCGACCTGAAGTCTCAAGAAATATCAGAAGAAATTAAACGAAAGGTCGCAGACGTTGATGCTATGTACTGAGGTAAGTATCTTTCACTTTTCCTCCGTCGGACGTACGACATACATTTTGAACCAAATATTTCAAAATTGGACTTATCCACTCATAAAGCTACTTACCAATCATTAGCAGTCCAGCTTTTGTATTTTTTTTTAGCAGATTTAGTCTCTTCATGATGATTGAAGATATAAGTAAAGGCTTTCTAACTGCTTCACAACCAAATATTTCATTCTCATTGAGTCTTCTTGACACTGTATATCAGGACACTTTTCTGTCATTTGGTTCATGGCTGTTTCTCTCGAGTAGTCTTCCTTCTGTCCTGAAAGCTGTATAAAGAAAGATACTTAACATCAGTATAACTAAGTTTAGGTGTTCCTGTTCCTTTCCTATTTTCTAATTTACCTGTCTGACTCTCATGATCTAGGGTGTACTTGACAGTTCTAGGAGAACATTTCAATTCTGAAGCAATTTGCTGGATAGTCCAATCAGCACCACGTAAAGTTTTTGTACGAACTCTCTGCTCTACTGACAATTCTCTAAGCTTTTTGGGCCATGAAAGTAAAACTTAATATAATGTGTTAAACACTCTCTGTATGAAGGTTTATTTGTGAAGTATTAATAAATTGATTTCTAACATACACCGGTACCATATGTTAGTTCCTTACGAGCACACTGCATTGAGCACCATAATACTTATTTTAGACCTTAAATTTAATCAGTATGTTCATTTAAGCAAAACCTTTATGGTATGTCCTTAATACAAGTTTACGGAAATTCTAAAAATGACAAGTGTTCTCATACTGGTTCATCGGTTGTCAACACTAAAGTATTACCATGTTGTTTCAGGTATAAAATATTTGAGTTTTCTTACGTGGTGACATGGAAGAATTAGCCCCACAAAATGGAAAGAATGACAAAATATTTTCTTGTCCTAACACTTTTGTGTTTGTGTTTTCTTATAGCAAAGCTACATCGGACTATCTGTTGAGTCCATCGAGGGGAATCGAATCCCTGATTTTAGCATTGAAATCCGTAAACTTACCACTGTAACAGAGGGGGATAACACTTTTTTCAGTACTGTAATTGAATACTTGTTAGATATGATTTTGGTTTGGTTTGTTGTAAATTTCGCGCAAAGTAACTCAAGGGCTATCTGCGTTAGCCATCCATAATTTAGCAGTGCAAAAATAGAGGGAAGGCAGCTAGTCATAATCACCCACCGCCAACTCTTGGGCTACTCTTTTATCAACAAATAGTGTGATTGACCGTCACATTATAACGCTTCTACGGCTGAAACGGCGAGCATGTTTGATGTGACGGGGATTCGAACCCGCGACATTCAGCTTACGAATCGAGTGTCTTACTCACCTGGTAATGGCGGGCCTGTTAGATACATTTACCCTAATCAAAAATGCGACTATTTTAACAAATGTATATTGAATTCTCTATTTGTTTCATATATAAAATATTGAAGTCTTGCGTATTTTACAAATAGAATATTTAAGTTTGCTATGTGCTTTATATATAAAACCAGTAATTTCATCCTGTTATAAAGTTCTTTCCACTGAATGTTCTAATAATAATATAGATGTAGCAATATGATGTAATGTGTAGAACCTACCTGTATGGAGACACATGAACAGTCTGTATGTTAATGTTAACACTGTTTCAAAACTGACTTTTAGATGATATTTTTTATAATGGAATTGTGAGAAGGCTTAAGGACTGTTTGATAATTTTGACTGATGGTAAAAAGAGTTTGTACTGTTTATTACATTATATCATATTAAACAACATGATTGGTAATATTGCAACTTCCTAGGTAGGAAATACAAACAGGTAGTCATTTACAAAACTGTCACAGTTTCAAACAGTTGTACATAATTTTTTTAGACTTTCTCACGGAATCATGTTTATGTGATACTTAGCTACAGATAAGCCTTAAAATCGTGCATACAGAACTATCTAAGAGAAGAATAAATCGAACACGGATGGTAAGGTAAAGCAAGTAAATCAAAGTTTAATTTAAAACAATAAACTTGTTTATTCAACATTAACATAGTATTCTGTTACCTAGGAGCACCTGGCGTTTGACTCACGAACTACTACTGACTGTGGGTTTGAATCCCACCATCAAACATGTTTGATCTTTCAGCCGTGGAAGCGTTTTAATGTGGCGATCAATTTTTCTTTTTTTGTTAACGGTTGGTATGTTAACTAAATTTTTTCCTATGCATTTATCAGACGCTTATGTATTTCCTGTTTAAATAAGATGTATTCCAAGAAATTATAGTAGAAGGATTAACTCACGTTTACGGACAACAAACAATTTCATTAACTACAAGGACAATTAGAGTAAAAATTTATGGATATACTTGAATACATTCATGATGTTAAGAAAACATAAATAAATAAAATAAAAAAATTTTAAGCCCTGTAGCCAAAATGATTTCAAAAGGTGGTATTTTGTTCAACAGGGATCTTCGAATAAAGTTTTTAGAATAAACTGGAAACAGTTTGATTTAGTAACGAATAAAACTTTATTATAAATGCACACCGTCCGTTTCGGCCTGATTATTTCATTATCAGGTACAAATAGTTTACAGTGACTAAGTAATACAGACACTAAAGAATAACGAGATCACACGACTGGAGATTGCTTCACAACATGGAAAAGGTATCTTGGTACCCAGGGTGTTGGTTTTTGGGCGGAGTTGTTTTGTTCAATTAAGATAGCTTCCTTCAGTCTTTGTTTATCGTTATTTGGTTCTTTGTTCAACATTACACTGTTTTTTGTGGATATACTGTGGATTTTTGAGTAACAATGGTGGAAAACATGGAAGAGTTTTTCATTATCATGTTAAGTGAATCTGATTTGTAATTTTCTTTCGATTTCTCTGATGTAAAAGTTCTGAATAGGTTTGGTCTGTTTTGGATTTCGCCCAAAGACACACGAGCGTTATCTGCGCCAGCCGTCCCTAATTTTGCTACTCTTTTACCAACGAATTGACCGTAAATTGTCCTCACGGGTGAAAGGGCAAGCATGTTTGGCGTAACGGAGATTCGAACCCGTGACCCTCAGATTTCGAATCGGGTGCCTTAACCACTTGGCCATGCCGGATCGATAAAAACGTTCGTTCCTTGTCATAAAATTTAAAGATATATTATATATGGAAGAGTGCAATTTATTAATATTTCAGTCATGACACCTGCGAACTGCAACCATCCTCCTATTTCTACATTCAGTCAGTTTAATTAAAATTATATAGAGCCAAATAAATTTCATAAAGCTACAGAAGTGATGTCGAGAAACCCACTTATTGAGAATTTTATATGCAAAAACGGCTCGTTTCGTTTAAGAAAATATTTTACATAGAAGAGCGAACAACGTTTCGACCTTCTTCGGTCATCGTCAGGTGAACCTATGTAAAATATTTTCTCAACCCAAACGAGCCGTTTTTGCATATAAGAAAGCTGCAGAAGATTAAACGAACGTAGTGACAGTCACAGGGACTTTATTAGTTGTGTTTTATTTTAACAGATAACTTAAAGTTTATTTAGGCTTTAGAAAATTATTCAATAACTTGTATTTTTATATATAACTATACAATCTTCTTAAATTTTCCTCATTTGGATATTTCAAGAGATCTGTCATTGCGTTCTTACCATTCGTACTTCTAATGGCACAATGATATTACACTGCAATGTTAATTTTTGCATACGATTTCAAATTATTTTGATTATTTTTAAGCATAAAGATATACAAAGGGCTATCTATACAATGGCCATTACGGATATCGAAATCCGGCTTTTAGCCAGTAGACTTGCAGACTCACTGCTGTGATCATCGAAGAAGGAGGTTCTTTGAAAAGTACCTCTGATACTGCACCTTGCAAAAACTGTGAAAGTTCTTGTAACAGGTTTTAGAGATTTGGTGTGGCAATTTTTTTATTTGGGAGTAAAGCAGGCCTATTAAAATGGTTTGTTTTTACATTGTTAATAACAGGAACAGTCCACTGTGGAGGAGTACTGCCGTCTTTAGACTTCTATTATTTCCAGACAACTCATCTTCATAGTCCTAAACTCTGCTTAAGTATTCTCTTCAGTTGAATTTCTACACGTTACTCGTCATTAAAAGAAAACTATACCTCATTTAAAGATTTTTTGTATATCAACAAAATTTTTATAAAGCCAAACGCTGTTGATTATCATTTGAATTGAAGACAAATCTTCCCTATATTTGTATCTCTTTGTGGTTCCTGAAGCGATATTCTTTTGTCCTGATTCTAAACTTGTACAGTTTTACAATACAACATTTCTTTATCTTGCTACTAAAGATTGTTACTTTTTCTTGACAAAACGGATGGAGAGTCAGTGACACCCTCAAATCAAAACTCAATTTTGTAGTTTTAATTAAAAACCCACATTCGTCTTAATAAAGCTATAGGAGTTTCAAAAACGTCTCCAGTTGTCGAAAATAACAGGAAATACGTTGAAAAAGTGAAAGATGTTGATTCCATGTTTTCTGCTCTTGTGGAATTATTTACTACTAGAATGTCACATACATAAAAATTTTTCTAAAGTTACGTTATTCTCATTGGAAATTACGTTTTATGTGTTTCCCACGTTCCAAACAAAATTTACCAATAAGCTGACTTATCAGTGTTTTTTTCCTATTATTTTAGTGTAGCCTATTTGAATAATCTGCCATATTTATATTCTTTTCCATTATGTACCTAGAGCATGAACAATTATGTTTCAGTTGGTTCTCCCAGAACTTTAACAGCTATGTTTTAGTTAGTTAACCAGCAGAACTCATCCATCACGCAATTTGTCGTTCCTTTACAAGGAAAATCGCTGAAAGGTTACAACAGCAACAGGCCTAAGGAATGTTTCTGTGACGAGAGACACACAGGACGATTGAAATCAATCGAGGCATTAGTGTCATATAAACTGAAATGGAAACCTCGACTGTTCCACTGTACGAATGTAGCCATTTTTATTATGTAGAAGAACTGTATGCAGTGTCTTTTAGTTTTTGTTTCGTAGAAAGAGGTCTATTAACCTACCCTGCTACGGGACAGTGAGGCAGGTCCATGTTGGAGAAATTAGAATTCAATGAGTGAGTGCGTCATCAAATAACTGGCCTGCACTTCAGGGGGACCGACGGAGAGAAGTCCAAGCTGCAAAAGAGACAGGAAAAGACGAAGATTTATTAACACGGGTATCCTTGGAGGGCAAAAGACTCTTCTTTATAAGAGAATCAGACAGATTTGTCTGTAACTCCGCTGTACCAGTAGAGTGGAGTACATCAGCATACATCAGAGGTGGAAGAGGAAACAACAGTTTTTGTGTTTCTGGATAAGAAATGTTGTTTGTGGTCTTCAAAAAATACACCTCTTTTTCCTTTGCTAATTCAGGGCAAGGACGAAAACGTGGAGGGTGGGAACCATTACAGTTAGAGCAATGTGGGTTCGACTGACACACATAGGTGTTGTGGCCTTAGCCTCCAGAACAAGCACGTGTCAAAGGATTACAACAAGTTTTCTTAGAATCTTTGAACCTTTAGCATTGGAAACATTTAACAGAAAATTTGCTCTGATCGTGGCATACAGAGACAACAATTTAAACGGCAACACTAAAACGTTTGTAATCCAAATTGTTCCATTTTTACAAATGGAGAGAGGCCGAACAGCCGAAACACCTTGGCTGGAGAAACAAGCGAGAATCTCCGATTCAGGGATGTTAAGAAAATCTTTCTTCATGATCACTCCTCTTGAGGAATTCAGATTAGCATGGGAGTAACCTTGAAGGCATATTCCCAATGGACTTCGATTTCATGAGGAGTGTGCTATCTTGTGTTTAAGATATTTCAACTGAGATCTCCCCATATTGTAGCTTTTTGACAAAGTCAGAAGAGCTAATCAGCCCCTTTGGTTATTCCTGAATGTAAAAGGGAACCATTTGTCCTTGTGATTGATCGTTCACTAATGAATTTTATTTTATTTTGATGTTCATTATTTTCATTATCCAGAAGGAATACAGAATCATTCATTACCCATTGACCCCACCCTCCTTGGAGTCCAACAAGAGGATGCGCTACACTACCTAACTAGGACAGTGACGCTATGCCATAGTTTTATGAGTGTTATATCCAAACACTGGCATCAGACATACTGCCCATAATACTCGTTAAGAACGTTCAAGACCAGTACTTAGTTTGCGTCTGCCCAACAGGATCACATGACTGACTTTAGGGGAAAGCATCACAAGTTCACCCAGCTACAGGACTTTACCGACAAAGTTGTGTGTTTCAGTGCCTCCGACGCCTCTCAACCAATAGAATCCTCTTCCTCCCTTCAAGGTCCAACAAGGTTCCCTCGTCATGTAAAGGAATCCACATTGAGAGGTAACCATTTGGACTTGTTTTAAATAGAAGAGTACCAACACACACAATATATTATAATGGTTTTATCTTAAACCTGAATAACCATCAACTTCTATATTTATTTATAATTTTACAACATTTCTAAATCATTAGGAATAATTATATTATGTTCATATTCCAAATCCACCAAGTAGTAAGTGGATGTAGATTATGTTGTTCCATATGAAATAATTGAAGTAAGTCGTTGTATAGCCTATTGCTCCTAATGGAATGTTTCTGCTAAGTGGACGTAGGTGCTTTTGCCCCAAATGGAATATTTCTGGTAAATGGAATGTAAATGCTATTGCCGCAACTGGAATATCTGTGGTAAGTGGATGTAGATCCTATTATTTCAAATGTGCTATTTGTGGTAAGTGGATGTAGGTCCTGATACTAAATGATGTTATAGCTTTGCTGTGAAAAATATACTATTAAACATGGTTTTGCACTCTAACAACCTCGGCAGTTTAGTGACGTTTTCATCGAGAATGTCTATCTTCTCACTTACCTACTCATCTACACTCTTCTTCAATGTTTCACCTTTTCCATGACCTTTTCATAGTTTTGTCATTACCTACACCAATCCAATTGTGTATGTTTTTCAGTTTTATATTTCCTTTCAAATACTTTCCCTGAGCTGCTATAAACAATTTCGTACTTAACAAATATAATTTACACGAATTTTGTATTTCTTTTTTTGTGCTGGGTAACATACGCTCATTGGCAAGTCAAAATAAATTACAGATCTTTACATTGTGTACTTTTCATGACTCGGTGACACGGCGGTACCTCTGCAGACTCACAACGTCACAAACCAGGTTTCAACACCCGTGGTGTACAGAACACAGACAGCTTATTGAACTTTGGTCTTCACTTCAAACAAACTCTTTAATAAAATAATTTAAAATGTACCACTGATTTATTTTTATTGTGTAAATTTAAAACTAAATTAAACCTGAACTTCTAGGTGAGTGTTGTATTTTGTGTATGAATATATTATGTAGACTCATCATTCATTACTGCATGAATAGGTACGTATAATACATTTCGTGAGAAATGAATTTCTTTTGTTACTTAGAAATTACAACTTTACTTGTCAATTTGTATAGACCTGTTGTTGCTTAGAAACTACTTGCCAATGTGTATAAATTAATACATTATTCACACAGTTATTTTTATTTCTGGTTCAAGTTGAACCTGAAAATGTTTTTAGAAGTAACATTTTGCCTCAAATTTCACATTTGTTAGAACCACTAAAATATTGTTAGAAATTATAAACCACCGTATATAATATATACATATTATACAATTTATATAGATAGATGAAATATATTTAAAAGGAAACAATAGTTGGTAATCATATCAATTTGACGTTTTGTTACGATTTTCTGAAAAACAAAAAACGAAACGTGTTTGTGGTTAATATTCCGTTATTGTTTTATTTTTTGTAATCGTGTTTTTTCACAACTGTAACCAGAATGTCAAAGTTTTCTATCGTGAAGCTTTACCTAAGGACACTTCCAATTTCCACATCACCATCCTTCTATTGCACGGAGCAGCGTTTTCTTCCAAAACCTGGCTGGACCTTGGCACAATACAAGTGCTGGCTACAATGGGCTACCGGACTGTGGCAATGGATGTACCTGGTAGGCTCTCTGTTCATTACTAACTTAACATTACAACATTTAGAGGTAGACGTCAGTTCATTACTAACTTAACATTACACCATTTAGAGGTCGGCGTCAGTTCATTACTAACTTAACATTACAACATTTAGAGGTAGGCGTCAGTTCATTACTAACTTAAGATTACAACATTTGGAGGTAGACGTCAGTTCATTACTAACTTAACATTACACCATTTAGAGGTCGGCGTCAGTTCATTACTAACTTAACATTACAACATTTAGAGGTAGGCGTCAGTTCATTACTCACTTTGTACCCCCCCAATGACATACATCTGCAGACTTATAAAGCTATAATCCGGGTTTCGATACTCGTGGCAGAACAGAGCACAGATAGTCCATTGTGTTGCTTTGTGCTCAACTTCAAAACAAACAATACTAACTTAACATTACAATATTTTGATATAGACTCCAGTTCATTGCTAATTTAACATCACAATATTTTGATATAGACTCCAGTTCATTGCTAATTTAACATTACAATCTTACGTCATGTAGTTGCTCGAGTATCTGACGTTTATACCAATGCAGTAGTACCTCTATTCTCGAAAGTAATCCGTTCCAGAGGGATGTTCCAAAACCGAATCAATTTTTCCGATAAGAATTACTGTAAATTAAATTAATCCATTACAGACCTCCAAAAAGTACGCATTATGAATTATTTTAAGTAAAAATATTGCTTCTTTATACCTGTATAATAATATTTACATGCATAAACTCAACCACAAAAACTATAAACACAATAAAAAACAATAAATGAAATTTTAACTGCACTTTACCTGTGCTGAGGAGAACTGATGGCGTAAGTGAAAGGTGGTGAGTAACGTTGAGAGTAGGAGGGTTATTATTGTTTGGAAGGGGAGTAACCTTCCATAAAAACTGATACTCTCTGACGGATAAACCTCAAGAATCAAAAGTTTTCACTAAAAATGTGTAAACGTAAAGAAACAGAATATTTTACTTATACACCCCACTTTAGTTCGATTTTTGGCTTCTGGTGTGCGAAAATTTTGTTTCAGGTCAACGTTATCTTCAATTTTAAGTGAAGCTTGACTATAAAAATGGAAATACTTTTTCTTTATGCATCGTAAAATATATTTATATCTTTGAAGATATTTATATTCAAATTGTATAGATGCATGATTGATTTAAGTATATTGTGTATTCACAAAGAAAAAATAGAAACAATAGCACCTTAAAAACGTGTAGGATAGCCAAAGAGGTATTTTTATACTGAAAAAAATTGTCAATTTTAGAAGTCACACCAACAGTTTCCCTGCTAGAAGCTATCATCAACATGGAAAAGTGTACCAATCCTTTTGTTTTGTATCTTATTCACATATGTGAAGTAAAGAAACTGCTGTAAAAACGTATAAAACAAGTTGAACACACAAATATCTGTGTAATGGATGATAAGATTAGTTTGGTTTTAAAAAAGCACCAAATAATTGTTACTATAGCTTTTTTAGAATCACAGATGAAATTATTAATAATATATAAAAGAATCAGACATGACCCAAAAGAAGGCTTAAAGGAAAGTCAAATAGTAATGGAATTCTCAAAATCACTTACAGGCGAAAATCGACTTTGCATTAGACAGAAGGAAAACATACACAAAATGAAACTGTGTCAGTGGAGTCGTTCTTAAAACACATCTATGATCTTATTTATTTTTTTGGTAATGGTAGCAAAAGTAAAAACTTCGTCTGTATTTTGAAACCATTTTAACATGATCAATCATGAAATGTATGTGGGTTGAAAAAATCCCATTCCTTTCCAGAGCAGCGTCTTATTGATCACATATTTACAAACAATTGTCAGAATTACGTACCCGGTAAAATACTCTTTCTATTGGTCATAGTAGTCGGTGGTACCACTTAAGAACTTTCAAATGATTGGTTTGAAGGGCGGAATTACTCAAGTTGATTTGCTAAATGTATTGTTATCTCGACAAATCATAGAAGAGAGAGGTTCTTATTTTATATTTGGCATGTCTATATCTCAAATTCGAGTTTCTAATTCTTTAAGTATTTGTACATGTTGAATAGTGGGCGTGATGAAATAGAATCTGAGTAATGAGATAGCTGGACGTATTATGTGACACACAATAACAGATACTTAACTTTTTTCTTTACATTTCCTCTTAAATTAGGAAATTAAAACATATATATTTTAAAATTTATATTATGAACTACATTTTCATGCTAATCTCATTGACGTAAGTGATTAAAAATGTTAGTTCATAAAATTTTGAAAATAACGCTTCAAACGTCGTGACACGTGCAATTTAATCTACACGGGTAAAATAAAAGGATTTTCTTTGTTTCTTTTGAATCTCGCGCAAAGCTACGCAAAGGCTATCTGCGCTAGCCGTCCGTAATTTAGTAGTGTAAGACAAGAGGGAAGGTAGCTAGTCATCACCACCCACCGCCAACTCTTTTACTAACGAATAGTGGGATTGACCGTCACATTATAATGCTCCCATGGCTGAAAGGACGAGCGTGTTTGTTGCGACCGGGATTCGAATCTGCAACTCTTGAATTACGAGTCGAATGCCTTAACACACTTGGCCATGCTGGGCCAAAAAGTGTGTGTTTTTTATAGTAAAGCCACATCTGGCTATCTGTTGAGCCCACCGAGGGTTATTGAACCCCTGATTTTAGCATTGTGATTCTACAGACTTACCGTCGCACTCGTGGGGGAAGAAAACAAAGGGATATTTGTGCTCTACCCATCACGACCATCGAAACACGGTTTTTAGCAATATAAGTCTGCAGACATACTGCAGTGCCAATGGGGGCCTTTTACATATTTATCATAAATATTAGGGTCAATTCAAATAGCATATGAACTATACAAGTTTAATAAAAATAATTCTTACTTCTTACAAGAAGTAGTGATAGTGTGACTCAAAACTTGCACAATGTTTTAATCTCTAATTTGTGGTTTGTTTGTTTTTTGGATTTTCCAGCAAAACTACAAAACAGCTATCTGCGTTAGCCGTACTTAATTTAGCAGTGTAAGGCTACAGAGAAGCCAGCTAATCATTACCTTCCACCGCCATCTCCTGGGCTACTTTTTACCAAGAAATAGAGTGAGTAACTATCGTATAATAACGCCCCCACGGCTGAAAGAGAGGCATGTTTACGAGTCGAGCGCCTTAACCAACTGGCCATGCCCGGCTCTAGTATATGCTAAGACTTAATATTAATAAATATTCTTCCTTTAATATTAAGTTTATTTCAAAATACAAAAGCTAGTTTCGTGAAAATATTTCTCAATATTACTTTTACCAATAAATTCATATCTCTGTCATACTTATACATATAAAAGTTTGTACATATACGCAAATCAAATTGTGTTTCTAAGTAATACATTGATCAGATGGCCCTAACAGTTTATTCACGATAAAATGCAGGCGAACAACAAATCACCAAATTAAAATTAGTTTATGTTGTAATAAAGTCATTTGAAACATCAAAGTTTTATTAAAAACGTTAATAGATCAACCAATTAATAAATTAAATGAGTGGTTACAATTTTCTTTCTTCAGAAATTAAAATGTATTAAAATACATTTCCAGATACATTTTTAAATTATTGGTTTATACTTCGTGTATTATTGTTTTGGAGCGTTGATTTTAATTTCCTATGAAAAAGTTTGGGATTTTAACTCATTACAGTCTCCAGAGTTTACAGAAAATGGTGATAAAAAATACATTGAGCAACAGTTTTGAGGAAAAAACACTTTGTGGCCAGACTCGTTCAAGCTGACAGGAAGACCATAAATACACAATAACCACTCTTTACAGCAATGACGTGCAAAAGCATGTTGGGCTACATCAGCTGAAAACCACACTGGATTTCACTCCTGTTAGCTAAGAACAAGAAGATGAGGCTACAGTAGCCAAGGGATCACCAAAACTGGATGATTGAAGATTGGAAAAACGTCGCTTGGTCTGAAGAATCTAAATTTCTGCTGCGGCATGCACACTAGGAAGCACACGTCAACAGCCAACTACAATACTCCTAGCTAATGCCAAATTTTGATAAAGGGACACACCAATTATCGACTCTATTCATGCATAACTTGATTCAGCTTTGAAACTAGTTCCTCAACATGTCGGTCACTTCTGTTGAACTGTAGCCTGAAAGGACGAGATAGTAAAAACTATCTATATTTCACCAATAAGAAAGGGTCGCTGAAAGCAAGTAAAAATTAAGATTGACGCACTCGTGGTTCATCTTCCATTGCTGACGAGTTAGTATCTCAAGCACTGTCTATAATTGCAATGTGAAAATGTCTGAAACTTATCAGTTAGAACTTATAACAAAGATGTTTCTCACAAATAACACAATACTTCTAAAGCTTCTCACCGAACACAGAATATCTTTATGTGACCCCTCTAAAGAGCCGCTCTTGCTATACTAATTGATAAAAGTGTACATTTTACCAAATTGTCAGTTTTTTTTCTTAGTGACAATGAATGAACAATAAAAGTAACAAGTTACCTCCCATCATACACCTCTGACTACAGGAGAAGAATTGATCAGTTTCTTGAAGAAGTAAATGAGCTATGATTAAAATAGTTCTTGTACCACAAAGTAATTACCTAGCTACATTGGGTGCACAGTCTCTGGAGAAATATTCCAGTGTTTGAAGAAACATAAACTTCTAAATCTGATGAATACAATGAATAAAGAATAAATCTGAAGTTTTTTCTAATCTGATAAACATTTATATCGACACAGTTCCTTCTTTTGGTTTGTGAATAGTTTTACAAGTTTTGAGTCTCTGATTATTACCCTGACCTGCTTATATTGTTTAATTGTAAATGTTTATATCATTATGAATTTATAATATAAACTTAGAAGTACTTGACTTTAATAGCAAAGGTATGACATAATAAAATTTCCATTTAAAATATTTTACAGAGTCCTCATTAATTCATTTATTTTTATTACGATATAATACATTTTTAATTTATTTACATGTTTTATCAGAAACTTAAGGGAAGGAAAGAAAAGAGATAAGACTTCTACACTTGTAGTTCGAGTGCTGTTTGAAAAGTTAAATGTACAACAACGGTGTACTGCGATTGATGAAGAAAAATACTTGAAAATGTGGAACAAGAATTTAATAAAAACTAGGTTTAAGAGAAATTGTAAAGACGTTAAAACTGTAACTGGATATGACTACTGGCAAGAAATGTTGAATAATACCTTAAGTTGATCAATAACTTTTTAACTAAACACATTAATTGTGAAGAGCATCATGTAATTTTAACAGTGAATAAACAAACAGTGATTTATAAACATTAAGGAGTGTTTTACTGATGGTAAAAGATGGTGAACATATGTTTTCTGTTTCTTAAAAAGACAGACCAATGTATTCTAGAAACATGTAATATGTTCCACCATGAATAAAACACTTTTTATGCTTACAGTTAGTTGTTTGCTTATCTGTTCTTTTAACGAAATTTTGTAGAATTAAGAAATTTATTGTTTCAACAAGATTTGTGAATATTGGAAGTGAACAGTGTAATTCTGGAGAAAAGCTATCTATACAGTTGAGAAAGATTTTGTAAGTGAATAGTAATGCATTTTCTTATAGCAAAGCCGCATCAGGCTATCTACACTGTCCACCAAGTAGAATGAAACGTGATTTTAGCGTTGTTAATATGTAAGCTCGCCTCTGTACCATCGGGAAGCAGAACGAATAATAGAAACATTCTTTTACTGTTTAGTTTGTAGACGTCATAAATCAGTCTAGTGATAAACTGACAAAGCCATAAATAATTTTGTTTTTGCACAAATTAACAGAGAAAATTCAAAATATAATGATAATCACAGATATAATATGATTGAAACACAATTGGACTGTAAGTAAATACTTCAGCACATTAGATTAAATTATAAACATAAAACTGATTCTGTGATGATATAAAAGTATAAACATATTGTAATGTAATTTTCCTGCTTATGTATGGGCCCCCCAGTGGTTCAGCGGTATGTCTGCGGACTTACACGCTAAAATCCGGGTTTCGATACCTATGGTGGGCAGAGCACAAATAGCCTATTGTGTAGCTTTGTGCTTAATTCCAAAACAACAGCTTATGTATGGAAATATATTTCTGACGTTTAATTTAAAGTATGAAACATCTTTATTCCTTTATGATATGTTGAGAAAAACACATAAAAACTTATTCTGTTGATTTTTCAAATAATTAGAAGAATTATGAACCTTGTGAAAAAATTGAAATATTTCTAGGTACTGGTGACCATGTCTTCACTGTATCAAATACACCTACATTGCTGGAACAACGATCAGTGTTAAATTTTACCTCTTACAGTAGAGCCACCCAGGATTCAATAATGTCCCCACATATGAAGAAAAAAATTGAAATATTTACAGATAGTGGTGAATGTGTGTCTACCATATCAAATGTACCGACATAGCCAGTGTTACCTTTTACATTGGAGTTACGCAGGATTTAATAATGTCTCCACATAAATAAAATTAATTAAAATATCCATCATTATGTTTAACATGGTGTTAGTAACAGTATGGTAAGTGTTTGCGTACCACTTACGTATTGGTTTTGTTCATTTTTGTATAACTTCTACATGCGTATGTATGTGCTTTACTGTATAATTTCGGTTAATTCCCAAATTTCTTTATATATATCAGTATCACATTAAATTTATTGGTCCATGTTACCAACTTATTGTCATAATGGATAATGCCTATGGGATGTCCCAACTATCAGTCAAAATCCAAACAGTGATATTAATCCAGTCAGCTGTCATGGATAATGATAAAATAAAAATCACACACATATTATGGCTGGATATTCATTTTTATACCTCTTTTGTTTTGGAACGGTGGAGGTTGGGAGTACAATTAGTCGAAATATTAGAGGCCGGCTTCTATCCATTGCTTTCTTTTATAAAGTATTTAATGGTAACTGTGTTTCCAAAACGAGGTTTAGACAGTGAAAGACAATAGAAGTTGAATCGTTGTTGGTGTAAACACTCAGCTTCCATTTTTGAATTTAATCTTTTTTACGATTTTCCATGATGTTCGACTGGATTGACATTGGTTTTTGGATTATTTTTGAATGATGGGATATACTTAGTGCATTCGGGTGGTATTATCAATTATGACAATAATTTGAAAATTTGGACAAATAATCGTAATGAATTATTTCGTTATTCTTTTATAGTGCTCATTTAATTGTCTATTAACAATAAATGTAATCTACACTATGTAAGCTATTTATACACACATATATACTTGAAGTGAAACAATGCAAAAAGTCAATTTTTCTAATCTGAGACCAAACAAAGTCCTTTCTTTTAGTGTCGCATCTGAAAAAGTTGGAAATTGTCCACACAGAGACTTGAAAGACTTAACATCTTTGTCTGAGGTCTTCACAAACTGATTCATCAAGCCCACTTTAATTTGAAGTGGAGCTAATAGGACTTTTTGTGTGTCAACCAAACATTTACGTTCAATGTTTTCTATCCTGCTGTCAGGCTGACCATTACTTCTTTATCTGGTGCTGATTTAGTACTTTACTTGTCCCATTTCACACACACACACACAAACGCAGAAACTTTGTATAACAGTACTGTTAATCCAACAACATTCAAAAGACTTTAGGTCTCCACAAATTGGCCAAACACATTCTTTATATTTGACTTTATCAATAAGAAGTTCAAGATTTTTGTATGTTTCCTTCAAGTGAACCAAATGAGTCATAGTAACAAATACATATATCTTACCATTAAGAAGGAGAACACATTTGAGACTACTGTTGGACGGATAAGTAAACAATTGTCATTCACTTCGCTCTGGTGACGTATTGGTGGAAACATCCATGTTGAGACAACACAGTGAATTTCTCACATTCAAATGCGACTGGGGATATACCCATTGAGGTTACGTCTCATCCTACTTTAAATTCATCATGAGGAGTTATTGTTGAGAGTGATTTGAAGAGTATCCCCAGGTCATAAATTCTCGCTGGTTTCTCCACCAAAGGAGTTTCGGCAGTAAGGCGTATCTCCACTTGCAGAAATGGAATTATGATGCTGATTAGTGTCCTTATTTTAACATTTACATCATTATTTGCACCTGACACCATCATGGCAGGTTATCTTAATTGCAATGCACGACTATACATTCCAAAACCTCTCCAATGATTTCAGTGTCACCTTTGGGTTACAGGGTTTCAGAGCTAACGATTTTTTTGAACAGATACCCTCCCTCTAATATCTGGTGGTCTCCATATAATTTACCCAGCCCAACAAGTCCGTGCGTCCAATAAACAGAACAGCAGTTCTTCTCTGTGGTTAATGTGTGATTTTACCAAAGAATGGGACTTTGTTGAAATATTTCAAAAAGCAAAGGAAATATGATGATGAGAGTTTAGAATTTAATAGAGAAAGTAATATTAGTAAAGACAACAGTTGTACAAAGCAAAAGGAACTCTGTAATGAAGATAACAGAATTGAGAAAGATAAAAAAAGTCGAGGGAAAAGCAGACAACACCGTAAGTGTCAGTGGGATCATTCCTGCCGCTTCGGAAGCAAGATCAAACAGTCAAGGAGATAATTTCTGCATAATGCAATGAAAAGTATGACTTGGAGAAGCAATCTTGGAGTTACTTACCGAAATGGGAAGAAGCATTCCCTTGGTTAAAGTTTGATCAAGAAACTAATGAAATGTTTTGTAAGGCATGCAAAAGTCACAAAAACGTGTGTGAAGGAGATGGAATCTTTGTAAAAGGTAACAGTAATTTTCACCTACAATTGATCCAAGCCCACGATATAAGTGGAAGGAATACTCCGTGTGTTCAAGCTGCCAATGCGGAATATAAACCACAGATTCAGCAGATAGATTTATGCATGAGAAATTTACATGCTTATAAGCTTGAGAAACTGGAAAAACATTTCACCACCGCCTCTTACTCAGTAGTTACAAAACAGCCATTTTCTCTCTTTGGGCCTTTATGTGAGTTATAGAAAATAAATGGAGTGCAGCTAGGAGACACAAATACATAAATGATAAATCAGCGAAAAATTTTATCACATGTATTAATGACATCATGATGTAAGATCTGTGTGCAGACCTTGATAATGCTGCAGTATTTTCCTTCATCTCAGATGTTTCTAAAGACACTGGAGTAATTGAAGAAGAAACCGTATTTGTTAAGGCAGGAAATGTTGTTACAAAATTTATGGACTTGCAAGCTCCACCCAATGATACTGCCACACGATTAAAAACAGCAATTTAAAAAGCATTTGGGACAGTTGATGTGAAAAAATGCAAAATAAAGGCAACCACTACAGGTACTGATGGTGTTTCCATTGATAATGGAGCAGAAAATGGACTAATCGCACTTCTTACTAGAGATGGAATGCCATGGTTAGTTTGGGTGTAGTGTGTGGCCCACTTTATGAAAGGGGACTGTTGGATACTGTGAAGGAATAAAAAGTTTTTATCGGACATAAAATACCTTCTGTTAGGACTTTACAAACAGTATCATTTGAGTGCCAAAGCAAGCAGGGAATTGAAAAAAGTATCAGTGATGCTCCAGAAGAAACAACATTAAAACCTGTGAACATCCTAGGAACAAGATGGGCTCCTCATCTCTACAAAGCACTTGAAGTTCTGATGAATAAAAAATTTCAAATCCATATATTTGTATTAAGACCATATAACCTAGTAAAAATTTGCTCGTGCTACAATGGTTGGAAAGCTACAAAAACATCGGGTCTGTTCTTGGATAATATAGCAGTATTCACTGGTCAGGCCATCTAACCATAGCTTATTACAGTCCCAAAATGTAGTCTTCCTTCAAATCATTTGAGAAAAGCAGGTACTCCAGGACAAGAGAAATGGCAAACAGTTCAGCACTGAACACAAAAAATGTTGAGGGGATCCTGTATGCAATCATCAAGACACAACAAATCATGGCAGAGCCCACAGAGTCAACTGATTTCAAACCATCCATATAAATAGGAATAAAAGGATGGTTCTAAATCAGGTGACTGTATTGGCATTGCCATGGTTTGTTGTGGTTCGGTGGTTGCACACAGAATCCCCTCAACATTTTCTGTGTTCACTGCTGAAATGTACGCCATTTTTATTGCCCTGGATCACATAGAAGCAAAGCAGGACTTAAATTGCACTATTTGTACTAACTCGCTTTGTTCTCTACTGGCCCTGGAATTGCTTCACATCAGTTCTCACTGATATTCAAAAGCGACTGGCCCATTTCTCTTTTAATATCTACTTCTATCCAGTTTTTATAGATGCCAGGCCATGTTGGTATTCACAGGAATGGGCTCACTGACACTGCAGCTAAATCTGTCTCCTCTGGCACTATCACTGCTGTGTCTGTTCCATACATGGACTATAGTCCTATATTCAAGACTCGGCTCTGTGCCAGTTGGCTTCGAGTGAGGAACGTGAAAACAATCTTTTCCAAACAAAATCCTCTATTAAACTTTGGCCATCTTGCTTCCATAAGTATCAGAAAGAGGAAGTTTCCTCACCTAGACTATGCATTGGTCACAGTTTTTAACTCATTGTTTTCTTTTATCTGGCACTGATGCACCACTGTGTTGTCTCTGTTATACTCAGGTCACAACAAGCCACATTTTACTGTCTTGCCGTCGTTTACAGCTCCAAACGACAGCACCAATTTAAACATGTTTTGTCTCATGGTTTATCAGTAACATTACAAATATTTTTAGTTTTTTAAAGACTATTAATCTTCTTAATACTATTTACGTTTTATTAATTTATACATTACGTGTTTTTAATGTAATTTAATGTATTTTAAGAATCATAGTCCATGCAGTTTGATTTGAAATTAAAAAACGACCATTACATCAAATGGCTCAAAACCAGAACTGGAAAGGCCAACTTTATGTGTCTAATGCTATGCTGTTTGAACTACTCATTATTCATTCTGGTGAGTTATAATTATTAAAATTTTGCTGCAAGTCTTTTAAAATTTGTCTTATTTTACTTTCTGAAAACGGCCATAATGCCAAATAACTCTAAACCAAAACTTCCAGAAATCAAGAGAAACAATTTATTCTGTACATTTAGCAAGAATGTTCACTGCTTTATTGAAACAATATTGATGAATTAATATCAATACTACAAGTTGCAGCCTGTGAAGGAAGAGTGGATATTGTTCACTGATACCTTCAATACAGGTCCAGAATGTATTGTCCTTCAAAACATATATGTATCTGTTCCTGTTAGTCAATTGATTTACTTGAAGGAAACATACAAAATTATCAAAATTCTTGTTAATAAGGTCTAATACAAAACACATGGCTGGTTATTTTGTGAAATCTTGAAAGTCCTTTCAATGTTGTTGTATTAAACACCCAGTCAGACAAAGTTTTCTCATTTTGTTTGTGAAATGGGATAAATGACACAAAATCAATGCTGGATAAGAAGTATGTAGTAGAGAAAATCTGCAGCCTTCTGTAGCCACTCCCTCATAATAGGTTTTGTATCGGATTGCTTAAAAACTAAGACCCCATTTTGTTTATCCCCTGCCTTTATAATATCCTCCAGATGTTACTGTAGGAGTTACACTATGTATGTTTAACTCACTTCAAGAAATTTAATGTTTGATAAAATTTTTGTTTAAAACTCAACAAAACTAAAATTAACATAGCAGCATGCCTAAACAACAACAAAAAATATGGACAAATGTGTACGTGCTGTGGACTGACTGACATCCACAGTCACTGACATCCCATAGTTTCACCTCCACTGTTTATTGGTACCTTTCCTTCTGATACACAGATTCTTCCTTCACAGGTTTCTTCAGATTTATCTTGTTCAGCATCACTGACATGACTACTAGGAGCTGGAAAGTTGAACTTGAAGGCCATTCACATAGTAAAAAGGCTTAAAATCTTATCATTCTGTAATGAAGAAAAATACAGTTTTGTTCAAACTAAATCTTGTTCTGAACACAAAATCTAAATTTAGTCCCAATTTATTTTTAACATTTTACTAATTCCTGGACAATTAAGATTCAAGTCACCTAAAATTTGCATAGCTTTTCTTTTCCAGTTAAATATAGAATTATAAGAAAGTTAACTGCTTAACAAGTTTTACTGCTATTTCATTTAATGTTCCTATATGAAAAATTACCTTTGAAGAAACACAGAATAGTATTCGGTAAAAATCTTTAAAGTTCTTAAATGGAAAAACTTGAAGTAGGTACTTCTTCACATACAGCAAGCAATATGCAGACTAAATTACAAACTACAATACCCATATAGTAAGACAGTACAAACAATTCATGAGGTAAAAAAACAGCAAAAGCACAATATTAAATTATTAAAACAATATAAAAGTAATAGAAAGAATGGCAAACAAAAACTTAAACACAGGCAACATTTAAAGAAAATATTAAGAAAGTGAGATATACCAGTACAGCATTACAAGCAAAAGACCCTGGAAACATTTCAAACAAAAATATGGTAGCATTCTTACTGTTTTGTAAGAAAATATTAAAACTCCCACAATAATTGTAAACAGTATGATTTTGTAAAGTTCATTATAACACACTATTTCTTACATCTAGAATATTGCAATAACCTGTTTTGTTTTTTGTACTCAAGTTCAAATTCACATCTTCACAATAACTAATAGTTAAACACACTCACCAGAAACAACAGGGTTCTAAACATTACTATGGATAATACCCCGTACCATTTTTAACAAATGACATGAAAGTCACCATTTATCAAGCCTGCTCATTCTACATTAAAATATATGGCAAACCTATTTAGTAGAAATATACAATTTTGGTCAAAACAATGTTAAACAGAAGTAAAACTAACTTAAACCTAATGTTAAGAACTTATATACGTGCTAAAATTTAAATGTTCATTATTACCTAAATAACATGATTTGTTTAGGTCACTTCAAGTTTAAAATATTTAATATAAGACAATGTTACTTTTGCTGTACATTTATGTGTCAAGTTATTGTTATAACATTGTTGTAAATATCAGCTGAAGTTTTACACACAATTTGTTTGTGCAGAGATAAATGAAAATAAATAGATAACCATAATACAGTTGATTTTAAACTTTAACAATATACATGTCTGTTTTGGAATTTTATTTTTAAAGTTATGTAGTCTGAACTATGTAATCACGTGCAAAGTACTGTTTACAGTAGTGTTTGTAGTCATTAAAAGTTATGGTTGCTATGTATATAGTAATTTTAAAATAACTACACATTGTATATACAAATTAAAACAATTCACTTTGCACTCATCCAAATATATTCTAGAACTGTGGAATATTACATACTGTTGACTGCAACTAGGTAAGCTACATACTAATCAAATCTAATTGAATGTACACTATAAACTACGCATATCATAAAAATGATAACATCTTAGCTAACACACTGTTATCAAATTTAATTTTCTAAGAAAATTAAACGACAAAGGAAATGAGAAGAAAATATAGTACAACTATCTTGCTGTTCCTGATTCAAATTTATAAAAAGGTGAATAACTAATATACAACTCTAAATATTAGTGCTACATTACTTAAGACAGATGTGCCAGTACAAATTTATAATGATTCTTGAATGTTTTCCATTGTTCTTTAAATCTAAGATTATTTCTTTTAGACACATGTTTATTCTTGCTATATAGCTTACCTTTCATCACACTTTAATTTTTAAAAATACAACTAAACCATGCTCCAAATGTGTACAAGTTACACATGTACTGCTGCTAGCTCTGTCTAGTGATCATATAAATCTGACCATATCCATTCCCTCTCTTCAGTTGATCACTCGTGAAATCAGATTACAAGTATTCAGAGAAGTAGCTTCTACATCTTACAACAATAAAGTTTCACATATACAAGGAAGTGTAGAGTACAATACAACTATTTCATGAAACTATGGATATGACTCTTTGAATGTTGACCCATTCTTAGATATCTCTTTTTGTGTAACACTGAGGCAAGAGTCTGCATGATATATTTCACCTAATGATATGCAATGATTAATCAGTAACATCTTAGTGATTAACTTTCATTATGCTTTAAATGCCGCATGTAATGTGTAGAAATTCACACACCTATATGTGGTACATTAATACAACAGTATTATGATATTAAACAACCAAGTTACTGCAACAATGAAATTATGTACCCTTCTTTATTGTTGACATGATTTTACTGGTATTTATCAAAACCAAGTTTTGTGTGTCTGCAGCATTGTTGCCCTTTGCAAAAGATGCTATTAGAAAGCTTTCATGTCCAAAGCACACCACTCTTTCATGCATGTGTTCCATAAACCATACAGTACATGAAGACAGTCCTTTCACAATGCATGTTAGAACAGTGCAATAGCATATATAATCTTTAAGTATTGCTTCTGATGGCTTGAATGTTATTTATTATTTTATGCTAGTAATTGTATTTGTTTCATTCTACACCTTCTTAACTCTATGTCCATGTGTAAGGGTCAGAGGGTGTTATCACATTTCTAAATTTACATTCAAAATTTTATTGAACCATTATTTTATGAATACAAGTGGTAGCAGATTGTAGATTCTAATTCAAATGTAATAGTACAAAATAATTAATTAATTTAAAAATAAATATTAAAACAAATTCCTAAATATCAAATTTTGTTTGTCATGTACCATACTATATGCTTCTTTATTTAAATTATATTTCTAATGTCCAAAGGCAAAGTTTATGGTTTTTCACAAATAGATATTTAAATTAACAAATTTTGACAAGCTGGAATATAAAATAAAAAAAACTCCTTTCTTATCCATTTTCTGAAATATTACTATATTTAGAAAATCAAAAAAGTCAATTCTGTCCATTTCTTTGATTTTTGGAAATGATTGTTTATACATTCTTACTTTGTTCTATGAAATGTTTATAACCAATTGAAAGCTCAGAATTTTTCCTACATGGTGTTTTAGATTTTGAAGTGTCTTCATGGGTAGATCCAGTTTTTTCGTTTTTGTAGACTCACAAGGAAAGGTAAGATGAATGATATTTTAAAAATATTTTTAGACATAAATACACTTCAATTAATAAGAATTACTAATTACACTAGAAATCTGTGGTACTTGCATATAACCTATGATGTTATTTATATAAATATGTGTATATAAAACAAGAAAAATATTTTATATACTCCAGTTGTAAAATATGACAAGGCTTAGCAAACTGTGAGTACACATTCATTGAGAAGGAAACATCATTGTTTTTCTCTATTTCTTTACTTAATGTTCTGTGCTCTATGGTGAGTCATTGATTTTTCAAGATTTATTTGTAGACAGTAATAATAATAATATGTATATATATAAATGCACATAAAGTGTACTGCATTACAACTGAAATGTGATTGTATTCTACAAAATACTGGTCCTCAACAAAGTTATTTCATCAATGTCAAATATATCATTCTCAGCAGTTTTCACTTCATTTCTGTGTGCTTGTGCATCATGATGATTTAAAGATTTATAACAAGAATCCAGTTCATGATGAACATTGTAATTGTGTTTGTTGAGGTTCACACGATTAGTGGTTTTTACTGTTTTAGTTACTGATGAAGTCATGATCAGAAAATTATGTTTGGGAGCACTTTGGTCATACATCAGTAGTTTAATATTTCACTGCATGCAGTAGGTCTGCAGCCATTCCAGATGTATGATAAATTTTTTAGTGTTTTTCATAAAGTGGTTTTGATTCATTGTTTTAACACTTCACATTTTTTAATCTTTTTGCTTATTTTATTTAGTACACTACATTTTCTGTTGTTACATACTTTTTTAAATGCAGTTAAAATATCTATGTAAATCAGATGCAAGTCTTATATGAATACTGATCTTTTATTTTAGGCAAACATTATACGCAGCATCTACTGAGATGTAAAACTTGTAGTTGTGTTTTTATTGTCATGTCATCCTGAAATGAGGCTATTTTAAATCATTACAATAATTAGTACTTCCTTACTGTGAAATGGACTGTAGTACAATGCACTAAGTTCAGGGTTAGAATTAAGTGTGGAATATGTATTAAAGTTATGGATTTCATCACTATCTACATATCTTCTTGTTCAATTCTTCCTGAACCTGTTGTAGTCTTAAGAAACCTATAAGACAGTAGTTGGATGGAGACTTAGTTTTAATGTTTGAGTAATGATTACTTTGGTGATTGCACAATGATATTAGCTTGGATTTCTTATTGTTCATGTTTGAAACAATTCTGTGCAAAACATTTATGGATTTGTATTTTGCAGCTACTTATAAATGTGTGACAGGCATTACTGTACTTGAATACCACACATTAAGGTCAATCTGAGGCTTAGTTTAATAAACTGAATCCTCCTAGCTCAGCTAGTGTGCTTTCTGAAGAGAATAAACCATGGTTACATGAAAATTTAATTTCAATGATTAGCCAAATGTCTCATCATCTGATTAGTGACATGCATGAATGGATTAAGAAGATTCCCACCATCCCTATATCTACTATCTAGCAAAACCACAGTCAAGTGAACTGGCTTGGAGATAGCATAATCAGTCAAAAGTTCACATTACCTCCTGCACAATTTCTCAGTCTTTGCAAAGTGTATTTACAATTAAACTTGTCTTTTTGTTGTTGTTATTGTCTCATGAAGAAAGGGTGATGTTCAAAACTTTTTTTTAGACCAGATACAGTTTACTTAATAAAAATGATTAATTACAGTGTAATTTTGTTGTATGGATTAAACAACTTGTGATTTTGTATTATTTCAAAATGGTTACATAAAAAAACATAATTTTTTACATACTTCTTTTGGAAGTTTGAAACTAAGGTGGTGAAAATACATATTCAGATAACACATGTCTACTGAATGGCTTAATATCATTACATTCATTTCAATTTCTATGACTCAACGATGAAAGCTGGATAAGAAAAATTTACTTACCACAAAATTTTTCATTAAACGTTTTCTTCAAAACACTAATTTCAAATCAGGTGGTTAAGGCAATCAATTTATAACCCGTGGGTTGCGGGTTTGAATCCTTGTCATAACAAACATGCTGACCCTTTCAACTGTGGGGGTGTTAAAGTGATGGACAATCCCACCATTCACTGGTAAAAAAGAAGCCAAAGAGTTGGTGGTGGGTGGTGATGACTAATTGCCTTCCCTCTAGTCTCACATTGCTAAATTAGGGAAGTATAGCACAGATAGCCCTCGTAAAGCTTTGCTCGAAATTCAAAACAAATGAGTTTGGTTTCAAATTGTAAATTATAATTCAAATTTTAGTACAATACATTAATTAAATAAGTGAGGTGTCTGGTCACTGGTTTTTATGTGTTACAAGTTTTTGTATCTCTAGGATTTTCTGCTAATAACCGACTTGAGTCTAAAATATGAGTTTGCCGAACATCAGCAAATAAACTCTTTGGTTAGCGATACCTGGAGAGGGCATTGCTCGAAACGTTGTATAGACAAGAGTATATGTTAATATACATATATATATCTGAAGTTAATTTATTAATGGTTTTACCTTCAACATTTTTCTTTTATGTCTTTCAACAGCCACTACGCGTAATTTCCTACACAGTTTTATGAAACCTAATTTAGATTTAACATTCTTAAATCTAAGAATACTGTTAATCTGTTAGACACCACCAGCAAATTGTCTGTATCATTTAATGCACAAGCATACGTATGGAGGTATAAGAAAATTGTCAAAACTCAATCACTGTGTCCATAAAGTTTTAAGATGTAGTTGAATGTTGAACGATGCTGTAGAATTGAAGATCACAGTAATTATAAAGAACAAGTCCACTTGTTTACGATACTTTGCCAGCTTTCAGTTGTAACCTGTAACATTTAAAGTATTATGGACACATATAATTCGAGTTTGAGAACACACTTATTTTTCATCGTACCGCCCAACTGACGAATTCTAGTATTGAATGCATGGCCTCTGGGGTTATAGACTTGTGAAAGTCAAATGACATCTTTACGTATCCATAGTTTACGTAATATTTATATTTACCACAACACTTTATTGAAGACATAAACCGGATTTATTGCCCTCTGTGATACAGTCTAACCATGGGACTATGACTACTTATAAACCAACAGAAATGATATAAATAATGGACTTTCTTTCGATCTCTTCCGACTTTAACTAATAGAATGCTAAGGCGTGAAATGTACGTAGAAAGACTTTAAATGGAATAAAAGTATTTTTCTCCTTCTTTTCTGGATAAAAACTTGTTTGCAGCTCAAAGGAGTGTGATTACAGAAATAAATATTCAGGTCATGGCTACATTTATCAAGTGACTTGAAGTTAATCTTAAATTCATTCTGTCAAAACATGAACATGAAACATAAATTAGTATATACCATTTCATTTAGCTCCAAGTTTTCTCTGTAAGCTTCACATAATTTTTATACTGTTGTTTCTGCAAAGTTAACCTGATAATTAGAGCAAAGTTAGCTCGTAAATTGCGGAATCAAAGTCGTTGCCAAACGTACTCGTTACCCTTGGCAGTGAGGCGTTATAAAACGACAGTCAGTATCACTATTTGTTCGTAAATCAGAGTGTCAGTAATTGTGTTGTCTTCCGTGTCAAATACTTTGGCTCAAAATTCAACAACCAATCTACAAAAACCATGAAGGTATTATTCATTACAACGTAAAACTTGTTTCTGTCAGTTGGAATTTATTAATATATCGGGCCTAGCATGGCCAAGCGTGTTAAGACGTGCAACTGGTAATCTGAGGGTCGTGGGTTCGCATCTCTGTCGCGCTAAACATGCTCGCCCTTTCAGCCATGGGAGCGTTATATGTAACTGTCAATCTTACTGTTCGGCGATGCGTGGTAATGACTAATTGTTTCTTTGTTGTCTTACGCTGCAAAATTAGGGACGGATAGTGCAGACAGCCTTCGAGTAGTTGTGCGCAAAATTCAAAACAAACAAATATTTTATATTGCAGTCAATCATGAATAAACGCAATAATATACCACCATTTGTTTTTAGTTCGACAAAATGATTTTTTTAGAATTAAAAAACACGTTCGTAAACTCTAAAAACATCAGTACACGGGAAATCTAAAACTAATCATCGTTTAAGATTGATTTAATGAAAACAGATTAGTAAAGATACCTGTATGAAAGTTATCAATAGCTATGTCTGTTCTTAATCGATTTACGGTAATTCTCTACATATATTAAATTTGAATTAAAAGAAATATTGATCGAAGGGTTCGTTCGATAATTTTAGAGAAAAGACAAGGGTAAACTGTCTCATCTCACTTAGTTTCTTCTATTGGATAGCATACCTGGATCTCTGGAGGTCGAGATTCGTCATCAAGAACCATCAAACTTCTAAGAGGAATACCTGAAAACAAAGACGTAATTTTTAAGTCAGATATAACTGGACCAGCCGATTAACCCTGGTAGCCGCCCCTGGGTCACCAATCTACAGGAATTCAATGTCAAAGTGGTGTGTTAGGGTCGGATGTCATCGAAAATGGCCAGCCTCCTTCCCCTTCATGAGTCTCGCACACGACAAACAGATGAGTGGATATTCAGATCCCGGAGGGGGTAAACTGAAAATATAGAACGTTTTCTGAAAAGCCTCTTCATTATGTACAGGAATTCAACTTTAGGGTTTTATCATTACAGGGTGTTACATCTGTCCGTCATCATCATAGATGACGAGGCAATAGTACCATATTTAGCACAGGGAGCGTGTTGTTAAGGGTGAGTTGCTGTGCCGCCATGCCAAGGGACCATGTTGTCATAGAATCAAATTTTGTCACCACAGTGTGCGTTGCTAAGTCGCCAAGACAGACTGCCATAATGAAGGTTACATAATGATACCACAAAGAAAAAAATGTGTCTCTAGAAAACCATGCATCATACAATGCATGTGTCATCATGTCTATAATTTAGTACTAATAATTAAATACATTGTTCTGTACAAAATGCTTAGTTCTAATTAATTAAATAACTTATGATTAACTTTTTGAATTAATGATTGTTACATTATCATAAAAGGATGCTTATAATTAAATTACTTACATTTCTTTACCATTTAAATTGTCCTGAAAGTATAATAACACTGGTTTACAAAGAAATTGAGGCAAGCACAAAAATAGCTGTTTTAACCTAATTTGGGGGTGCTGAATTCAGATTTGAAATCCGTTTTTACTCATCAACTCTAGTTTTTTAGATATGCATACTGTAGATTTTGTACACATACTGTACATAAAGGCGTATATGCATTCAGGGTTAATTTCTAATATTGTGTGACTTATGTCTTCTTTTTTAGTTATTATGCAATAAATGTAAGTGATAGCATTACATTATATATATATATATATATAGCTATATATCAAGACGGATTTTGGCAGTTAAGCGTAGCCAACACGTCTCCATCAACAGCCAACAGTGCACTGGCAGTCAGCGCAAGAGGTTGGTGTCCCTTGACAATTGTGTTACACAATCTTTTGGGTATATATTTGTATTACAATTTCCAACGACGCACATAGTTATTATTGCCTTACATATGATTTAATTTTACTTTGTTTTTTTTTCAGATTCTCCAATGGCTTCAAGCTCGTCAAAACACCGAGGATGCCTCAACAAGGCCAATTCTTTCTGCTACGTGTGTGGGGACTTTACGACAGTTGCACAGCGTCGAACCATCACTTCCCTCCTCAGAACTGCCTACTTTCATTATTTTGACTGTAAAATTGGTGATCAGAACAAATTTTGGGCTCCACACATCTGTTGTAAACCCTGCTACAATGGACTAACTGCTTGGCTTAATGGCAAGAAAGCGGCTTTCAACTTTGCAGTCCCGATGGTTTGGAGAGAGCCACGAAGCCATGCAGATGATTATTATTATTGTCTAACAAATATAACTGGTTTCAATGCATCTTCTAGAAAAAAAGATCAAATATCCCAACCTTCCATCCGCTATGAGACCCGTTCCCCATTCAGATGATCTTCTTGTCCCAACACCTCCAGTAAATAAGGATCTTCTTTCCTCATCAGATGAAGAAATTCCTCCAAGGGAAGATTCTGCTAAGTCAATCTCTTCCGAAGATATTGACTCTTCTTATTCAGGAACAAGTGGCAACGAGCCACACTGGATCACGCAAGAAGACCTGAATGACCTTGCTCGTGATTCGTATCTGTCAAAACAGCAGTCAGAGCTCTTGGCTTCTCGGTTTAAACAGTGGAACCTAGTCCAGGAAGATGTAAGGATCACCAGTTTCAGGAATCGGAACAAAGACCTTGCTTCATTTTTCGACATGGAAAACAAGTTGTGCTACTGCACAAATGTACCTGGTTTGTTCACTTTCCTTGGTTTGCCACGTAATCCTTCAGACTGGCGTCTTTTCATAGACTCTTCCAAGCGAAGTCTCAAGGCTGTGCTTCTGCACAACGGGAATAAATATCCCAGCATTCCCACTGCACACTCTGTCCATTCAAAGGAGTCCTATGACAGTATGGAGTTTCTTTTAGAAACTGTTAAGTACAACCAGTACCAGTGGAGTCTGTGTGGGGACCTCAAGGTCATTAGTATTCTTATGGGTATGCAAGCGGGCTTCACAAAGTACTGTTGCTTTCTCTGTCTCTGGGATAGTCGAGCTGTATCCCAGCATTACAAGCAGAAAGACTGGGGGTCTAGAAGCACTTTCGTTCCTGGCGAACACAGCGTCAAGGAGAATTCTCTGGTTGACATGAAGAAGGTGCTTCTTCCTCCTCTTCACATCAAGCTTGGTTTGATGAAGAATTTCGTGAAGGTCATGGACAAAAATTGTGCTGCCTTCCAACACTTGTCTACTGCGTTCCCAGGTCTCAGTGCTGCTAAGCTCAAAGAGGGCACCTTTGTCGGACCTCAAATCCGAGAAGTGCTGAAGGATACTAATTTTGAGGAGCTTCTTACCTTAAAGGAACTGAGACCATGGGAAGCATTTAAGTCAGTCTGTAGTGGCTTCCTTGGTAACACACGCGTACCAAATTACCAAGCCTGTATTGAGAAGTTGCTAAAGACTTATGAGGATATGGGATGTCGAATGTCACTCAAAATTCATTTTTTCCATTCCCACCTCAACTTCTTCCCTCCAAACCTTGGAGCAGTGAGTGATGAGCACAGAGAAAGATTCCACCAAGACATTACGAAGATGGAGAGCAGCTACCAAGGCAAGTGGAACCCCAGCATGATGGGAGACTTCTGCTGGATGCTCTTGCGTGACATCCCGGAGGCAAAATACACCAGATCATCTAAGAAAAGACACTTCTGACTGTCTGCGGTACTATGAATTGTGTACATTGTGTCATCCAAGTATATTTATTCCGTCAATGTTCTTTATCTATCCTGTTTTATCTGTAATAAGCTGCTGCAGCTGTTGAAATAAGCACGTATATACTCTGTATATACTAAAATGAGACTATTTAAAAGCCAGAAAACTAGAGGTGATAGAGCAAAACTCTTTATAAATTTGAATTCAGCACACCCAAATTAGTAAAAACACCTATTCACATTCTTGCCTCAGACAAAAAATATTTTTTTGTAAACCAGTGTAATTTAGTTAAAATTTACTCATTCAATTTTTTTTAAAAAATTCAGTGCTAAATAATAGCATTTCAATTCTTAAGAGGATTTGATCTTTCTCAGTGTGAATTGTACAGTAAATCACGTGTTCCATTACTATTATTTTAATGACTTACTATAGGCCCGGCATGGCCAAGTGTGTTAAGGCGTTCGACTCGTAATCCGAGGGTCACGGTTTGGAATCCCGGTCGCACCAAACAAGCTTGCCCTTTCAGCCGTGGGGACGTTATAATAGTACGGTCAATCTCACTATTCGTTGATAAAAGAGTAGTCCAAGAGGTGGCGGTGGGTGGTGATGACTAGCTGTCTTCCCTCTTGTCTTACACTGCTAAATTAGGGACGGCTAGCGCAGATAGCCCTCGAGTAGCTTTACGCGAAATTCAAAACAAACAAAGAAACAAACCTTTGAGTCAAGCCCTCGAATAGTTTTGTGCGAAATTCCAAAACAAACAAACAAGACTTACTATAGTATCGTACACAAGTCATCAACATCTATATTTTTATGTTAACATACATTACCTGCCATCAATAGGTTTCCATCTAATTTAGTATAAAAACGTAACGTAAGGCTTTGTTTAAAACTAGTTTACAAGCCAATACTTTTACCTTCAACTCAAATGTTCTAAATTTCTGAATTAAACTATTGTGCTTTTATATCATCGAAGCTGTCAAAAAATAAGCCTTTTAATAAATCAGCATGAATATTAAGCATTCAACACAAAAACCACAGCTTTTGTTGTTCAGGAACGATAAATATTCAAGTCCCCAACGGCTTAAAAATAAGTTTTAAAAATTATAACGATAGATATCGGGATTCAATACTATAGTTATTAGAGCACAGAAAATAAAGAAACAAATTGTTTTATGCCTTATATTTCTTTTCTTTGTTTTCTGTAAAATGTGTTTTTCTCATAAACTTTAATTGAATAAAAATTAATGAGGGACGCGTCTGCAACTCGTCAAACCTTCTTTCCTGAATGAGTCAATTCATTTGACGAATCATTTCTGGGCAAAGATGATGTTCGCTTACGTTAGCGCTATCACTTCCCGCGCACAAAATCCCAGAAAGACGGGTCAGTAATATTCCATTTGTTATACATCCACAAACTATTTACAGACGCTTTTCTCGAGCGACAAAGTTATAAGACAGATATAATCATTTTGGAATAAATGGTAATAATTGTCACTATAATTATTAATTTTTTTACAAACATGGAATATATTGCACTTTTTAAACTCCGATTTTGAACATTATATGAATATATAAGGTTAGAAAAACACTACGGAATTTTTTTATACTTTTTCTTGTTTCTGAGTAGAAAGCGCTATTTTCCAATTACCTATGCCTAAATTAAATGGAAAAGACCTATTTTTCTCTTCAAACTTTGCTTTTGTGACTTGGGTAATGAATTTTTCAAATTTATCCATTTTCAACAACATTCCAGGTAAATTCAGTACTGAGTAGCTGATATAGAATTTTCTCGAACTTATAAGAAGTTTCAAGAACTTTCTAGAATGTTGTAGAACCTACAAGGATTTTCAAGAATGAAAGTGTGCAAGTCACAAGTCAAAGGAAGCTTCTTCACTCGTCCAGATGGATTTTGCTTCTGCCCCAATGTACCCGGTCTGTGCGAGACAATTGGAATTGCCTGTAATCCGAACGAGAGATGCTCCTTTGTTGATAGCTCATCCAGAACCCTCAAAGCTGTGCTGCTCCAAAACAGAAATAAGTTTCCGTTTTTCCCTGGCTCATTCGGTGCACCTCAAAAAGGAACACAACAGCGTCAAGACCTTGCCGCTGTAGCCTTGAAGTATGATGAATATGGCTGGGAGACTTGAAAATGGTGGCATTCATAATGGGTCTCCAAGGACGCTTTTCCCAGTTTTTCTGTTATATTTGCCTTTGGAACAGCAGGGAAACCGCAGTGCGCTACAACAGGAAGCACTGTTTCAACGGATCGAGTTCTCTGTAGGGAGGCACAATGTTAAGTGTGAGCCACTAGTAGACCTTCAGAAGGTGTTACTCCTACCATTGCACATAAAATTGGGTCTAATGAAACAATTTTTCACAGCGCTTGACAAGGAGTCTTCAGCCTTCAAGTACCTTTAAGACTTCTTCCCTAAGCTGACTGAGGCAATGGTCAAATCTGGTGCCCTCGTTGGACCACAAATAAAAAAGATCCTGGAGTGCACAGAATTCCCCAAGAAGCTCAGTTGAAAGGGAAAAACAGCTTAAAGGAGCTTTGTTGCAGTGTTTTGGGGATTCTTGAACAATCACAGAATAGTGATTGTGGAATTCGTTAAGACTGTGGTAAAGAACTAAAGCAGAAATGGCTGCAGAACGTCCTTAAAAGACCATATCCTTGACGCTCATCTTGATAAATTCAAGGAAAACATGGAAGTGCACTCAGAGGAGCAATGCGACCGCTTCCATTAAGACATACGGGACTTTGAACGCAGCTGTCAAGAAACGAAAAACGACAACATGACAGTAGACTATATTTGGGTCTAACACGTGAAAGTGATTTACATTACAATGGCATATTTGGAAAAACTACTCACTTCTAAACATTTTTGAAAAACTTAAGTATAAGTACATGTAAATATTGATTTATATGTTGTTTTATTCAGATCTTATTTAATTAAAATGTGCAAATTTGCCCATTTTTACATAGAAAATAGGTTAATTTCAAAATTTCATTATCCAGATCACAAAAGCAAAGTATAAAGGAAATAATGGTCATTTTCTGTACTTTTACAACATAAGGAATTAAGAAATAACACATACTATCCAGGAACAAAAGTTGTGTTACACAGTGTAATTCAATATACATATCTTAAAGTGAAATATTTCTCATTTGTAAAAAAAAATGCAGTTGAATTATATGTATGTATATGTGAGTGATAGACGTCACGGGATTTTGATGCATCGTTTTAACTCTTTCTGGAGTCTGTCAGTCACTCTAAGGGCGCTTTTTGTTTTTCAATAATGAATATTCGACCACAAGATAGGGATTGACATGAGATTAAGATTTATTTCAGTTTTATGATTATTTTACAAAGTTTCAAACATACAAAAGGAACTCTAGACTAAACAAAATAATTCTCTCTACTTCTTCAACATATTTTCCCGTTAAGTTCATTTTATCTCCCACAGGAACTTTTATTTTCTGATTGTACTAATTAGCGGTTGGTTTATCAGTAAGTGGTTTCCAATACATTCAAACACGTCACTTATTCGCCAATAAACAGTGCATAAAAATACAGGAACTGTTGATACGATATTCCTTTTATTACTATCCGTCGTGTGTCTGTGATTAAAGCTTGGCTTTCTTCTCTCATTAAAACTATAGTTACGCAGATATGTGAAACAGTGCATAGGTCATGAATGAAAGCAACATGTCTTTGTTGTCACTTTTTAGGTCTTTAAAGTGACCATTCCCGTATGATAATTCAATGTACATCACGATCGATTCTAAAGATGAATTTTAAATTTCACCAGTTAGACACAGTGTATGCGAAAGTAGTAATTCAGTGCCTTAACATTGTATTGCTTAATACATGGAAAGTAAGGAATTTCTGGAATAACTTTTTCTTTCACTCCTCTCTTCCACATTTAATGAATAACCCAATAACATTGAACTGTATATATTTATAGTCTGAAAGAAGAAAGTTTTGGCAAAGATTGATTGGTGACAATGACACACGGCTGACCATAAATGTGTATTCAGTTTCAATCTGAGGTGATTATGAACGTGATCTTGAAGGAGTTTCACTACTTAAATACACCAGGTAGTTCAAGTAACACGCTGACTTCTCTCTCTCACTTTTGTTTTACATAAAAATTTCAAGTCTATATAAAGTCAATGAGAGCACCCTCTTAATAAATACAAATAACTAATTGGCTAAAAACATTATTATCAAATATCTGACTATCGATAGAAGCCGAAACCAATCAACAGTAATTGTAAGAAAGCAAAAGTTATTTGCAGATGAAAGACGTAAAGATTAACTGTAGCGGTGTAAAAGCTAGTTGTAGCTTTAAAGACGCAAGGTTTAGTTGCAGTTAAGGAGAGATGAAAGCTAGTTCCAGATTTAAGGACGTAAGGTTGAGTTGGAGCTGGAGCAGAAGAGCAAGTTGCAGATGTAAACATGTATGGTCTAGTTGTGGTTGTAGTGACGTAAGATGTACCTATAATTGTAACGATGTAAGGTTTATTTCTAGCTCTAAAGAGATAAAAGCTTGTTGTAGTTGTGAGAAGATGAAAGCTATAGCTGAGTCGTAAGAATGTATGGACTAGTTGTACTTGTAAGGCGATAAAAGCTATAATTGTAGTGTAAGACCATACGGACTAGTTCCACTTTTAAGTACTTAAAATTTGTTTGTTATTGTAAGGACTAATGAACTAAAATTGTAGGTGTGATTACTGTCCAATATGTTCAATATTTAGTTCGCGTGCAAACTGGAGACGTAGATTTATGTGAACTGATTCTCCCAGTAAGAACGGCACATGCAAGTCGAACCACATTGTATATACAGCTGCATTAAAGATATTTTAAGTTACTGAAGCTAAAAGATGTTGAGTAAGTTGCAGACGATGTTTTTCTTTCATCCATAATCATTTCCAAATTTGACGAAATCCCTAATTTAAGTTATGTTTCAAGAAACGTAATCTCATCCTCCCCTTTTCACACAAAATACACGAACTGGTTGATATATGGGAGGACATGGATTAATCTTTTCTCTGGGAACTAAAACAACTGTTGTTGATACATTATTGTCTTTCTGTATTGGCAGCTAGACTCATTTGATTAAACTACAGAATTCTGTTCTGACACGTCACATATGTACAGCTTATTCCTTATGTGTGCTACTTTAATTGAACTGTTACCCCTCTCAACGATCACGCTGGTCTTCTGATAAGTTTAATATGTAAGTTTTGGAGTTCATAATATAAAAATTATTTGCTCATTAATTTTTGATATGAACTTTAAAACATGCTACGTCGTTTTGTTTTTACTCTATCGTCAGTTACACTTCAACGCGAGTATTTTTTAAACTACTTTTCAAATACTTTTGAACAAAAGATTTGTGTGATCTCTCCTGGAAATGATGTTCAGCGCCGTCTCTTTGTTTGTTCACTTGTTTGAACTTGCATGTGATTTCTTAGATAATAGTTTGATAACAGGAGGTTGGGTGTCAAATTAAGAAAATGTTTGTGTGTTTAGAATTAAGCACAAAACCAAAAAATGGGCTATCAGTACTCTGCCCATCACGAGTAATAAAACACGGATTTTAGCAATGTAAATCCGCAGTTTTACTGCTATGCCACTGGGGGACATTTATGAAAATGACAAACATGAAAACGCACAATGATTAAACTTACAAACAGACAACACAGTGTTAAGTAATGTGTTGACCGTACACCATTTGATTTGATTTTGTGAGATGTATTACCAAAATATGATTTTTAGATAGCACAAATGAGCTATCTACGGTATGTCCACCGCGGATAATCGAACTCCAAATTTAGGATTGTAAGTAAGTAAACGTCTTGCTGATCCACCGAGAGTAATGTGGACTTAATTTCGATCTTTTTGGGTTTGTTGTTAAGCCCAAAGCTGCACAATGGGCTGTATGTGCTTTGTCCATCGTCGGTATCGAAACAGAATTTTAGTGTTATAGGCTCTTTCTTTAATAACCAAGGAGCTTTAACTTATTAGTTAGTCACTAAATCTCAAATCTTTAGACAAGAGATTAAATATGAACGTCACATTTTCAGTAGACTTACCATTTTCATTTAACTAATAGTGAGAACAGCAATTGATAAAACTCGATAAGACGTGTATCGATATGCAGAATCTAATTTATTTGAAAGAAGGGTAGATTTCAAATAATTTAGCTACGTTTATTGTGTTATGCACTTCATATTAAACAATCAGCGTGATTATAAATTGTTTTTAAATAATATGTGTTTGAAAACAGTATTTAAGAGTACTGAGAAAGTACACAAGATGAAAATAAATGTCAGCTAAAACAATTCAATATTTCAAACTATATGTTAGAGTTTCAAAATATTTTCAACTTTCAAGATGAGTGAAACAATTATTAATACAACTTCCGATCAATATCTATGTTTCTATTGGTGAAGAATTCTTGATACCAACAGTATCAGACCAGCTCTGAATATTTCACGCAATCTCGCCCACACTGACTTTATATCATTTAAAACCATGTTCAGGTTATGTGGATAACCCAACATTATGTTCATATTTACGCATAAAGAAACGGAAGCCTCAAACAACATCATTTTACTTTCACACATTTTTTTTACGGCTAAGCCAAAAAGTAAATACAGGACAAACAATAAAATGAACGCAAACTATAATAAAATAGTTACATTGTTATTAGGTATGTCTAGATAATCTCCTGTCTTGAACTGATAGGTTGGCATAAAAAATAAACACATTGAGCAAAAATCGCAAAGTTGTTTTTTCTTTCTTCGAATATTAAATTATGTTTCAAAACGTTAACGTTCTTATACCGATCAATCTTATGTACTTAATATATACTGAAATTTTGTTATTATTGCTACTACTGCTAAAGTTTTCTTTCACTAATTTTAACTCATTAATTTTTAATTTTAGCTTTGAAATAAACTGCATTTTCTCTATGGTTTATTAGACTTCAACGCGATTCTGTTTTTACATCATTGTGAAAACATCTTTTCGAGTAACGTTTTGTCTACTCCACCTAAGAATGGGTATTTAACACCATATGTACGTTTAAACTTTCCTGTGGTATCTTAAACAACAGATGTCCTTGTTAATAGGATACTGGATGTGATATTATGAAATTTAAAATGGAGAATGACGCAAAACGGCTGGACGTCAAAGTCGCTGAGGGTCTGAGGGTCGCTGAGATGTAAGCTCGACTCGAAATCTGAGGATTATGGGCTCGAATCCCCCTTGCACTAAAAATGCTCGCTCTTTTAGCCGTGGGTACGTTAGAATGGTACGGTCAATCCCACTATTCGTTGGTAAAAGAGTAGCATGAGAGTTGGCGGTGGGTGGTGATGACTAGTCTTACAGCGCAGATAGCTAGTCGTCGTATAGCTTTGTGCGAAATTCAAAAGCAAACAAAAAATAATTTATTTTCATTAACTTTTGATGACTGAATCATTAAAACTTGGAGTTCAGTGATTAACTCTTCTGTATTAGGTTGCTGCGTTATATAAATCTGCTTAACAGAACTTTCAACCCAGTCCCGGTTTCTGTGTGCTTTATTTCCAGCTGCTGAATCACTGAAACATTAAAAGAAATATTATTAAAATCTGTAATACATTGGTACCTGAAAACGTTACCAGATTCTGGTGATAAAAGTATTGTGCTTTAAAAAACAAATGAACAATGAAATATCACTTTTTGTAAGGTGATAAAACTGTATGCTTATCTTATATACAGGAAATACAACAACATACGTTATTAAATATCTCATCATATGAAGACTACTATAAAGTACCAATAAAAAATTAACAGCAGGTTATATTGACACATGTAAGGACTGCTTTTTAAAATAACATCAGTAACTTTTTGAAAGAGCTTTCAGCTGTTACAATGTTACAATGATAATGTTTAAGAAACTGGAGTCTAATAATACAGTTTTAATGAATTTCTTTAGGGACCAGGCAGTAGTTTCATGCCTTGATCTACCAGGTTTCTTTTATGGAAGGAGAGGCAACGTGACAAGAGCTTTATGAAATATTTAATGCAACAGAAAACAATTTTAACATCAAGGAATTGATATAAGATATGACGAATACTCGAGACGATATACACTCGTCGCCTTTGATCTTACACCCCATTTATCTTCTGATGATTTTTACTTTGACTAGGTGAAACATGGAAATATGCAAATTGAAATACGTTTTGGTACTATAAATGTTCTAAGATATGCAGAATTTCATTCAACTTTGGAAATCTGTAAGTCTAGAAACATTGTGTCCGATATGTAAAAGCTATGAAATTAGAAATATATTTCATACTCACACAAGATTGATATACATAAAAAAGTTTGAGGGCACATATTTACCAGTTATTACCAACCTGACCATGCAGGAAAACAGTTATAATGGTCAACCTGGATTCGAGTCATAAATCCAGTAGTCACTACTGGGTTTATGTTTACTTTCGATGAAATAAAAAAGTAGAATATTTTAGCCCACCAGGATAACCTCCATATAATATAAAAATCTTCGTGAAGAAGAACTGTGAAAGGTTTACTTGCAACCAAGACGTACTGTAGTTCTCAGAGTATTGACAATATTATATATACTATGTTTATTGTCGTGGTCGACGCGTTGAAACAAAAACAACTATCTAAATTTGGATCCCACAGATATAATAATGATATATTTGTTTATGATTTTCTTATGAAACGTTGTCATGTGAATACGTCCTTAATAACTGGTTTTTAAACATAAGTGTTTACAATAGACTACGGGTTTGTTCGTACTGAATATTTATTGTTAGACCATAATTATAAATACAGTGTCTCAGACCAATGTAGGAGTTAAGTGTTCTTAGCTGTTACATGTATTGAGTACAATATGTGTGTTTTATTTAAGAACTTGAGACTACCATATACTTTAAGATAACTAGTTATGAACATATGCAGTTTATATGTAGCGTTTCTAGGTTGGAGGAGAAGTTAAAGGCCATTCTAGTAAAGTTGAGGCAATAGATAAAGAGGAGGCAATAGGAGGAGCTTAAGTTTTTTCATGCAAGGGATAAATCAACTAACAGTAACCTTCAGGAAGGTAAAACGAACAGTATCAAAGTAAAACGTAATAAAGTTAGTTACAATGTGCCAATTATGTTGAATCTTAAGATGAGGAACTATTGGATGGAAGAAAAACCAAAGGAGGACATAGTTATAGGTGATTCTTTGAATAGACACGTGTGTACAATAACCAGTGTGTTAAAGAAGAAGAAGAGAGTAAGATTATGCAACCCAGTGAAACACATGGAGAATATAAGTGACAGATCAGACAATGTAATAAAGAGAGCCTGCAGAGATGCAGTTAGTTACAGAATCATTTAATGAAAAATGCCATAAGTTAGTTTTATCATAGATACTGCCAAAAATTAATTGTAGTGATGAAGCTATAAATATGTCACTAGGGTTAAG
This sequence comes from Carcinoscorpius rotundicauda, assembly GCA_011833715.1. Lineage (NCBI taxonomy): Eukaryota > Metazoa > Arthropoda > Merostomata > Xiphosura > Limulidae > Carcinoscorpius > Carcinoscorpius rotundicauda. The sequence continues at coordinate 27,367,086 of CM022396.1, forward strand.
TGCTAGGTTTAAGGACAAGCAAATATTCTAGTTGACTTGTGGAATCAGTTTAGCGGATACAGGGAGATTTATTGCAATGAATGATTAACATTTACATAGGGTAGGGGTAGGCTTGCTTGCTAAGATTATTAACTCAGCTGTAAGAGAAGATTTTAATAAGAGGTAAATAATATCAAGGATCAGAAAAACTAAATGCAAAAGAAATAAGAGGCAAATAAATGTTTTAAATATGTAATAGCATAGAAGGAGTTATAAGGATAAGTTTAATCGTTATTATTGTAATACTAGACGTACAAGAAATGAAAAAGATAACTTAGAGTACTGGTAGGAATGGACGAATTTTTTATAATGAAAATAATCGAAACACGAGTAACCCTAGATGATTTTTATGTAGAGGTTGTTTTGAAGTAGAGGGTTTTTGGCTATTTATTAGGGATGGAGTATTAAAGAGGTAGGAGAAGAGTGACTGTATATGCACAATGTTGGTTACATCCTGTTGTAATTGAAAATATTAAAGATAATAGTATGAGGATTAAATCCATTAGGGTTTGTATCAGTGGATAAAAAGGGAAGAGCTATTTAGTGATAATTTCTTAGAGATTACCAGATGATACTGATGTAATAATTGAGAATCTCTATAATGCGATAAAGATTTAAATTATTAATGAAGTAATAATTTTGGACGATTCTAATTTTAGGCATATATATTGGGAACTGCTAGGGTCAAACCATGAAGACAAATGTTTTGGAATTTTTAAGGATTAGTTTATTTACTTACCAAATAGTCAAGGAACCTGTCAGAAACAATACTATTTTACATTTATTGTTAATTTCAAATATGGAAATGATCAAGAGTGTTGGAGCTTGAGAACATCTCGATGCAAATGATAATTGGTTTATTCGGTTCAATGTTTTGGTACAAATGGAGATAAATAATAAAGATATTTTGGTTAGAAATTTCAAAAAAATGTTTTGAAAGGATAAAACAAGAATTATCTGTTGTTAATTGGTCATGTAAGTAGTGTGGCGACACTAAAATGTGGAAGATTTTTAAAGATAATTTGTCAATATTCATGGTAAAAAAAAGAACAAGCTGGCTCAGAAAGGGTTTAAGAGATAAAATCGAAGAAAAGCATAATAAATTGATTTGTATGACAAGAGTTTCACAGGATTATAGAAGATAAAAAAATTATGAAACACGAAATTGAAACATCGAAAAGAAGGTATGTTAAGATACTGGCTGGAAATTTAAAAATTAACAGTAAAGATTTCTTTACGTACACAAAGGGTAAACAAAATGTAAGAATGCTGTTAGTTGGGACCCTTCAAGAGTGATATAGAAAGCTTAGTATATCGTGGTTATGAGATGGTTGGGTTACTAAATTTTGTTTTTCTTCGATTTTTATTTACTAATATTTAAGCAGCATTCCACGTTTTGAACAGGTGATAAATGTAAACGAGTTTGAACTAATTTACTGAATTAATTTTGAACTGGTTAAGAAAAACATTAGAAGATTAAAGAAATGATAAGACTCCTAAGTCAGATAACATTTCTCTAATGGTTTTGAGGGAGGTTAAATATTGGATAGGTGGGACATTTACTACTATTTTTATCAGTTGTTAAACAGTTGTAAAAAATCAGAGGATTGGAAGTTAGCTAATGTATATTTTCTTTTCAAGAGAGGTAATACAAATTGTCTCAGTGAATTTAGACCGATTAGTTTTACATCAGTTGTGGGAAAAGATTTGTAAATTCTGTTAAAAGAGAAGATAAACGGGAAATGAGTTTTAATTATAAAAAAATGAAAAATATTACATGTGAGTATTAATAATTTTATTATAAGTATAGTTTGAATTGGAGCGACCTTATCAAGAAAGAAAAGGAGTGTGGTTTAATGATTGATCAGTCTCCCTCTTAGTAGTGATATGTTGCATGTGATACGGCAAATAAAAATTTAAATTGTAGCTGCAGGAATATTGAATACAAGTCTAAAGAGGTTATGATTTCATTGAACTTGTCACAAGTTTGGTAAGATTTGGAATATTGTGTTCAGTCTTAGGCTCCTTACCTTAAAAAAGACATTGAATTGTTGGAAATGGTTCACAGAAGCGTTACTAGTAGTGTCTGAGGTGAAGGGGTTGTCATACAAGGAGATATTAAATCCTCTGAAATTGTTTTATCTTGCTAAAAGAAGAGTTATGGTAGATCTGATTGAAATATGGTACACAAATATAAGTTTTGACAGAATAGAAGTCATATTCAGCTCACACAGTTTCAATTTTCCAAGAGAGTGGTTGGCGTTTTAAATGGGTTACCTTCAGATGATCAACGGTTGACTATAATTCTTAAAATTGTTTTAATTTAGTTTAGAGGAATAAACAGTTGAGATGGACAAATAGGCTGCATGCTGTTCCAAAAAGTTAATTTAGTAAACGTGTCATGTTGTGTATGACACCATCTCTCCACCTGATTCCTACATACATCTGACTGCGTATTGCACAAGAGCTGGAGTAAGTAGTTATGCATACTATAAAATATAATATAAAAACAAAAAATATAATAAATGTTCGGTTATAAAAAATATTTTAAACGAACAACAGTAAACTAGAGTTTATAATTTTTGTTATAATTTGGGTAGAAAGTTTCTGTATGCAATGTTCTATATAACCTTTTTTTTCTGGATAATGACAAGAGTTACACGTTATAAGAAATATCTTTCTTATAATCTCTTCGGACTTTGTTGTTTTTTGTCTGTTTATGTTGTTTTCAACAGTGATTTATCTTTAAAGCGCTGCCAACCACGTAAGGTCTGTTGGTAAATACAGTTACATTGTTTACTTATTCTGGTTGTAGGGACTAAAACCCTTTACTCTCAGTAAAACTTTATACAGAACTTAAATCTCTTATCGATTGATTCATATGTAGCTATTCATGGAGTATAATTTAGTTTTTTTGACCAATAAAATTTTGCAATACACATATAACAGAGTAAAGAATAAGAATAGAATTTAAGTTTATTTTACATCCGTTGTTTCTCAGTATTAATCTGTACATATGTATATGTGCTACGACTTAAATATTAATGCTGAGAAACAACGGATGTAAAATAAAATTTGTAACACAAATATAATATTGTAAAGAATAGAATTTAACAGAATTTAAGTTTATTTTACAAAAGTATGTTTAATAATGAAAACGCAGGCGAATCTGCGATGGTCGATGAACTTTTTTCTGTATTTTTAGTTGTCATTCCGTTTTGATCGAGGTAATATTTTCAACAATACTTTGTTTTTCTTTGTTATTAGGTGGTGTACCTCTTCGATTTCTTTTCCTTTTACATTTATTTTGTCTATCTCTAAAATCTCATTGCCTGCGTTGAGAAGCCCAGAGAGAAAAATCGATGATTCACAATCCCTCATCCGGGTTACAAATGTTCCTGAAACCAACAAAACGATATATATATATAGTAAAATTTGTTCTACTATGTTTGTCGAAATACTTGAAAAATTAGATTGCTTTTTCTCTACAGGTAAGGATTTCCCAAACTAACAACCCAATGTTTTTAATATATTAATCATATATCAGTTATACTGAAATTTATTCAACTATTTTTGGCAGAAAAGCAAGTAATAACCCTTTGTGGCTTAAAGCAACATCAAATAAATTAAAAACATGCGGAACAGCAAATTACAATTATGTAGGCGTAATTATCCCATTTCTTTTTATGAGGTGTGTTGTATAACTGTTAGTATTGAAACGTGTCCTGGAGTAAATGGGACATTATTAACTATGCTCAATTTCGCATCCTTTTTCCCTGACTTACATCTCAAATCACAAACATTTTTTCAGACTTTTAACTACTGAAGAGAGGCAATACACAAGGTCATATCGAATAATTTTATGTTTTTTCCTGTTGAAAGTGTTAAGTGGACAGGGCTTGACCTTAGAGTTAGCAGAAAAGGAAAGTGGACCCGCGTGTATTAGAGTTCACGTCTCACCGCCATAAGAAGACACTTCAATCTTTAAGGCTGTGGGTATGCTTTGAGAGTGAAAGTCAAATCACACTTATTCGGTTAGAAAATAACGTTTCAAGAGTTGGATTGTTTATTTGGATTAAAGAACAGATACACAATGGGTTATCTGTGCTCGACCCATCACGAATATCAAAACCCAATTTTTAGCGGTGTGAGCCCACAAGCATACCGATGTGCCATTCTTGGGTGCAACAGTTGTTGGTGGGCGTAATTCCGTGAATAACTCCCATCTACATTACCAGTTATGCTCAGTTATCCCATATGGGACTTTGAGTTAAAAATATGCTAAAACACAAATTAATCAATTTGTTTCGACAATTCAATGTTAATCTGTGTGCGTGTTTTATGCTAACAAGGGACTATCTGCGCTATGTCCACCATAGCTATTTTCCAAACGTTATTTTGAAACCTTCTTTCTTTAGCCCAAAAGATATAACTGGTAAAGATAAATTGTAAAAAGTTCAGATAAGATCGTTTCAGTTAAGATATAAAACGCGCTGAAACAAGCTTCGTCTTGATATTTAGTTATGAATTTGCTCGACCACATAATTTATTTCAAAATACAATAACAGCAACTTCGACATGAAGCAAATTCTCACTTTTAATAACTACTTCGTTTGAACCTTTAACATGGTACCATCACCAGTTAAAATTGTTATAATTCTATTTTCAAGTTAACGGTTACTTTATTTTATTTAAAATTATGTCATCATAATTGTCAGGACAATATTGTTTCCCCTATAATGAATTAACCTGAAAATAACAAGTAATCCTTTCATCTTTGGTTAGATTTGCACCGATGAAATATATAAAAAAATTGATGCTAACTAAAAGGTCCTCTAATGTGTTTTTTTCAAAGGAAGGTAAAAACAAAATGAAGAGTAACAAATATTTTTATTTTTTGTTTTTCAAGTTCATGTGTCATGCTGTATTGTATATTATAGAGTGCATAATTATTCTCATGATTCATGGCATATGCACGTTTTACTAATGTCACGGCAATACAAATAATAATGGTAAGTCTCATTTATATTACATCATTGTTTGTTTATTTTTTTATTAATTTCATGCAAAGCTGCTCGAGGGCTATCAGCACTAGCCGTCTCTAATTTAGTAGTTTAAGATGGCAGCTAATCATCACCACCCAACTCTTGGACTACTCTTTTACCATCGAATAGTGGGATTTACCGCCACATTATAACGCCCCCATCGCTGAAAGGGCAAGCATGTTTGGTGCGACGTGGATTGGAACCCGTGACCCTCAGATTACGAGTCGAACGCCTTAACCCGCCTGGCCATGCTGGACCATGACATAATTTTAGTGCCTTCAGACTGAGAGACAAACAGAGAAGAAAACAACTGCCTTGAAAATGGTAACAACAGGTAATACCTCTAGGCGGTCTTGGACTATTTGCGGAGATAGTAATAATATTCTGGTACAAACAAGAGGATGCTTACCTCTGTTGTTTCCGACCTTTCTCTGAGCGACAGAAAATCCATATGGCTTACTTGGAGGTTTTGTTACTTCCACTACACGTGTTCCATCCGACAGAAACAGTCGACCACACGTGTATTCGAGAAGAGGTAGAGAATCTTTTTTAAATTCTTTAGACGTAGGGTCACTGAAATGTGGTTAATATGTCATGTGAATAAATAAGTTTATGTACAGATTGACATTTCCCTTTTATATTAACATGAATGAAAAAGGGAAAACTTTCAATTACTGTTATGTCAAGTGATGATAGTAACAAACGTAAAAAATACGACATGGTTGTTAAAAAAAGTTACACTGACATATATAATATACAAACTCCACACAATAAAGCTTTGCTATGAGATGAATATTAAATTAATAATCATTGATCATCCAAAGTGATGTCAAAACTACTGTATTTTTCATATCTAAAAAAAAACATGCTTCTTTGAAACAGGTCTTCACTGAAGTTAAACTTAAACATTAATTTATTCTAATCTCTTCTACTAGGACAGTCCAGCATATGCATATATGTATAGTCAAAAATGTATGTTTCTAAGATAATCCTAAGAAGCGATAAGGCCAGTCAGGCCATGGCCTGAACAAATTTTTACAGTTACAATTTATTTTTTACAACTTGTTTCTTGTAATTCAATAGTTTGCGTTCAGTATATGCAGTATAAAAATTTGGTATCCTATTTATATGCTCCTACATGCGAGTCGTGACACACAGTCATTCTGGTTGTTAGTACTTCCTTTTTCTCGTCCGAAGCACGTGGGAATTCTTAAAAAACAACATGATCTTCTCGACCTTCGCGGATTTTGCCGTCTTTCTTTCTTGCTTGGTCTGTTGGCATCTTCCCTGCAGAAGATGTCTTTGATGGTATTTCTGGCAGATCTTGCAAAGGCCTGAAGTCGCTTTTTGAGTGACTTTCTCGACGACTTCGATTCTTTGCACAGGTCGCTGAAATAAAGCAATTATTACAAATAATGAATACGTCATAATACATTTACACCCTTCACGGCAAAAAGGATGAGGATGTTCGCTGTGACGAGAGTTCAAATCTGCGTCCCATAGACTGTGACTAAGGGATCCTGACAATCAGTAAAGCTAAGAGTTAGGATTTAGTTCAAAATATATACAATTTGATCACTTCTGGAGGAGCTGACTGTTCTTGTTCGTCAGAGAAGACGTTACCTTTTTGACATTGTTGAGTCGTTCCCACGTGCTTGATCTTCTGTGATAGTATTACACTTAAAGAAGAAATATTATACAGATGTTTTCTTTATAAACTTGCCTTCTAACAAGTTTCTAACTAATATCGTTATGAATTATTTCATGTTATACACACACAAACATATTTATATATATATGTACACAGGATGTAAAATGAACAATTACATTTTGGTTTGGGGGGAACCCTACATTCACCAACTCACTACTGCATTTTATTACAATTATGTACTTGCAAAAACGACTTAGAAACTGAATTGAACAGCTTAAACTATATACTGCTGAGTTAAAGACCATATTTGAAGAAAACAGGCCAATATTCTGTGGAAACATGTACATCACTTCGTTATATGTATAAATAGTTGTTTGCCAACTTGTTATATCAGCCTAATGTGCTTCTTTACATAAGTATCAAAAGGAATGTGTACTTCTGGCTTATGTTCCATGTTTAATTATTATTTAATTTTATGTATTTAATATCAGCAAAATAATGTATCCTATATTTCAATCGACGAAGGATATAAAGTAAATTTTCGTCAATGTTGAAGGATATATACAATTAAAACAAAAGGTTGAAACTTATCAATTTGAATGTTGACATCGAAGATATTGTAAAGTACAGACAAAACATGATCTAATATATCGTTTAACAGGACATCAGGTATGTCGAAAAAATAATAATATTTATTTTTAAGAATGTGTCAAGACTTTTTCTCACACTTTTGTTTATAAATATTAAAAGTGTAATAACTCAGCATGGTGTCTCATCCCCTATTTTAAAACAAAAGGTTGAAACTTATCAATTTGAATGTTGACATCGAAGATATTGTAAAGTACAGACAAAACATGATCTAATATATCGTTTAACAGGACATCAGGTATGTCGAAAAAATAATAATATTTATTTTTAAGAATGTGTCAAGACTTTTCCTCACACTTTTGTTTATAAATATTAAAAGTGTAATAACTCAGCATGGTGTCTCATCCCCTATTTTGGTGTTTCGCTTTGGGTGATCATTAGAAGAACGTAATTGTGGTTTGTAATTCGAAAGTTATTTGAGATGCTCATGTGGTAAAAGGGTCATGCAAATTGGTTGTCTTATGATTTTTACTTTTCTTTCATCCATCTTTTCGCGATAATGATGCTGTAAATTGGTGATGAATTAAGTTAGCGGCATTGATTGGCTGTAATGTGAAATTCGTTTTTGTCTTATTTTATCTGTGTGTAGTCTATACCAGTTAACATATTATTTGGTATTCCATTAGAATGAATGATAACTCATGCTCACTTAAAATATAGTCAAAACGATTTTGGTTTTGTTCCAACTCTTCTGAAGAAAGATGTCTGCTAGATCGCGACAAGTCCCTGAGCAAGATTTTCTTTTGTCTTCAATATATTTCCGGGCTATAAGAAATGTGTTTTGCTCTCTACGTTTTGATCCTTTTAAATTATATTTGATGTGGTAAGAAGCTGGTAAGATATACCGAATATAAGATGTGTTAGATTTTAAGGCATAAGACACTTTGATGGCTTGAAACACTGGGCTCATATGGTCTGTCTTTGCTTTGATAAGAAAAGAGTTCAGGATGTGTATTGACTAATTCTTTATGATTAACTGATTAGTCGCTTTTATCATGTTAATATTCTGAATGCATATTGTCGAACACAAAGCTCAGTTGTAGAAAATGGAAGTTTATGCGTTGAAAGTAGTGAATTGATACAAAATGTTTTCTTTCCCAATTCCTTTTCTCCGTTTTTTTATATAAATTGTTTGTAAAACATTTCTGTTTTATTTTGGTGAAGTTTTACTTCTATACTTTGGTTGCTTGTACTCAAGTACATCAACATGTGTGTCAGTGAAGGGGAGGAGGAAGAAGCAATTTTGTCCTCTGGTGTACATATAAAATAAATATTTCAGAAAAGTTCTGACCTAATAATTTTAAAAATAGACAGTCGAAAAAATAGAGATATTTTACCTTTTTCTTTCGAGCTTTTCATGGCATGTTCGGGGCTTTTCGCCGTTGGTTTTGTGGTATCCTAGTGAAACAAATGCATATATACCGTATATACTCGTTTTACCGCCCGATCTTGATTAAAGGCCCGTTTGAATAGCCGCCCGTGTGAACAGAACATAAAAATAAATAAGGGCCCGTGCTTGAATACCCGCCCGGGCCCTAATCATAACTTTTAGGAAACTTTGTTTTTCAGTATGAAGATGTCAATTTATGATAATGAATCACACACGATATTAAAGCATATCTTCTTAGATTTCATTTGACACATCGCTCGTTAAAATCCAATTTGGGGAAGCTGAGAACGACAGCCCGAAGTTTTCCCATTATTTTCGCCTATCATCGCTGTAACAGTTTAATTGTTGACTCATTTGGCTACACCCGCTTGCACTTGGCCACACATCCGGTGACGAAACCCTCGTATCACCTGACAATTGCACGCGTGCGCGTCTTGATTCGAATCTGTAGTGCAGCGCAGTGTATGGCCGCGCGCGCGTGCAGTTGTCGGATGATACGAGGGTTTGGTCACCGGGTGTGTTGTCAAGTGCAAACGGGTGTAGATGATATGGCGAGCAGGTAGACAATAGGAAATAAGAAGCAGCTACGAAGCGCTCGTGCCACAACGCTATCGAATTTTATGCGCTGGTCGATAACACTCACGCCTTAGGCGTCCAATTGCATAGCAGATAGCATTGTTCATAGCGTGTGACCAGGAAAATGGTGAAAAGAGAAGCACTGAAGATTTTCTCCAATAAAGGTGGTCAAGACTATTATAGCAACCCCGAGTTCGTTGCCAGCAATGGCTGGTTGAGAAATTTCTTCAATCGTCACAGGATCACCCTAAGACAAAAGACGACTGTTTGCCAGAAGCTTCCAGATGTCCTTGCCCCCAAAGTCAGCTCCTACCTACTAACATAAAGACTGGGTACAGATAGACATATATAGACATATTTATTAATAATTCGTCATGGAAAAATTTGCGATCAAAGGCCATATACTTCCCAATTGAAAAAGATTAATGTCGTGAAATATTTGTCTTCAACGATAATTTTTGTGCATACCTAATTTTACTTTGAAAATAACAAGCGCCCGTGCTTGAATAAGAGCCCGTTTGAATAAGGGCCTGGTATTGAGTTTGGTTGAAAAAAATAAGGACCCGGGCTATAAAACAAGTAAATACGGTATATTTAAATTTAACCAAAAATTGTTTATTTGAATTTAAGCCAAAGCTACACAGTGAGCTTTTTGCGCTTTGCCCATCACGGGTATTGAAACCAGGTTTCTAACGTTGTTAATCTACAGATATGCCGCTTCTTTTATTAATTTATTCTTCCGGTTTTTTAACTTCAAAAGTTTCTGTTTAGAAAATAGTTTTACTGAGAACCTTTAAGAGAAAAACATACAAATATTACCTTTCAACTACACATGAATATTCTAAATAAATACGTATGCTTTTCAAAGATTCAGATACACAATAAACTCCATGTATAAATTTAGTACATTACAAATGTTCAAAACTAACTAAAATTAGTCATCATACTTTCCTTTTTAAATATTATCCTCACCATTCTATTCCTCATAATTATAATAGAAATGGAACTTATTTATTTTATAATTTCAAAGTTTTAGTTACTTTTTCTTTTTTCTAATTGTCAGTAATTTTTTTTCACGGTTTCACAGTTACTACCGGTTTTACACAACCACATTTTTTGTACTTTTACTGCAAGTTAATTATAATAGTGTCAAAATAGTGTGAAAAAGTCTTTTCTGATTTACACTACGTTCTCAAAAAAGGATCACATTAAAATTCAGTTGTTTTTTAGAACTCTAAATATTTCCAAGATACGCTTAAAAACTGTTTACTGGCATATAGTGGACTTTTTCGGGAAATCTAACATGTAATTTATGCAAATATATCGATATATTTTAATAATGTAATTTAGTCATAAAAGACTGTTTCTTTATTTCGCGCAAAGCTACACAAGGGCTATCTGCGCTAGCCGTTCCTAAATTAGCAGTGTAAGAGTAGAGGCAAGGCAACTAATCATCACCACCCACCACCGACTCTTTTAACAACGTTTCAAAAGGCGAGCATGTTTGGTGCGACGGGGATTCGAATTAGGGACGGCTAGCGTAGATAGCGCTCGAGTAGTTTTGTGCGAAATTTCAAAACAAACAAACAAATCTGAGACTGGAAAACAAATTTGTTTCCTTTACTTATTACCAAAATATAATGGATACGTTCTTTGATGTACTAATTTTTTAAAGTCACAGTGTCAAATTTGAAATTTAAAAATCCTTCAAAAGAATGGCTTAACATTCAATCATAACAGTTTTAAAATTGTATATTCATATAAAGATATATTTCAAGTGTAAGTACAATAAGTATAAAGTACGTGTAATCCGGGATTCACTCTATAGTTGATCTATATTTTATGTGTCACTAGATTAACTGTTTAATTAGGTGTATATCTAGAATATTATTATGTTTCTCCAATCAGTTAGTTAGCAGTTAGAGTGGGTCCATAGATCGAATTCCGCTACTGTAAATTTACATTCTACACTTTCGGGTTGTGAGTGCGTTATAAGAGTGACGGTGAAGTCACATAAATCGATTTTCGTAGTTCAAGCGTTTGTGGCGCGTGGTGTTGGTCAGCTATCTTCTCTGTAGTCTACTAATTCAAAATTCAGGACGAATGTCCCAAACAGTTCTGGTTTTGCTTTTATATTTCTTGTTGTTGTTCAATCTCGTACAAGGCTAGGGTTATCACCGCTATACGTACCTAACTGTAATGTTCCAAAACTAGACATTGATCACTCTTGACTAACGGATAGTGAAATTCTAATCAGTGATAGTGAAATTGATCGTTACAATATACTGGCCACAAAGCAGTAACAAAAGTCATGATCGATGGAAGGATTCGATCTCGTGAATGTAGCTCAATAATCACCAGGACACTCCAGACCAACTGTTGTTCAAAGTTGTACGAAAACAAATAACATCATTCGGAAAATATGAAAGAATACATTATCCATTTCACAGAAAGTAACATATTTTTCTTTCAAACTAAGTACCACAGTGGTAAATCTGAAGCTTTATAAAGTTAAACCGAGTTTCGTTACCACTGATGGAGACAGCATAGACAGCATTGTGTAGTGTAGCCTTATGCTCCACAACAAATAAAAAAAAGTAAAACTATATTTCTGTGCTCATCGAATAATTTTGAACATAAATATTGCTTATCAGCACCTTAAGCTAGATGGTTGTGTACACTCACGTCATAAATTTCTGAAATAACTTTCGTTGTTGTGTCTTTCTGTTGTTGCTGGTTTATTTGTCTCCGCTTCCACATTGTACTACTAAAAGAAAAAGAAGTAATTTTGCTAAATCTGTTTGAAGTTATAGGCATAAGTAGTTATACTTTTATATTAAAAGAAAGATGAGACCGGCGACAAATAGGGGCAATTTTACCGTAACATGTCAATCGTTAACTTCATTACAAGTTGACAGTAGTATATTAGTACACCAGCTGCCTAACATGTTTTATGATAGCATTCTTATTTCTTTTGATCAACATCACAAATTTTCGTTATTCGAAGACAACTTTGAATCAGATCCTAGATTCAGATAAGGAAAAAAGAAGTAAATACGAAAATATCAATTCTATATTACATGAATTAACTAGTGATTCGTAAGTATCATTCTAAATTTTCAATATTCGAAACCACTTAAAGTTCGTGATAGTAAACGTCAGAAACACTGAAGTATTTCTAAACTATCACGTCTTTCAACCAGTTAGTTCCATGTTACAATTTGAAGTTATTCTAAAAAGAAAAAAATAACTTGATATATTTTTATTTTATATTTGGTGGTTACAAGTTTAGTCAAATGTAACAATGTCATATAAAATCAGGTTATAGAAAATAACAGGTATTATATAATGTGTTACTGACAAAAAAATTGAATTTTTTTAGGATATTTTAGAGATTGTGGAAATGAAATCAAAGATTTTTTAATATACATGGGAGAAACTTTTAATATTAACATGAAAATCATTTTGCACTCCAAGCAGTCAATACTTCGACTCCATATGTTCATGGAGAAATATTTAGTAAAAATACTTTAAAAAGTTTATATTTTTGTCTACAATTGGCCCTTGATGATTACTGACAGCTTGTGAAATTTATTAAATATGCGCAATACCTATCAAAAGTTTTTTTACGGAAAGTATAAAGGTCTGTTTGGAATCACAAACTCTGTCATCCATTTGCGTGGGGTCGGTATCACAAACACAAGTCCATCTACACGTTTGCACACGTTAAATAGTTGCATTATAACTTTTCAAAACAGCATATCTATCTTCACAAAATTTGGTACGATTTTAGTAAAGATTACAAGTTTTTCTTTTCAAATATTCAGATTGTTCAATGAAATATTTTTACTAAAGATTTTTCCTGAAATTAGGGTCTGTTTTGTTACTATTCTGAGTGCAAAGTCGTTTCAAGTTATGATCAAGTAAAGTTTTCTTCATCCAAAAAATCTCAAATCTTACATGCGAAATCTCTAAAATCTACTAAATACATTTCAAACATTTGTTTTCAGTAAGACTATATTTTGTGTTATTTTCCATATTCTAATTATATGTTGTTTTTCAATTGATCAACCTCGTAACCATCATAAAAAATTAGGAAATAAAAGTAAATTATGCTTTTTTTATGCTGGAATGACTGCATATTTTAACGTGAAAATACAAATGTTTAGTCTTTACAGCTTAAGTCTCATAACACTACACAGTTATACATATATTTATTATTTTTTACTATATTAACCTTCCAGTCATGTCTAGTTGACATTATATAACTTGCATTGTATAAGTGCATTTGCACTCCTTTTACTTATCCAGTAACATAAAACTGGTCTTTTGGCTTTGCCGTCTTGGCTGTGTTTTTGTAGCCTAGAATTTTGTAATATACAGTCACATTTCAGTTATTATATATTATTTATGTTTATAGACTGTAGCTAAACTTACCTAAGACTTGGATTTAAACATATTATTCTAAAACGTATGTGTGAGCTGCATTTAGAAAAGTCCTTGATGCAATTGTCAAGTCACAGTTTAGAATGGTATATTGTGTGTGGGTACGTATTTCATTTTGCATAATATTTATTATAAAATGAGTTTTCTTAGTTTATTAAGTAACTGCACCAACATTTTTTGCCATACGACATTTGACATTAAAATAAAGATGACTAACGGACGATTAATTTTTCACACACTGATATTACATTTTACTTTTAACAGATAAACAGATATATGATTGCTTATCACAATTCTCAGTCGTATGGTATTACACTTTAGGATGTAATTTTCTAATCCCAAAAAGTGTTATTTTTTCGTTATTACCACTCACTGATTTTAGCTTCTTACTTGTATGTTACTTATTGACTATGCGTTTGTAACGAAAACATTGGTGCCTTATTCCCTAGTTTGTGTTTACATTATTATTTTGGTCTAAATTACTTAATTAGCAGCCATTTTTATAAAAAGTGTAAGGGCTAATTCTTGAATGATCTTGCTATAACATGGACATACTTTTCAAGGAATTTCACTTTTCTTGCAAAAAGCTTTGGATCTTACTCCAATTATAATCATTATAATTCTATTATAAAGTATTATAATTAATGAATTTTCATCCCATTTTTTGGCTTTTTTTAATGAATGTGAGTGTGACATGTACTATTAAAAGAGAGTCAACTTTTCTACAGTTAATATGGGTAGCATGTTAATTGATATATTGACCAAACTATTTAAATGTATAAGCTTTTTAGAAAGTTCATTGACAAAGTTGCATATCTGTATCGTACAGCGATTACTCATTTCCTAAATGAGAAAAAAAATTACTAAAATTAGACAAATTATCATGTTTACAAGTTTAACAATTATGGATAAATTCGTGTATTGCTTATATAAAAGTATACATACTCAGTGTTACAGCATTGAATAGATTTTTATATAAAAAAACAACACTAACTGACAAATGTCAACCTTTGTAGTTTAACAAATAAAGTTGATGATGAGTAGAAACTTTCAGTGTATATTATTGTATTTCTGTATTCATATCCTTCCAGTAATTCTGAGCAAATAGATTCAAAAACAAAAAATATCTAAAGTGACAACACTTCTTTTAACACAATAAGTGATAAGTTTCGAAGCTTACCTATACTACTGCACAATGCATATTTTTTTATCCCCAACTGATGGGTTTAGATAACAATTATTGCCTAAAAGATACACAGCTCTTGAATTTGATGCTTTCATTAATAGATAGGACCAAATTTAATGCTCTAATAATTGTTACTGATAATATATAATGGATATATTTTCCAGAGAGAATAAAATCAAAGCTGACTTCATTATACTTTGTGAAGACCATTGTCTGCAAAACTAAGAGTGGGATAAAGTTATAAATAGGTCACTAAGGAGCTGACTTGTTTCCTAAGACTGCTTGCTCTGTTTTAAATGTTTATTATAGGAATTATAATTACTAATAAGTTTAATTGTTATTATTATAATGCTCACAATATAAAACAAAAAAATAGATGACTTTATGCCATTGGTAGGAATAGAAGATTCTGATGTAATGGGAATAACTGAAATATGGTTAAACGTAAATGTTTCTGATATTTGTATATTTTTAAATAGACAGATTCTGGCTATTTAAAATGAATAGAATATTAAAGAGAGAGGAGAAGAGTGGGTTTATATGTAAATTATGGGTTACATTCTGGTCAAATTAAGGATATTAGTTTGGAGATAAAATTCATTTTGGTCGTTATTAGTGGATATAAAAGGAAAGGCCTTTTAGTGGGAATTTCTTTAAAACCACAACAGTACTAATGAAATTAGTGAGAATCTTTACAATCAGATTAAGATTTCAGCTCTGAATGAAATCATGATGGAACATATATATTGGGTAATATTAGAGTCAAACCGTGAGGGAGAAATGCTTTTGTAAACTGTTGAGCTTCTTAAGCAATTAGTCAATAAACCTATTAAAACAATACTATGTTAAATTTATTCTTAACTTTAAATACACAAATGATTATTGAAATTGGGGAACATCTGGATGCATATGATAAGTGCTCTATTAAGTGCAATGATTTGTTGCAAATAGAGATAAATAACAACGATATTTGGGTCACAATAAAAAAATTTAAAGAATGCAACAAGAATAATCTGTTCTGAACTGGGCAACTGATTTATTTGGTGACACTGATTAATGTATAAGCTCTTTAAAAGTAAATTATTCAATATTCAAGGTAAATATGTTCCTTATAGAATGAAAAGGGTAGCTGCAATGCTTGTGTATGAGTGTGGGAACGTGTTATATCTTGAATTTTTTTTCAGATACTATTTTTAATGCAGTCAATATAATTGCAACACGTTTTTTAACCTACTAACAGCCACAATGCTGGAATCACCATACGAACTCCTATAATGTTTCCGAAATATTAAGTCCACCATACAAGTTCGAATGAATAACTTTAAATTGTTCTGTGTAAAAAAGCCCTCCAGTGGCCTAGCGGTGACTTACAACGCTAAAATCCGGGTTTCGATACCCGTGGTGGAACACAGATAGCCAATTGTATAGCTTTATGCTTGATTCAAAACAACAACAATCTGTGTAAAATTCTAGCAGAAAGCATTACTTGGTATAAAAAAATCCACAGCGTAGCTTTACAGTAAAAATATCATGAAATTAAAATTGTATTAATTTTAATGTAAATGATGGTTTTACGCGTGATGGCAGTTTACTCAATTTCTTGTTGATCATAAATGTCAATCATAGAAGACGAGAGAATTAACTTATGGATCAAACTGGCGATACGTGATTGCAATCAGTTGCCTGCCATCAGATATAAATGTTAAACCTATTACATTCATAATGGTGTATTATATATCTAGAACAATGTATAATAACAGCATTCAAATCATATTAATTTCGACATATCTATTGTATAGACGCGTTTCACTCATCAATAAAGTGTATAAAAAGATATAATATGCCTAATACTAATACATGATAACAGGTGAGTTAATTATGTCATGATTTGCTATCTTGACAAAAGGCGTTTACACAATAACATTGGCTGCTGACTGGTTAGTGTGAGAGAATCAAATAACAAAAACGTTGAATATTAATATTCTTGGTGAAATAGCACGTATAATCAATTGTGATTACACATATATATGTGTGTGTAAATATATAGAACATTTCATAATTAAAAATTATCGTACAATATCTATTTAAAGATAACGTATAATAAAATTAAGGTTCACATACAGTTTATGTTCACTTATGTTTATGTTAATTCGCTTTTCTATGTTTGTGAAACTTAAAAGTAAGCAAACATAATATTGTATATACTGTTGTAAACAGTAAATTTTTACTTTGTCACTTAGCAATCAGTTATTATATACAGTGTCGAAAATACTGTCAGCAGTTGAGTAAGTTTCAGTGAGCTTGGAATTATTTTCATATGGAAAGATCGATTTACTTCCACTTAAATTTGTTGAAATACTTTGAACTTTAAAAAAAAATACCAGTGATTGCTATAAGTAATAACAATAACCTTTCCTACAGTATCAGTCTTGACGGCATTGCTCAAAAATGACCCAAAATACAATAGAATTAGAAACCAGCAGTGGGCGTTATTGACATTTATGGCTAAAGACTTGCAAATTTCATCTAATGTCTAAAAGGACCGTTCAGTATTGAAGACATTTCTACAGTCAGCTAAATTTTCAAAAAAAATGTAATATCTTAAGAACATTTCAACTGTATAATATATAGAGGTTCTTCACATTGAGACAACTGTGTAATATATAGAGGTTCTTCACATTGAGACAACTGCGTAATATATAGAGGCTCTTCACATTGAGACAACGCATATGAACATTTAAATGAGTATAGTTTTTCCGAATGATATAATGTTGAGATACCAATTAAGGCACGCCAATTCAACCTATAGTTTGTAGTGATTGTAATAGAGTTTGTAAGTCTGCAAAATTTTAAGAGAGATGAATCTTAGAATAAATAGTAAATAAAGGATATCTTTGTGTGATAATTTTACCAGCACAACAATATTTTTTTTCATTACTGACACGAAAAACAACAATGAATTTCATCGATATTTTCACTTATCACATCGACAAATTTACTTTTTTGGGTTATTAAACATTTATCTTAAATAATTATTTCATAGATTCGTCAAATCTTCACTTTTTCAAAGTTTTATATCGAGAGAGATCAGGAATTTAAATTTCATGATGTAAACTGCTATTATAATTCATTTAATGAATTCTGTTAATTCTTATTTTAGAAATAACATGAATTATACAGCTATAGCCCATAATATGAAAAATTAAGACGGACATTCTATCTTAAATTATCTTATTCATCAAGCAATAAAGCGCTAAATTATCATAACTAATGGAAAATCATGCTCATGTTGGTCAAAAATGTTAGAATTATAATTATTGAAAGTTACAATTTTATACCCATGCCGAAAATATTTGGATTGGAAGAACTAGAAAGAGGATGTTTTCCTTATCATTTCAATATAGGATCAAACCAGAAATATTCAGAACCTACACTGGATGCCGGTTTTTACCTTTCTGACACATTGTTAACATCCATAAGACAAAAGTTCCTGGATTGTCATTTTCAGCAATTAGAGGAAGAATACGTCTTTCAAAAAGAGATGCACTGTTAACAATAAAAGAGAACACTCGGTGGTGATTCTCATTAATGTTTATCTTCAGATACTGTCGATTAAATGTATATGTACATCGATGGTGCTGCCTTCAGTATAGGGAAGATTACTCACAATCTATAACGTAGGTCCATTCATGTACTCGACCATTCTTTCTTTATGCCTGGCTGTATACCGAAGGAAGTTTATATCACTGCCTAATAATGGATACTTACTTTGCCACGAACAAGTAAAGCTAAGTAAATATTCAATGATTAAATTATGTACAAAATTCTGAGGAAATAACCATTCAACGTCCTTAAGAGTTGTGAGAAGCAAATCCTAAATTATATAGTAGGTGGTTTTTGCATGGAACAAAACATGATGTATCAGTTTTACGGGTGATATTACCATGGCTATAATAAATATTATGACAATTACACAAAGAACGAAGTTCAAAGTAGATACTGTAGTTTATCATAAGTCGCATATTTGAGAAACAAAAGCAACTTAAAGCTCTAGGAGACAAGATCATAACAATATGGAAGCAAGAAAATGAAGCCTAATTATATACAGATTTAATTAATTTCATGAGGGAGCAAACAGTAGTTTCTTGCCTTGATGTACAAGATGCCTTTTATTCAGCGAGAGTCAACAAGAAAAGAATTTTCTAAATTATATAGTGGAAGAGGAAAACCAATTTAAGATCAATGAATTTATATACGATATGACTAATACTTAGAACGATATACACTTATTGTCTTTGATTTTACACAATATCTACTTGTTGGCTATTCTCACCCTAATTTGGTGAAACATGGAAATTTATGAATTGAAATACGTTTTGGTAGTGCCTTGGCCCCTTGCCCAATACTATAATACAGAAATCGATTAGTATAGAAACTTTTTATCTGATATCTGTATAGCTCTGAAGTTATTGAGATATTTTATAATAGTCTCACAATATGTACACGCAAGAAAAATATTTGGAGGCATCTTTACCACTGGTCAACTACTGACCATTCAGAATAACAGTTATATATTGTCGATCTGGATCTGAGTAATAAACGCAGAAGTCACTAGGCCTGTTTTGTTTTGTTTTTAATTAAGCACAAAACCACACAATGAGCTATCTGTGCTCTGTCCACCACGGGTACCGAAACCCGATTTTTAGCATTGTAAAAAACATACAATGTTTTCTACAAACATACCACTGAGCCACTGAAGGAAGGCGGCCTGTGTTCACTCTAGTTGAAATAAAAAGGAGCATTTTCATCTATGAGACTACATAATCTCAAAATATGAAACTTCATCAAGAAGAACTGTTTAACGTGGACTCATAAGGGCTATAATGTGGACAATGTTGTATGCATTGTACATATTATAGTGGTCGACATGTCAAAATAAAAGCGCTATCTAGATTTAGATTCCACAGACATGCCCCCCAGTGCTCAGCGGTATGTCTGCGGACTTACATGCTAAAATCCGGGTTTCGATACCCGTGGTGGGCAGAGCACAGATAGCCCATTGTGTGGCTTTGTGCTTAATTCAAAAGAACAAAAAAGAACCCACAGACATAATAATTATATTTTGTTAATGATTTTCTTGTGAAACATTTTAATGTAAATACGTCCTTAATAATTCATTCTTAAACATTAGTCTTAACAGTAACAAACAGTCTTAGAATAGGCTACTGGAATTTTTACTGACTATTTATTTTAAAGCCACAAGTATAAATGCAGTGGTTAAGACCATTGTAGGAGTAAAGTATTCAAAATTTTTAGATTTAATGAGTACAATGTGTGGGTTTTATTTAGGAATGTTAGACGGTCATATATACATTTAAGGAAACTAATAATGAAGATATGCAACTAATATGTACATTTTGTAGGCAGGAAAAGAAATTTGAATATGGTGAAAACTTATTTTAATGATTTTGCATTGTCATTTAATAATTGCTTTGGTCTCATAGGGGTGGTGGGAGTCTATTGTTTGGATAAACTATTCTGTTACATAATATACAATATTTTTGAGTAGGTGACAATAACACTCATTAAGAAGCATCTGACTTGTGGAGGCTATTTGTCCACAACACATGTTCAAGTGATTTCTCACAGTGCAGTCAGAGATGAGATATCTCTTTTCACCCATCTATGGATAGTAATATTTCCCTGTTTGACCTTTTAAATCTTTTGTTTTGTTTAAGATATTACTTAGCGAATTCGAAGTTAATTCATTTTTATTTTTCATATGTTACAATTAATTTCACACATAGGCGTTGGAGGGCACTGGATGCACGTTGTCTTCCAATTTTTGCCTGGCTGCAAAGTGTCCCTTTGAATGGTGAATAGCGACTTGTTTTTTACCATAGTAGGAAGTCATTATTTTAGTTTAGAATTAAATGGTCGTGGTTAACATATCAAGTAAAGTGCTCTTCACCCCAAAGCAAATTTGTTCCACCACTTATTATTTCACATGTATTATCAGACACGCACAACAATTATCTAGCCTTCCATTGAGACAGCGGTAAGTCTTCGGATTTATAACGTTAAAATTAGCTATTCGATTTCCCTCCGTGGACACAGCAGATAGCCTGATGTGGCTTTGCTATAAGAAACACACGCGCCAGTTACCTACTCTGGCTTATCAGCTCCTTTGTAGCTAAATATTCACATAAAGCTACCTGATGGCTTTCTTGACTAATTTTTCTTATATCTCCAATAATTAGTGAGGCTGATCGTCACATTATTCTGTTCCCATGTAAGAAAGAGTGGGGATGTTCAGAGAGTTTTTCGACCCAGTAGCTTGCAGTTTATGGAAACGTTTGCACAATAAAATGCTAAATTTTAATGAGCTACACACATATTTAAAGGAAAACGACTATAACCAGACTTTTTTGAAAATGTTGTTTTTGAAGAGATGTTGAAAAAGCGAAAATTGGGCCCAAAGGCATTTATCTTATGTATATTATTTTATTATTTACTCTTTATCATCCGACTGTTTTTTAAGTGCCCGGGTTTAATTTCTAATGAATTATTGATATATTTCTTAATATATTTTGTTAATCAATTTTTGTTTTCTTGAAAATGGACGTCACATTGACGTGAATGTAATATATATATCTATTTCAATGAAATATTAATAATAAAAGGTGCCACTATTTAATTTTATTGTAATTACTACCGTTTTTTACTGGGTTCTTTTCTATTAATTGGTTGAAGAATAATGGACAACTTAGTCCACAAAGGAATAATATTAAAATCTCTGTTCCTTAAAGTTTCTCATTTACTATAAGAAATGATCACAAATAGCCTACGTCTAACAAATATTTCACTTACATAATGTTTTCACACAGAAATTTTTATTCTGAAAACAAAAAATCAATCTTTTCAATATAAACAAACTGTTTGATGTTAACAGACAAACTAATATATCATTAAGTGACTAACAATTTCACTGGTACTGACTTACATTTTGTTTTGACTGAAGTTGTTTCCTAAACTTTGGAAAAGTTCCAGATATTAAAATCAAGTTCATCATCTTATGTCAAACTTCCTTTAGGCTGAACAACAATATAAATTTCTGGAAATATTTAGATTAAAAACACAGACTATAGCACTGCTCCCTCTCGGGATTGTGAAATACCTAGAACAGTCATATTACACAAGAATAATAAGGCATACAAGGTATATTTAAGCTGAGTAGTTGCAATAAATCAACTCTTTTACAATGAACAATGTCAATATTTAGAATCATTACTGAAATACATAAAGTGCATTCATATTTTTGAATAACAAAAACAGTCTATCCTCACTCATTTAGTTTCCTTAGATTACTTTGTTGACCAGTCTGTTGGGAAATTTCTCTTTTCTTTTGCTTGTAGTGGGAATATATGTTGTCCAATCGTCCTTTATCGTTACTTTCCATTTTGTCATTGGGGGAGTTCATTGCAGGCAAATAATCGTGGGACTTTACTTATAGCTCCATTTTTGGTGATTCATTGAAAGTGATTTCGACAAAACTCCTGGGCTTTCCTGCAGGTTGATTTATTTTTGGTAAAAGGTTTATTTCAAGTTAACTTGTTGGCTATTATATAACCAATTTGTTTCCAAAGACAACCACGGTAGATGACCTTTGAACTTGCCCTTTATGAAGTAGAGGTGGACAATATTAATTCCATATTCTCTAATGTTCATCCAAATAAATCACTGATTCATATAAAAGCGTAAAGCACTTCGTCAAAAGAGATTCCGAATAGTTGTTTTTTCTTGCTTCCAAACATTTAAGATATATCCATGAACAAGGCAAATTCAGTGCTCAGTTCTTAATTCAAATTAAGTTTCACAGGCTCTCCAAATCTTAAAACAAATCTTTGGAGAAGCTTGTTTGCTAAACTTTCCTCTGGTCATTAGTAACATAGCCCATCATCACATTGATTTATTTATTTCTACTGTTTATCTGTAGTAAAGAACAAAGAATATCAATAACAACTCTCTCAAGTTATGCTCAAATGCAATGTTGTTGTAGTTGTCCGTGCTCTTTCCTTCACGGACTTTTTCTCATCGCACAATGCACGATTTATAAAAATCGTCTTTTAATTTCAAACATCGAACCCAGTGTGAGTATTCCCGTATTTGCTTCAGTCCTAAGTATCCAGTTGTTTCATGGTTATGGAGGTGAAGAAGTAATTTTGATTGTAGTGACCGTGAAAGAACCTATACTTTCTGTTCACTTGTATCTCACCTCTTCGTATACAACGTGCTTGCTGGTACCAGTAACTTATTCCATTGTGTTGAGAACATTTTGATCTGTCAGCTATAGTGAATTCTTATCTTCCAAGAAGGTCATTCTACGCCATTTTTAATTCATGAGTAATTCAATCAATGTTTATATATTTTAGTTCTGTTTTGGACAATATTAATTCTTAACCAACTGTGGATGTCTTTATCTTAGATTTTGGTCAGTTGTATTTGTCTTGTGCTTTTTGTCTTTTTCAATGTTTAATTTATTGTTAATTAATAGAAAGTTCTCAGGAAAATGCATCGTAATTTTCATTGTTTCAGTCCAGAGTATTGTATGATGTTGAAGTTGTAACCCTGAAATGTGTGATCTATCTTACAATCTGGCCATCTATATCGTAAATATTCATTAAATTCTTCAATACTACACGACTTATAGCAGATGGCTTACTTTTGCATTCAACAGAAAACTTGCCTTTGAAGCATTAGCTCAGAATCAGCATTTTAGCACACTTGTCTTCTAGTAAGTTCATCCTGTCCTAATCTCGTAAAGGTCAAATTTCGTTAAACATAAATAATGAATTCCTTCTGTGGTTTAATAAAGTCACCATTTATATGTAAAAAAACAACAAAATAATGAGTTGTAACGTCATAATCATGCTATTTATATAACACCTAGAGACTATGCTATTGCCCCATTATGGGTAGGTGGTTAGGGTGCTCAACTCGTAATTTATGAGCCGGGGGTTCCAATCCCCGTCACACAAAACATGCTTGCCCTTTCAACCGTGGTGGCGCTATTATGTAACAATTAATTCTACTCTCTTTTAATAGATACTTTATGTACTGGACCTTTAATCGAATAGAGAGGTTTGATCTTTTCTTTTATGGTATGATTTTGTATACGGCAACGGGACGCGAATAATGGACTATAGATCCACATTACTGCAGTCTGAAAATTAGGTCACAGCCGGTCTTTAATGTTACGATCAATGAAAAGCTGGAAAACATATTAATTAAAGTAATTATTAACTGTGATAATGCAGATAAGAAAAGATATGGTGATCACATAGCTTATATAAAAATAATACGAATTTCTTCCAAATTTCATTTAGATATGTGTACCTGAATAAATATTATGTTTGTTGCTTATTACATTTAAAGCTAGAAGAATGATTCAGTGAAAATGAAAAATACACGACACTTAACATGAGGAGGTCAACTCAAGTTTTCAAGCTTTTGAATTGATTGAATACTAACACATAAAAACAGATAAAAACTTTCGCGAATATGGAATCAATAGAATGCTAAACTATTTAGTTCACCTTTGACTAAATTTGTAATTTAATTACAGACTGTTTTTTGTCTCTAAGTTTCATTTAGATTTTTACTAATTAGAAAATTTATTGTGCTTTCAGGATTTGTAGTAATATTGGATATATATTATATCTTTGCGCATAATTAGTTTATGTCTGCAGCGTTTATTCATCACAAACGTAACGTTCAAATGTATTTATGGTTGATTTTACCAGTTTATAGAAAAGCTAAACCATTATAGCGCAAACCTTTATTTTTGTGCTTATTCTGAATGACTTGCACATATAGTGAAGTAACTAAAAATACGACTTTGACAACAATACTTCTGGCAACGGATGTCTGTTTCACAAAAACTGGTCACGAGTTTTCTTACTAGCATGAAACTACTGATCTTCATCGAGATACAAACTCACGAAGGGCAAGTGTTTCTTTGACAGCTGGGCTATTATCGCCTCTTTCTGTATGATCATCTGCCTCAAGTGCTAGCACTTCGAAATATTATCATAGCTAATACGATATAGGTAAGACTGCTGTTTTTGTACAAAAATGTAACCGTACGTAAAGTAAAATTACCTTAAAAATGGGAAAGTTTTAAGAAATTTAATAAGCAGCTGTACTTGCGAAATCCTATGTATATATATATATATCCATACTAAACACTTTGGTTTTAGTAGCAACTAGTGTGTAGTAAAAAGTTTTACCATTACATTGATTATAACTAACACTAGAAAAATATTCATTGGTGTCAACGTTTTTGTACTCCACTTTCATATTACTTTTAGTCTTAGATGTAAAAACATACCGAAGGTAAAATACTGAAATATTGATGTCAGCAGATATATTTTTAAAACACACTGAAATTATATACATTTTAAGTCTTGGATAATGACGTAACATAAAAATATTTAAAAATATGAAATGTTAATATTACGTAGCAAAATTATAAATAAAAATAATATATATATGCAAAAACGGCTCGTTTGGGTTGAGAAAATATTTTACATAAAAGTGCGAAAAACGTTTCCATGTTCTAAAATAAGTTGCAAACTCTCTTCGTTAATCTTAAAATAGCGTAAGAAGGTCGAAATGTTCTTTGTACTTCATTTTAATCAAAATTTTAATACCCATATCAGCCGTCTTGAGAATACATTAATATGATGATTATCTAATTAGTCTATTAATAAGAATTGCAAATTATGATGTCTGTTGTAATGATATTTTAATACCTACGTTTATGAAAAGAAAGGAAATATTTTACACATTAAATGATAAAAACACAGAAACAAACTGTAACGTACAGGCCTAATACATACCGTTACTGGCCTTACTTTCTCTGTGGACTTGAGTTTCGCCTGTGCAAGACTTATAAGCACAGCATAGTAAACAAACCAAAGAAATATCATCAGGTCTCTTACAACAGTGAAGTATATATAAAATTCATGGTGTTTCGAGTCGTTACCATAAAGAAACCTAAATTAATTTTTTAATATGTCATAATTTGTTATGACACTGTGGAATTCATACAGCGAACCAACTATTTAAATATTATATATATAATATATCGTTAAAGATTTATTTTCTTTTTCAACATAGGGTTCCAAAAATCAAGGAATGCATTATATCTCTGCAATACAGATTCTCTTTTAAATTTCCCCTTTGGTAAACTTTTAAGACACGCATACACAATCATTAAACGGTTTTTATGTTGTATAATTTGAAACAATGAATCACACGAAATGTCATAACATTTACTCTCTCACATCCCTAATTTAATTTATGTTACTATATGATGAAATAAAAGGGCTTTGAAAATCAGTGTAATCATTTGTGAAATCTTTATTTCTGTTCAGGTATCTGAAAAAAAACAAAAAACTTTATCAGCAAATTTTATTTACTCTTTGATTTTATTTGGGGCTAAATATTAATGATTATTATTCCCGTATCCTAGAGAGATGGTACACACTCAAGTTACCAGCGGAACGTGTTCTTGTCTGGAGGAAGGTAAGGTGTGTAAGTGTGGAATAGAAGGTTCTTCCAGAAGACTACAGGTCAGGATGGAGTCTTGGGCCAGATACAAGACTGTGTCCATGGTGACTCTTCTTATTTTAGGACTCGTCTGGGCTGTGTTATTTGTCTCTTTACTTCATTTAAAAAAACTGTGAGCTTCAGTGCAAGTTTATCAAACACCATTCCACAACAACTTCCGGTCCAGCACTATCTGACGTCATTCGTTTTCCTGTCGTTGATTAGTTAACTCTGTAAAGGAATACTGATTAGAGAATTCTGTTGTTAGGGGATGCCAATGAGGTTATTTTTGATGTAACTGTGCCAAAATATTCTTTTGAAAATAGATGTTATTTCCTTTAAAGACTGTATTCGTCAACACTTCAGAAAAATGCGCAGTTATCCAAAGCTCTATAGTATATGTATTTTACCAATATGTATTTTATAAAATGTATATTGTGGAAATAATCATACTTAAATATTAAACATTGCCCAAATTTCTGTTTGTTTGTACTATTTCTAACTCTTTTATTCTAGTCTCCTGGTGTATTTTTAGGTATTAATCTTTGTTCAAATGTACAGAAGTTAATAAATGGACTGTTTTGTAACTTTAGTAACAAAGTTTTGTACAGATTTAGTATTAATTAAAGGAGAGTGTACAAATTAACAGTTAACTCCTCAGGTATAAAACCCGGTGAAATTTACTTAAAATGAATTAAAAATTACATTTTAGTCATACTAATTAATATCTCACTATAACCTTTTCATTATTTTTGTATGTAGCTACACATGTACACACGCACCAATTATACAGATTTTCATTACACATAATTAAAAACACTTAATACAGATTTTGTAACTATTTGGATCTATTATATCTTATAACCTTCAAATCATACATCTTGTATAAAATACTTTATTCTGCCCTACTTCATATCATCCATCCTACTAAAGTTTCTATGTGTAAATGTTTTATTTTACTGTTCTTGAACGACTTTTATTCAGTAATGAAAGTAGTCACAGAACAAGGTAAACTTAATAATATTTTTTACTCATTTATTTAACATAAAAACAATTTATATACGAGAAAATCTATAAAGATATTTTACTTTAAAAAATCAGTGAACAAATGAACTATTTATAAAATGTATATTGTGGTATTTTTCATGAGCTACGTAGTAAAAATAACGCACATTACTGGAAATTAATAATGTTTAAGATTCGTTTAATAGAAACATTTACATGTAATTATTGCATAAATGGGATGTTTGTATCGGATTCTCCATTTCCGATGTAAAGTTGACCATAACGAAAGGTGGCAGGGATGTGGTAGAAAGTCATACCTGGCCATTAATTGTTTCGTAATACTATGGTATTAAATTCTTCAACCTGTAGGCTCCAACATCCTTATAAACATCATGATTCATATGTTATTTAAGCACAAGAATTTACTTACAGGCTTATTTAAAATACATTGGTAATTAGAGAATGAATTGCATTTTGTGACGAATGCGAAAGGCCTTATATGTGGACAAAACTTGAAAACAAAGAAAGTAGAAAGTACAGAAACGAAAAGGCCTAGTGCAGCTCTACTGTTATTGTGCAAGATTGTAGACAAGAGAATTCGTTGTTTGTGTCATCATTACAATAGAAATCTCAACAGATCCGAGTTAAATAAAAATAGCATCGCGAAAGGGAACATGAAAGTACATTTGGTAATACGGCAAATAATGCAGTATAACCTGGTTCATGAACCATCCAAAGTCTAAAAGATTTACTGAGTGGATCTGTAAAGAAGTTGAGGTTCATGTAATATTTAAACCAAAGAATAATAAGATATTTAAGTTTTGCATAATCACTGCATTTTAAAATTCCCATTTGATAGGTTAAAAATAAATAAATACATTGAACATAGTAGGAATAACCTTATATATAAAACATACACCTTCTTAAAATATATTACAGAATACAGATCAGAGGCAATTTAAATTGTACGAAAAAGATAGCTTTGATTATTCTGAAATGTAATAGTAACCTAATTATAAAAGTTTCTGGTAAAATTAATTGTTTTATGGCTTGTTTGTGTGTGTTTATTTAGTTTCGCGCCAAGTTAGATTTGGGGTATCTGCGCTAGCCTTTCCTAATTTAACAGTACAAGAGGAAAGTTTGTTTGTTTGTTTTGATATTTCGCACAAAGCTACTCGAGGGCTATCTGTGCTAGCCGTCCCTAATTTAGAAGTGTAAGACTAGAGGGAAGGCAGCTAGTCATCACCACCCACCGTAACCTCTTGAGCTACTCTGCTACTAACGAATAATGAGATTAACGAGACATTATAATCCCACCACAGCTGAAAAGGCATGTTTAGTATAACGGATATTCGAACCTGCGACTCTCAAATTACGAGTCCATGGCCCTAAACATCTGTCCATTGTGATTATAGATAAAGATGTGTATGTGAAAAATATAAATTAATATCTTAATAAAAATAATTATAAAATATTATAACCAGGTCATACTAATAATACTGAGAAATATAAAAATGTAATAAAACAGACAAGTAAAACTCAACATTTCATAAATGTGTATGAAATAACCATTTCCAAACAACAGCAAACCATCAGAATTAGGCATGGCCAAGCATGTTAAGGCGTGCGACTCGTAATCTAAGGGTCGCATCCCCGTTGCGCTAAACATGCTCGCCCTTTCAGCCGTGGGGTGTTAAAATGTGACGGTGAATTCAACTATTCGTTGGTAAAAGAGTAGCCCAAGAGTTGGCGGTGGGTGGTGATGACTAGCTGCCTTTCCTCTAGTCTTACACTGCTAAATTAGGGACGGCTAGCACAGATAGCCCTCGAGTAGCTTTGTGCGAAATTCCAAAACAAACAAACTTTACTTGTTGTTATTTTTTAAATTTATTTTTGTGTTTAAAATGTATGTTGATCGGGAGAGATGTTTAGAACTATTTTCATCATTATACGGTACCCGTCTAGTTTGCATAATTCATTTTTCACTCAATTTTTTTTTATCGAAATACGTTATTGCACTACGTAGGAGCCTATCTACTGTAGTTGGTATGTTCGAATACTTGGGTATGAAATTAGATGTAGTTCTGTATGTTGTTGTGAGGAATGTGATTTGTCTTGTTTGCAGCTTGGTTTTTATTACTTTGTCACTTACAGCTGGAGCTGCATAGTCAGTTACTGTTCCAATGTTTGTTTTGTATATTTTTAGTATATTGTCTACTGATGCTCCACTGTACTTCCCAGTTAGACTCCTAGCATACTTTGTTTTTCGCCAGACTTTACTTTTAATTTCATTTAAATGGTTAATCCATGTTAATTTTGAGTCAAAGGTTAAACCGAGAAACTTGCCAATGGAGACTTCACTGTGGATTGGACTGGTTTGTTTCGAATTTCGCGCAAAGCTGCTCGAGGGCTATCTATGTGCTAGCCGTTCCTAATTTAACAGTATAAGACAGCTAGTCATCACCACCCACCGTCAACTCATGGGCTACTCTTTTACCAACGAATAGTGGGATTGACCATAACGCTCCCACGGCTGGAAGGTCGTGCACGTTTGGTGTGACGGGAATTCGAACCCGCGACCCTTGGACTGCGAGCCGGCTGTCTTAACCACCTGGTCATGCCGGATGTCACTGTGGAACTTCGACTATCACAAATCATTAAAATGTAAAACACATTTCCCAAGTTGTTTAAAGATTTTATTTATTCTATTACTATTTAAGCATTTATTTATATTTTAGAAATTTAGTTCATATTCAATAATGATAATTGTATCCCACTAAACACGTTGTATTTAGAACACAGACATTGTATTCGTTTTACAAAAACAAATTTAATGAATTACAACAAAAATTTATAACGAAAATTTATGTTATACGCTATTAGTGGCAAGCTATTTCATAAACTACTGAGCAGGAAATACTTAAGTAAAATCACCTGAGCATGAACTATTAAAAGTTATGATGTTTCAGGTTTATACACATACATTACTTAATAATTACCTTTCCAAGACATTTGGTTGCTTGGTTCGGTGTCTTATAGCGCAAAGTAACTAGGCTATCTGTGCCAAAAGTTCGGTAAAAAGTTAAAATTAAAGTAAAATTATTAAAATTCATGAAAGGAAATTCAGGTAAAACAAGTCAAAGTTTAATTTTCGAATTAAAATCATAAAAAGCATTAATCCAATTTTTACATCTCGTCTACAGAGGTAAGAGAAAAACTACAGAGATACAAGTTGTAAAGGACTTTCTAGAGCATAATTGTAATTACCATAACTCGCCATGATGACTAACGGGTAGGTTTGAAAATCACCGTTAGCCATCTGAAGTTGGCTTTTCCAGTCCTGGTTTCGAGTTATTCAACATTAGGTCCATTTTCAGAGAGTAAAGTAGTACAGGTTTAAAACGACTTGTAGGAAAATTTTAGTAATTATAACTTGCCAGGATGACTAACGGGTAGTTCAAAGAGCAGCGTTAGTCACTTGATGTTGGCCTTTCCAATCCCGGTTTTGAGTTACTTGACGTTATGGCCATTTTCTAAGTTCAAATCGAACTAGATGTTCTTTGATTCTTAAAAGGGAATTTCATTTTAAAAGGTTTAATGTATAAATAAAAAAACTTAAATAGCATTATATAGAGTAATGGCCTTTGGATAGACCTTGGGACAGAATATGTTTAAAATGGTGCCGTCGTTCAGAGCCATAACGACGACACAAACAGTAAAATGTGGCTTATTGTGACCTGAGTGTTACACAGACAACACATTAGTCAATCAGTGCTAGATAAAATATGGGCCAGTTGGGTAAGAACAGCGTGTGAACTAATGTGATTCCGTGGCCAGTAGAGAACTAAGCATATGAGTATTAATAGTGCAGTTTTAGTACTGCTTAACTTCTATGTGATCCAGGGCAAAATAAATGGTGTGCAGTTCAGCTCTGAACACAGAAGCTGTAGAGGAGATTCTGTGCACAACCACCGAACTACAACAAACCATGACAGAACCCATACAGTCACTTGATTTCGAACCATCTGTATAAATAGATATGGTAGAATGGTTAAAAAAATGTTCAGCAAATAGCAGACAATATTTCCAATCGGGAGTGTTTACTTTTCTCAGTTGACTTAAAGACAGGTCACATTTAGGTACTGTAATAAGCCATGGTGAGATGGACTGACCAGTGGATACAGCAGTGTTATTCAAGAGCAAACCCAGTTCATGCAACTGTGCCTGGATACAAAGCCCAAAAGAAGCAATAGTAGATCTTCTGTTCTGAAAATGCATGACCCATCAAGAAAGGAAAGCACAACCCCAAGTGGGATGTTTTGGGAAAAAAAATGAAGTTTTGAAGTATATAGTAAAGACAGTTGCAAACGGCAGAGATGCAAAGAAGGTTCATGAGAGTATGTGTATAAGCTTTTAATTGAGGAAGTGTGGAAAGCCCTGGTGCAGAGCCAAAGTCCAGCATCTTTGAGGCCAAGGTCCTGGCAGAGCCATAGACCAGTGATTCATAGTCTAGTTTCGATCAAATAACAGCACGATATATATTTAGCACAGAACTTCGATCTGCTCCCTAAGTGTCAGGGACCACATGCACCACAACTTCACCAAAATGGAGTTCAGGATCAGGGTGAATACCCCATTTGCAGCAAAGTGCATGCACATGGTTTTAGAGAGAAAGAAAATAAAGCCGTTTGCTGTGGTCCACTTCAGTAAACGATTGAGGGCAACCTGTAGCTGCTGCTCAATATATCTCATGTTTCATGACTGACATGAGATGTAAAAATCATCGACATAGAGCCCATTTGCAACAGTAAGAGGGAGTTGTGCAGTGATAGCATCAGTCTTTACACTGGGAAGTGTGACACTCAAAACACAGCCCTGAGGGACTCCAACATCCTGTAGAAACGAACGAGAAAGTGTTGAATCCATACACTTGAAGAATTGTTTGTCCATTAAAACATTTTTTAATAAAAATGGCCATGTAACCTGTATATATGGAGATCTCACAAAATGCCATACCTCCTTATTGTATAATAAGCCTTCTCAACGTCAAAGAACATTGATACAAGATGTTGCCATTTGAGAAAGGCTTCTCTCATTGACGTTTCACATTGAATCAGGTAGTCCACAGTAGAATGTTGTCGTCGGATCTTGGAGTTTGCTGAAATGTATATTAGGTAGAGAGATGGATGTTGAACTTGATTAATCAACTTTTTTAACCATGGAGGTCAAAAGACTTTTCATATGGTCTGAGAATTATTCTTTTGGAGGCACAGAGAAATCCATCTGCACTCTCACTGTAGTAATGGAATGAAGTGCAGCAGCAGCATATGTCCGAGATGAAGTGGTGAACAGCAACTTTTAACACTCAGGATAAGTAATGTTGTGAATCATTTTTAAATGCTGCACTACTTTTTCTTTCGACCATTTAGGGCAAGATCGAAAGTAAGACAGATGAGAGTCATTGCAATTGATGCAATGAGGGTCTGTTTCACATTCACAGGCATTGTGTTCCTTGCCACTTCAATGAGTGCACGTCAATTAACCATGACACGATGTCTTTGAATAACCAAACCATTGACACTGAAAACATCTGAGAGGGTTTGGAATGTACTTTGCAATTAAGATAACCTGCCCTGCTGGTGGCAGGTGGGTATGGTGATGTAAATGTTAGAATGAGGATATTGGTCGGCATCATAATTCCATCTTTGTGAGTGGAGATACACCTCACTGCAGAAACTCCTTGTGTGGAGAAACTAGCAAGAATCTCTGACTCAATAGTGTTCTTCAAAGCTCTCTCAAAAATAGCTCCTCATAACGAATTCAAAGTAGCATGAGGCATAACCTCAACAGGTGTACCCCCAATTGACTTTGAATACAGTTCACTGTGTTGAGATGTGGATGTTTCCACCAATATGTCACCAAAGCAAAGATTCTTTACTAACTCTAGAGAGCCAGCAAGTCCCTTCTGAATGAAAAAGGGAGACATTTACCCTAAAGGTTTGTCTGAGAGAATATGTAGTATAAGAAAATGTGGTACAGGTGTTACAGATGTTGAAGATTGCTGACCATTTACCCATGAACTGTTTCTTCAGTATTTAAGTTTTTATTTGAAGGATCCATAATAAAAATAATAATAATATTTTAATGCCAACTGACCATATCCATCATGAAACCCTATGAGGGAATGCATTATAATACCAAACAAGTACACTGCACCAATACCAGCATCAGATACAATGTTCACAACACCTGTTGAGAACATCCAACAATGGTACTTGGTTGACCCTAGTTCAAGTAGACCATTCAACTGACCCTACGGAGCCACCTCAAGGCTGCCCACCTACAGGAATTCAAGGTCAAAGTGGTGCATTAGAGTTGGATCCCTCAACCACCAGGATCCTCTCCTCCCCTTCACAGGTCACCACATATGGCAAACATATCAGTAGATGTTTGGATCCCAGAGGAGATCCAACTAAAAGAACAGAACCTTCCATGTACAGGAATCCATATTGAGGGACTAGACTTTTGGCTTATGAATTACAAAAATAATGCTTAATTAATTTCTCCACTGTTTATCGACCACAAAATATTTAAAATCAATACACTCAGATAAACATGCAAACTAGAAATGTAGCACCTTATTGTACTAAGTTTAAAGTAAAATACATTTTTGTGAATTTTAAATGTTTTGAACTTGTATTACACAGGGTGTTTGGAAAGTCACTGTGTATTTATATATTTATTGACAGACATGTTTCAATATAGAATACAGGAGGTAGATATGAATGACAATCATAAACAATGTTGAAAGTGACCCCCATTGGCATCAATACAGGCCTGGATCCTTCTTATTTTGTTTCTAAACACCACTATCAGCTGCTGGCTTGAAACAGACTGAATAGACATATGATTACAAAACTGCACAGTGACTTTCCAAACACCCTGCACAATACATTTTTAAATAAAGTTTAATATTTTCTCCAGAGTTTGCACAGAAACAAAACCACAGTTAATAACTAAATGAATTTTAATTTCAGAATCAGTACTCACTATGACAAAATATTTATTATTATTTTTCAGATTTTTGAGATTATTTTAAAACAAAAAAATCTAGTGAATAAAAAAATGTATAAACTACCAACATTATTTTACACAACCTTGATGATTAATGCATCATGTGAATGCTACTCATTTACCAACTGATTACTTCTTGTTTGTACTAAACAAGCTAATACATGTACAATAAAGATAACAATAAATCATAAAACTGCTAGATGATACCAGAACCTAAAAATCATGGTATTACATTTATTTGAATATATCCTGAATAAGAAAATGGAAGCAGTAAATTGCATTTTCAATCACTTATAAACAAAGTTTCAATTTCAACTGCAACTTATCAATAAAATAGAATTCTAAAGTGCAATGTCTGCTAACATTATATTACTCTTTTAAAAAACAAATAACTGCACAAAATATTTTAACAATTGAAAGATACAAATTTAAAATTAAAAAAAAATAGAACTAAATGAATCAAACCAGGTAGTGGACACAATAGAGTTAGAGAATACCAAATAAAACAGTAAAAATTATGTTCTTAACTAAATCTTTAATATTTTACCTATAGTTAATGTAATATTTGAGCTCTGTATAGTAAACTGTACCCAAATTCATCTAAAAGACTGTTTCCTTCCACATAATTAAATTTACACAATACCTCATGTTATTTTTGAAATGAGTTTTTCCTTTCCTTTAAACAGTGAATAAACATACACAATTCAGTAATTACTTACATGGCTCTAGCATAGCAAGAAATAAAGATTTCTAAACCATATCCTCTCAGTGACTAAATTATTTATTTCTTAAGCAAATGAATAAACTTTAACTGTAATAAAAAACAAATGTTTACAAGTATTTTACCATTTACTAGTATCAGAAATTATCGGGGTTTTCTTTCATTTCCTTAGCAAGTCGTTTATGTATTATATCTAACAGTGCAGCTTCACTTGAGGGTAGATTGTAACTAACAAACACTTGTTTTCCTGTTTTCTGACTAAGTTTCATTGCCAAACTAGATGATAATGCATCTACATGATCTCCCAGTAAAAATGTAGAACTAGGTAGTTTATCATATGGAGTCTTCATAGCTAGAGCTAGGTTACATAGTCTCTTTTCTTGTCCAATCCACAAAAAGAAACTGTCAACCATCTTCAACACAAAAAACTCAACAGTACTTCCAAATACAGTTTCAGAAAATTGATGTGTCCTCAGTGTTGGTAAAGTTAAAAGCTCAGTAGAATCATTACAGTTCATTTTGTGTTTCCAATTCCAAAAAGTGTCCAGAGATATCAATTTGTTTTTTTTTAATAAATCTGAAAGCGAAAAAATATTGTAATTATAAGTTATAACACTACCTCACTATCATGATTTATGGAACAATTACTTTCCTTACAAGTTGTCGCAAATGTAAATGAACATTCAAAAAAGAATCAACAAATACTTTAAAAGATAACTGTCAAAGTCTTAGAGAAAGATTAATTATTTACACATTTGCACCAGAGTATATATGAACTTAATGTTAGTTATACATTTAATCATATCACAAATTCAATTGTTTAAGGTTCCTACAATATTTCTGGTGAATAGAATTCACCACATAAACAGTGCAGTCAAATAGAGAAAAAAAAAGCAGAAATTATGGTTTATTTCTTTATCATAAAATAATGTAATCCTTACATCATATGAGACTAACAATGAGAATATAAATTCTCAATATTTGGGCATATAACACATTTTCCAAAATGTTTCTATTCTACCACTTTGTATAGAATATCCTCTCAGAGTATCAGCTATTAATGTGTAATATTATTATTAAATATATTAATATTTTAACTGTCATTAAGTAGATGATATTTGTTACACTATTTTATACTAAAATAGGATATCTAACCTATCTAAAGAGCAGTGTGTGTGTGTGTGTGTGTGTGTGAAATATTATAAATGCAATGAATGTTGGGACCACCTAATCTAGAGCCAAGCACATAAAATTTATCTTGAAAGTAAAAGTATCAATTCATTTTAAACTTGAATGTTTCTGAACTAAGCTATTTTCTTTTTATCACAATTGCTAAGCAACATGACATAAAAGCCATTGTTGAAATGTAGTTACCAAAACACAATAGCTTTTTTAAACATTAAAAGTTAATTTAATTGACTTTTGCTAATAATTGTTTTATGAATATGTCATAAATTCATTTCAAGAATGATCTTAATTCCCGATTATTTCACAAAGGCATTCACCAACATTTTACTGTACTTTTCTATCTCTTGTTTGTCAAGTTTGATTTTGCAAAATTTATTTATTTCAGTCAGCTATGAAATTTCAAGTTAGGGTATACTATGGGTGGAACTGGTAGCACTTGTTTTGTCATTTTTGAATGGATATACTCCATTCAGTTATAACATTTATATTAATGTTATCACGTTTCACAACACTTTGTTTCATTGAAATATCTATACTGTAAATTTATTATTATTGTTTGTAAACATACTTTGTAGACACCATAAAAGGGCACATTAAAGCATTTTCTGTCAAAGACAATGCAAGTTATCACACAATAAAGTGTAAGATTGAAGGACTTGTTAAATCAAAATATTTAACATAATATAGCATTTTGAGACAATATGGGACCTACTGGTTCATCATGCTGTTTTACACTCTAAAATAACTTTAAAAACCCTTTAAAACCAGCCCCTATAATTAATATACTTACAAAGATTTTTCTAAAATTTATTTAAATGTGTTGCCTTTCCAACATCTGAAGGCAACCACTATGTAAGAAAAATAACACTGCCTCAGCTGAAGATGACTCCTGTCCTGCCGAAATTTATACTTGTGTCCCCTAGTCCTACTATTTTCACTCTTAAATATGACAAAAGATGATGCATCAACATTATCACTTCCCTTTACAATCTTAAACACTTCAATCAGATCCCCCTAACACTTCTATTATCAAGAGAAAACAAAAGAAATATTTAAACATCTTCTCGTGTGACAACCCCTCCCTCCCAGGCACCATTCTAATAACCTATCTCCAAATCCTTTCCAATTCAATGTCTTTCCTGAGGTGAGGAGCCCAAAACTGAATATAATATTCCAAATGTGACCTGAGCAGTGACCTCTACAATGAAAGTACAACCTCTTTAGACTATTTCTGCAGATACAACCTAAAATCCTATTTGCCATACTACTAGCAATAACACAATTTGGATGGCTTTAGAGACTTATCAACTATTACTCCAAGATCTCTTTCAGCCCATCCAAGTTATACTAAATTAAAATTAAGATAACCCACATGCATTTATTATAATTAAAACCTATCTACCATTTATTTACCCAACTCATTAGATGATCTATTTTTTTTGTAAATCAGCAGCATCCTTTTCATAGCTAGAAACACAAAGACCTTAATATCATATGCAAATTTAAGTAACTTATTGACTTTTCCTTTATCTACATTATTAATGTAAATAAAAAGACTAGAGGTACCTAGTTTGACTGAACTCCATTTGTAACTACACTCTGCGTTTTTCAATCCAGCCATTTGTCTACCTAATTTGCTAACTTACACCCCACACCGACAGAGACAATTCTTTATACAAGCCTTTTATGTAGCAGTTGTCATTTTAAAATGTAAAAATAACAAGTAATAGTAAGCTTATACGGGTCACTGATCTACTACAACTATAACAGAGAAAGAACAAAATAAGCTTACTTTGTTCACAATAACATTGCCTTCTAGATTTAACTCTTTTTAGTTAAATATAATTAGTCCTAGGCCTACATTATAACGTGCTACTGCAACTAGGTACTTGACTTCAGACATTTTTTAGGACTAACTTAAACCATTTTTATACTGTTGAAATTTACTAATAAGTTGTAAATAGCTAGAAATTATATTTTTTATTAGCTTAAGTATACACTCATTATAAAAATATAATACAAGTAATATTTATTCTAGCATTCTATGACGTAACTCTTTACCTGCGTATTTAATTTCGATAAAAGCGACCTTTACAATATATTAATTTGAAATTATCAAATAAAAAACAAAAGTGTCTGAGATTGTAATGACTGAAGGAATTTTGATTTTCAGAATATAATTTCATTCAACGTAATTTTTTTTTAACATTCATCAAGATTTTGCATTTAGTTAATTATATCTCAAGGTCGCAAACGTGCTAATCCTTTTACACAGGTACTAAATATATATTGCAACATTTGTGTTTGGGTTTCAAGTCAGTGTACATGTTTCTCTACGGAATATTAAAATAGGCATTACCGAAACATGAAAATACGGCTTAGGTTAACATTATGTGTTCAAGATTGGTTAATTTGTAGCCTATGGACTTGGGATATACACTGCTGGCCAAAATTTTAAGGACAATGAATATAAAGAAAAGATATGCGTTTTGCGTTGTTAGATTCAACCACTTATTTGAGTAGAGCTTCATAAGATTAAAATAAGAAAAGGGAAAATAAAACACTTTTTTTAGCATTTAATAGGGAAAATGTGAAAACTATAAAATTAGCCTAAATACTAGCTGGTCAAAAGTTTCAGACCATACCAAATAGAAGTTTTAAACAGGGTAGGAAATGCCCAACAAGAGGTCTCAGTAGTGAGTTGCACGGCCGTCATTGCGAATAACTTCAAATATTCGCTTTGGCATGGTCGATATAAGCGTTTGCAGAAGGCTGTCTGGAATGTTATTTATTCCAAATCGTAAAGATGGCTTCACGAAGATCATGCACTGTTAGGAATTGACGTCCATTTCTATAGACTTCCCTTGCCATCCACCCCCAAACATTTTCAATCGGGATCAGTTCGGACGAACACGCTGGATGGTCCAAAAGGTTCACGTTATTCGCCATTAAAAAGTCTATTGTCCTGCGGTCATTGTAGATTGCAGCGTTGTCCTCCTGAAAGATCCAGTCATTTTCATACGAGTGAGGGCCTTCAGTCAAAAAAGATGCTCTTTCCAACATGCCATGTAGACAACTGCTGTTTAGCCCCCTGTATAACCTGCAGCTCCATTATTCCGTGAAAAAATAAAACACCCCAGTTCATGAAGGAATCACCTCCACTGTTTGGTGTAGAAAATTTCTCCGATTGGATATCCATATCGTATCAGTAACGCTGAAAGCCATCTGGACCATCCAGGTTAAATTGTTTCTCATCAGAGAACGAAACATTTTTCCACTTTTATACATTCCAAGTTTGGTCTTATCAGCAACGTTTAACCGAGCTGTTTCGTGGTGTGCAAGGAAGCGTGGCCTTTGAAGACGTTTAGGGTTTTTGTAGCTTTTCTATCGTAGATGACGTCTTATTCTTCTTGAGCTGCATTCTGCTTCCGTGAAGGCCTTAATCAGGTTCGACGATCGGCTGATGTCTTGCCTGACAACCTGTCAAATCCATCTGCTCAATGCTGGCGAAATTTTCTTGGGCCAACCACTTGAAATTCTTGTTCAGTATCCCTTAGGGTCTTTTAAGAAATGGGAAACAACAGTTTTACTAACTCCAATCTCACCAGTAATGGAACGTTGAGAAAGACCTTACTTTTGCAGCTCGTTTAAACTCTGTCAACTTTTTAGCCTTTGCTATGTTTTTACCCAATGTAACACAGGAGATGTCAATGGGAGATGTTGACAATGCTAATGTTTTAACACAATTGCCTAAATTTCGTTACGCGTTACCAATTAAAGCTTCGTTTCAGTATGGTCTTAAACTTTTGACCAGCTAGTATTTAAGCTAATTTCATAGTGTTCACATTTTCATTTTTCTTATTAACATCTTTCAAAGCTCTACTCAAATAAGTGATTGAGTCAAACAACGCAAAATGCATATTTGTTCTTTATGTTTATTGGCCTTAAGATTTTGGCTAGCAGTGTATGACTTTTGTTCTTTCGCATAAATATTTAAGTTATTTCAGTACTTTTGGCTTTCTTACTCTTGATTTCTTGTGGTCGTTGTCTCTTGTTTGGCCTGAAATGGCCGAGCGCGTTAAGGCACGCGCTCGTAATCTGAAGTTCGCATCCAAGTCGCGCTAAACATGCTCGCCCTCCCAGCCATGAGGACGTTATAATGAGCGGTCAATTCCACTATTCGTTGATAAAAAAGTAGCCAAAAGTTGGCGGTGGGTGATGATGACTAGCTGCCTTCCCTCTAGTCTTACACTGCTAAATTAGGGACGGCTCGTACAGATAGCCCTTGAATAGCTTTGTGCAAAATTCCAAAACAAAAAACAAAGTCTCTTGTTTTGCGACACTCAACTCAAACAACCAGACGAATACTCGCTAGTAATTGTCTAATAAATAATTTTATTTTTAAAACTACACTAAGGTTTGTCTGTTATCCACTACGTTTTGTTTTCAATTTATTACGAACTTAACAGCACTAAACGTGCATTTTATGATTTCATTTTG
Organism: Carcinoscorpius rotundicauda; assembly: GCA_011833715.1. NCBI lineage: Eukaryota > Metazoa > Arthropoda > Merostomata > Xiphosura > Limulidae > Carcinoscorpius > Carcinoscorpius rotundicauda. Next base: position 27,408,168 of record CM022396.1, read on the forward strand.
GGTTTTCTTTAGATATTGATGCACTTGAATATCACAAGACACATAGCCATGTTAATTTGTGGTAAAAAAAGACATAGACAATACATATCCTGGTTTTTGGTAACATGGCAGTTACACCTGTTACAAATTTATGGTTGAAGGTCAGACGCAGACTATTTATCCTGGCCTTTGGTTAAATACAACAAGCGTTGTTATACCAGAGCAGACGACCAATGGAAACATCAGACACATGTACTAGACATTTTATTTTGTGAAACACGAGATGTATACTCAAACAACGCATGCTGTTTTGTAATCTTAGAAAAAAGACTCATTACACATGATGACAGGTGTAAACTACACATGATATCAGACAGTAGTATTATAAATACAGAGAATAGACAAAAACAATGTCTCCTCTTGAAAATGCTCATTTGTTATATCTTTTATTATATAACAGAAAGAAATATAAAACTATGTTTTTAGAACGCACTCAAAGATATATCTTCAGATACGATCTCAAATCATAATTTTAACACTGGCTTAAGTAGAAACCTAAACTTTTCATTATTTTAGTTACAAACACATAAACACAACATGTTACTAAATATTGAGGCTTGGCAGACACACGCACAGATATACTATATGTAAAGGCTTTCTGTCACATGGGATGACTTATTGCCACTTGGAAGACAAAGAAACACACACTACATCAGTGGTTCCTAATGTGGGTTTAATTGAACCTCAGAAGTTTAGTGAGTCACTCTCAAAGGTTCAGTGGAGTTCAAGATCAAGACATACACATTATGTGTACGTCCGTTCCGTTCACCCCACCCGTATGATTCGTGACGTCATGCCCCATTTGACCATCATTGGCTGCGGCTGATCACGTCACATCACTTGGCCTTAATATCTGCGCTGCAGGGAACTTCATGCGCTTAGCAGTCGACTTGTGACTGTAGTAATCGTGCGTCATTTGTGATTTTTTCATAATCTTTCAATCCCTTCATAGTAACTATATCGAGCAAAATCAAAAAGTGATTGGACAAATACGTACAATACGGATTCACGTGTATAAGGGAACATGATGGGAGTCAGCGTCCTCAATGCATGATTTGCAATGCCAAGTTGGGCAATTCTAGTCTAGCACGGGCAAAACTAAGAAAATACTTCTTAAATACAAGAGCATATCGCTTGCGGAATTCAAGGTAAAGATAGCCAGATTCGATGAAAAGGCTACTTTGCCTGTTCTCGGCATTGTACCCATCGACAAACCGATCCTCACAGCATCGTAAGAAGTTGCGTACTTGATCGCAAAGCAGGGCAAACCACACAACATTGGTGAAGCACTTGTAAAATCAGCTGCGTTGAAGATGGCGAATAACATGCTGGGAAAAGTTGGTGGAAATAAGTTTTTCCAAATTCCTTTTTCAAATGACACCATCAGCAGCAGAATAGATGAAATGAGCGATAACATCTTGGCTCTAGTAATTGCAGATCCGATTTCAAGCCCAGGAAAATTCAGCCTTCAACTCAACGAGACAACCGACGTTTCCAATCTAAGCCAGCTTGTTGTATTCGTGCGCTATGTGAAGAACGATGATATAATTTTTTCTTTATTTTGTAAGCCTCTTACAACAACAACTGAGGCAGCCAACGTGAAGAAACTTGTAAATGACTCTTCAGAGACAACGATCTTTTTTGGGATATGGTTTCCCCACTCATGCTGGGACAAAACTCTGGTTTTGATGTGCTGTTGAAAGCCGATGCACCACACATCATTGTAACGCACTGTGTTCTGAACAGGCATGCATTGGCAACAAATAGCTTGCCTTCAAAACTGGCAGAAGTATTGTAGTTAAATGTATGAACTTTATGCGAAATAGTGCCCTGAAGCAGCGCATCTTCAAAGAGCTGTGTAATGAAATGGGCTCTGAATTCGAGGAACTTCTGTCTCGTTCTAATGTTCAGTGGTTAGCTCGGGGAAAGGTGCTGAATCGTGTTTTTGCCATGTGTGTGGAATTAGTCCTATTTTTGCGAGAACACCAACACTGTCATGCAGATTGCTTCAAAAAATCTGATTTCATTCTCATTTTGGCGTACATGGCGATATTTTCAATGCTCTCAATCAACAGATGCAGGGCGGTAGAGTCAAGATCATCGATGCAGAAGAAAACCTGAAGGATTTTTTTAAAAAAGCTACCGTTATGAAAACGACGAACAGAAAACAATAACTTGGCAAACTTTTCCCTGCTGGACGACTGTGTAAATAAGATTGAAGATGTGTCTGAAATCGGAGACATTTCTGTACCCGGGGAACTGAAGCAAGCAATTGCCACGCACTTAAATGAGCTCGCAAAGTTTCTCAACGGATACTTCCCACCAGATAGTCATATCCAGCATGGGTGAGACAGGCGTTCACGTTTAGTGTTGCGACAGCAGATGTCAATGAAGAATATCTAAAGAAATCATTAAACTTCAGCAGAGCCAGGTTCAACAGCAACTTTTTAGAACAACAACGCTCTCAACGTAGCGATTCCTCTTATTGCTAAGAAAGCCCTTGAGATACTCATACCGTTTGTTACAACGTATCTTTGCGAGCGATCCTTTTCAAGGATGGTATACATAAAACCGAAGAAAAGGAACAGACTTTGTTGCAAAAATTATATGAAAGTGGCACTTGCCAAGGTGAAACCTCACATTTCTGATCTTGTCTCTGAAAAGCAACAGCAAAACTCACATTGATTTGCAGTATATATTCATTGAGTTATATTTTTGTTAGGCCTAGCGCGTTAAGGCGTGCGCTTAGTAATCTGAGGGTCGCGGGTTCGTGCCCGAGTCGCGCCAAACATGCTCGCCCTCCCAGCCGTGAGGGCGTTACAATGTTACGGTCAATCCCACTATTCGTTGGTTAAAGAGTAGCCCAAGAGTTGGCGGTGGGTGGTGATGACTAGCTGGCTTCCCTCTAGTTTTACACTGCTAAATTAGGGACGGCTAGCACAGAGAGCCCTCGAGTAGCTTTGTGCGAAATACCAAAAACAAAACAATATTTTTGGTTTTGTGTGAAATTCGTGTTTTGTTCTTGGAACACAGTGATATTGTGTGTAATTGATGCATGGTATATTTTGTGCACTAATAAAATATCTACTTATGTTTTGAATTTCAAAAAAAAATCATATTTTATTTTTCCAATTACGAAGGGTTCAGTGAATACAAGTACGAAAATTCCGGGGTTCAGTACCTCCAACAAGGTTAAAGCCCATTTTTCTTTAGCAGAAACACACAAAAGACGTTAATTCGTTTTCAATATGGCTGACACAGAACACATGTGATGGTCTTAGATCATGAAGTAGAAATAGTTGACACTCGGCTTTGCCCACCGCTAGTACAGCGGTGAGTCTCCGAGTGTACAACGCTAAAATCAGGGGTTCAATTCCCCTCGGTGGGCTGAGCAGATCGCCCTATGTGGCTTTGCTATAACAAAAACACAAAATACACACTCAACTTTGCGAATACTCTTCCCACTTCTTGAGGGGAACTAGTGGGAAGTCACCACTTAGTGGCCCAGCATGGCCAAACGTGTTAAGGCGTGCGACTCGTAATCTGATGAGTTCTCATCCAATCAAACATGCTTTTCTTTAGAGCTATGGGAGTTTTCATCTTACTGTCAAAGAGTAAGCCAAGAGTTGGATGTGTGAGGTAATAACTATCTGCCTTACATCTAGTCTTTCACTGCTAAATTAGGAACGACTAGTGCAGATAATACATCAACTGTATTGTTTAAATCTTATTATTTGAAAATAAATTACTGGCAATAAAATATCATAAAGCTACAAGTACATAAAGGTATGGTTGTGATATATACTGTTTTTTAGCAGATTATGCATGCCATTGGATTTTACAGTGGATAGTGAGTAACTATCTTTATTGTTATTTGAACGACAAATATATTTTAGTTGTTTTTTTTGTTTTTTATACAAAGCTTAAAGACTCCCAACTAAAATCTAGAAATGAAATTCAGGAAATAAAATAAAATACACTTTACAGGAAGATTGTATTATAAGTTAACTTGAAAAACATTTTCCACAATTTTAATAATTTGCGTTACATGTTATTTCTAAGAAGGGTATATTGAAAGAATCGTCTACTCTGGTTCTTACCAATCCGTTTTTCATATATTAGTTTTGTTATATACCACATGGTTCCTTCGAGTCGCGTACACCTGTTGATAGAATAACACTATCATTTTTAGGATTATCTGATGTAGCTTACAATAAAGCGAACATCTCTTCAGGACAAAATGTTTGTGTGCAAAAATAAGATCAGAAGTTAGGAGGTCATAAATCTGACTTTCTACAGCTTTTATCCTAAACAGGCTGAAAAGGATTATTATGCTTAGAATAACTTATTTACAAACAAAAACAACAAGATTTACTGTGTTTATTTAAAGCAGAGACAGCAATACGTACTCTGCTTCATATGAAACAACTGAAGTAATTTGTTGTTGTTCTTATACAATTGATTTGGTAAGTAAAATTAAGTAAAATCTATATAATAGAAATACCTTGGCGTGGCACTCATGGAAGGAGAAAAGGAAAAATGGCGTGAAAGATATCTTTTATATTATGTAATGGGGTCAAGAACTGGTCAGATTACAGTTAAAGAGTATGGAGAATCAAGAGTGATAAAAACTTACAGCACATCTATAAGAAAACATAATAAACACAAAGATGGTTACAAGTTTCACAGTTATAAACTGATAACATTACAGGACATATAACACAGCTAATTAGTTTATATTAGAAACAAGAATAGAGACTTTTATATGGGATTAAGAAAAAGAGAAACATGTAGCAGTACAAGTAAACAGACACCGATTTAACAACTCTAACTGCAACCAATCACCAAAGAATATTTGTTTTTGTTCTTCGAAAGAGGGCCTGGCATGGCCAAGGGCGTATGGCGTGTGATTCGTAATCCGAGGGTCGCGGGTTCGCATCCCCATTGCGCCAAATATGCTCGCCCTTTCAGCCGTGGGGGCGTTATAATGTGCCGTCAATCCCACTATTAGTTGGTAAAAGAGTAGCCCAAGAGTTGGCGGTGGGTGGTGATGACTAGCTGCCTTCCCTCTAGTGTTACACTGCTATAGTAGGGACGGCTAGCACAGATATTCCTCGAGTAGCTTTGTGTGAAATTCAAAGAACAAACAAGTCACCACTTAGCAATTGGAAAAATTAAATATACTTATGTAACTTAATGCTACTTCTGTTTTCATTTTTCTTATAGAGGATGAAGTGTAAAACAATTGTAAGAGAGAAAAAAACTGAACATTCGCACAAAGGCTTAATAATTAAGCCCCCCGCTAGTACGGCGGTATGTCTCCGGACTTACAACGATAAAACCAGGGGTTCGATTCCCCTCGGTGGGCTGAGCAGATAGCCCTTTGTGGCTTTGCTATAAGAAAACACACACACACACACACACTTAATATTTAATTATTATCAGTGTAAGGGTTTTGGACCATTTCCAAAAGTAAACAAAAATCGAGTTCATAACTGTGTACAAAATAATTGTATTTTCTGATATCCATATGTTGCAAACCAAATAAATATATATTTAGACGTTGTTTCGTTGTCTCACAGTCGTATTGTGAGATATGAGTACATGGAGAAGTTTCTACCTTCTGTCGTAAGATGTAAATAAAAAATAATTCAGTTATTATGTTTTATACGTCATACACTTCTATAGTAACATGGTAATGTAAACAATTCAGTTATTAGATTTTGTACTATCATAACCGTAATATGTATTACAAAACGAGTTATATTTATAGTATTCCAGTCACTCTCCTTTAAGCTACAGTAAGTGCCGTATCATGTACCTGTGAGATATTAAACATTACCACTATAAGCTTTCTATTGCTAAACTCTCAGTCACAACATCTTGATCTATCTTCCAAACTAATAACTGCTTGTATTGTAATCTTTGCTAGGTTTATATAGGCTTCCTAAAAAAATAATAAATCAAGTCTACCATATACACAAGTATTTATTACAGTATTGGTTATCACATTGTATCCAGAGCTTAAAATAACTGTATCCTTTTCGTCAAATTCCACACATAATAGTTCAGTTACTGAAGAACACAATTTCACAATAAGAGTTATTATTCTATACTCTATTATCCCAATACATTCAGTGATAAATTCACTTACTTTGCTCCATGAGTTAAATTATTCTCTTTTACGTCAACAATCCACACAAGTTATTTCAATTACTTTAGTTCCCAACTAACAAATAAAATTCTTCTTCTATACCTTTATTGCTGCAATACAAGGCTGTGATACTCACTTTAAAATTATAACTATGACTGTCAATTAACACAGTTGTATCCAGAACCTAAAAGAAATGTATCTTTTTCGTCAAGGTCTACACAGTTTGGTTCAGTTCCTTTAGAATACAATTTTGCAAAACGAATTCTTCTTCTCTACTTTGTTATTATTACACAATCTGTGATAATGTTACTTTAAAAATCACCACTATTTGCTCTTTATCGGTAAACTCGCAGCCAAAAACCTAGATCTGTCTTTAAAACTAAATTCCTAATGCAAATTTATACCCTGATACTACTTGATATTGTGATGCAAGATTACTAAATTACAACAACGATAAACAATTCAGAAGCTTTTAGCAACATGACAAAATTATAAAACAATCACCAATTCATAAGTATTTAAGTATACAACGTATGATTCCCAACAATCATTTGAACAAAACTGTGATAAACTATTGATTCAAAAATAACTAAATATAACCCTAATATTATACGACTTGTCTAACTCATAACACTTAACACTAAATTTAAACTGAAGTATTTGTGTGTATTTAACAATAATCCCCTCTTCAAAAGAAATGTTCACAGTATTTTTATGCTATATACAAAGACTTTTCAGTTTGTGCTCATATAGATTTCTCCAACATTTCCAGTACCCTTGATGGCTTTAATGTAGAATCAATACTTATGAAGATACAACACCTACCTCATGATTCCTGAAATGTTGATTTTGAAGCTCTGGAAGTATGGAAAGGGCTGACTGGTGTTGTGTATTATTATTTATTTGGGGCAATTCTCCAGTTTTTAGCATTATGTACGTTATGTATTAGTATTTCAAATAGCTAGAATTCTGAAATTGAGTTTAGTAGTTACTTAAATGTTGATACATATTAAACTTATGTTTTATTTTTCCAGCAAGACTGATACACACAATTTCCTTTCTTAACATAAAAATGTTTTAATATACAAACATAAAAACAATACAGTTTATAATAATGGTTATTACTAAGAGTTATCACAAATGATGGTTTATATACAACAGTTTTACAAACTCACAAACTGTACTGAATTTTATATCCGGTCTAGAACTGAATATTTTATCGATGGCCAAGGTTTATGACGAACAAGTTAATTCTGAAATGATATTGTTACTTCTCGTCTAAGCTAACACTATAATTTTCTTAGCTGGCCTTATAGCGTGTACTAGTTGACTCCTTCCATTAAATATATTTAATAACTTTGTAGAAATAATAACGTCCAAAGTAGTTCACTGAAGTTGAACAGTTTGTAATATTCGAAATCTATCACATTCCTGGTCAAATTCTCTAGTTTTCCGACAACTAGATGATAATCACAATTAGAGATTCCTAGGTCTATAGCACACTGACTGTATTTCTCCAATAATATCTAGGCTACCCGCTTTTTATAGGAATCGCGCGATTTTTTCAGCCCTTCAGCAATATTGTAGCGATTTTTTGTAAAAAAAATGCTGATTCTTATTTTCAAGAACGTTCTATAAATTTGAAGAACAGGCGGGACTTCCGCAATACACAGTCAAGAATATATGTGACATGCAAGAAAAGAAAACTATACAGAAACATTTGTAGGCACTAAAGTAAATGTACAATGGCAATTCCGTAACACTGGATAATGAACTCCTTCCAGTATAAGTTGTTCTGGAATTTATAGATAACAAATGTGGCAGTTAAATACTTTCATTCAGTCACAGAGTAGCTGTTCTCACTATTCAACGGCCTTCTAATGATGTAGAACATCATTATGGAGAACAGTCTGTCTACGTGTTAGTGCAGAAGTACTTCTCCAATTCCAAAGTCTGATGCATAATCCTTAATGATGAACCATTTGTTGAGGTGTGGCATTATAAGGATTGGCAAATTCCTTAAAATGTTGTGCAACATCTTTCTCACCATGTAATGGAATATTCCTGCTGAACTGACTCACCCAAATGACATCCTGTTAAACTTGTAATACCTACCTGGATGCCTTATTTTTAAATTTTGTCTTAATTGGGATCTGTCAATGACCCTTGCTGAAGTCGATCTTAAATCGAACTTGGCTCTGATAGCTTCTTGGTTACCTATTGGCTTGGAGTTGAGCTTACTAAAAATTTAGAAGTGATTTGCTCCATCTCTTTTTTGTTTATGATTACCAATGGTGAACAGTAGACTGAACTTGAAAGTTCCCCCACTGCGTCAACTTCGTGCCTCCCAGTGGCTTAGCGGCATGTCTGTGAACTTACAACACTAATAATCTGGTTTCGATACCCATGGTGGGCAGAGCACAGATAGCCCATTGTGTAGCTTTGTGCTTAATTCAAAACAATAATAGCCTGAACTTGTCTATCTACCAAGACATTTGGATACTGGTACATTACATCTAGTAGCTCTTTCTTCTTCTCTTCTACATTTATGACAGCCACATCTGCAATATCTATTTGTACCTCAATAGCTGTACCTGTTATGTCTTCTTCCCCCTCACAGCACTTCTTTAACAAATTGGCATGATAGATCTTGGTGTTCCCGTCCACTATCACTTTATAGTCCATTTCATTGATCACTTTCTGAGTTTCTTATTTTCTGTGAATAACAGAACTCAGGCCTTCTGACCGACTTTCAAACGCAAATACTTGACCTTCTTGGCATAAATGAGTTTTTGACTGCCTTGAATTGCAAACAAGCTCTTTTGAGCAAATTAACAGACCTATTATACTCTTCTTTTGAGGCCTAACAAATATATTGATATGCATTCTTCGTTTCTGACTCTCCTTCTCTTGTCCATAGGTATTTTAATATCTGCATTAAACCTCGTATTGTTCTTCTGCATTGTAACTCGAAAAATGAAAATCCTGTATTTGCTTGTAAGACTTTTTAATAAGCAAATACAACTGTTTGCAAGTATCTGTCCCAGTCAAGTTGTCTGTTTTTGCATGTTCTTTTCAGCATACTATTTAATATTCCATTAACTCTCTCGCAAAGTTCCATTACATTTAGGTTTGTATGGGGTAGTAAAGAATTTCCTAGTACTGATGAGTCTTCAGAACTTTTGCGTCAGTTCGGAAATAAACTGATTTAATCTGTCACTCAGAACCTCTTTTGAAAAGCCTATTCTGCACAACCCTTCGAGAAGGGCTTTACTTTCTCTGTCTCTATCTTCAACAGAGCTATGACCTTTAGATAACATGTCGCATAATTGATTACGATCAACACACGCCAGTTGTTCTTGTCAAAAACAGGTGCTACTCTGTTGAATGGCTATTCTCATAAGTTGCACATTGCCTATTCTTTTTAGATATTTTCCTAAGACAGATGCCACATGACCTGCAGAATCTGTTCATATCTGCAGTAAGCTCCAGCCAGTAAAAAGTGCTGTAGATTTTTTATGTCATTTTCTTTGCTCCTAGACATCCTTCTACATTCGACTCGTGAGCCAGATTCATCACTGGGGTCTGGTATTCTCTTGATATCACGAAATGTTTAACTTACTCAATATAATTAACTTGCTCTATTCCAGGTACTGTCTAAACGTTTCTGTAGTGAAGGAATTTCTCTGTTTCTTTCAGTTTTGCAGACCTACATTTGTGATGTAGCCTTTTGATATTTGCAAGGGATGTCTTGTTTGTTTTCTTTCCTTGAGCCCTAGTTGTAATTGCAGATGCTTCATCCATCTTCTTTCTTTCTAGTTACTTCAAACTCCTATTACTTGATATATTTTCAATAACTAAGTTACAGATGAGCACTTCCATACATATAGCCTCAAGGTTTCCCTTGTAGTTTGGAGTGTCTGCATTTATTTTTGTTTTCAGACTGTTCCACCAATTAGTACTCAGAAATGTACCTTGTCTGTTACCTGACCATCAGATACAAGACTGGTTCTCATTGCTGCACTACTGCATCTAATGTATCATAAGATCTTCACTTTCTTGTCTCGACCAAAAACTTTGCCTACTGGCATGTGATTTGTGGTATTTCTTAATGTTTGTCACATACTGAAGTCAACACTGATCCTATTAAGCCAACTGCTAACTTAAGCTACCATGAGTTGTGCACTGGTTAATTATGGAAATTACACTTACTTCTTGGGGTGAATATGAAGGGTTATCTTTATTACGTTTCTTCAGGTAGTAACATTCATGGTGGTAGTCAATACTTCCTTTTTTATTGCCAGCACTATCTTTGTAGGTAGCTCCAGCTGTTTATTTTGGCATTTCTGCTGTTGGTATCAGACTTGTACCCAGTTGCAATACACTCTATTTTATAACAACTATATTCTCTCTTCTCTCACTTATCTATTAACTTTCTACCACCTTTGTTGACTTCTTCTGATGAGCCACCATTGATTTCGACTTTAACTGGTTATTCTTCAACATGCTAGTTATACTCTCTCCACGGACTTTCATATACTGCTCTGCTGCTTGACCATCATATCCATATCTTTTGGTTCTCTCTCCTTTAGAAACAGTGAATGTCAGTTGAGTACACGATCATTAACTCTTCACATATTAGTAGATCTACCAGTCTCTCAGAACTGTTTTCACACTTAGCCATTCCAGTTCATCTTGTAAACATACCCCAGACAGTTTCTTCATGGTAAGGTTTAACATCTCTGAACGTCAAACAAAAACTTCCTTTTGTAAGTTGATAGTATATCAGCAAGTCTCTTCCAAGTTGTTATTGTCCATAGCCTCTTTTGACGCCAACCTACATATACTTGTTGGCTTTTTCCTGTGCAAAGGGGCTGAAACAGATTGCCCAGTTATCTTTATCCCTGTTTGGACGAATCTTTATATCTCTTCAGGAAAACATCCATCTTCATCAAAGTTGGGTAGCTTGGAATAGCTGGCCCTGACTCCTTTGTCATTTTTGAGTCCTTCTCTCTGTTGGTGAGCTTCACAATCTCAATTTATGATCCTATTTTCTCTATTTTTAGTCTCTCCTCTTTTTCTTTTGTTTATTTCACTGTCTTTTCTACTAAGGGCCTTACAAGTAAATACCTGGAATGTGAAAGCACATGTGCATCGCATTTCTCTCCTGTTTGTTAAGTTTACTCTTTTCAGATAAGCAATGAAGTATTAAAATATATAATTTTTGTTTTTATATATATAACAATAAAAACTGAATTTGGTCATTTTACTGGCTCGCTTTTAATTGTCATGACAAAGACCTGGCAGACCCTCGTGGTAATTTTTAACAGAATTAAAACCTTTTTTTTAAGGTTTCTTTTAATAATTTCTAACTTTAGTTTTTTAGGATAACAAATTCAAAGTCATGTGACATACCCGCAACATACGTGATGACTTGCGATCGGTTGAAGGAAACACACATACTATGATTTACGGCTTTTTTACTACTGAGTAAGATATAAAAAATCTAAAATTAAAATATCAGTTCATACCAACCAGACATATCTATAAGAAAACTGAATCATTTATTATAATTTTTTTTAACAATATTGTAAGTTTTATACTGGCTGTTTATCACTGAGCTGAAAAAATATGTATTGTAATATACTATACGATGTAAAAGTAGTGAAATTTTGAAAACAAAAAACAAAATTAGCAGTTGAAAACAAATTAAGTTTTTAACATATTGAACTTAAAACTAGTATAATTTACCAAGAAAGTAGCCCCCCAGTGGCTCAGCGGTATGTCTGCGGACTTACACGCTAAAATCCGGGTTTCGATACCCGTGGTGGGTACAGTACAGATAGCCCATTGTGTAACTTTGTGCTTAACTAAAAAAAACAGCCAAGAAATTAATGAGTTACATATTAACAGATATAAATTGAGGCAAGTTTATTACAGTATGTTTTAAAGTACTCCTTAATAATTAAATGTTCCTCTGGAATGTATAAGAATTCTCTTCCAGTATCTTGCTTCTCTGCTATTAGTGATCCAGTGGTTAGCGTGCTGGACTGCTGATCTGAAATTTTGTAGTTCGTGTTTTTTTTACCGTCAAAAGTAAATGTAAACCGCTTTCTGCACTTTCAGGCCACGGGTGCATTATAACAGCGTCTGTCAAATTTGCGCAAAATTCAACAATAAACAAACTCATTTATTAAATATAATAACAGCTACCTTATTAGCAAATTTAATCTTCTGAGTATACACGTATATATATGTGTGTGCGTGTTACATACTGTAAGTTGTGCTTACACAGATATAAAGCAGTTACAGTGTCCTGAAGCTAAAGGCCTTTTATATGACATACGTTGGTCAACGGAATATTTGTATCAGTTTGAAACATATGTCTAACTAATGGAAAATTTTTTATCGAGTATTCATGAAAATAAAATTTCGACCCTGAAGAATCATATTTGCAAATCTAAGTATTTTTATCAAGAATTTCTTATCTGTACACAGCACATTTATAGTTGGAAGACTTGTATCAAGTTTTGAATGTCTTTTCAACTTTTGTAGATAGAGGATATATATATTATATAATATATTGTTTATACATAAAACTCCCGCCTTTTCATTTTAAGTCGTAGATTATTTAAACAATAAAACAGCTTCACAAGAGAACTTTATATTATTGTTGGAACAAAGTTCACGTATATGATTTCAATGTAGGTTGCACAACAGCAACAAATTACGGAGGAAATTCTGTTCTAGCAGCCTGAATAAATATCATGCATACAATAGTTGAAATTCTTCGTGTTTATATCGGAATGCCCCAGCCAGTCAGTAAGTAGTGCTGATATAATTTATAGCACGGTGTAAACTAGTGGAACATTCCTGGAATGTTAGAATCGACAAGTATTCACGACTTGCTGCTCTCATTGTTTTCTCTGGCATCCGAAACATGCGGAGGGCATCAAACGAAAGACCATAAACGTCTTCCTATTTTAAAGTGGACATGTGTGAAATGTACAGTGAAACCAATAGCTGCAATTTTTGGGTTTGTCATACACACCAAAAGAGGGTAAAACGCTATCACTTGAACAGATTCCGACGAAATTTTGTTTCTATATGTCAGACTAAGGTTTACAAGCTAGCATAATACATCCCTTCAATATGGTATTGCTAGTTATTAAACTCTACATTCTTTGATGTTATTTCGCAATTACCAAAATTAGTTTATTTGATAAATATACAGTTGAAATATATATATGTTTTGTAGGTTATATATATATATATATGACTTTTTGAAAAAAACGTAATTTCGTTATGCTTTGGTTGTTGGTTGTTTAGAATTAAGCACAAAGCTACACAATGGGCTATCTGTGCTCTGCCCACCACGGGTATCGAAACCCGGATTTTAGCGTGTAAGTCCGCAGACATACCGCTGAGCCACTGGGGGGCATTTCGTTATGCAGTAGATAAGTAAACCAAAAAACAACAGCACAAGAAAAAATAAATAAAAAAGTTAATTGGGCCCAGCATAGCCAGGTGGGTAAAGGCGTTCGACTCGTAATCCGAGGGTCGCGGGTTCGAATCCCAGTCGCATCAAAAATGCTCACCCTTTCAGCCGTGAGGGAGTTATATTGTGATGGTCATTTCCACTATTCATTAGTAAAAGAGTAGCTCAAGAATTGGCAGTGGGTGGTGATTACTAACTGTCTTCCCACTAGTCTTACACTGCTAAATTAAGGATGGCTAGCGCAGATAGCCCTCGAGTAGCATTGAGCGAAATTCAAAAAACAAGCAAAACAAACAATTTCCGAGGAAGAGTTCGACGAAACTTCACCCTCCTGGGTATATAAACATCAGTACCCAAATACCTATAAGAGAGAGAGACAATCAGTGATGTCGAGAAACCCACTTGTTGAGAATTTTATAAGCAAAAACGGCTCGTTTGGGTTGAGAAAATATTTTACATAGAAGAGAGAACAACGTTTCGACCTTCTTCGGTCATCGTCAGGTTCGCTCTTCTATGTAAAATATTTTCTCAACCCAAACGAGACGTTTTTGCATATAAAAGAGAGAGAGACAGTACGTTAAATTTATATTTATAATTCATTTTCAAAATACCCTAAAGCAGTTTAAAGACTTATTTGGAGAATAAACCCCTGTATTCAATACAATCATAATGTTAGTGCTGGTAGTCAATCAAGACCATTTAAAATAGTTAGTTTGGTTTGTTTTGAATTTCTCACAAAGCTGCACGAGGGCTATCTGTGTTAGCTGTCTCTAATTTAGCAGTGTAAGACTATAGGGAAGGCAGCTTAAAATCACCACCCACCGCTAACTCTGATGCTTCTCTTTTACTAACAAATAGTGAAATTAATCGTCACATTATAACGCTCTCCCGGCTGAAAGGATTGACATCTGTTACCAGATGATTTTGTTGTAGTTAAAGAGATTGTAAGTAAATCCAAACAGTATAGTTTGATTGATAATATTCTTTATTACACAGGTCATCTAGGTGTGTAAGAAACAATAGACAAAGTGCCCTTATGTGGTAATTAGCCTGGTATAAAAAAAGGTCATTAAAACTGTGTTGTCACGCCATGTTTATCAAACCAGTGAATTTGATGAGAATCGGCTAACTGGATTTATACAAAGCGTATTTGTTCATTGTGACATACTGAATAAATGTAAAGATGTAAAGTACTGATCAATGAGTATTTTTATAGATATGATATTTCAAAGACTTGTACCTAAAAATGGATCACAACTTGTGTCTTAATTGATAGATTGAACTTATAAAGTTATGGGAATTAAACATATCTTTACACCTCCTTGTGATCTTCTGTTTAATATTACAGAAATAATAAGTAGATATATAAGTAAAATTATTATATCCATATACATTAATCAAATTTGAGATAGTCACTAATCGAAATATTATTTAGCCATTTATTCATAAGTCTACAGAATATACATCAGCCAAACCCCATCTGGGACGAGAGATCTTCTTTTATTGAGATAGACTGATGAAATACTCAACAGCACTTAAAACCATAGATGAACACAGATCAGGATTATTAGATGTATTGCAGAAGGAAAGATAAAATGTTGAAAATAAATTTATCCAGTGAAAATTATCTTTATGCAGAATAAAATGATGATTGTCCTAGGTAGTTGCGTTAAAACGAAAATGTCGACTACAGAAGACTTCGAGGTCGTTCCCCCACAAAACAATGAACTTCTGCTAGTGTGTCCAGTTTTCATCTTTTAAAGGTTCCTGACGATGACTTACCCCGTCTCCTCCTCAAAGGATATTGCATCCAAGTCGCAGAATTTATTATTCTATTTGGCACTTTTCTGGTAAACTAAATCGGAGCCACAAGTTGGAGAAATTCAATCTGAAGATTTAAAAACATCGATTTTCTTTTCCTTCTAAGGTGACGTAAACTGTAAAGGATTCATGATGTTAGTATAAAAAGAGAGTTGAAAGTGGGGATACGAAAATTGAAATTTTATACGAAGTGATTATCGTATCACTTCGTTTCTCTAAGGGGGAAAAAGAGTATGAGGTAACAAATTAAATAAATGAATATATATATATATATATATTGTTAAGGTCTTGTATATTTTTCATTTATTACTTCTTGCATCAGTTAGTTTACCTATGAATTTCTAGTCACATTAAACCGTTAACTCACTTTCTAGCTGATCACTTTTATTTTGAGTAAATACGTATGTATTACGAAAATAGTAATAGCTTCCTTAATGGTGATTTACATATATTATTAATGTACCAAAACATTTTGTAAATTTAAGACCACACGAGATGTACAGTTCTCAAGACTTAAACAGTGATTAGTTATCTTGCCTTAAGCTTCAAGTGAATTATTGGTGTTTGTCATTCGATATTGTTATTACAACTTTACAGAGTAGCCTAGGTTTTTTTTAGAAGTCCGTGTTTGTCTATACTCTTGACTCTGAATTAGGAACAATTATGTATAATATACAGTGATAGCTTCTTCTTTAACTGCAACATGACACACACACAAACAGCTGTAGGTAAGCGGTAAACGTACAACAAAACACATATCAATACATAAGCACAGTAAATGTCTTGCAATGAATACAAGAAATAATTAGAGTTGGAAAGAACAAACTGCAAAAGGTATAACCCTAAAAACTAATAATTGTAGTAAATATACCTGAAGATGGTTGAGAATATTCTGTACCACCAGTATCGATCACCAGATAATTAAATGTAGATAAAGAACCAGTGTAATTCACACAAATTCGGTGAGACAAAGGCTTGTCAACGCACGATGTTCTTTAATTCTCATGGTCAGTAATTGCTGTCACGCTAAATAAGTACATTATGTTTCATAGAATAGTTATATAATCTAAACCTTTTGCAAAGCTTAGTCCTCAAAATAACTGTAAAACAGAAACTTTTTGTTACAATCTGATATGTCTTGGTATTTACAACTGCTTTGTTTCAAATAAATTCCTAGTTTATACTCTGTAGCCCTGCAATGCATACCTCAATATCAAAACGTCTGAAGCGAATGAATTTAAGGTGTTACATAAATATTACAGTGTTAATAACTTTTAAGCATTGATTAACACAAAACACAAGGTATATTTCTTGCCATACTTAACTCCTGTTGGATTGTTATCTATTTCTATTAACGTCCTTTAAATATTTCAGTTTATTCTTAGTAACTTCTTACCACCTAATCTCACAATTTCTCAGTTTTTAGTGGATTCTTAATTAGCTGTCGATTAATTAATCTTATTCAGGATAATATGCACCTGTTTGTGTTTTAAGCTCAGAGAAATATTTAGAATGGCTAGAATTTCTATTCTTATGAAAACATGCATTCTTCATAGTAGTTTAACTAGTATACTTATACAGAGTGTTAGAAAATAATAGAACCATTGACACTTCAACGAATTTTGCAGAATGTGTTTCTCATGGTGACTTTGTAGTTTGAAACTGTGGATTAACAGTAGATTTAACTCTCATGCTTTAAAATTGTCATAATCAGTGACTTTTTGAAAAGATACAAATTACCTGTAGGTCCAGACTTTTAAGATACCCTGTAATGATATAATCGACTGGCTTTGGGGTGGTTGATGGGACAAAGTAAACCCCGAAAACCATTTTTTACAAAAATAGATGAACTGTTTATGACATAAAACGTTTTGGAGTTCGTGAGACAACTGGTAAGAGCCGGATTGTTATAAGAGAAAAATGAGGATTTTGACCTTGTATACATATTAATATTAGTAATTTTTAATAAATATAGTCTATTAAACAGACGTTTCACATTTTTAAAAATTATGACTTAGAACTCTTCCAATAGACCGCACTGCCTGTATGTGTTCTTATCTTAAAGTCATTGTACTTATGTTAAATAGTCAAAGTCAGTGATGTCGAGAAACCCACTTTTGAGAATTTTATATGCAAAGACGGCTCGTTTTGGGTTCAGAAAATATTTTAAATAGAAGAGCGAACAACGTTTCGACCTTCTTCGGTCATCGGCAGTATTAAGCTTAAAAATAGTCAAAGTGTTCCGATCCCATAAAATGAATGTAAGTCTAAGAAGTGGTACGTTTTCATTTCTGACCAAAACTGTGCAAACTGAACAATGCTCTTGTTGTGACCAGCAAACTAATTATAATAACTAAATTGTATAAATGTTCCCCAGAATACCTGAGTAGATTGAGATAGATGCTCGTCTCGCGGCGGAAGCAAATAAACATGAACTTCATCTAATTTCGACAGTAATTATAGTATGTACCCATTGACCTTAAAAGAACGTAACTACGATAATTATGAACGGGGCTCAATCATACGTAGGTATGCAATGACGTTATATCGGTTATTGACAATAATTGGAGATAATTATGGTTTCAAAGTTATAGTTTAGAGAATTTTGTTTGCTTGTTTTTGAATTTCGAGCACACGTACACAAGCGCTATCCACGCTAGCTGTCCCTAATTTAGCAGTGTAAGACTAGAGGGAAGGCAGCTAGTCATCACCACCCACCACCAACTCTTGGGTTACTCTTTTACCAATGAATAGTGGTATTGACTGTTACATTACAATGCCCCCACGGTTGAAAGGGCAAGCATACTTGGTCTGACGGGGATTCCAACCCGCGATCTTCAGATAATAGTCTTTAGGAACAACAGCTGTGTATGTAATTAGTAAAAGTACGACTTATCCTTGTTTCAGCTATACGAAATTCTTGTGTAGGAGTGACACTAATTACATACTAAATATTTATGTTTTATGTTATGTATTTTACAATGGTAAATAGCGTTAGTCACGCAAATGACTAGAGTTTTCACTTTTTTGTGTAATTTTCTTGAAAATGTAATGGTTTAGACACGTAAAAAATAACAATATTATCCGTCAGCTTACAATTTGAGTTCTGTTCTTGAAATTTATACACGTTTAAATGTAGTGTCTGATATTATGTATAGCTATTGAAAAAGTCTTACCTTTCAAATTACATTTATACACGTCTCCCCAATATAAAATAAACAATGTAATCTAAAAATGTGAACATTCCAACTTTTATTTACAAAAATAACCTTAAATCAGCTTTAAGAGAGAACATCGTTACCTGTAGAGACGTGACCCAATTGATAAAGCACTTATGGTAAGCAATTACAGGCGTGTTAAAAAAATTGCGTAGGTTAAATATCTAAATTGTCAAGATAAAGTTAACTTTCATACAAAAGTGTTTTATTTTTTGAAAATATCTTCATAAGTCTCTGCCTTGTTACATAAACGTCATGAAAATATCTAACTTTCTGCTCTTAAACCTCTCTCTCTCTCGTCATAAACACATTCCCAGTTGTCATTTCATTCGAAGTACTACTATACGTAATAAACGATTCTAAATTAATCCATTTGCCATTGAATAAATTATTTGGCTCATAGCAAACCGAACTATACCATTGTTACTTGTAACAAATACACAGTAATATATAGCGTGGTACTTCATAGGTTGTATTAGCAATTATCACATTCTTTTTAAACGGTGATTTATGAAGAAAGTTTTAGTTTCAGTAAAATGTACTAAAACGTTTCAAGCTCATAAAAGTTAGCATTAATGTGCCAATACATTTCTACGTAACATCTTTTCATTTTCTTGTTTTACTTGCAGTAACCTTACTACCATTTGTTTGAAATTTTTTAAATATAATATTTGAGCAATTTCATCTTCTCTTAAAGCTACCAATAGGTTTGAACTTTCAGTTTATTTTACAGTAATTTTAAATATTTCTGTCTTTTACGAAACACGTTTTAAGAAATATTTTAATTTTTAATTACTCTTGTAGATCTCTTCCAAGTTGAGAATAAAAATTGTGATCTAAACTCGTGAGCATATTTTATTTAGAAAAGTAACACAAGACATTTCTAATAACTAATAATTGAGAGAAAACATGTTGTCTACATTACTAAGAAAAAGCATGAAAACCATTACTTGGCCTAAAAACAAAAAACGCCACGTGTTTTATGAATCCATGAAAATATCATTGCATTAAAAGATATAATATCTAAAACATATACAGTTTAAGACCAATTACAGTTATTCAAGAACTATCTATCTTCATCTTTAAGAATGTATAAGACTAAATAACGTGCCTGGGATGTAATAATTATCCCAATTCATGAGAAAAATATAACATACCATTGGAAGCTTGAAAGAAAGATCAGTGCTGATGTTCATCGTAGATATGTTTATCAGAAGAGGTGACGTGTGTAATCATAGCTTTTTCTTGAAAGACGTGTGAGATATTAAAGGATGTTATCTGAAGAATGAACCATACGTCATTAAAAACTAGCGTTCAAAATGTTTATAAAGTAGTTATATAGGTGTGTTTTTCTTTAAATGACCATTCTTGAAGCATCATTTCTATATTTAATGGCCCCCTAGATGCTCAGAGGTACATCTGCGAACTTACAACGTTAAAATCCGGGTTTCGATATCCGTGGTGGGCAGAGATCAGATAGCCCATTGTGCAGCTTTGTGCTTAATTCAAACAACAACAACTATATTTTATGTATTGTTTAATATCTGTTTGCCCTGAAAAAGGATGCTTACCTGAACTTATAACTGATGGACAATAGATTAATTGTAAAAGATATCTTTCATGTTTCAACCATTACAGTTGTATAAAATTGTATCCTTAACTTTCACATCTCTAGAGCTTGTTTCTTGCCGATTTCGAACTTTATGCATATAGATATCTATATAAATATAATAGTACTGTCTGTTGTATGTCCATACATACTTTGCAGAGTGTTGTTGAAAGCACCAGAACAGGCATAGGATTTCATTAGGTTCATGGAAGGGTATATACAAAATTTAAATTCTGTGGTTTTTCCCACTACGTCGCCCGCTATTGATGGATTTTGACCAAATTTGTCAAGACGATTTGTTGGATTAGTGAGAAGATACATATAAATTCCCAGTGTTGGTTTTTGTGGGCACTTTTTTGCATTTTTTACTGCCACTTTGACCACCAGTAAATACGAAATTCGGCATGAAGGTTTGTTGGGTATATGCAGAGATACATACAAATCTCCAGTTTCACAATTTGTTCTTATAGTTTTTAACGTTTTTTCTACGAAGGGAAACAACTTTTTTACGTTTAAGATAACCTTTCATTAATCATCAATTTCATAACTTTCGTCCAGAGAACAGGCACTTCGGCTAGTACTACAGTAGAAAAATCACAAACACTAAATAAGACTTGTCGCACCTACAGAAACATATTTAAAACTAACCATTCATTGGAAGCTTGAAAGAAAGATCAGTGCTGATGTTCATCGTAGATATGTTTATCAGAAGAGGTGACGTGTGTAATCATAGCTTTTTCTTTCTCAGGATGTGACAGCTCTGTAAAGAACCTTTAAATCTCAGTTCTTTAAACTATGTTCACAATATTTTTCGTCTGGACAAATCCTTATTTGAAAAAATCAAAGAAGCCGATTTCACAGTGTGCCTATAGTATACCCAAGTGATCTAAGATTCAAGTAATCAAATATAGTTAATTTCTGTCAGCAAAATATAAAAACGTTTCCACAATTAGAATCTCTACAAAACACATCATGCACTTGAAACACATAAATGAATTCACTATCCACTTTGAGCTAGAATTTTGGACAATATAGTTTTTCACTCCTATAGACTATTTTGTTTTACAATGTAAAACCAAATGAAATACACATATTTAGAAACCACATCTAAATGCTACCCGTCGGATAAACTTGAAAAACCGAACTCCAACTTGCAAGTTGATGGATAATACTGTTATTGTTTTATGTGTCTAAAACATTACATTTTAAAGAAAATCATATATAAAAGTGAAGACTACAGCCATTTGCATGACTAACACTATTTGCCATTGTAAAATACATAACATAAAACGTAAATATTGAGTATATAATTAGCGTCACTTCTACACAAGAATTTAATAAACCTGAAACAATGTTATATCCTACTTTCACTAACTACGCATACAGGTGTTGTTTCTATAAACTATAATTATTTCAAACTATTTTCAATAACTAATAGCACGTCATTTTACACTTTAATTAAATATGATTGACTACCGCCTATAATTCCCGTAATCACGTTCTTTTGGTTGCTTGTTTTTTGAATTTTGCTAAAAGCTACTCGAGAGCTATCTGCGCTAGCCTTCCCTAATTTAGCAGTGTAAGACTAGAGGGAAGGTAGCTTATCATCACCACCTACCGCCAATAAATAGTGGGTTTGACCGTAACATTATAACGCCCTCACACTTTGCATAATAATAATAATAATATCAAACTATACGTTAAATGTAACAAAGTAAACTAATATGTACTAAACAAAGGATGACGTCATAGTACACCTCTCTACATCATACGCTTGGCCATGCCGACCTAGAGGGAAAGGATATATTTGTTTATAATTTTGTTACGAGTTTATTACATCTGTTACGTTACACGTGTGGGTTTAAAATTGTCGGAAAGCATATGCCGATGTTCGCAGAAACTTGAATAAGTGAAATATAAACACATATTAATGCTACAAAGAACCTACACATTTATTTTCACCAAATACATTCATCTTAATACAAGGAGATATTATTATTCCGAGTTTTTGATATCAACCTAGTAAGTGCAATAAAATTCTAACGACTTTTTACAAGAATATTTTTAGAAATTTTAAAACATAATTAAGAATGCGAAGATTTGCAGTATTTACATTTAGTATATAACCTTGAAAAACATTGATTACAAGTGCCAGGAATAACTAAACGATAGATTTCTATTTATTTATTTATTTGTTACATAGTTGAACATTAAAATTTACGTTGCAAGTGATTTTGTAAGTTATACATTTAGATACATAACCATAGCCCTGGAAAGTTCTAGTTGAACAATTTAGAGTTGCACGAAAATTTCAATTTTTCTCTTGGGATAAATAAAGCTTCAAGAACTTATTTTCAAACATACACACTCACAGTATGGAGAGCAACCTACGTCCACGGTAGTTCTTTGGTAGAGATTATAACAACAAATGAAACGGGTATATATGACATCACACTTCAAAGAAGACACAACTTTCTTCCACCTAATAACCATGAAGTATACTTTTTTTCGAGTCCGAAATAGAAAATCCTTTGCGCGATATTACAACATTAAACACACTTTGCATAATAATAATAATAATATCAAACTATACGTGAAATGTAATAAAGTAAACTAATATGTACTAAACAAAGGATGACGTCATAGTACACCTCTACATCACAATATCGAAATGTGTGTGATACTTGGAATATGTTAAAACAAAGTTTTGCACAAAATAAAACGTTTCTTTCTATAACAGCCTTCGAACCTATTGTCTAATATTTTTAACGCATATTTCGTTGAGAAACAGAAACAAACAGGATCCTGTGACTAGGTAGCACTGTGATAAGGTAGAAAGTATTTTGATTTACGTTCTTAAGCTTCTGTTTATAACAATAACTTCATATTTAATGATAGAAAGGATGAAATCGATAGTTTCGGCGAAACAACCTGTCCCTGTCAGGGTGGACGCTACAAACTGACCATCTTGGCGTAAAACCAACTTCCTGAGAAAAAGCTGGCTGGCAAAAGTTTGAAGGTAGCACATTTGGAGATGGTAAAGGCCAAGCAAGAGAGTTGAAGGGTCGAGAAGATATCATTTGCAGAGTATTAAGATGAGAAGGCCATGACATTTGAATATCTCTGGAAACAGGATTAGAAACCGAGTAATGAGGTGGGATAGGTCTACTTATGGCTGACCAGGGATACGAGCAATGGTCAATCCTGTTGGATGTCCTTAGGTGTGAACAACTATTGACCTCAGACCGGTAATGGCCAGTTGCTTGATTTAATGTATGGAAAAAACTGCAACACCAAGGATTAGTACAAATAATCGTCGACCTCTGACCTGAACTCATTTCTGAGATGTGAAGGGCATTTGGTCTAGTTAGATTGGAAACAGGAGAGTCTTTTTTTGTTGGTTCTTTCCAGAACGAAGGAGGAAGCTGTCGCTGACGAAGTGGCACTGAAACTTCCACGTGACTTGACATCTCTAAAGTATCATCACGTTTCTCTGAATCTGGCTTATATGTCAAGCTGTTATTTTCTTCAACAATATGGTTTTGCATTATGCTGCAATTTGGTTAAGTTGTATTCTGTATACAATTGCAATCTCACACCACTAGGTTATTTTTTGTTTTACAACAGCTTGTGACGTCACACTGGTTTTACAGAAAATTATTTCGATCGTCTAGGTACTTTTGCCACAAGGCTGGTTTAGCAATACGTAACACTGCTTTGTCCTCAGAACCTATCATGTCGCATAAGAATTTCTTGCTGCCTTCTAATTTAAGTTTTTCTTGAGATGTCCATTCTCATGAGTTTTTTCCAAGGATACTGATTATATCACAGGTGTAGATATTGTTATCTCGCAGTTCCTCGTTGACAGAAGTCCTTACCGCTGCTTATCGTTTTGAAGAAAATTCCTATAACAGTTATGATGCCACACACATTGTTTCTACTGCAGATCGTGGAGTTACAATAATTGCTCAATAATTCATGATGTTGTGATATCAGATAGCTGGGTGTTCAATCAGTGTATCACTATATATCCTTTTTCGAATCCATATATCTATTAATATTAACACGAGCTTTCAGATACCGTTTGCACATACGTCTATACGTACCGTTTATAACAAACGCAATACATAATGACTTGATTCATTGCCTTAAGCAAGTTCACGTAACGTCTGTTTTGCGAGAAAATAGTCTCCAAACCAAAACTCATGCAGGAAACATCACTCAGCTCGCAGTCACTGTTAAAGCTGAGTGCTGAGGATAGACAGCAAAAGCGTGACTTGCGTGTTGCCTTTCACCCTACCGATAGTGAACTCCAGTGCCAGCTGCTGCACTGAGAGTTCCAATGCAGAGATCGTGTATGCAGTTGGTGCGCAAAAACATTTCACTAGAATGAATTATTTTATTGAAAGTCTGCATTCTATGGAGTGATGTTGAAGACTGGAATGCGTATTGAGCAAACCGAAAAATGTACGGATATTACGTAGAGCTCGCTAGGAATGTGAAGCAGTTGAAGCACGCGCCACGAAGTAGATTCTTGTGCTTTCTGTTCTGTGTGTTCAGCGGCATTACAAGATTGCTTTGTGCGTGATATTTTCCGCGGAGCAGTCAGTACTTTATGCTAACCACGCTTGCTAGAAGACAGTAATGGCAGTAACGGTAATTAAAGCAATGGCATAATCGTTCCTCTTCACGGCGCTTGGCATGTGAACCTGCACTGACTAGACATAGTTTGAACGTTTTCCTCGTGCATGCAGTTGCCCTGTTCTCGAAAGACGATAAGGGTCTTTGTGACAAGAGCAACGGGAATATGAAAAAGATGTTTTAGTGAAAAGCTTTCTGTCAAAAGAGGAATTTACGAATAAAAGTAAAAACTCATAAGTGAAGCTAGACTTGGATCCAGATTAAAACTGTCGAACAGATGTCGTCTGGAACTTCCGACAAGGAAAATAATATTGTGGTTGTTAAATACAAATTTTTTAAGTTGAAGTGAACGAAAGTATGACGAAGATTGCTCTAGCCCCTTATCTGTAGACTTACTACTGTAGATAGATATTACGTACCAAATGAAATCAAAGGTACTCTCGTTATTTAATACTGGTATTTAGTGTCTTTAACAGAATGAAAGGAAAAAGTGCCAGTTCTTCGTTGACAGACATTTTGAGTTACAAATGTTGTATCGAGAAGAAGGGACAATCGAGGTTTGAAAAATAATAATTTAAATGTTGTGTCAAGAAGAAGGGACATTCGAGGTTTGAAAATATTAAATTAAATGTTGTGTCGAGAAGAAGGGCATTCAAGTTTTCAAAAATAATAATTTAAATGTTATAACGACAGCTCTTAGGGATGGATGAAGGGAGTAACATTCATAACGGTCAGGTGGGTTAAGGTGCTCAACTCGTAATCTGAGGGTCACTGGTTCGCCGTGAGGGCGTTATAATGTGACAGCATGGTTCGGGTGTTCGACTCGTAATGTAAGGATCGCGAGTGAGAATCCCGTTACATCAAACATGTTCGTCTTTTCTGTTATGGTGACGATATAAAGTGATGATCAATCCCACAATTCGTTGGTAAAAGAGTAGCCCAAGAGTTGGCGGTGGGTGGTGATGACTAGCTGCCTTCCCTCTAGTCTTACACTGCTAAATTAGGGACGGCTAGTGCAGATAGCCCTGGAGTAACTTTGCGAAAAATTAAAAATACAAATATAACGTTAATAACTACGTCAATCCATTCATAACGTTCACTTTTAGATAAGACACTCAGAGAGATCAATAACAAACAATCACTGTCTTAGACTTTTTAAAATATATAGACAGGAAACACAGTCATGAGAAGTAAGACAAGCTATAATGGAAAATAGAACTTTGGAATTTATTTCACTATTCTAAAATTCGTACACTTTATAAAAACAAAACTTACTTTCCTGAATTAACTTATATATCAAGGCAGTAAAAATTAAATTTAATATTCAGAGAGACTTTTTTAGTCACATTTTGTATTTTAATTAGTGTACATATACAGTGTTCCCTCGTGTATCGCGGTAGATGCGTTCGAAAACCCCTCGCGAAAGGAGATTTTCCGCGAAGTGGGATCGCCAATTTTTACGTATATATTTATGTGCATTTAGACTTTTAAAACCCTCCCATTACAATACTGTTCATTATTGCTGAAATAATAAGAACAATTATTAAGATATTAACCCTTAAAATTAAAATTTACATATCTTCAGCAGGTGGTGTCTTTTCGGGGGACATCACTTTCTCTTCTGTGGAAGGTGAATCGCCAATTTCTTCGTCGGTCGTTACAACTTCAGGAACAGTACTTGCCACCGGTACCCTTTCTTTCTTGCTCGGCTGGAAAAACATTGTCATTGGCAGTTGTTTTCTCTGCCTCTTTAGCCTATCGAAAATCATTTGATAAGGAGTCATCAGTTCTTTTATTTTATTGCAAAATTGTACTGATCGAACCATATCGTTGTCCCATTCCTGTGAGCACTCCTTCACTTCGTTAATTAGTTTCATTAGTTTACCTAACCGCTCTAACGACCATCCACTTTGCTCGATTGTTTCCTCGTTCACTCCGTAATGGCGGGCTATGGACGCATAAGAGTTTCCTTCTTTTACCATATCTAATATCTTCACCTTTTCGGCGATGGTCATCATTTTCCGTGAGCGTTTAGGCGTAGAAGCATCCTTAGAAGTATTAGCACGTTTAGGAGCCATTGCAGGGGCTTTAAACACACACAAAAGTTCAAAGACACAGCGTAAAACGATCTGAACCGCGAAGCACGTTGTTTCAAACAGACTGAGAGGTTCACCAAGGAAGGTACTTGTGTGTTTGAAAGCACCAATCACAGGCCAGATATGAATACTGAAAGCACCAATCACAAGCCAGATATCAAAACGGGTGCCTGTCATTGGCCGTCTCTAACTTCTGCACCTTTCACAGCCCGTCTTACAGAGCCCGCGAGATTCCACAAGGAAAGATGCTGCCGTGGATGAAATCACCAATCACAGGCCAGACATGAATATTGACAGCACCAATTACAGGCAATCAAAATGGGTAGCTGTCATTGGCCGTCTTTCATTTCTGCACCAATCATAGCCCGTCTTGCACATCGCTACGCCATGAAGCTGATCTCGCGTAGCCTTCGCAGACGCACAATGCGTACATCTATAGCCTTTCCAGTTGGTTCTGTTTCCATTTTTACGCTGTTATAAACTCAAATATATGTTTATATCTCAAAATATACCTGTTTTTTTTCTTTACACTATTAATTATATTTATTTTTAATATTTTAATGGTATTTAATGCTATATTTTAGATTTAATGTTTATTATTTTATATATATGTATATATATATATATATGTGTGTGGGGGTCGCCCGAGCCCGCGAAGTGGCAAGGGAACACTGTACTCCTGTTAATTTTACATACATTCTTGAGAAAATCTTTAATCTTTGCAATGATTTAAAAATTACAGACTAGCCGCAAAAATCATGATGATTGTATCATTTAGAGAAAAAAAGAAAATGATATTGTGACTCCTACTTTGGACCTTCTGAGATGTAGCTCAACATGTTTAATTTGGTCGGTCCCCAAAGCATTGAATTATTAAGTATATAAACGAAGTTTGTAAATATGTTTCTAAAATAAGTTAGGAATGCCTTTCACACAATGTTGATAACATTCATTTTGACCGATGCTATTATTACTGTATTCCAGAGTACAGATTTTATAAGGGTACTAGATTTCTTCCACCCCAAAAGGTATGTTATTCTTAAGGAAAATGCCCCCCGCTAGTACAGCGATATGTCTACAGATTTACAACGCTAAAATTAGAGGGTTCAATTCCCCTCGATGGTCTCAGCAGGTAGCCCGATGTCGCTTTGCTGTAAGAAAACACACACAAGCTTAAGGGAAAATTTAAAGTGTGTGTTTTTATATGCAAAAACGGCTGTTCTGGGCCCAGAAAACACTTCAAATGGAAGAGCGAACAACGTTTCGACCTTCTTCGGTCATCGTCAGGTTCACAAAGAAAGGGTTACTGGTCGGAAGCTGACCACGTGTTTGGGAGGGGTTGTATAATTGAGTGTTGCAATGTAGAGGGCGCGGTTTGAATATATAATTTTGTCTATAATATTAATATAGGTATAATGGTGTTCCTTTATATTGGTTTATTTTGGGTTTGAGTTGTTGTATAAGTAAGGCTTCTTTAATTTTTCGTTTGTTTATGTTTGTTTCTTTATTTAGTATTTTAGTGTTTTCTATGGTTATGTTGTGTCCATTTGACTTGCAGTGTTCGAAAACGTGTGAAGGTGACTTTTTATGTTCTTTGAATCTGGTTTCCATTTTTCTACTTGTTTCTCCTATATAGAAGTCGTGGCAGTTATCACATTGTATTTTATAAATAATGTTGGTGTGGTGTTTGTCAGTGTAGTTCTTACATAGTATAGACCTTAGTTTTGTGCCTGGTTTTTGAATAAATTTAGTGTTAACTGGAATGTTATATTTTTTACTAGTTTTTGCCAAATGTTGGTTATTTGTTTGCTGATGTCAGGAATATATGGTATACAGCAGTATATGGTTTCGTGATTTTTTGATTCGTGAGATATATTTACTTTTGTTGGTTGATTTTGCTATCTGTCTAGGTGTGTGCGTATAATGTTTTCTACAGTTTGTGGAGGAAACTTATTAATGTTGATGAAGTGTTGTTTTATTTTATCTAATTCATCGTTAATTTTATCTGGTGAGCATAGTTTTATGGCTGTGTTTATCTGGTTTCTTAGTATGTTGAGTTTTTGTTTTGTTTCATGTGCTGAGTCCCAAGGAATGTATAGTCCAGTATGGGTGATTTTTCGGTGGATTTCTGTTTTGAATTGTGTGTCGGTTCTTATAATTTTGAGGTTAAGAAATGATATTTGATTGCTTTCTTCCTGTTCACATGTGAAGTTAATGTTGGGATGTATAGAGTTAATGTGAGTGAAAAAGTTAAGTATGTGTTCTGTAGATTCGAATCCCGCAATCGTGTCATCTACATATCTGTACCAGTATAGTGGTGGATGTAATGCTGTATTAATTGCTTGTGTTTCAATTTGTGTCATAAAAATATTGGCTAGAACTGGCGATACTGGGTTGCCCATGCTTAGGCCATTTGTTTGTATATAGTTTTGGTTGTTGAACATGAAGTTTGTCTTTATTGTGGTGAATTCTATGAGGGTTGCTAACTGGTTACTGGGAATGTCTATGATCGGGTTAGGGTCTCGAATATAGAGTTCTAAGGCTATCTTGCAGGCTTCTGTTGTTGGAACTTCTGTGAAGAGGGATATAACATCGAAACTGGCCATTAAGGCTTTATGATTAAGTTGATTTAGATTGGACTTGAAATTAAAAGAGTCTTTGATGAATCCAACAAAGACACATGAGACGCAACTAAACAAATTACTACTACAAATAAAAAAAGCCAACACAATTTCACAAACACTTTATTCCTACCTACGTAAAACCGACTCACGCACACCGCAAATATACGGCATCCCCAAACCTCATAAACCAGATTGTCCATTACGACCAATAATGTCAACATATGAATCGTTTAACTACAATCTTGGTAAATACATAGCATGGGCATTCTCCAAATATGCAACATCAGCCAGCTCATTCATCAAAGACTCTTTTAATTTCAAGTCCAATCTAAATCAACTTAATCATAAAGCCTTAATGGCCAGTTTCGATGTTATATCCCTCTTCACAGAAGTTCCAACAACAGAAGCCTGCAAGATAGCCTTAGAACTCTATATTCGAGACCCTAACCCGATCATAGACATTCCCAGTAACCAGTTAGCAACCCTCATAGAATTCACCACAATAAAGACAAACTTCATGTTCAACAACCAAAACTATATACAAACAAATGGCCTAAGCATGGGCAACCCAGTATCGCCAGTTCTAGCCAATATTTTTATGACACAAATTGAAACACAAGCAATTAATACAGCATTACATCCACCACTATACTGGTACAGATATGTAGATGACACGATTGCGGGATTCGAATCTACAGAACACATACTTAACTTTTTCACTCACATTAACTCTATACATCCCAACATTAACTTCACATGTGAACAGGAAGAAAGCAATCAAATATCATTTCTTAACCTCAAAATTATAAGAACCGACACACAATTCAAAACAGAAATCCACCGAAAAATCACCCATACTGGACTATACATTCCTTGGGACTCAGCACATGAAACAAAACAAAAACTCAACATACTAAGAAACCAGATAAACACAGCCATAAAACTATGCTCACCAGATAAAATTAACGATGAATTAGATAAAATAAAACAACACTTCATCAACATTAATAAGTTTCCTCCACAAACTGTAGAAAACATTATACGCACACACCTAGACAGATAGCAAAATCAACCAACAAAAGTAAATATATCTCACGAATCAAAAAATCACGAAACCATATACTGCTGTATACCATATATTCCTGACATCAGCAAACAAATAACCAACATTTGGCAAAAACTAGTAACAAAATATAACATTCCAGTTAACACTAAATTTATTCAAAAACCAGGCACAAAACTAAGGTCTATACTATGTAAGAACTACACTGACAAACACCACACCAACATTATTTATAAAATACAATGTGATAACTGCCACGACTTCTATATAGGAGAAACAAGTAGAAAAATGGAAACCAGATTCAAAGAACATAAAAAGTCACCTTCACACGTTTTCGAACACTGCAAGTCAAATGGACACAACATAACCATAGAAAACACTAAAATACTAAATAAAGAAACAAACATAAACAAACGAAAAATTAAAGAAGCCTTACTTATACAACAACTCAAACCCAAAATAAACCAATATAAAGGAACACCATTATACCTATATTAATATTATAGACAAAATTATATATTCAAACCGCGCCCTCTACATTGCAACACTCAATTATACAACCCCTCCCAAACACGTGGTCAGCTTCCGACCAGTAACCCTTTCTTTGTGAACCTGACGATGACCGAAGAAGGTCGAAACGTTGTTCGCTCTTCCATTTGAAGTGTTTTCTGGGCCCAGAACAGCCGTTTTTGCATATAAAAGTTCTCAACAAGTGGGTTTCTCGACATCACTGAGTGTGTGTTTTTCTTTTAGCAAAGCCACATGGGGCCATCTGCTGAGCCTACCAAGGGGAATAGGACCCTCTCATTTTAGCGTTGTAAATCCGTCGGCTTACCGCTGTACTAGTGGGGAACAGAAAAAAATTTAAAATATAGAATAACTACATGGCCGCAGATTTTAACTTGTTAGGTACTGACATTTAGCTTGAACGAGTCGCTGATTTATTATGCTACCTATGTTACGTCTTATGATTTTAAATAGCCGGAAATTTTAATTTTAATTTGAAAGTTAATTAATTTATATTTGTCAAAAAAATTGATACCCTCAATTTGCTTTCTTAACTTAAATATATTTTAATATACAAACAACAATACACTTTGTAATAACGGTTATTACAAGTAACGATTTCATATAGAAAATATTTACAAACTTACAAACAATATTTAATCTTCTATCAGATCTAGAAATAGATATTTTATCTCGGTCCATGACGAGCGAATTAATTCTGTTCCTGACTAACCTCATGCCACTTACAAGTTGACTTTTTACCAGTGAAGATATTTAATGTTCTCGTAGAAATGCTAATGTCCAAAGATAATTCACTAAATTTAAACGGTTTGTAATGTTCGAAATCTATAAACGTTCCTGGTAAAATATCTATAGTTTTCCGATCAATAAGCTTTCGAGGCTTATAGTATACTTACTGTAGTTGACAAACAATATTCTGTTTACCTGTTTCTCAGGGTGTAAATCTATAAATTTTATGTGAAGTTCTAGAAAGTCCAGCTAGCCCAACAATATTCAAAGATACGCTACTGCTTTTGTAAAACATATATTGTTGACTCTTACTCTCAAGAATCTTCTACAAATTTAGAGAACATGCAGAACTTATGCAATATACATCCAACGATATACGTCACATTCATAAAGCTGAAACAAACCCAGATATTAAAATACATGTGTAACAGTTAATCCGTTAGAAGACTAGAACAGCTTTCAACATTAACTAGGTATATAGATAAAATTGCAAGTAGTTCGGTATCAACTTTTTCTTTAGTTAGACTACTGAGTATTATGTGTCATCTAAGTTTTTAATTGAGACAACTCAGCACTAACTAGGTCAATAGATGAGTCTGCGAGGAGTTCAGCATCGACTTCGTTATTAAATTAGGTTGCTAATGGTATTCAATACCTACAGTTTTAATTGAAACTACTACAGCTTTCGGTATTAACTAGGCCTATATATGAGTTTGCAAGCAATTCATTATCATCTAACTTTTGATAACTAGTATTTTTCTGCTTTTAGACTACTAAATATTTAGTTTTAAAATCCAGGGTCGATTTTCCGCAGTGGATACAACAGATACCTTAATTTGTCTTTATAAATGTAAATTTATCACATTTAACTTTTGGTAATGAAAACGATTTCAGTACTTCTTCAGTCACGATTCTCAAGGGCTTTCAGTATTACCATATTTTCCGGTTAATAAGCCGAGGCCAATTTTCAGCTCTGAAAATGAGGGTTTTTGCTTATTACCGCCCAATAAGCGGAGGCCATTTTTAAGAAGCGACAAGTTTCTTCAAAATGATTTCTAAGTCTCGTTTCAGCGTTAGCATGCATGTTGTGTGTGATCATTGGCGTTCTGTAGTAAAGCAGAACGTGTTGTATTGAGACAGAGATGGAATCAATATGTCATTCGTTATTGGCTCCACTTATTGTAATTAGGTAACCAATGAAATTCCAGAATTTTTACTCAGTAATTAAAATCACTAACCCAGGGTATAAATACCAGGGGTTTGTAGTGGGAGTTTATCATTGTATTGGTGCTTCTGACGATGAAGATGATGAATTTGATGGATTTTAATAAATTTCTGAGATTAAAGTGTGTATGTTTTTATGAATTTTGTTATTTTTATGAATACATGTCATTCGTAATGTATAGACCTTTTTCTACTAATAAATAAAGTTTATTTAACTGAAATAACTCTGTCGTAACTGTGAGATCAAAGGTATGATTTTGGGGCCGATTTTGGTCTTCGGTATTTTTAGGTCCAAAGCTGGTGATCGGCCAATAAGCCGACCCCCAAAAATCAGGTCCAAAAGTTAGGGCCAGAAATTTGGCTTATTAGGCGGAAAATACGATATATAACACTTTAAGTGAGACCAGTAGCCAAAATATTTTTTACATCCTCACATGAAAATTTCGTTATAACCTAGATATTTATTTGAAGCCGCTATGTTTTCAGTTTCGTCTGGATCTTCAAACGATATTTTTATGCTCCATCATTTAGTTCTTTATGTATTATACTGTGAGGTTTCGAGTGTCATGTAAGTCTTTAGATAGACTTTATGCTTTCGGCATCATCTAGGTCTTTATACTGACTATTAACCTTTAAATATATAGGTCTCTAAAAGAGTCTGTTATGGTTTCCGAACCATCTAAATTTTATATGAAACTCCAAGAAAACCTGTCTAAGCCAGAAACTTATGTAAGTCAAAAGTATCAAAATTTTGCAGCATTATCTTTAGATTTCTCTTATAAAAGGCCCTCTATATGGCGTAACCTGCATAAATTGGACGGAAAACTATCTTTCACTTACCTCATCTATCAAGGAGGATTAGAACCTGAGTAAGACTGGAAAATACTTATGATTAAATATTAATTTCTTATTTAATTGATAATTTCTATAAATATTAATAAATTATTGTTTAATTAATAATTTGGTTAAATATTAATAAATTCTCGGACATTTTGTTACGGTAAGTATTGGTTAAATAGATTTTTCCTTTTTCTGCCGTCATTACTTTTGCAGTTAAATTAAACAAAAGAATGGAATAAGACAATAAGAATATTTACTTTACCTAGGTAATGCAACTTGTCACCTGAAAGTTCAACTTTCAAATGTTCGTTTAGTCTTTCTATCTTCACTGGAATTATACAGTGTGTAAAATTGAAATACAGAAAACTGACGCTTCAGCGTATTATTGCAAACATGGACGACTGTAAAAGAGCATCTGAAATGACCATGAAAATTGACGTGTTAGATGCAGTTGCATTTTTATGTCATTCAATCAAATGGGTAAAAGATAAATGCATAATAAAGTGCTTTCGAAACTGTGGAGTTATTCTTGATAATGGCGGAGACTGTGAAGAAGTTGTTTGTTATGATGATTCTAGTGAAATCCAAACTCGGATTGAGAAGATTGATGCAGATGATTCTGTGAACGCGGAAAGGTTTGTAAACTTTGACAAGAATGTTTTAACAAAAACTGAAATTGATTTAAAATCTATAATAGAGATGCAAGATGGTAACAGTATAAGAGATTCAGAAGATGAACAAAATGAAAAAGATAGTGAGGAAATAGAAATTCCTACTTCATCGTAAGATGTTAAGTTATATTAACGCTATCAAACTGTATGCAAAAATGAAGAGGGAAAATGAATTTTATGAAAAGGCCGTAGAATTGGCGTTTTTTTTCAAGCGCACTGAAAAACCCATTAAACAAACGAAGTAGTTGAAATTGAACACTTTCTTCAAATAAATTTGATTAAGATTTTGTGTAATTTTGTATATATTGAAAGTCTATTTTTGTTCTTATTCTACTAAATATTCACAAACGTCTTACTTCCCTTGAGTCAGGGCCCGGCATGACCAAGCGTGTTAAGGCGTTCGACTCGTAATCCGAGGGTCACGGTTTCGAATCCCGGTCGCACCAAACAAGCTCGCCCTTTCAGCCGTGGGGACGTTATAATGTTTCGGTCAATCCCACTATTCGTTGATAAAAGAGTAGTCCAAGAGTTGGTGGTGGGTGGTAATGACTAGCTGTCTTCCCTCTTGTCTTACACTGCTAAATTAGGGACGGCTAGCGCAGAGAGCCCTCGAGTAGCTTTACGCAAAATTCAAAACAAACAAAGAAACAAACCTTTGAGTCAAGCAAGCATAACGCTTTGCTCAAAAATTATATATAATTAAAGAAATGTAGGCTCACTATGTCTCAGCCGGAAATTCTGCATAAGCCCGGAAATTTTACTCGGTCCCGTGCTATTCCGCCTTAGACAGGTTTTATTGTATTTGGTTTTGAGTATCACAAAGATCTTTAAATGAGACTATCATACTTTCCACATCTTCCTTTGAGGAGACTACTATGTTTCTGGTATCACCAGTAACTTTGAAATATCATTAACAGTGACGATACCCAACTTATGACTTACGTATGAATAGTTACAAAAGTACTTTGTGGTTTGCCTGTTATTCATAACTAAGACTAATTATTATCAATTGTACTTCTTACTGAAGTCTTATCCATTTTTCCATATAAATATTTATATAAAATTAATATATATATTTATATAAAAAGAAGAAACTGATTAAAATGTAAACTAATAAATGCAATATAAAGTTGAAGAAAAAAGTAAAGAAAATCGAAAACAAAACTTTTCATTTAGTTATTTCACATTATATTACATTTAAAGTAATTTACTTTTCTCTCTAATTTATTGTGAAATAAATCCATGGACTTACCGCTGTCAGAAAATACTTACATTAACTGAATTTGTATATTTAAAGAACAGTTCGAAGAACGCATGTTCTAATGTCACTCATTCATTTGATTATTAAATGTTTTAATTTTGTAAAAATCAACTATACTAAGTTTTGACACTATTTATTGTTAATATTACGAATATAAGTACACTTTCGATAACAAGATTTTAAAACAAAGTACTTGTTGAACAAACAAGAGTTTTACAAGATAAGATATACATATTGCAGTGTCCCGAATTGAAGCGGTTACTTTAAAAAGTTAGTGTAACTAGCTAAATGTTATAGAAATATAAAAATTCGTAAATAGAATCATCTCTAATTTTAAGTATCAACCAAATGCATTCAGAAATACTAAATGTTGTTGGATAAAATAATCACAATACAATTTGATTGTTGTAATGATGACTTATTACACAATCTTTCAAATATAGGTCAGAAATGGCCTAATTAATAACGTGCCAACGAGCGGATTGGTATGTCCAAAGTTAGAGCCATAATGTGTCGCTAATCACGCTCTGTACTTTTGTCATAACGTGTTGCTAAATACGCTCTGTACTTTTGTCATAATGTGTCGCTAAACACGCTCTGTACTTTTGTCATAATGTGTCGCTAAACACGCTCTGTACTTTTGTCATAATGTGTCGCTAAACACGCTCTGTACTTTTGTCATAATGTGTCGCTAAACACGCTCTGTACTTTTGTCATAACGTGTCGCTAAATACGCTCTGTACTTTTGTCATAATGTGTCGCTAAACACGCTCTGTACTTTTGTCATAATGTGTCGCTAAACACGCTCTGTACTTTTGTCATAATGTATCGCTAAACACGCTCTGTACTTTTGTCATAATGTGTCGCTAAACACGCTCTGTACTTTTGTCATAATGTGTCGCTAAACACGCTCTGTACTTTTGTCATAATGTGTCGCTAAACACGCTCTGTCCATGGAAGCGTTGAGCAGGAACAGTTAATCTTATTACTCATTTAAGGATATCGTGTGAGTAGCGGGTGTTGCAAACTATATATAGTTGCTTTCTTTCTAATTAGCAATTCTTGATTATGGAAGGCTTTATCTGAACCTGTCAGTTCATCATCATTGTGATCAGATCCACTTCAAAACGCGTGTTGTCAGTGTAGACCAAAACATAATAATTAAAGCATATTTACAGTTATTTTGCACCGAATGAGATGACTTATGCTAGTATACGTCTATATGTGTGTTTTTTATAATAAAACCACATCTCGCTATCCGCTGTGTACACAGAGGGGAATCGAACCCCTGATTTTAACTTTGTAAATCTGTAGACTCACTGCAGTCCCATCGAGGGACATATAATTTATCCAAAACAGTTCAATACTGATGTTTTAAGAATTCTACCTTAATTTGAAAAATGATTAATCTTTTGCAATACACGGATTTTTACAATTTGGTTTGTTTGAACTTCGCGCAAAGCTACTCAAGGGCTAACTGCGGTAGCCGTCCCTAATTTAGCAGTGTAAGACAAGAGGGAAGGCAACTAGTTACTGTCACCTACCATCAACTTTTGGGCTACTCTTTTACCAATGAATAGTGTGATTGACCGTCACATAATAACACAACCACAACTGAAACAGTGAGCGTGTTTGGTGTGACGGGGATTCGAACCCGCGACTCTGGGATTACGAGTCGTGTGCCTTAAACACCTAGCCATGACTGGCCAGTTTTGACAGATTTTTCATTTCATAGTATATTAACGCAGTTATCAAGAATGAATATTGCCTTACGATGGGTGCGTTTTGTAATTGTTATTGGGCCTGTAAACAATGTAATTTATTAACAAATTAGTTTTACAACATTTTCCCTTGCTAAAGCTTTTATATTTCTGTCTTTGCAACTTTCTAGCGAGTTAATTTGAAATAAACGTATTTAAAACAAAGTTATCAATGTCCAGGAAAAATTAACTTTTTAAGAGATTTTTGTCAATAATTACGCAATTTTTCAATTTTATTCTAGGAGTCACATATTAAGTAATGTCTATAAAGTTGTCTTTGAAATACATCTCATTATGTAAGTTTATTTAACGTACAAAACTAAAATGTATTTGGAACACACACATTTTTAGCTTCCGATATAAAATTTAGCAGCTTTTACATGTTTGCGGACTCACAACGCACGAAATTGGGTTTTAATACCCATGATGAATAGAGCACAAATAGCGCATTCTATAACTTTATGCTTAGCTTCAAATTAAATAAACAGATCTTGGAGAATAATTTTCCATTCCTCAGTGGTTCGGTAGTGAGTTCGAGGATTTGCAGCTCGACAATTTGGGATTCAAACTCCGCGTAAAACAAAGCTCAGGCAACTAATTTTAAAGCTTTGCACCAAAAATAAAACAGTTTTTTGTAACTATTGTATCTAATAAGAGTTTTGTAAGGTACACTGTGCACATAAGTGACGAATGTAAGAGATTGGTAACGTGGTAAATTAAAACTGTCATTAAAAACCACTAAATTATGAATCATTCGACGAACCCATTAATTATTGGCTCTAAGTCTGCCCTTTGCATACGATGTTTAGACTATAACTTCATTGCATGATTTTAATGTTTTGCACTTTTATATGAGAGCTTTAAACTAATTATATTTCAGACTGTTGTGTGTAGTAATAAATTTTTAGTTCATTCATTGAGTAAAACGTATTTCTTTTATGTTTATAACTGGTTATTAGGGAAGGCGTTGTCATGAACGTAGAATTACTTCCCAAAACAATACATGCTTTCTAAACAATGACTACTATACTAATAGCTTAATGTCTGATGTATGGAGTTATTTTTCCAAAGGCCTTCCCAGTGATGTTCTGTTATAATTTTTAATCTATTATTTCGCTGGTTTCGATTCGAACCAAAACTTTTTGCATGCGAGGCAAGTTCACCACCCAGTGAAAGAGCAAACCCTTTAGCAGTTCTCAGCAAAACGCATTTTAACCAAATTATCATGTTCTTCATTCTTATGTTATGAAAAAAAAACAATGCGATAGATTTTCTTTGTCATTATTTTTCACCTAATTATTTTTGTTTATGGAATAGCTATGAGTTAGGCACCAAATTTTATTGTGATAATCTTTTTTTCTTTTTTTTTCGTGTTTCATGTTCGCATTCTTAGTCAATGCCTACAAAGGCAATAAGTACTATTATAACTGACTTAAAAAGAAATTAAACATCAACTAAATCTTAATAATGTATGACTTTGTGGTAAGTAGATATACTAGGTATTTTATATTCTCTTTATATTTATTGGGTCATTCAAATAAAATGGGCGGATTTTTAAGTAGAACATGCTTTAATTTTTGCACAGCCCATACTGTAAAATAATCACTTACATTCAGTTATTTTAAAGGTGATTTATTGGCTGCCATTTGTTTCATCGCATTTCCTACTATTAAGTATTACCTTGCGTAATGATAATTTAGTTAATGAAACCAAATCTAGCGAGTGATACAAGTGTTCAAAACTGCGAAGTCAATCAAGATATCCTAAGGTACAGTCAAAATTTTAAAAGTTTTTTTTACGTTCAGTGTTATGTAATTTATTTTATCCTCAATTCTTTTGGCCTTGTTTTAATTTTTATGCATACTTTTTATTTTGCTAAGTCCTTGATCTAGCAGATTATTATAAAGTCAGCATAAACATATACTTAAGTTTATGTGACCTAGTTGTTGATGCATAGTTTTGTCCTGCTTATTTTCTTTCCTAACCATCTTATGCTTTACATTCAGCTTTGAGTTTCTCTTTATTTTCTTTCTTATTTTATTCTTTGGGATAAATGAACAGTGTTTATTGTAACCTTCAATACCAAAGTGTTCTCTTCAGGCATTGCTATATAATTAATTTCAAGGTAGTGCCCTTCCACATTCAAATTCCTATATAGGGGAGAAAGAGCTGTTTGTATAAATATTTTTGAATGCCTCCAGTAGAGGATTTCAGATGGAACACATTTGTCTAATAGCATCCCACTCTGCCATATTGGATTGCAAAAATAATAGAAGTATATTACTAAACAACTACTACTTATAAATGTGTTCTAAACCATACTGTATAATATACATCTTTGAATATGTAGAGATTTGTTGAATCTGCTTAGAAATGAATATATTTGAAAAAAAAGTATAGTGTTACAGTTTGTTCATTGCTATAACATAATTTAGAATGTTTGGCTACTGATAGGACTTCTGCAATAGTTGCATAATTCTTTTGGTTTAATAAGAACCAAAGTTCAAGTTAGATTAAGATATTGGTTGTCTAAAAATTGATGTTTTGAATTTGTTCTCGTAGGAAAAATATTTCAAACTTTAAGTTTCATTTGCCATTCACTGTTAATTGAATTTGTAATTTTTCTTTCATCTTTGTTTACATGATGAAGATAATTAATCAAGCCATTGTTTAAACACTTTAGTCTTCCTTTGTTTTCTTTATTGTGAATCCTTTCTATTTTATGTAATTGTTCTTTTAATCACTTGTCGCTGAATTTAGTTCAAATTTTAGGCATATTTTACACTGAAGTATTTATCAAACTTTTGAAGTCATCTACAAAGAACAAATTACCACATTTTCCATAAATATTATGAGAAATCAGGTTTTGAAACACCAACTGAACTTTAAATACTATATTCTATAGAATTAACTATGTTTGTTTGTTTTGTTTGTTTTTTTGGAATTTCGCACAAAGCTACTCGAGCGCTATCTGTGCTAGCCGTCCCTAATTTAGTAGTGTAAGACTAGAGGGAAGGCAGCTAGTCATCACCACCCACCGCCAACTCTTGGGCTACTCTTTTACCAACGAAAAGTGGGATTGACCGTAACATTATACACCCCACGGCTGGGAGGGCGAGCATGTTTAGCGCGACCCTCGGATTACGAGCGCACCTTAACGCGCTCGGCCATGCCAGGACAATTAACTATGAATTGTCATTGACAGATTTCTTCATGTTTTTTTTATCATGGTTTATCCAAAATACCATCAATAATTTATAGCCATAGAATTAATTACCAATAGTACCACCATTTCAAACACATTTTAAAAAATTATTTTCCCGCCAAATTGCTTGTGGGTCAATAACTTTTTTGTTTACAAGGTTCCTAATAACATTTGAGCCATGCAAATGTAAATGAAAATGCTACCAATATCACAGTTAATTGCACTAATTACTTCTGCAGTTTTCCATGTATTTTACAGTTTTGATTAGTTCTTCAAACTGAATGATGTATTAGACAAAAACATAGGTGTACCCAAAGTAATGAACAGTATAAAAATTGTTGTTGTTTAGAATTAAGCACAAAACTACACAATGGGCTATCTGTGCTCTGCCCATCACGGGTATCGAAACCCGGATTTTAGCGTGTAAGTCCGCAGACATACCGCTGAGCCACTGGGGGGGCCAGTCTAAAAATAAGACTAACATTTGAGAATTAATGACATCTACTCTTTTTGAACCTTTAAATGGTTCAAACTTTCAGAGTTATTTTTAAATATTTTTTCTGCAGTTTGAAAATGGAAAGGATGTAAATTACGTTTGACATTTGAAATAGTTTCAAAGATTACCTCAGCCGTGAAGTATATTAATATTCTCTTACTACTGATCAAAATTAAAAATTTGTAAAGGGCTAGGGTAAGCTATCTAATGTTTATTTTTAACATAAAGAAGCTGAAAATTTAAACAAAGAAGATATTTAAAATAGCTTTGTTTAACCTCTGGAATTAAAATATAAAATATTTCATGATTAGTGGGTAAAGTACCACATTTTCAAAA
The DNA here is from genome assembly GCA_011833715.1 of Carcinoscorpius rotundicauda. Lineage (NCBI taxonomy): Eukaryota > Metazoa > Arthropoda > Merostomata > Xiphosura > Limulidae > Carcinoscorpius > Carcinoscorpius rotundicauda. The sequence goes on from CM022396.1 coordinate 27,449,981, forward strand.
TGCAAGAAAACACTGAAATACAAGATTTCCTTGTTGCCATACTTACTTTTAACTTCTGACTACTGTTTATATATACAGACTAGAAAATTCAAGATTCATGGCCCAATTTCATAGTTGTGTTAGTAAAGTTTAAAGATTCTTATAAGTGATCTGATAACAGTCCCAAACTTAAATTGTAAACTCAAATGTTCAATTTAATTATGAACAAAAATTTATTCTAGTGGACTCACTTTTATCTTGGTAAATCTGAAATAATGACCTCATCAAAGCTATTTTTAAAATTTTACATGAATAGATACAGAGAAGAAAAAAATGGGTGTAGCTTATATTTATCTCCTTACATTAGACCATAGACAGAAAACATTAAGGTCACAAATCATATGAGTAATGAATGCAGAACAAAAAATTATAACATAGTAATAAGTATGTTCACCACAAGACAGATAGCTCACTCTTGTGAAATTATTTCTGTCCTTTCATTCACAGTTTGTATTTTTTTCTTCAGTGTGATGACATGTGTAAAACAATTAAGTTTCTCTGCCTATTCTTATATTTTGTTTTAGACAACTTCTAGTACATTCAAAAGGGTTAGTATGAGCCACATAACACTTGCAAGCTCTGACATGTCATAAACAGTTGGAATCAGAGTAGTTATAAAGGTGAAAAATAGCTGTAAATGGGTTGGTGCAAAGGATCTTTCCCCTTTCCTGGATGTCAGTCTTGGGGAAATACTACTTAGGGTAGAGCATGACACATATGGAATTATAATGTCTTGTAAACATGATTTGCGAACAACTCTGACTGACAGCATTAACAAAAATACAGTTTAAGAGAGGTGAAACAAAGAACAGGAAAGTGAGAGCTCAAAAGAAGAATGAGTCAATGCATGTAAAACTAAATTACCAATTTGCTAATTGAAAAGGTTGTTTGGGCTGAATAATACAAAAAATTGAAGCAGACATGATAAAACTTTAGCTTCAAAAACTTTCAGATAGTTAAAATACTTAAAAGTAATGGATAAGGTTGTCTTATATAAAGACATTGTAGAGTAGAAGAAGCAAACCTCTTCTCAAATATACAAGCCAGAAAACTGGATATAATAAGTATTTTGTATACAGAGTGTTATACCTCATTTAAATATACCACTGACAATATATATTTTATTTCTATTCATAAACAATCGTTGGTGACCTACAGAGAGTTTCATGCATGTACACAGAAATCTCAGAAGTTAAACACTTATAGCAGGCAAAGAAATGAATAACTTGCAGGGATGAAGTTGGTTTATGAACATCTATATGATGAATGGCTACTCGAGGTTGTTGCATTATACTTTCAATGAATAAGAGGTAGAGATGAACATTCCTGCAGATACTGAAAAAGTAAGAACCAATATTGAATTTTGTCAATAAAATGAAACTAAGAGAACTCAACAGGAAATCGAACAAACCATAGCCAGAATCTAAGATAACAGTCGAATTGGGGGGAATGGCATACAGATGTAAACCTGTTTAATCACGATTGAACGCATCTTTTTATAACACTTGAGAATGAGGTATTAGAGACTAAAACAACCACAGTTAAGAATTCCAATGAGTTACAAAGACATCAGTTATTGGAGATTCGAACTGAGAACAAACCTACTGAAAACTCATGATGTAATAACCATTCTATTAGGACAATCTGGTTGGGTTGAAACAAGTGATTTGTAATCAAATTTACTTCAAGAACATGACAAGCAGAAGACTAATACAATGGAAATGAGTCTAGTAAAGAAAATCCAAGTTATAAAAACAAAGATCTCGAGATTATATGCTTCCTTGACGAGAAATCTGAGATACCATTGTGGAGTTGTTAAAATGTATCATGAAAAAGTTCGAAAATATTGAAATGAAGGGTAGACTCTTCTTCTGTCCAAATACTCTGGAATTCTTGACCTTGAAGATAATTTACTCAGTCCTGAATAGAGGAATTATAAAATGAGGTGGTTGAATGAATTTTTCAGTAGTAGTATTGCTCTGATACAACCACCATTCACAATTGATTATGTTACTCCAGAGTAATGAGAGAGGGTGATCCAAAAGATAGGAACGCATGATCTATTAGCCATGCAATAAACTGAATGAATCTCACGTGAGCTTGACACAAAAGAATGAGAAGTTTTAGGGATTTCCACATCCATAAAAGAGAGAGAATCAGCATTGTAGTAGGAGAAGGAGACTGAAGTAAAAGCCTGATTGCTCCTTCCATAGCTTGAAACTTGAAAGAGGTTGGTTGAGTGCAACTTTAGTATTGAAAAACACACCCAAGTGGACAAGATAATGTTGATGTCAAAATGTTTCTAATTTGATAAGATAGCTCACCTTTTTAACTTCTGAAAGGATAATTAGATAACGGTCTTCTGCTAATTTACGGGATGGGGCCAGGAAAAGCCAATCGTCCATATAATGTATGGGCAGATCCAAGGAATGCAGCTGATGAGAAAAGGCACCAACAACTCTGCAAGAGACAATAGGTGCTGGTGTAAGACCAAAAGACTGAGACCAGGACTGTAGCGCTTTACCCTTGTGCACAAACCTGAGAAACCTTTGAGAATATTCTGCTATGGGAGTGTGGAGATAAACGTCAGCAACATCGAACTTGGTCATCCAGAGCCCTGGTGCAAAGGGCCATTGTAGAGTGAGTAGAGATTCAATGGTTAAGTGAAGAGGCTCTAAAAATTGGCTGAGCCAAAATAGATTGATTGGACGCCAATTTTCTGTCTTCTTGGGAACCGTGAATAAATGTAACCAAAATCCTAAAAGGAAATGATCAACCCTCTCTGCTGCCTTTTTGACTAACTTTCTTATGGCCTGTGAATAGAGCTCCACTCACCATAAATCTGATGGAGGAGAAAAGCCAATCAGCAAACTATGGTGGAGGTGGGATAAACCGAAATACCAGCCCTGAAGCCAGAACTTGGAATATCCATGTATCTATGTGAAAGCTTCAAATATCCAAAAAGAGAAATAATCATGTATACGCTGCTTCCATGTCCTCCTTCGTCCGTGATTGTCACTAACGTTATTGTCTTAAGTTCATTTAAGCCAGAGATGCTCCATAATAGAGTTCATCCCTATTATCGAGCATCTCTTTCTTAAATGAACTTAAGAAAATAACGTTAGTGACAATCACGGGGGAAGGAGGGCATAGAAGCAGTGGATACATGATTATTTCTCTTTGTGAATATTTGTAGCTTAATTGCGCAAATTTCTCAGCATGAACAAATAGTGACTTGCAGTCCTTCCTGAAAACAAATAAGTCGTAGCATCAAATGCAATAGAAAAGAACTCCAAAACCTCACAAACTATTAACTAACTGAAGAAAAAGAACTGGATATGACTGCTCAAAATGATCCTCTATTAAAGCTGATGTAGTAAAAGAAGGAGCTATTAAAAGTGTGTCTAAATTATTTCCAGTCATTCTCAGATAATTTAAAAAAACTGCCTCAGAACTCCACAAAGAGACACTTTCTGGTTGTATTTCACTATGAATCATATCATATACAGCCTCAACTGAGAGTAACCGCTCTCTTGGTTGTTGAGAAACACCAGGTAGCAGAGGTAGAAGAGAGGTCTTGTTGACCTCCGTAGTAGAAATACTTACTCAGACATTTATACTTTATTATTATAAAATAATGTATAGTTATAAATGAGCCCCCCCCCAAGTGGCTTAGCGGTATGTCTGCGGACTTACACGCTAAAATCCGGGTTTCGATACCCGTGGTGGGCAGAGCACAGATAGCTCATTGTGTAGCTTTGTGCTTAATTCAAAACAACAACAAGTTATAAATGAGAAGTACAGGTAGAAATTAGAGTTTGCCTAAGTCTTTTGAGTGGTGTATAAAAGACTGGTGCAAGTTCCCCTTGATAAATAGTTATCTTCATCGACAAATATAAGCCTGAAGTAATCATTGACCCTGACAAGACCAGGATCCTTCACCAAGGCTAACCTTACTTATCTATACAGACCATGGAATGCCGACATTAATATCAGGTTTTCCACCACTAAAAGTTCTACTAATTTTTATTCTGTTTTTCTTAGGAGCGTTGACGCTTACATAAAACTAAAATAAAATCTACGAGCATTAATGAACATACTAAGGCAAAACTACATGCTATTCACAGAATCTGTTTTAGAGCAACAGACCAAATCACCCATTTAATCAAAGTCGCAACCACATCTAAAACCACGGCAGATTATATCCTCTCTAATAGTTACTTTTACCACTTTTTTCATTTCAGGGCCAAACTCCCATACTGTCGAACAGCCAATACTTCCTTAACAACCAATAAGACTTCGTTCCACTCATTCTGAGCCAACAGACCCCCAAATACCAATACCAAAATACCAGCCCTCTACAAAGTCACATTCAACATCAAAGATAAGCACTCGCAGATTACAATACTTACAAAGTATTCACTGCAGGTACAGACTATGAATCTACAAATTATCATGTGTGATGCCTCTACTTCCGCGGACAATCCCATCTAACCTGCCAAGAAACGTAAACAGAAGTAACCAAAAAGAACAGGCAAACACAGATCGAAAATCGGACCAATGAAGACTTTCAGAATTCGACTAGAAACACCAAAACTCTGCAGCTTCCCCAAATCTAGCTGGATGAGACCGAAATCTCCTCTGATGCACGTAACATCATCTTATAAAAGATGCCACTCCTGCACATGATCAGCTTAAGCTGTCCAGTGCCAGATAACGACGTAGACATAGTGGTCTTCACTTAAACCCACTCTTTTCAAACCTATAATTTTTCAAAAGCATTTATCAATTATTTTCTTCCAAAGATTTATGTGAGCATGGTTAGGGCAATTTTATTCGATGCTCTAACCGTGAAGGTGGGTTTTCTCGGAGTACTTCTTTATCCCCCAAAACAAAATTTCTATTCAGCTTAGGATCCATAGATCCTAACCCTGAAAAGTCCCGTCTTATTTATTGTATGCTTAAAAATAAAAAAAACTTAAAGCCTAAAACTTTCAAACGTAGCTGGATTGTATCCATCACCTGTTCTAGTAATTTATTTAAACGAATAAACTGGATTAAAATATTAATGAAAAAAATCACTTGTAACATATTCCTCACTCCTTGACAAATCATTCGTTCTTTAGAAAGCCTATATTCCTTTGAAATGTTGTGCTTTCGTCCATGTCTCATTATCTGACCAAGTATAATCGCTACAGTCAAGATTCGCCACATTAATATTCGTACAAATTCTTTAAGCCTGAATTTCCAGCTTCGTAGCTTTTTATAACGCTCTATGATGATATGCACTTCATCTTACCCCACACCCCAATTTTGTCCAATGCCAAATAAACTTCTACAATACCTAGTTTATATTCAAAATATTAGACCCAAACATATTCATGTTTTAGCCAAACCGTAATACCACGTGCCGGGCGAAGAGAAAACACGCTGTTTCTGAATACTCTTGGTTGTTTCTCTAGCCCCCGAAGGAACTTATTAGATTTTAAACCATTATACCTGTCAAGTTTTACTTTACTCTCAATGCTTAGATGCGCAAAGCATGGGAAGTCTGGAGATTGAGAAACAGCTATAATGTCAGTGGATATTTTTTAATGTTATATTTCACGTGAGGATGATGTAAGAAACCATAGCTATGCCCCACAATTGATGTATAGAGGAATGTTCCTTATAGAGCAGCCAATAAGAGTGTTGCATTATAATTTTATTTGTTGGACGTTTTGTTTATAAAATAGCACGATCGTGTGGAACACCATAGGTTGCCCCTACCACCACCACCCTTTGTAAACTTCATTTACACCAATGACGTAAAATTACATGTATGTCCAAGAAAACTCCGAAATCCGGCTTCATAAACAAAAGACATCGTTGATGCTATTAGAAGATAGTATGTGTTATTTCTTAATTGTTTGTTTGTTTGTTTTTGAATTTCGCGCAAAGCTTTTCGAGGGCTATCTGCTATAGCTGTTCTTAATTTATCACTAAAAGATTAGAGGAAAGGCAACTATTCATCATCACCCACCGCCAACTCTTGAGCCACTTTTTTACCAACAAATAGTTGGATTGACCGCACATTATAACGCCACCACGGCTGAAAGGACGAGCATGTTTGTTGCGACGGGGATTCGCACTCGCGACCCTCAGATTACGAGTCGAACGCCTTAACCCACCTGGCCATGCCTGGCGTCAATGTCTCGCCCAAATATTGTTTATATACTGTACCTTTTGATTTAATTTTTATCACATTTTTGATGACACCTTGAAAGTTTGTTTGTTTGCAATTTTAGGTTTCTTTGTTACAAAGTGAGAATTAATTTTGTAGGTAATTATATAATTATAGGTTATATTTTTCAAGATGAGAAATTACACATTGTTGCATAAAATTGGCTTCTTCTCAAAAAGACGTGGTTCTATTTGAATAAAACAATTTCCAAAAATGTTTGTCAGTTGACTTCAAGAGCCTAAACATTTTCGAAAAGTAATTGGAAAATACAAAAGACATACTTAAACGAAAAAAACAATTTCGTCTAAAAACAAAAAATATGGCGATTCAATTAATCTAAAGAGAAACTTAGTGTAATCGTCCACAATTGACAGATTGTTCAAAAACTTCTTGAATATTTACAAAAATTGTTGATGTTCGACTTCATTTGATTTCCGCGTTCAAGTCTTATAGTTTTTCACAAAATATACATCATACTTTTTTGTCAAAATAATGCCATATTTTCCAAAAATCTGCATTTATGAATAGAAATGCAACATCAAAAATTAGTTTATTCTAACGCGAGAGTCAATGATCATGAGGGTAAGACATTGTCCTGGATTCGATGCGGTTATACTAGAGTTTCTGTTGAAGGTAAAATGCTTAAAGAGGAATCTAATCGATAGAAGAAAAAAACTGGAAATAAGAAAGAGTATTAGAAATAAAATACTTTATTTTTGTCATTATACCACTTTCACTGTCTTGTAATATACGTTGTTTGATAAACTAACAGATGTAAGTGTGATTGATCAGACCTAAACCAAGAAAAAGTTCGAAGGAATAGTTCGAAAATATTTATTGTTTCTACTAGTAGTGCAGTATGTATGTTAGCTGCCATGCAAATGTTAAAAGTCATATTTTATGTTCACGTCAAGGTCAACATTGAAACAACATTTGGGGAGTTTCATTATATTTTTTGAAGTAAAAGACTGAACCCTTATGCATTTTTATATAAGAAACTGGTCTGGTAAGCTTTCTTTGATTAGAGTAGGTATTAAAATACTTCGATTTTAAATGATAAAGTCAACAATGTAGGGCTAACTTTCAAATAAGCGTGAACAGATGAGATTATTTAGTCCTGAAGAAAATGTAGTTCACATTGCACTTCATATTTAATAATAATTAAACTCATTTTAATCTCTTAATTTTTATACATGGAAATATCTTGTCAGCACTACTACATGTAAAATGTTTTTAGTGATTTGAAGGAAACAACTTGTGTAATTGTAAATTAATTTTACATTAAATTACCAAATTATATCACAAGTTTAATAAATATCATACAATATGACTAAATCAACTCTTATATCTTTAAGGATATTTCTGAAACTGAGCTGATATTTTCAAAATAAACTTTTTTCCAATTGTAACGAATTTAATTTACGTTTACTTTAACACCTACGTGTGTTTCAACTTGATGCATGTAACGTATATTGTTAAATGTGTATTACACAAGTCCCGACTGTTCTCTCAATTTGTAGAAGATTCTTGAGAATAAGAATCAACAATATTTGTTTCATGAAAACACTAGCGTGTTCGAACATTGTTGAACGTTTCTTGAAACTCGCCTTAAACTATATGTTTGCGTTTGTTTATGTTTGTTTCTTTGTTTAGTATTTGAGTGTTTTCTATGGTTATGTTGTGTTTATTTGACTTGCAGTGTTCGAAAACGTGTGAAGGTGGCTTTTTATGTTTTTTTTAAATGAAAAAAGCCTTACTTATACAACTCAAGCCCAAAATAAACCAATACAAAGGAACACCTTTATACCTATATTAAAAATAATATAATAAATAATTACAATGAAAATAAATATATAAAATTATATATTCAAAATTTAAGCCCGATCTCTACATTCCAACACCCAGTTACACAACCCCTTTCAAACATGTGGTCAGCTTTGTGAACCTGACGATGACCGAAGAAGGTCGAAACGTTGCTCACTCCTCTACATAAAAAAATTTTCTCAACCGAAACGAGCCGTTTTTACATATATATTTCTCTACAAATGGGTTTTCTCGACATCAGTGATCATTATTTGTAATATCTATTATTATAAATTGTGTGGTTCTTTGTACAGTAAACTATATTCGTGTTACAAAGAAAATTGTGTGTATCAGTCTTGTTGGGAAATGTTAATTTGAAATATATCAACATATAACTAACTTCTTTGCTCAAATTCAAAGTTCCGGTTATTTGAAATAGTAATATGTAACAAAGGTAAAATAATAAACTGTAAACTCGTCTAAAATAAATTGTAATACATAACGCTATTTATGTGTCAAAAGTTTAAAGTTGGTGAAAGGGGAGAAATGGATAATGAAACATGAATGTACAGTAAAAAGTATTAAATGCTGATTTTTATATTAGAGTCAACAGACCAATTGCATCATATTCATGTGTAATTAAACTAAAGAATTGACCAAGCTTAAAATTTGAGTATGAATTTTTTTTGTAATACTCTTTCAAGAATACTGGTCTGTAACACTTACAAAAGACCAACATGCAATCAACAGCATAAGGTACTTTTGTATTAAAATAAGAGCTAATTTACAGAAATCTAAAACTTCAGAATAAATATTTATCTGAATGCCCAGTCAATGGGAAACTGTATATAAACTAACAAATTTTATGACTTGAGTAGATTAAAAGCTGTTTAGTTTAAAAATGTATGTGAAACTACATCACAATTATTAACTGTTAAAAATATTGATATAAGTGCTTCCACCTGTAATTGGGAATATATTTTTTGTGTCTACGTGTACTCAAGGAATAAACACATATCAACAGGTCGTGGGCCCAGAAATTCTCTAATAGTGCTTAAACAGATGAAACCGTTTCAAAGTTGTTAGTACAAGTAATCCAGGGGATACTGAGGATTACTGTTGAGCAGTTTTGGATGATAACTTTTGTTGGATGGCACACGATTTACATGGATACTTTATCACAAGCGTTGGGTGATTCGTTTCCTTTGTTTGGAAGCCATTGTGAAATATCAAGATAAACTATAAGTAAAATATTTATTGACACTCTATTTTCTTAAGTCATATAAAGGGAGAAATGGATCTAAATCAAAGAAAGGAATATTATTGTTGTGGTTGAAATAGTTTGACAATGGAAGATAAAATATCAGTTAATAAGTTGGGAGAAAATAATTGGATCACATGGAAATTTCAAATGGAACACTTATTGAGAGGAAAAGGCCAATGGGACCATGTGACTGAAACAGAGGTATTGGCAGAGAAAGTCAATGATTAAACAATGGCAGATTTCAACGGGAAAAGGGAAAGAACATTTTTAACAATTGTTCTGAATATTCAAGGTGCACAACTCTATCTTGTCACCTCATGCTCAACTCCTAAGAAAGCATGGAATGTACTGCGCGCTCACTTTGATAGCAATACACTGGCCAATAAACTATTCCCGAAAAAGAAGTATTTTCGATGTTAGATGAAAGAAAGCATGACGGTCCAGGAACATTTGAAACAAATGAAGGAATTAACGGATCAGCTTGCTGCGATTGGGGCGGAAATAGCAGAAAAACATCAGATTGTTACCTTAAATGGTAGTCTGCCAGCTAGCTATTATACAATTGCAACAGTCCTGGAAACCAAAATTAATGATATCTCATTAGAATTTGTGCAACAGACACTGATTAATGAAAAACAAAAGAAGAAAAAGACCACATCGAATGAAACATCATTAACTGCATTAGCCACTCGCAGCAACTTCTAACCACATGGAACACAAGAAACAAAAAAGGGAGTAACAGCTTCAAGTGTTACACGTGTAGCAGAGAGGGACATATAAAACGCAATTGTCCAACACTGAAGGAAATGGTCCATAAAGTTAAGAATGTGGATATTAATGTGGCGGTAAATTATACTAATGGAAACAATGGTGTTGCCTTTGTAACAAACCAGGATAAAGGAATAGGAAATGAGGAATGGTTGGTGGATTCTGGTGCGTCTAGGCATATGACACACTAAAGGAACATATCAAATTATCACAAGTTTAACACACCACAGCAAGTTAGGATTGGTGATGGAATAACTGTTGAAGCTCTTGGAGTTGTAAACTGTAAACTTGAAATGGAATTTAAAGTCAGTAATTCAACGCATGTCACAATGCAGAGTGTCCTTCATGTAACAAAATTAGCTAGCATTCTATTTTCAGTAAAAGCTGCTACTGAAAAGGAAATATTGTGTAGTTTAGAGTTAATTGCTGTTGCATCTGAGATAAATCAGGATCACCCCATGGCACGGGTACAAGAAAGAATGATGATCTATACCAACTGGACTGTAAGACTAGTGTTATTGAGAATACCTTAGTAGCCTCAAACAGCAGCATGAATGACTTGGATACATGGCATCAACGACTAGGGTATGTCAGTATTTCACAGTTACAGAAGCTTGTCAGGAGTGGAAATATAAGTGGAATCAAATTCCAGAAGTCTGATGAAGGCAGTTTCTGTGACGGATGCACTGAAGGTAAAATACACAGGAAACATTTTAAGTCAGTGGGAAAAATCAGATCAAAAGAAAGACTGTAACTGGTACACAGTGATGTCTGTGGTCTGATGCAAACTTCATCTATTGGAGGTAGCAAGTACTTTGTTACATTTATTGATGATTACTCAAGATTCTATAGTGTATTTCTTGAAACAGAAGTCAGAAGTCTTTGAGAAATTTAAGGAATTTGAGAAGTTGTACTCAAATGAATTTGGAGAGTGCATAAAACCCCGTACACAGATAATGGCAAAGAATATAGTCAAATAAGTTCCAGCAATATTTGAAGTCAAGAGGCATTCATCATGAGATGTCAGTAGCATGTTGTCCAGAACAAAATGGTGTTGCTGAGAGAAGGAATAGAACTCTTGTAAAATCAGCAAGAAGCATGCTGTCACATGCTAAGTTACCAAGAATGTACTGGGCGGAAGCTGTAGCTACTGCAGCGTATGTGGGTAACAGAATATCCACATTGGCAATAAAAGATGGTAGTACGCCATATGAGAGATGGTATGGGAAGAAACTAGATGTAGAACACATGAAAGTGTTCAGATGTCTTCCATATGCACATGTGCTAGATGCGTCAAGACAGAAATTAGACATGAAATTTATGAAGATATGTTTCATTGGATATGATAACTGCACCAAGGGATATCGATTGTATGACGAAAAATCCAGGAAGATTTTCATACGGCGAGATGTTATCTTTAACAGAATTTGGTCAAGAGCCTGTGATAAATGAGTATATATCATCAAGTGAACAGATAGTAGACCAAAAAACAGAAGTTAAAGCTAAAAATAAAGCTGAACGACCAGCAAGAAACAGGAAACCCCCATCCGCTATGGATATGATGAGTATGCTGATATGGCAGCAGCAAATGAATCAGTTTGTCACACTGCAAACTTATGCAGTATGTTGGAGCCAAGCACATTAAGTGAAGCAATGTCAAGTGACAATGCAAAGAAGTGGAAGTCAGCCACAGATCTCTAATTTGAGTCTATATAAGAAAATAACATCTTGGATCTGGTGGAATTACCAGTTAGAAGAAAACCTATAGGTTGTAAGCGGGTGTTCAAAGTTAAGTGTGGAAATACTGGAAATGTAGAGAGGTTCAAGAGTAGGCTGGTGGCCAAAGGTTACTCACAGAATTATCGTCTGAATTACGAGGAAACTTACTCTCCAGTGATGCCCTATGCATCAGTACACTCCTTGATTGTATTTGCTGTGTAAAACAACTTGAAAATTCATCAAATGGATGTCATAACTGCATTTCTGAATGGAAATCTGGATGAAGAGATATACATGGAACAACCAGAAGGCTACGTTGTTCCAAGGAAGGAAAACCTTGTGTGTAAACTGAAAAAAAATCACTGTATGTATTAAAACAGTCACCACGCTGTTGAAATAAATCATTTCATGAACAGATGATGGAACTGGAGTTTGTTCAGACATCAGTAGATCCAACAGTTGCAGTATATGCAGATGGTATTATTTTGATTGCTGATAGTGATGATGAAATAGTCACTATAAGGGAAGCACTGAGGGAAAAATTCTGCATGAAAGACCTTGAAAAGCTCCATTACATCCTTGGACTCAGTGTTGTTCAGGATGAAAAGACTGGCTGTGTATGGTTAAATCAAAGACAGTATATTCAAACTATGCTGGTGAAATTTGGAATGACTGAGTGTAAGGCAGTTGCAACTCCATCAGATGTAAACGTGAAACTGCAAAAGGATGATGGTGTTAGCACTCAGGTTGACCGAAGTTTGCACCAGTCGTTGGTAGGCAGCCTTCTGTATGCTGCAATGGGAACAAAACCAGATATTGCATATGCAGTGGAAGCAATATTGCAATATTGTGCTCAGCCCAACTCAGCACATTTGACAGCAGCAAAGAGAATCCTGCGTTACTTGAAAGGAACAGCTGATCTAAGTCTTTAGTTTAAAAAGGAACCAGGAGACGTCATTACTGGTTACTCAGATGCAGATTTTGTTGGAGACCTGGATGATATGAAGTCCACATCAGGAAATATCTTCATTCAAGCAGCAGCAGCTGTAAGTTGGATTAGCAAAAAGCAATCAACAGTGGCCCTGTCCATCTCAGAGGCAAAGTATATAGCCTTGAGTCTTGCAGCACAGGAAACAGTATGGTTGAGAAGACTACTGGAAGAAATAGGTTTCGAAGTTGATGACCCTGTTCGTATCATGGAACAATTGCAATGGCACAGAATCCAGTGGGTCATACAAGAACAAAACACATTGATATTCGTTACCATTTCATTCGCCGATGTGTGCAGAACGGATCAGTAAAACTGGAATATTGTCCCATAAACAGTATAACTGCTGACATTCTTACAAAGCCACTTGCTGGAAATGCATTTAAAAGGCTCAGAGATAATGTTGAACTAGCATCAATAGGTAAATAAACCAGATAAAGTGACGATTATAATAACAGATTGAAAGTAATTGTAAAACATTTAGAATAACTGTAAGGTTATTGACAGTAATTATAAGTTTGTATATAAACTTAAAATTAAGTGAGAGTGTTAAGAATATTGAGATAAGTGCTGCCACCTGTAGTTAGGAATAACTTTTTGTGAATAAACACAGATCAACATTAACATGTAAAAAATAGTCGACAAAGTATTTTTTGTGATTTCTTATGCGATTTTATAATAAATGTTGAAAACATCTGTTTTCTTTTTTCTGATTGTTTCCTCTTTATCACTATTTTCTGTATTTTTTAATTCTTAAGTTTAGTGTATCTTTTCATAAATAATATTTTTGTTACATAAATATTCAATACTTTATGCACACATTATAAAAATTAATTGGTTTTTAAGTGTGTATGTGTTTTCTCATAGAAAAGCCACATTGAGCCATCTGCGGAGCCCACTAAGGGAATCGAAGTGCTGATTGTAGTGTTGTAAATCTGCAGACATACTGCTCTACTAACGTGCAGGTTTTCACGGGATTAATTACATCTTACTTTTATCAGTTTCATAATAACTTATTTTGATGCACTGTTAGTCTGTTTAACTTGCTTGTTTGTAAATAAAAACCTTGCGTCTTTTTATTTAGAAGTAACATTAAGTAATATAAACATTAACTGACAAAAGATAGATACGTTGAAAAATGAACCTGAAGGTGAATCCAACAAGAAATGCCCTAGTTAAGAGTAAAATCAACAAATCTGTTATTACACTCCTGCTGTTATGTAAAATCTAGCAAAGTTTGAATTTGATACAGCATATCCATTTTAAAGTAAAATGATTGTTATTAGACATGTTAACAAAACATCCTGATTTATAGAAAAAGTTAGAAAATAAAATAACATTTGGTATGGCTAATTCTAACACAAGAAAACACTATAATTTTCAAGAATACTGAGCTGAATTATATTTTAATAAATAAGAGTATACATACAAACATAAAAGTAGTTATATCTTTAAAGACGATCAGATAATTAACCTAACATCTTAAATGATTGAAATTGAGAATAATTTTGTCATGTCTTACCAAATTAATTCTGAATTATCAGAAAACTCCCTCATAAGCATTAATGTAAGCACAATGCACATTGTTAGCTGGAGTAACAGAAGAAATCTGTTTACATTAAAAACAAACAAAATTGTGTATATTTTTCATCAATTCAAAAAAAGGTCCTTTAATTTTAAACCTAGTTAGGCTGATTTTTGTGAAATTAAATTTTAAAAATGCAAATTACCTATGCTCTGTGTTTAAAAAATAAAATAACATACATGATAAAGTCATTAACTTTTCTCTACTTGTATCTAGCCTCTTCCATAGGTTTATCAAAAAAATTAATGTGACATATTTTTTGTATACATATTTTAATGTATGATGCATTAGTTTTTCCAATGTTTCCCTAAAATATACTAGACAGTCCTCACCTAGTCTTATATTTCAGCTATTTTGGAGCTAATGTATTCTAACATATGGCATAATTTTTCATATCTTTAAATAAATTTCAGTACATTGCTTAGTATGATAAGATTTCAACATTTTTTTCAAACAGGAAACACTCATTCTTTGATGTTCTTTTTATTTATTTTTCACAATACAGTGCAGCTTATAATAACTAACCAATCGTAAAATTATATGAAAAATCATAGTGAACACTTGTAATTGTTTTGTATTTATTCTTTGTAAAGAAAGCTACAATAAAGAATGTGGTTTACTGTTAAATAACTCTTTAAACATCAAGTGGCTTGATGTGTTCTGGGAACAATTTAAAAAAAAATAAAAACTTTAATCCTAGAATAGCATTACATAAGCACTGAAATTATCTATATTTGTATGATGACACTAGACTTTAGACTATTTAAAAACAAAACTCAGAATTTATACTTTAAATATACACAGCACAGTGATCAGACTATAAAACATAACTAAACACATTAACACCATGAATATGTTTTTTAAAAAACCGTATTTATTTTTAATTTTCAACGGTCTGATAATCTGAAGTCATTATTTCTACGCTTTAATGAAAGTAACAATTTTGCAATTTAGCAAAATTGGAAAAAAAAGGGAATTCTCATTTGTTACAACTGTAATTAGATCTACAATTGGTCAAGAGATGGTGCCACAAGCTAAATGTTTGTAGTTGAAAAAACCTCAAAACCATTCTATAGGCTGCTGTGCATCTGCTAAAAATATTGCATTGTGAACAGCTTCATGCACGTTTATTAAATAATACTAGAAATGAGACAGAGGAATGCATATATATATATGAACAAATTATTACATTAAATTGTTTCTATGTCCTGCTTTTCGTTTGGATCAATACTAAAAATTCATGTTTAAATGCACGAATAAAATCTATTTTCACTTATTGTTGCTTTATCTCTGAATAATGTACCAAATTCTTTACACAAATACAGGTAAGAATATTTAATTGGATTAAAGGCATAGAGTTCTGAATTATTATTTTACCGAATAAATTTGAGTAGAGAATACAGTACAAAATAGTAGTTGGACTCTACATGATAGAAATGAATAAAAATAATATAATCCGAGAGCTTTCGGACTTTTCGAAAGCACTCAGGTTTTAATGTTTTTATTAATTTCTATCCAGACTTCTCGAACTTACGCATTTTTCTAACACCATGAATGTATCATACATGAGATGGTATATGTATGTTTGTTTAATCAAAATTGAAAATGTTCAAAATAAATTAATTATCGTGTTGTGACTTCATAATACTGTCAATAAATCACTTTTTAAATGCAAATCTTTATTTTAAGTTACGTAAATTTAAACTCAAATAAACAATATTAGCACTAAAAGTAACTATAACCAGCATGACAAATATTTTTTTTAATCTTACGCACACCTGCTCGAGCGCTATCTGAAAGAGTAAGCATGTTTGGTACGATCAGGGCCCGACCCCGTGCCTCTTGTATTACCAATCGAACGCCTTAACGAGTTTGGCCATGCCAGACCGATAATAAAGTATTTAAAGACATGTTATAATTCACTAGACATTAAATTTATAGTAATGAAAATATTACAGTTAAATATTCTAAGAATGTGTGTTTGTTTGCTTGAACTTAAACATAAAGCTACACAATGGGCTACCTGTGATCTACCCACTGCGAGTATTAACCAGGTTTCTCGTGTTGTAAGTACTCAGACTTGCCTTTCTGTCACTGAGAGGCGTTTATGAGTGAAAGAAAAGAAGAATATGTAATAATATATCATCCACATTGTACCTGTCATATCAAATGTCAACGAGATTTAGAGTTATTTCATAATTTTCCAGGAGGTTTTGTTTGCCAGAAACTGTCTTCCATTTTCAGAAAATAAAACATGTCTCCCTGTTATCAGATGGTGGAAAGCCAACTCTTGGGCTACTTTTTTACCAACAAATAGTGGGATTGACCGTAACATTATAACGCACCCACGGCTGAAAGGGTAAACTTGTTTGGCGCAACAGGGATCCGAACCTGCGACCCTCAGATTACGAGTCACACGCCTTAACACGTTTGGCCATGACGGGCCTGGTTGATAGTCAGTGAAGCTATCTTTATTCAGAATTCTAGCACATTTGATGGACTCGAAGTAAAATATATATTTCAACTTTCAGTCTCTTGAACTCAGGCATAAATTGTAACAATCAGTGTGACTTAACCTCTAATAACTGCACATCACTCTGAAAGATGACACATGTCAATAATACTTTAATAACCGAAAATGGTGCATGTAAATTATATCTTAACAGTGCTGCACGTTAATCACAGAGTGGCATTTGAAAACAATAAAAATACACTGTAGGATAAGAATATAATATGCCAAAGACATATCACAAAAAATTCTACCGAAAATGTTGTATATTTAATACGTTGTCCAACATGTAAACAAAGCACAAGAAAACTATAAATGTCACAAGCTGATAACAATGTAATAATTGAAGAACAAATACGTGACTTAAGCTTAATAATCAATGATGTCAAACACATCAAAGTAGAAATTGAAGAAGTTCATGTAGATCCTGCGTTTCAATAAAAATGTCGCATGTAAATCTTAGTGTGACAACTGTGAATTGCTGGACTTTATTGTGACAGTCAATACACTTATAGCTATATTACAAATAATATAAACGAACATACAATTGGTACTGAAATGAGCATTTAATGAGCTGTTTCATTTAAATTGGCGAAAAATATGTGAACAAACATTTAATTACTTTTGATTTAATATTTTATTCAAGTTTTAATATTATCTGTTGTAATAAGTAAATACTGCAAAAAAAGGAAATCATAAAGTTGTTGTTGTCTAGAATTAAGCACAGAGCTGCACAATGGGCTATCTGTGCTCTGCCCACCACGGGTATCGAAACCCGGATTTTAGCGTGTAAGTCTGCAGACATACCGCTGACCCATTGGGGGGCGAAAAGAAACATGAAAAAAACGCTTGTGAATTATTGAACTGAAGCGTAAATCTCTTAAATTTAAATAATAGTTATGAATGTTCCGATAAAATGTTAAAACTTTAAGTTTTCAAAGTTTATATTTAATTTACTTGTACATAAACGTAAATAGCTAAATTACTATGTAAGTTTCTGATAAACAATAATATCAGTGATAAAGAATTTTAAAATTTTGTGCAATTTTGTAAATATTAATCCCATTCGTGTATCAATATAATGTGGAGATTAAAGACATCTTGATTTCTCTCAACTCCAGATAGAACTTATTAACATTGGCCTTTTTTTTATAAATTCGTTTATTAATTCTATTTCACTGTTTTGAAGAAAAATCAGGTTGGTTTCCGAGCTCAGCGGTATGTCTGCGGACTTACAACACTAAAAACCGGGTTTCGATACCCGTGGTGGGCAGAGCACAGATAGCCCATTGTGTTGCTTTCTGCTTAATTCAAAACAACAACAACCCTTGAGATGTCCTTGTTTACTGTTAGGTTTAACGATAATAATTTCATCATAATTTTTCACATGTCTATGAGACAGAGGTCGCTGGATATTTTCTTCGTCAGATTGTCTTTGTTTTGACGCTGGTGTTCCTCTCTGAAAATGTAGAATATAATTATGTTTTGTGGCGCAACACTCAAAAATTGAGCATTCATTTTACTATAATATGCGTAAAACTAAATAAATGTTTGTATGAAAATTATAAACTGAAATTGGTTTTAGTTATCTCATAAATGTTTTCTGGAAACTGGGGAAACTATCTGAAACATTGCTTCACGTAGTGAATAAAGAATAATATACAGCAGGCAATAATATAAACAATCTAGTTATTCTTTGTGAACATGTAAAATATAAATGGAAAACAGTATTTAAGTTATAATAGTGTGAATACTATTTCTCTCTGTCTTATTTTTTTGCAACTTTGGAGTAAATCACGAACTTTATAGTGCTTTAAAATATACAATCATCATAGTAAAGTCCAAAAAAAACTGTTGTAAAATGTCTCAGAGCGTCATTAACAAGATATAGTAGAACCACTTGCAACAAAATGGTACAAATACGCTGGTACTTGACTGAGAGAAGATCCCAATCCACATTTTAAGCAGGTTACTGTTATATACCGATTCTCTGCGGTTATAGGTAACCTGATTAAAATCTGAATCAGATGTTCAAAGTTCCAACATGACGTCATTTCAGTGTACACAAGTTAAAAAACGAAAGAAGCTGGTCAGTATAAGCCGAAATGATATATTATGGTGTATCAGTAGTGATAGTATGTATGTGAATGAAAAATTACGAAAGGACATTCTGATATTTATGTTCTCCAGATGTTATTGTTGCTGTGGACATTAGTAAAGGTAATGCGTACTTCATACACTGTCATATACTGTTTCGTTCGGTTCTGGCTTCAGTTTAATGGATGGTAATTGTCTTCCAAAATGTACTAAGACTGAAGAAGAAGTGATTCACCAGTTCAACTAGCATATAGACTTATTAGACCTCAACTGTATCGAACATTTACTCTTTTATAAGAGAAATCGTATGTATGCAAACGATTCTGAACGTTAAAGATTCTCTGAGTGCATCTTTCTCAGTAGTTGCGGATAAACCAGGGTATTAACAACACTGATTTTAAACATCCAACATCTGTTTAATACTGCACACGTAGTTTGACGTAGGACTCATTATATTAAAATGAAATGTTTTTAACTTTAAAAATGTAAATTTACTTGTACCAAATATTAATTATAATCGTAAGATGAATGAGAAGTTAATTGAATTAAGAACCAAAGTATTCCTTTCTTTTAGGTAGTTTTCATTTATTGTCTTCAGGGTTGTTCGTTCGGTCTCTTTTTGCTTTATTAGTATATCAGTTTCTGTCTTCTTAACGTTCTTTGTCGGGCCTTCCTCTCACTTTCAAGGTTCAGTGGCACAGCCTCCAATATATCCAATTCATCAGTGGTTATATTTTCAGCACCAGGATGTTTGTGTTCGACAAGGTTTTTCAAAACATTCCGTTCTTCTCGAGGTTTTTCTTTCCATTTGTAGAAACAACAAAGGACGCTGTACGATCATTACAGAAAGTAAATAAATAAAAATCACGTGTTTCAAGACCATTAAAATACATATTATTATTAAATAAGCTATGAATAATGGGTTACAGTTATAACTATAAATGTATTCTCATGCTTAACCAACAAATAATTACATGGATTCTTTAAACAAGTGTATTCAGTCATAATGTTTCGAACCATGAAACGTAGTACTTCACATGAAGCCACATGTAACAACATGACACATCATATAAAGTCGGAGATCTCATGTTGATACCTTGCTTGAAATCAGATCGATCAACATTGTATCTCGTAAGAAGGCAGATACATGAATATGGTATCTCACATGAAAGCAGATATTTCTTACAGCAGTGTGAGTGCAGAAACCAAATTTGGAGCGCAGAAAATGAACACCGAATCCTATTGTTGAGTTAAAAGTTAATTGGATTTTGATGAAAGATGTTCTCCCACCCCAATATCATCAAAATGATTAATTCCTGTGTTCTACATAATTTAATTATAAAGAACTTGAAGATAACATGTAACTTACCACAAAGCAACGAGAGAGATCGAAATGAGTGCTATCTACCAGTCATATCTTAGAACTGTAGGTTTTGAAACCGGGGGTAGCGTAATCTTGGGAACACTTCAGTTGGATCTTAAGACAGAGAGTCGTATTTAAGATCAGCTTATACACTCTACCGATTACGTAAAACAGAAAAAAAAACTTCAAATGTAAGCTAACAATAATAGTAATGTGTATGATTCTTTAAGCCCAACAATAATCTTTATTAAAAATATTTAAAATGTTAATTCAATAAATACAATATTTCTTCATGACGAGAAACCCACTTCAAATAAAAATGTATCTCAAAACGGATAGTATGGGTATTAACACTTTTACTGCATTTTCATATCAAACAGTGCCCGGTATGGCCAGGTGGGTTAAGGCGTTGGACTCGTAATCTTAAGGTCACGGGTTAGAATCCCCGTTGCACCAAACATGCTTACCCTTTCAGCTGTGGGGGCGTTATTATTTGACGGTCAATCCCAGTCAGTATAAGAGTAGCCCAAGAGTTGGCGATAGGTGGTGATGACTAGCTGCCTTCTCTCTAGTCTTACACTGTTAATTTTGGGACGGCTAGAACAGATAGCCTTCGTGAAACTTTGCGCGAAATTCAAAAATTAAACATATTAAACAATGATAATAACATTTAAAAAGTTGCAAACTGTTTATATATGTATATATATATTTTTACAGTTTATACGGATAAATAACATAGAAAAGGAACGCGTATTATATTATTTGAGCTCTTTAGTAGTAGAGTTATTCCACTTTAAAGAATTCAGTTAGTTTCTTTAGTTCGGGTTACTTACTGTAGGAGATCATTGAACAGGAACTGTATTGTAGTTTGCACTTTAGCTTTTTAAATTGTCAAATATGATGACGTCATAGTATCACCAAATGGTATTTTGTAGAACTACGATGTCATAATTGCTTGTCATAGTTAGCTCTCAAAGTGCCCTTTGGTGGGTTTACCAACAGGTATCCAACAAGCTTTGGACATCTGTACTCATTTTCATAAATTAAACAGCGAGAAACCAACTAACTGCTTTAAATCCTATTTGGTACTATTAATAGCACACTATTTACAATCCAGTTAAGATAATCACCAAGACACAGTTTCATGAATTCATTCTCAATGATATATAAATAAGTATGTAATTATATACTTATGTTATAACGAGAAATATATACAGGGTGGTCGCTAGAAAAGCGGAAAATTTGTCAAACAGCTATTTATTTTTACAATGAATAACTTTTACAAAGTTTTTTAAAGGCATATGTTATATTACACTCATAGATGCTCAAAATGCATTTTATGATATTAAAATCATGCATTTTATTCATGATGTAAAGAAATCAAAATAGAAATGAGTAAGCACGCATTTTATTCATGATCTCATCTGACCCTCAAATTTTCCGCTTTTCTAGCGACCACCCTGTAGTTATATAACAGGAAATGAGCTATTTTTCCATCACATTTATTTTAGTAAACAATATAACGAGAATCCAGCTGGTTTTCCAAACACACGTTATCAGACCAGATAAATATCTCACCATTCTCTTCAAGATATTTAACTTATTATGCAACTCAATATGAAACACTAAGTTATATTAACTTCAACTCACAAAAGCTGTAAGGATATACAACAGAAATCAAACAAACCATCTTTGATTAATTGCTATTCATTTACCATTTCAAGCTTTATAATTAGTTTCTTCACTTATTATGGTACTTAATTTTTTATATGTAATGAGTCGTATCCACTGTCTGGTAAGTTTTCTTTACAACACAAAAATATTGACAGGAATTTTTACAAAGGTTTCTTTACTGGATCTTCAGTATGAATTTCATATATGAATAACAATATCATTTAGGTAACAAACATTGAACTCCGTAGCCACTGATCACGATGTTTTCCGCTAACTTGGTAACAATTCTTTTATTCAGAACTGTTAACGTTTTGATGATCAAATATTATTATAGTCCTACATTAAAACATTTGTTTTTATTTTGACAAATTACTTTTATGTTATTTCAAAAACAAAATACTGTATGCAGTATGTGGTGAAGGGAGATTTGAGAGTGTGTGTATATTTTCTTCTAACAGCGACATCGAGCTATCTGCTGAGCACACCGAGGTGAATCTAACCCCTGAATTTAGCATTGTAAATCCTTAGACTCACTGCTGTAAAGCAGGAAGCTGTTTTGGTAGACATAGCATTCTAATTAAATATCTTTAGGTCTTCTTAGTAATGACGTGAAGCACATAGGAGTGTGATAGAGATACCAATATGTTTGTTTGTTATTCAATTTCGCGGAAAGCTACGAGATGACTTCCAGCGCTTGGTGTTCCTAATTTTGAAAAAAAATATACTTAAGGAAATACAGTTATTCAATGCTATTTATCTGAATGTTTGAGCTCATCTTAAAACTGAGTAAGAGGATTGACTGTTATATTAAAATTCCTAACTTCACCACCATTTGTAGAACAGAAAAAAGTAAGTTAAAATCACTTCGTTAAAGGTTACAAATGTGTACAAGAAAAAATTAGGGACACTCAGTACGTTCCATCTGCAGGAAACCAATGACGATGTATAATCTCCAACGACTCTGTTAATGTGGGGTTGGAGGCAATATATGTATACAGTGTTAGCTATTGTTTAGTGAACAAACAGAGCTTTGACTGTTGAACAACAAGTTTTATTTATTTTTAAACATTCGTGAATGGATATTTAATTTCAAACTCCTCATTTGGTTTGAAATATGCACAAACCCCCACGAGGCTGTCCTGCGTGAATTTAACAGTGAGAGTCTAGAGGGGCGGTGCCCAGTCAACACCACCTGCCGGTTTCTCTTTTACCAACGAACAATGGGATTGACCGAAACTTTATAACATCCTGGCGCCTGTAAGAGTGAGCATATGTGGTAGGACATTTCGAACCAGCAGTTTGTAATTCGATGCCCTAACCACCAGGTTGTGCTAAGACCACATAAGGAAACTGAATACATATTCGTTTAATTAGCACAAAATGTTAATACTTATAATCCGACTTGAAGAAGAGAGGGCCAACTCTACGAAATACCATAGTTAGAGAGTATCGTGTTTTGGTGTTATTCTAACACTAATTATACAGATTTTTTATTAACATGTGTAAATTAACGCACGTGTGCAGGATTTTATCAAACGTCTTGTGTTTTAGAAGTTGAATTATCAAACGATTTTTGTTTTGACAGTAACTTTTGGACACTTTATCTCTTACAGGTGTAATTTTCACATCGTCTGATTTTAGTGCAATTTCATTAATATTGTGTTATAGAATTCTTTAAATGTCAACATAAGATAACCTTCCGTCCAAAATGAGGCGTCTCAGAAACAAGTTCACGTAAGGTTCTTGTATTTGTAAAATAAATATTTATTTTATTCTAGCTCGAAGATATAAAGGAAATTATAAAACGCAAACTTCACTTTTATTTGTTTGCGCCGTATTTGAAACTTTCACGCAAAGCTACACAAGGAAAAACAGGCTTTATAACAGAGAGCTGAGGTCCACAGTACCCAACGCCAACTCTTGAGATGCTCTCGTCCATTCAAATTGAGATCTGACTGTCACATTTGTAATTTATCCAGTACTTTAAGGTGCAACTGAATTTGTTCGAGGCAAAAGGTGTCGAGCCAGGAATCGTACGATTCATGGTTTAGGCACGTAGCCACGTGGTTAGGTGCGACCCCATTTGTTTAGATGTTGTTAGTTTCCTCCAATCGTCTGGTTGTGACGAAACTTTCAAACTTGATTCATCCTATTAGAGATGTTGGAAGAAAGGATTAAATTTGACCTCTCGAAATAAGTAATAAAGTTGTGAAGTTTCGGCAACTTAAAGAATGTTACGCATAACAGATATTAAATGATCAGTGAAGTTCCATTGGTGGTACCGAACTAATATGAAATATCTCTACTTTAATATAGATTTCTCACTAAAACCTATTAATACGGCTGTACCAAATTTTTTTTTAACATATTAAAATAATAGCACCAACCGTTAAAATTGACACGCAATTAAAAACGTTTTTTTTTTTAAATTAGGGCCTCAACGTCATTACCAGGAGTAGGTTGCACGAGACGATGGTGTCACATATTTAAAGGTGTAACGTCGAAACACAGTCATGTTTTTTAGTAGCGATTAATTGACCGTAATTAAAATGTTTGTGTCCATTTTACTGTTGTGTTACTTGTGATTCTAATACTTCACACAGTTCATACTTGTTTGTTGATATTGCTACACAATAAACTTGTCGATCCTAATTTTTTGAATTGAAACTACGAAAAAGGCAGCCAGCCAACAATATTCATCGGCAACTCTGGGCTACTTTAATCGAATAATGGGACTTGACCGTCACTTTTTAGCGCATACATGGCCCAAAGATGGGTACGTTTTTGTGTCAACGAACCTTAAACTGTGGATCCTCAGATTCATAATCCGGACACGCTGGACCCTTTTCTGATTTGTTTGTTTGTTTTGGAATTTCGCACAAAGCTACTCGAGAGCTATCTGTGCTAGCCGTCCCTAATTTAGCAGTGTAAGATTAGAGGGAAGGCAGCTAGTCATCACCACCCACCGCCAACTCTTGGGCTACTCTTTTACCAACGAAAAGTGGGATTGATCATCACATTATAACGCCCCCACGGCTGGGAAAGCGAGCATATTTGGCGCGACGCAGGCGCGAACCCGCACCCCTCGGATTACCAGTCGCTTGGCCATGCCGGGCCTCCCTTTTCTGGAATGATCTTTCTTTCTAGCGGGCAGAGTTGATCAGTGTACCGGAGCATGATGAGTTATAGAAGTATTAGTCAAATCATACTGTTTGATTACAGTAGTCCAAGAGTTGGCGGGGGGTGCTGTTCAATAGCTGCCTTCCCTCTAGTCTCTGAATTTAAATTTCAGGACATCTAGCCCTCGTGTAGTTTTACATAAATGTTCGAAACAAACTTTCTTGACATCGACAAAATTACTCAATTTCCGCTTTGCTAAATGTTTTCTACGTAATTATATACCAATCATCAGAGAATATTTATGATTAATAGCGTCAAGTGAAGTTTGTTTTTCTGTGGAACGAAATATCAACTGTAAGTAAAATGTTTGTAAACACTGGTGTGATTATGGAAGTTTATTTTGAGCATAAGCCATTACATTTGATTGCTTAAAAACAGGTTTTCACGTCGTTTTAAATTTGTGTCAATTTTAGTACAAAGGAATGCTACATTATATCTATATAGTAGGTTAGTCCTACAGTAGAGCTCTGGATTTCGGATCTGTACAGTGAGCAAAACATTTCCCGCACTGCAAGATGAAGGCGCATTATCAGAGTGACAGTTCATTCCTTATGGTGAACGACAAGCGCAGCTGATCGACTGTCTTTCCTCTTATCAGTAATTAAGCGTTAGGGACAACGACAAATAAACTTATCAAACTTAATAATAAACATACGACATCACCAAATTAAAAAAACTACATTGTAGTGAACCTGAGAAGGTCAAAACGTTGTTCTCAGCCTTATTAGTAAAGTTGTATGAAATAAATATTGTAGAATATTTTAACATCTAACAAACAGCCTCTGTTAGTAGGGTGCTCCGCTAGTACAACATTAAGTTTACGAATTTACAACACTAAAATCAACGGTTCGATTCCTGTCGGTGGATTGGCAGATAGGCCGATGCGGCTCTGCTATAAGAAAAATACACAAACATAAACATACGCTTGATCGGAATTATCAGTTTCAAGAACTACAGGCCTTGTTAACACGAAAACTCGAGAATCGATTCTCGCTGCGAATACAACACAGATTTCCTGTTGTGTTACTTTGTGCTAAAACGTACAAACAAGTCGTTCGATTTTTAAAACAAAGCTAATACATCCTACCTAAAACAATAACCCACAGTTATTTTTATATGTATTTAGATTAGTACTGAAATATAGCATTAAAATATAAAGTTTTGTTAATTTGTGAACAACTTGAAAATTAATAACAGTGTTTGTCCTTATGTTTTACCATTTTACTATAAATTAAGATCAGAAGTTAACTGATATGAATATAAACTTTTGTTGTAAACTGTGAGTGTTGCCTCATTTTAACACATTACATTTCCGAAACTGTAAGTATATGTAGCAGCCTGTAGGTGGTGCTTGTTTTGTGAAAAATGTGATTATTTGGATAGAATCATGCATTAAAATATATTTACTTGTATATGATCTATAAAATATAAATGTAAATGTGTCGTAAGGTTACAATTCAAGCGTTGCCCCGTTAAACAATTAGATTTAGATTCTAGGCCTAATGGCCCGACATAACATGATAGTTAGAGCGCTCATTTCGTAATATGAGGGGAATGGATTCGAATCCTCGTCACATCAAACATGTTCGTTCTTTTAGCTGTGATGGCGTTATAATGTGACGATTAATCCCAATATTCTTTGGTAAAAGACAAGCCCAAAAGTTGGCGATGGGTGGTGAAACCTAGCTGTTTTCTCTCTTGTCTTAAACTATTAAATTAGAGACGGCTAGCGTCGATAGCTCTCGTGTAGCTTTGGACGAAATTTCCCCAAACAAACAATAACACTGATATATCTGATAAACGTTACTAAACAATATAACAAATAAGTAGTTTCTCTTCAAGTATAGAATAATATCTACCCACATAAAATATTTCTAACCAAGTAAAGATGGTTATGTAGAACTCATGTGTGTCCAATTTAACAGTTTTTGTACCAGTTCTTTAACTTCGACTGGATTAATAAAACTAATGCGTGTGACTACGTGCACCTAGCCTGTTACAAGGCATCTAAACTTAGTGTGCTTTCAAAATTGAACACTGAAAATTAGGTAACTGAAAATATCTGGGTGTTATGTGTTGGGTATATTTATAACTGTTTCTATGTAAAACAAATACTGATGAAACAGCAGCTAAATTTGTGGACAGAGCTGACATTTATCCTGTACTGAGAGTTCATTTAAATCCTCAGTAAAGGCAGTGAACAAAATGTTTTCCTGCACACAAGAAACGTTACAGAATTCCATTTGCTCAAAAAAATAGAAAGTAGCTTCCTGGGATTTAAACCAATCATTACACCTGCCATTGAAGATGATGGTCATGTTTTTATCCCAGTGTGTTTATTTATGTGTGTATGTGTGTTTGTCAGCAGGATTTGTCATGATCGGCTGAATGGATATGGACGAAAATTGATATACTTTTGGACTATGATCTAATTTCGAAGTTATTGGATTTTGGAGGGTCAAGGTTACAGCCATTTCCGTTAACATGGGAATAGATTTTTAATACTATTTTTGCTTTGTAACTCAGTTCAAGGTGATCGAATTCTGACGAAATGTAAAGGACATATGTAGAATATTATTCCTCATTGTTTTGTCACACTGGTTTGAGTCTGTTGATAACCGCAGACATACGAAGACATTTTCGTATTTTATGAAGATCGAATTTGATCAATGTGGCAAAATATCTTTCCTAAACTCTCTACAGATGTCGCTACGTGCAAATATCAAAATTCAAGATCTATGAAGTTTTTAAAATACGAAAATATGCTAAATCGACTGCTGCTGGGTTGAAAGGTGCACCTTAGTCATCGAAAACTACGTGCAAATCCAAAATAGTTGACACTGTTTTCATTGAAAGTCAAATTGAAAAGTTTGGATAACGAAGTGACTGATCACACACATCCTGAGAAGCATTTAAACATTTATTCATTAAAACTTCGTAACATTATCAAACCACATGTAAGATAGAGTGCTGATTATATAATTTTATATCGCAATCAATTTACCTGTAACATTTGAGTAAGTTTAACTACTTTAAAAGTAATTATTTAAGGTTGGTAATTTTAGCATGAGTAAAACATTATTACTACGCATGCGTAAGCTATTATGCATTTAACCACTAATGAACTGTATGGCGCTTTACGTATCTACTTTATAATTAACTCACATAACTCTTCTTAGCCTCCATCATATACCAGTATTGTTCATAATAATATGGAATGTTTACTTTCTAGTACTCTTTCTTCAAATTTATAAAGAATGTATAACTAACTTCATTTTAATATTGTTTGTGTTAGAAAATCCTATATGTTATGTAAAAATGTAAAACTATTTACTATATGGGGCTTACACTGGCCTGCTGTTTGTTCGGAAAAGAATTGTAAAAATGCAGCAAAAAACACACGACAACCTAGTTACAAAAGACAAAAGAGAAGTCACCACTGCAACTTCGTATTAACAAAATGATTCAATTGGCTCATCGATCGGTTGTTTCGCGTGCAACTGCAAATCGATGTTGAAATTCGATTTTTAGCATCTTTAGTCTGCTGACTTCTAGCCCCCCAGTGGCTCAGCGGTATGTCTGCGGACTTACACGCTAAAATCCGGGTTTCGATACCCGTGGTGGGCAGAGCACAGATAGCCCATTGTGTAGCTTTGTGCTTAATTCAAAACAACAACAATCTAGTTGAGCCACTGGGGTAGAGGGGGGACGAAACAAAATGATTCGAACACCACTTGCAATAATGGCCCGTTTGATGCTGATTTTAGATATTTTGTGGCAACAAACACGCTAAGTTAGCATTGAATCAAAGAATCTATCTTATCAAAGGTCTAAATCCACAATTAACCATCAATTAAATAGTTATACAGTTCTCTTTCTCTACGAATCTAAGTTATAGGCGTAGGAATATGTTTATAAATTGAAAACTTAGTAATCGTATATTTAGACTGGTTGTTGTTTGTTGTTGTTTTGAAGTAATCATAAAGCTGCACCACGGGTATCAAAACCCCTTTTTTTAGCGTTGTAAGTCCGCAGACATACCGCTGAGCCACTGAGGGACATTTAGATTGGAAGAAGATAATAATGTTTGTTCTGTAAATTGGTTTCGATGTAAAATTGAAAATTAAATTCTTAGTGAGGCTGGAAAAAATATAATATTGTTAAAACTGTGATATAGAACTGAGAAAATATTGCTACTGAGGCCGTAAAGGGATAATAATGGAATTGTAATGTTGAACTGTTTGGTTTGTTGTGAAATTCGCGCAAAGTAACAAGTGGGCTATCTTTGCTAGCTGTCCCTAATGTAGCAGTGGAAGACTAGAGAGAAGGAAGCTAGTTATCACCCTCCACCGTCAACTCTTGGGCTACTCTTTTAACAGTGAATAGTGGAATTGACCATCACATTATATCACCTCAACGACTGAAAGGGTGATCATGTTCGGTAAATGAGGATTCGAACCCACAACCTTCAAATTGCGAGTCAAACGCCCTAACATGCCGAAACATGTGTTGAACTAAAATACGAGAATGGTACTGAGATTGGAAGCATTGTGGTGGAGTACATGAGATGAAAAATAATGTATATATAAATATTATTTGTAATATGAGAATTCTTACGTACAACCAAAGTAAAAAGACACTTCATAAATAGATCTTAAAGTGACAACAGCTTTAGGGATGGAATCCAAACACATCTCATTACCCAGGCTGCAGAGGAACCATTAAATCAGACAAGTAAATGTTCAACAATTAGTTTTAGATATGCAGGAAGGACTTGAGGGTGTATGAAGAAACTAACAGTTGTTTGACAGAAATAGATAATATAATTAAAGCAAAAATCTTTGGGTTCATTGAGTTCAACTGCTTTCTATAAGTAAACAGACCTGCTAATGTAGTGCTGGAATACAATGTTGTTATTGTGACTAAATGAGGTTAATTATGTGAGGACTGCTGGAAGGTCACGAAGTGTTGCAAAAGCCGCGAAAGATCGTTATGTTCGTTAATTAGTGCCGCTAGAGCTGTTTGAAATGTGCACTGTTGAAATCAACCAATCTTTGGTCCATGTTGCGTTGTTACGGTTGCGCAGCCTTTTATAATTAAATGTTTTAAATATTTGAGATTATGAAAGAACAACGTACTTGATGAAGTAAACTTGTTATTTTGTAACAGAATTCTCCTACCGCGTTTACGATCTGCCATAGAACCAGTTTCAAACGCAAAACAAATCTTAGCAATCAAAGACCTCATATCATACCCACATCACACTATCTGCTGTGTCCAATGATTTTAGCATTATCAATATGAAGACTTAACCTGTTTCACTGGGAGGCAGTCAATTCGAGAAAAATATATCTTTTTAAAAATGTTTCGTTTCATGAGGAAATTTTATGAAAGAAAGAATGAAATAACAATAGAAAAAAAGAAGACTTATTTTGTTGACCAAATGAAAGTAACAATTTAAAGATATTATTTCTTTCATGTTGGTATTCTATTCATGCATTATTTTATTGTATTATGTCGAATAAATTGCATTGAATAAAATCCCTTTGAAACCTCTTATAGAAACGACAACTGTCAAAAAATTCTCACCTCGATAGAGGTCTCTTCTTGCGCTTAGTAAAATGACAAGAAACAGTGGAATTCAGCTGAAAAATCTACACAACTACTTAGCAAACTTGGGCGCTCTATATTGTTCTGCATACACCCATTGCTTAAAAACCAAAGCATTTTTGCCAACTGCGCACCTGTTGAATTGTTTCAACGAGCACCTGCTAGTTATTTTATAAACATCTGTTAGTTAAACATAAACATAATTTTAAAATAATCGTAATAAAGATGGTACTTTACGAACATTTAGCACCTTATCATACACTGAGGTAGAGGATGACTTGTAGTGATGAGGAAGAATTTGAACAAAATAACTCTAAAACCAACTAATTCAAAATCTCAGCAATAATTTAAAATATATACAGCAGTTATAACGAAGTTGAAAATTTCGGACATTAAGCTTGTTGACAGTATCATCTCGTCTGTGTTACGTTCAATAATTATAA
Source organism: Carcinoscorpius rotundicauda (assembly GCA_011833715.1). Classification (NCBI taxonomy): domain Eukaryota; kingdom Metazoa; phylum Arthropoda; class Merostomata; order Xiphosura; family Limulidae; genus Carcinoscorpius; species Carcinoscorpius rotundicauda. Next base: position 27,481,246 of record CM022396.1, read on the forward strand.
TGTAAGTTATATCCCTAATAAGTCGTGGCAACTTCTCTTGTCTCCTGTTAAAACGACAAAAGTATTTATTTATGACAATTTATATAGAAAACATACCTAATTTTTACTAAAAGTATGCTGCGAAAAGTTACATAAGGGATTAAAAATGTTAAATAATAATTACTTGTACAACATGTAATAAATGGTAGAAAATTACAATAAATTATTACACTTGTGAAACACGATGAAATATGTTAAATAACTGTAAATGTGTATACGGTCATGATTAAAGAGCGTTTTTCATAATGAATAATTTTGCCTGTGAAACATAACATTGATCTTTTGTTTAAGTAGATTCAACTTTGTTCATAAATTTAATTGTGCAATGTCGAATGTTTTTTACAGCAATCATTACAAGTTATATTTGTTGACAAACGCATATTTGCATAACATGCTAATTGTTATATTATGTCAAAGAAAAAGAAAATAACATGAAAAATTATGAAAAAGTTAAAAAGTATTGTTTCAATGAGCGATTCCTACAAAAAATATACTATGATAAAACATATTGGCCAAGGTTAAGTTTAAATGTAATATGTACACCAGAAGCTTTTTCTACATTTAAAACTCAAATAAAACTGTGTTAAATTCTATATGGTAGACACTCTTTGGCTTGAGATTCTGTATGTGAGTTGTTCAGAAGACTGAATCCAAAGAATAAGCACTTAACATTTTGTGAAAATTGAAACAGTAATTTGAATGTAAATTTGTTCTAAGTAGTAAAATATTAGAAATAAAAAGATCATTTCTGGAACAAAACACTAATTAATAATTGGGTATTACTTTACGTATATAACCTCAATAATCGGTTAACTGTTTTTTGTATGCTGGTATTTTTGTTTATTTTTTGTTTTACGTTCATTATTTTTTTTAATTTTTCAACTAAGTAAATATATGACATAAAACTGATCACTTTTTAAATTTTACATCCCAATTTCTTTCCTTCGCTTTCAAATAATTTCACACAGAGGAAACCTAAGTTCTGGATTATTATCTTGTTGTATTTTCAAACAAGGGTTAAGTGATTCTCATACACTTGCTACTGAAACGTGGAGAAAGATGTCGTTACACTTTCTGCATAATAATAATTCCAACTTTGATGTTGTACCCCAGTGGCTCAGCGGCATGTCTGCGGACTTCCACCTCCAAAAACTGGGTTTCGATACCCGTGGTGAGTACAGCACAGATAACCCATTTTGTAGTTTTGTGCTTAATTCAAAAACAACAACTTTGAAAGTTTTGGACCGGCATGGCCAAGCGTGTTAAGGCGTGCGACTCGTAATCTGAGAGTAGCGGGTTCGCATCCCGGTCGCGCCAAACATGCTCGTTCTTTCAGCCGTGGGAGCGTTATAATGTAACGGTCAATCCCACTATTCGTTGGTAAAAGAGTAGCTCAAGAGTTGGCGGTGGATGGTGATGACTAGCTGCCTTCCCTCTAGTCTTACACTGCTAAATTATGGAGGGCTAGCACAGATAGCCTTCGAGTAGCTTTGTGCGAAATTCCAAACGAAACAAACAAATCCAACTTTGATAGTATATCACTTCCTCTTTGAGCAGAAGTAAAAAATAACAGAGTTGTAATTATGTTAATAGAAATAAAAAATTTACTTGCTCAAACTGAAAACTACCAGTTTATTTATTTTATTGACATGATGCATCATTAGTACATATTGCAAATGTATACATGTTTTATTCATTGCAATGAATTTTTCCGTATATTATCTCCTTCCACTTAAATAGCTTTTGTTTGTTTTTGAACTTCGCGCAAAACTACTCGAGGGCTATCTGCACTAGCTATCCTTAATTTTACAGTGTAAGACCAGAGGGAAGTCAGCTAGTCATTACCACCCATCGCCAACTCTTGGGCTACCCTTTTACCAACGAATAGTGGGATTGATCGTAACATTATAACGCCTCCACGGCTGAAAGGGCAAGCACGTTTGGTACGACCGGGATTCGATCCCGTGACCCTCGGACTACGATTCGAACGCCTTTATAGCTATTTATAGCTATACTCATTCAGTGCTACCCTCTATAAGCAAAAAGGGTTTTAGGCATACCACAGGTGTCCTACCGCCCCTCCATTGGAAATAATTCATTGCAATAAGTCTTTCATGCAAATTACCAGAAATGGTATTTTTATTTATCTCTTTTATTATTGTTAATTCACTGTCCAATCTTTGTTGTTTTTCTGTTTGTTTGTTTTTCGCACGTTTGTATTCTTCTATAAAACAATTTGTTCGATTCACTTTTTACCACGAATATCAAGGTTAATGTTACCAATTTGAGTATCACACTTCTTATAAAACACTTTTCCATTTGTAGCAGGTGGTGTTACCTGTCGTTGGATTTATCTACCATTATTTGCCAAGAGATAGGTACTATATGAGCTAACTACCTCCACCTTTTCCTGAACTATACCTCGCTTCTCCAAGAACATGTCAAACCTGTTCGTTTATAGAATAATTTGATTGCATTTTCTAACGTTCAATTTTGCTGTACATTCTTATGCCCCATATATGGAATCAGCTAGCCCTTAATGACATATTAAGACATGGTTTCTCAGGTTTGTGGTGTTTAATATGTTTCCTCTATTTCTTATGATTCCTGTCATCATTATCATTATTATTTACTCTTCCTATCCTCTCTGGATATATGATATTTTTAGTAGGGCATTTTACTTCCAATTGGTTAAGATAGCAACATGTCTTTCCTTTCACGGGTTACCAATCACATTGCTTTTCTCAATTTTGGACACTCGCTTATTTTTTGCAGTGTTTACATCACAGCAAGTTTTTACACACTCGTATTAACTTTACTACATTCTGACGGTATTTATCTATAATACATCATCGTTCCAAGGCTATGTATGCACCAAAATCTTGAGGGTTCATTAAGTGACGGCTTCATCTGTCATCCTTGATTCTTGACTTACAAACGTGGTTTCTCGGTTGTTGGGATCTTCTGGGTTTCACTGTGGCCTTATCCCAGGGTAGTTTACCACCAATTTATTTCAGAGAATTACATCTTGCCCCTCTCTTTAGTGGTATGCATTAACCATGTTCCTGACACTTTGAAATCACGTGAGGAATTATTTACCATTTATACCTTTGTAAATTATTTGTTGTAGTAAAACCATGAAAAGCCCCTTTTCCCATTTTCTGTTTTAGTCTTCATCAATTCTTACGTGTTCTTTCTTCCAGAGTTTCTGTATTTCATCATTTTATTTCATGTAGATTGGCACAACGTTAAGAGTATCACTGACTACTCAGTGAAATGTGGTTTGGTGGAAGCTTGATTATGAGAATTTGTTCCCCTGTGATGATCTTTTGTTACAGATGTGTGAGATTTTTGGATTCTATCAGATGGATCTTTACTTCAATCTCTTTCCCCACTTCATCTGTCAAAGGTACCTATTTCCTTCTCTCAGCCTCAAAACCCTATCACAAAAAGGCCATTGAACCTATGACTTATCTCAGACTTATTCCACGCTGTTTGTTTTCTCCGACAAAAATAAAGACTAGCGGCCTGTCCTAGAACTGTTTCACCTCAATCAACTTCTTTGTCTCCCTCGTTTTATCTTGAAATTGTTTCTTACTCTCAAGTCAGTTTTTACTCCAGGTATATGAATGAACACGACGGATATCGCGAATACTTTCTTACTTATTCCAGTATCTTTGCAGTCATGACCATACCTTTCGTTTGCCCATAAAAGGATGAGTTATCAATATAACAAGCTCCCCTTCAGGTTTTGTTTGACCCTGCATATTTTTGTTAAATATTTTTATCTTTTCCTCATCATCGCCATGCTCTTGGGATGCATTTTTATTATTATTTGGATAACCGGCTACTATTAACTTATTCTGAACAGGAGTCTACCCATCATAAACTTTAGTTGCTTCGGGAGACGATAGCTTGAATGGACTGGTTAATGAAATTTGATTTCCAGTTTGCTATGCTTTTGAGGATTTGATCTTCCTTGGCTTCCCATTTATTCAGGCTCATATGGGAGATTTTCATAATTAGTAGAGTCGTGCATGGGATCTTACTACCCTTCCTCCTGCTGAAATCAAAGAACTACTTTGGTGGTTGTCCAGGATCAACATATCGGCAGAAAGCTTTAAAGTGTTGTTTCGCAGCTGAAGATACTTATTGTATCAACACTCTGCAGCTTCAAGCTGTATGTCACACTTCAGATCATTTTCTCCATCTGGTCAGACATTGTCTGGTCATGATTCATTCCAGCAACTCCACAGTGGTTATACTAGTAAGTTACCAACGTGGCACCCATTCCTAAACCTTATGCTTTTATGCTTTGTATCTCTTTTTCTGCATCCACATGCAAGATATTCATATCATTGTGTATTATGTTCCGGGTGTTTCAATATTGTACTACATTATCTTTTCCATCCAGACAAAATGTATCCACTGATGTGGTCTCTCAATCTTCTTGTCTTTTAATGGCTTTAACTTCAGTGTGGTACTCCTTACATCGATGCTTTTACCATATCCTTCTACCGCAAGCTATATCGTTTTGGTCTTTGGTTTCTCATTCTTTTACTTTGGCTATCAATGCTTGCTGTCATGATTGGGTCAGAAAATATCTATATGTTAATAATCCCATCCAACTTATTCATCGAATGAGTTTATTTATCCATACCACTCCCTATCAAGTCCTTCTGATTGATCCTTCGTGGCTGGCTCAGCTGTGATTTTTGTTAATTATCCTGTATAGTTTCATGTCTGGAATGTTTCTTTTGCCTTTCATCCATTAAAGTTTATCAACGTAAATGGAATGTTTTCGTTCATTGGTCTCTGGATCAGATGTTCCACCTGACTGGTATACTGTTCCTTATGTTGTTGAGTTTCTTGCTTGGCTTTTTGATCAAGGATCTTCTCACTCTTTGGTTTCCAATTATCAGGTGGCTTTGCCCTACACTTTCTATTTTTCCCAATATATTCACATTGATACGTTCCTTCCAGATTCATTGTTCTCTGTTGCGGGCTGCTCCACTGAACTGAAATGCTAATGTGGTCCTCCATTGTCTCAATTCAAACCGGTTACCACCTGTTTCTTGTTTTACCTTTCTTTCCCTTAATATTTATTTTCCTCTCCTCTTGACCTGTAGACTTTGACGGCCTAATTTATTTGTCACGACTGTTTAATGTGCTCTTTATCATCTATTTTATCTTCTCCTTCAACCGAATCATTATTTCCTTCCACAATACACAGTGGCTTGATGGAGAAGGATAATACACTGACTCACCATCCTTCCATTTCTCATCTTTATCAACGTCTTATGTAGAAATAGTTGTATTTCCTGTATGTGTTCTTCAATGTTTTATTGCCCACACAACTTTTATCTGTAGTCCTCACTCCCTTCTCTCTTTGTCCCTTGGGAACCATCCTCTGTTTGTGATATTTTTTCTTCCACCTTCACCAGTTGAGTTTGATTCAATTGGTTTATTCCACTCTTTCGTTGTCCTCCCACACTTTGTTTCAGATGTACTTTCATAAAATGTGACATCTTATCTTTTCTTTGGTATTTCATTTTTGTGATCCCCTAGAGGTAGTTCTTCAATTGGGCATGTGGACTACTACTAATACATTCGTTTTTCATTATTTCATGGTATCTTTGTTTTACCATCTTTAGACTATCGTCTTTCATCATTAGCTATTTTGCAAACTTCCATACAACGTTGAGAATTAAGGTTATTTGTATCCTTATTTAATCTTTTCAGAGGTCTTATTTCCATTTTGATGGAAATTACTCATTGTTTGTTTTAGTTGGAAATTGTGCCTAATTAGGTATTATTTAACCTTTAAAACCCACACTGCTCAGTCATGTTGACTTGCTTATTATATTTCATAGCGACATTTAGGGAAGGGATGTTGAAAGTTTTCTTTACAATGGAATTTTTCATAAATATTTTTGTCTTTAACCATATCAGCCATGTACTACATGAGCAAAGAAAGAATGGTTGGTCATCTTTATCGTACCTTGTACTAGACAAGTCAATTTGGCCTCCTTCTAAATATAGGGTGTTGGGGTCACCCATTGTATTGTTTCAGATGCTGTCGTTACTCCAGTCTCTCCTCCATGTTTTACCCTATAAGTTTTCTTCAAGTGGAGTTTAAGAGCCTTTACATCTTTCCACTTCCAAGCTACTGTGGTGGTAGGCCGTAGAGGCATCGTCTTTAATGGTTTAATGACACAAGAAATCCACAGGAAAATACCATTCAGTGCAGAGTAGGGTTTTAGTGTTCTACTGGTGTAGAGGATGTGATCTTCTCTTCAATAAAGTAGATAGAAACAAAAGGATTAGACATCAAAATGTAGTTTACACCTTAAATTGGAATCTCTTACCTTACTCCACGTATATATCATTTGCCAGTGGCCAAGTTTTGGATTTAGGGTATAATCAATCAACATAAGTCCTCAAATATGTGTTTTGGATGTCTGTATTCCTCATTCAAGTATATCCCATCTGTGTTATGGATTACAGTGAAGACACTTGTGATTGTTATTATTCCTTCTTTCCTTTTTCCTCTTAATGTTATTGCACTTTCTGAACTTGAGTGGAAGACAGTATGCTCCTTATCCTATCCCTGCATGGATTTCAGTTCCCAGTATAATGGGATGTAGTTGCCTTGCTGAGTGTGGCCTATCGTGCCCTAACCACTTTACTCTTGGGAGCAGATCCACATTTTTCTCACACACTCCGTTTTTTATCTATGTGTACCATACCTTTCTGGGATGGAAGAAAACTGTAACTTGTTGAGACGTGGTGTGGTCTCTCACATCAGTTCTTTGAACCTTATTCTCTTGAGTTCAGGTGTGTCCTCTGCATACTTTCAAAGAATGCTTCTATTACTTCCTTGCACCAGTCCCTTCACCTCTTAAATGTGGGATTATAGCTATTTATGTGAATGCAGGTATAATTTTCATATACTAAATATCTATTTCCGATATACACCTACACATTCCACATTTCCTTCTTATTGAAAGCCGATGCTTCCAATTTCTGACAAAATTCCAAGTGATTGTCTGGTTGAACTGAATAGAGAAAATCGAATGTGTGATTAGAGTATGTGGCACTCTCTTTGGTTGAGAGTTGCCTCTTGATAATTTTCAAGGACACACACTGGAATATTTTTTTTTCGTTTTGCACAAATCTAGCCATCCATAATTTAACAGTGTGATACCAGAGGGGAGGCAGCTAGTCATCGCCACTCACTGCTAACTCTTTGACTATTCTTTTACCAATGAATAGGGGGATTGACCACCATATAATAACGCTCCCATGATTGAAAGGGTGAGCATCTTTGATGCGATTTGGATTTGAACCTGCAAACTTTAGATTACAAGTCGGACCCCCTAACCACCAGAGTCATTTCTGTTGGAGGGAAGACAGAAAACTTTTGTTATGCGTGAAAAAATGTTTTATATATAAAGGGCAACAATGGATAACAATAACTATTTATATGGAAGAAGGTAAGTATATCTTGGAAATAGATTTTTTGTACAGAAAATTATAACTTTCATGACATTATTACACTATGTGTAACGTAGAGAAAAAATGTATGTGCTGGTTAACCAATCTGTAGAATGATATTCTTCATGTATTGATAATGTTACTTAAATCAAGAAATATAGAAATGTTCAATATTAGCAACACCTTCCCAATTTCTGACCTTCCAAGGAATAAAGAAAATAGAGTTACAAGTGAGCAGTTTGATCCATTTCACATCAATAAAAGTTTGTGTTAAAAATAACTATTTTAGTCCCAGCAAAAATAGTTGCATAGTTCAGAAAGTTAAAATTTTGAAAATGAATAATTGCACAGTTTGATTAAAAGATAGTATTTTGCAAATTATGAAAAATAAAATAACAGTGTATTAAAACATCATTGTGTTGTGAAATTTTAAAGTACATTTGATCACACACAAATTTACAAGATTTATAGAACAGAACAATCAATAGTGACATTTATATTATTGTGCTTAAAAGCATAAATTCACCCTAATGGAATATTTCACTCATGAATGTTTAGCTAAAAAGATTTTAAACCCATCACATTACTGGTACATTTCGATCGTAACAGCTGAAACCTCTTTCAAAAAGTTACTGATGTTATTATAAAAAGCAGTGCTTACATGTGTTAATATAACCTGCTGTTTCTTTTTTATTGAGACTTTATAGTAGTCTTCATATAATGAGATATTTAATAACGCATAATCTTGTATTTCCTGTATATAAGATAAGCATACATATTTATCACCTTACAAAGACTTTAAATAGGTGATATTTCATTGTTCATTTGTTTTTCAAAACACACTTTTATCACCAGAATCTGGTAACGTCTTTACGTGCCAGTATATTACAGATTTTAATGATATTTCTTTTAATGTTTCAGTGATTCAGCAGCTGGAAATAAAGCACACAGAAACCGGGACTGGGTTGAAAGTTCTGTTAAGCAGATTTATATAACGCAGCAACCTAATACAGAAGAGTTAATCACTGAACTCCAAGTTTTAATGATTCAGTCATTAAAAGTTAATGAAAATAAATTATTTTTTGTTTGCTTTTGAATTTCGCACAAAGCTATACGACGACTAGCTATCTGCGCTAGTCGTCCCTAATTTTGCAGTGTAAGACTAGTCATCACCACCCACCGCCAACTCTCATGCTACTCTTTTACCAACGAATAGTGGGATTGACCGTACCATTCTTACGTACCCACGGCTAAAAGAGCGAGCATTTTTAGTGCAAGGAGGATTCGAGCCCATAATCCTCAGATTACGAGTCGAACTTACATCTCAGCGACCCTCAGACCCTCAGCGAGTTTGACGTCCAACCGTTTTGCGTCATTCTCCATTTTAAATTTCATAATATTGCATCCAGTATTCTATTAACAAGGACATCTGTTGTTTAAGATACCACAGGAAAGTTTAAACGTACATATGGTGTTAAATATCCATTCTTAGGTGGAGTAGACAAAACGTTACTCGAAAAGACGTTTTCACAATGATGTAAAAACAGAATCGCGTTGAAGTCTAATAAACCATAGAGAAAATGCAGTTTATTTCAAAGCTAAAATTAAAAATTAATGAGTTAAAATTAGTGAAAGAAAACTTTACCAGTAGTAGCAATAATAACAAAATTTCAGTATATATTAAGTACATAAGATTGATCGATATAAGAACGTTAACGTTTTGAAACATAATTTAATATTCGAAGAAAGAAAAAACAACTTTGCGATTTTTGCTCAATGTGTTTATTTTTTATGCCAACCTATCAGTTCAAGACAGAAGATTATCTAGACATACCTAATAACCAATGTAACTATTTTATTATAGTTTGCGTTCATTTTATTGTTTGTCCTGTATTTACTTTTTTGGCTTAGCCGTAAAAAAAATGTGTGAAAGTAAAATGATGTTGTATAAGGCTTCCGTTTCTTTATGTGTAAATATGAACATAATGTTGGGTTATCCACATAACCTGAACATGGTTTTAAATGATATCAAGTCAGTGTGGGCGAGATTGCGTGAAATATTCAAAGCTGGTCTGATATTGTTGGTATCAAGAATTCTTCACCAATAGAAACATAGATATTGATCGGAAGTTGTATTAATAATTGTTTCACTCATCTTGAAAGTTGAAAATATTTTGAAACTCTAACATATAGTTTGAAATATTGAATTGCTTTAGCTGACATTTAATTTCATCTTGTGCACTTTCTCAGTACTCTTAAATACTGTTTTCAAACACACATTATTTAAAAACAATTTATAATCACGCTGATTGTTTAATATGAAGTGTATAACACAATAAACGTAACTAAATTATTTGAAATCTACCCTTCTTTCAGATAAGCCCCCCAGTGGCTCAGCGGTATGTCTGCGGACTTACACGCTAAAATCCGGGTTTCGATACCCGTGGTGGGCAGAGCACAGATAGCCCATTGTGTAGCTTTGTGCTTAATTCAAAACAACAACATCTTTCAGATAAATTAGATTCTGCATATCGATACACGTCTTACTGAGTTCTATCAATTGCTGTTCTCACTATTAGTTAAAAGAAAATGATAAGTTTATTGAAAATGTGACTTTCATATTTAATCTCTTGTCTAAAGATTTGAGATTTAGTGACTAACTACTAAGTTAAAGCTTCTTGGTTATTAAACAAAGAGCCTATAACACTAAAATTCTGTTTCGATACCGACGATGGACACAGCACATACAGCCCATTGTGCAGCTTTGGGCTTAACAACAAACCCAAAAAGATCGAAATTAAGTCCACATTACTCTCGGTGGATCAGCGCGACGTTTACTTACTTGGGTGTTTTTCGTATAGCAAAGCCACAAAGGGCTATCTGCTCAGCCCACCAAGGGGAATCGAACCCTTGATTTTAGCGTTGTAAATCCGGAGGCATACCGCTGTACTAGCGGGGAGCTTACTTACTTACAATCCTAAATTCGGAGTTCGATTATCCGCGGTGGACATATCGTAGTTAGCTCATTTATGCTATCTAAAAATCACATTTTGGTAACACATCTTACAAAATCAAATCAAATGGTGTACGGTCAACATATTACTTAACACTTTGTGTTGTCTGTTTGTAAGTTTAATCATTGTGCGTTTTCATGTTTGTCATTTTCATAAATGTCCCCCAGTGGCATAGCAGTAAAACTGTGGACTCACACTGCTAAAATCCGGGTTCTTATACTCTTGATGGGCAGAGCACTGATACCCCATTGTGTAGTTTTGTGCTTAATTCTAAACACACAAATTCGTAATTTGACACCCAACCTCCTATTATCAGGCTATTATCTAAGAAATCAAATACAAGTTCAAACAAGTGAACAAACAAAGAGACGGTGATGAACATCATTTCCAGGATGGATCACACAAATCTTTTGTTTAAAAGTATCTGAAAAGTAGTTTAAAAAATACTCGCATTGAAGTGTAACTGACGACAGAGAAAAAAACAAAACAACATAGAATGTTTTAAAGTTCATATAAAAATTAATGAGCAAATAATTTTTGTATTATGAACTCCAAAACTTACATATTAAACTTATCAGAAGACCAGTGTGATCGTTGAGAGGGGTAACAGTTCAATTAAAGTAGCACACATAAGGAACAAGCTGTACATATGTGACGTGTCAGAACAGAATTCTGTAGTTTAATCAAATGAGTCTAGCTGCCAATACAGAAAGACAATAATGTATCAACAACAGTTGTTTTAGTTCCCAGAGAAAAGATTAATCCATGTCCTCCCATATATCAACCAGTTCGTGTATTTTGTGTGAAAAGGGGAGGGTGAGATTACGTTTCTTGAAGCATAACTTAAATTAGGGATTTCGTCAAATCTGGAAATGATTATGGATGAGAGAAAAACATCGTCTGCAACTTTTTAAAAATCTTTTTGCTTCAGTAATTTAAAATATTAAACAAATTTATCTGCAGTTGTATACACAATGCCGTCTTACTGGGACAATCAATCCATATAAATCTACGTCTCCAGTTTGCACGCGAACTAAATATTGAACATATTGGACAGTAATCACACCTACAGTTTTAGTTCATTAGTCCTTACAATAACAAACAAATTTTAAGTACTTAAAAGTGGAACTAGTCCGCATGGTCTTACACTACAATTATAGCTTTTATCGCCTTACAAGTACAACTAGTCCATACATTCTTACGACTCAGCTATAGCTTTCATCTTCTTACAACTACAACAAGCTTTTATCTCTTTAGAGCTAGAAATAAACCTTACATCGTTACAATTATAGGTACATCTTACGTCACTACAACCACAACTAGTCCATACATGTTTACATCTGCAACTTGCTCTTCTGCTCCAGCTCCAACTCAACCTTACGTCCTTAAATCTGGAACAAGCTTTCATCTCTCCTTAACTGCAACTAAACCTTGCGTCTTTAAAGCTACAACTAGCTTTTACACCGCTACAGTTAATCTTTACGTCTTTCATCTGCAAATAACTTTTGCTTTCTTACAATTACTGTTGATTGGTTTCGGCTTCTATCGATAGTCAGATATTTGATAATAATGTTTTTAGCCAATTAGTTATTTGTATTTATTAAGAGGGTGCTCTCATTGACTTTATATAGATTTGAAATTTTTATGTAAACAAAAGTGAGAGAGAGAAGTCAGTGTGTTAGTTGAACTACCTGGTGTATTTAAGTAGTGAAACTCCTTCAAGATCACGTTCATAATCACCTCAGATTGAAACTGAATACACATTTATGGTCAGCCGTGTGTCATTGTCACCAATCAATCTTTGCCAAAACTTTCTTCTTTCAGACTATAAATATATACAGTTCAATGTTATTGGGTTATTCATTAAATGTGGAAGAGAGGAGTGAAAGAAAAAGTTGTTCCAGAAACTCCTTACTTTCCATGTATTAAGTAATACAATGTTAAGGCACTGAATTACTACTTTCGCATACACTGTGTCTAACTGGTGAAATTTAAAATTCATCTTTAGAATCGATCGTGATGTACATTGAATTATCATACGGGAATGGTCACTTTAAAGACCTAAAAAGTGACAACAAAGACATGTTGCTTTCATTCATGACCTATGCACTGTTTCACATATCTGCGTAACTATAGTTTTAATGAGAGAAGAAAGCCAAGCCTTAATCACAGACACACGACGGATAGTAATAAAAGGAATATCGTATCAACAGTTCCTGTATTTTTATGCACTGTTTATTGGCGAATAAGTGACGTGTTTGAATGTATTGGAAACCACTTACTGATAAACCAACCGCTAATTAGTACAATCAGAAAATAAAAGTTCCTGTGTGAGATAAAATGAACTTAACGGGAAAATATGTTGAAGAAGTAGAGAGAATTATTTTGTTAAGTCTAGAGTTCCTTTTGTATGTTTGAAACTTTGTAAAAAAATCATAAAACTGAAATAAATCTTAATCTCATGTCAATCCCTATCTTGTGGTCGAATATTCATTATTGAAGAACAAAAACCTCGCTTACAGTGACTGACAGATTCCAGAAACAGTTAAAACGATGCATCAAAATCCCGTGACGTCTATCACACACATATTTATACATAGAATTCAACTGCATTTTTTTAGAAATGAGAAATATTTCACTTTAAGATATGTATATTGAATTACACTGTGTAACACAACTTTTGTTCCTGGATAGTACGTGTTATTTCTTAATTCCTTATGTTGTAAAAGTACAGAAAATGGCCATTATTTCCTTCATATTTTGCTTTTGTGATCTGGATAATGAAATTTTGAAATTATCCTATTTTCTATGTAAAAATGGGCAAATTTGCACATTTTAATTAAATGAGATCTGAATAAAACAACATATAAATCAATATTTACATGTACTTATTCTCAAGTTTTTCAAAAATGTTTAGAATTGAGTAGTTTTTCCAGATATGCGATTGTAATGTAAATCACTTTCACGTGCCAGACCCAAATATGGTCTACTCTCATGTTGTCGTTTTTCGTCGCTTCTTGACAGCTGCGTTCAAAGTCCCGTATGTCTTAATGGAAGCGGTCGCATTGCTCGTCTGAGTGTACTCCCATGTTCTCCTTGAATTTATCAAGATGAGCGTCAAGGATATGGTCTTTTAAGGACGTCCTGCAGCCATTTTTGCTTTAGTTCTTCACCACAGTCTTAACGAATTCTACAATCACTATTTTGTGATTGTTCAAGAATCCCCAAAACACTGCAACAAAGCTCCTTTAAGCTTTTTTTCCCTTTCAACTGAGCTTCTTGGGGAATTCTGTGCACTCCAGGATCTTTTTTATTTGTGGTCCAACGAGGGTACCTCTCGAAGGTACTTGAAGGCTGAAAACTCCTTGTCAAGAGCTGTGACAAATTGTTTCATTAGACCCAATTTTATGTGCAATAGTGGGAGTAACACCTTCTGGAGGTCCACTAATGGCTCACACTTAACATTGTGCCTCCCTACAGAGAACTCGATCCGTTGGGATCAGTGCTTCCTGTTGTGGTGCACTGCGGTGTTCCTGCTGTTCTAAAAGCAAAGATAACAGAAAAATTGGGTAAAGTGTCCTTGAAGACCCATTAAGAATGCCATCATTTTCAAGTCTCCGATTGTCTCCCAGCCATATTCATGATACTTCAAGGCTACAGCGGCAAGGTCTTGATCAAGTATTTTCACTAAAATTAGGTTCTCTTTTCACATTCAAGAATTATTCAAACTAGTCCACTTTCTCTTTTCCTCCTCTTCAAAAACTGCATTGCAGCAAATTTTATTTAAGTGTTTTCAATCAGTGGCAAGTAGTGTAGTGACTAAAAATAAAAGTTCAAGGTTATAAAATAAAATACACTGTTTAATGTAGGTAGTTGTTAATTAATTTTATGAGTTAATATTTCATGAATATTTTGTTTCACAATAAGAGAGTTGAAAGCAGATGGTTGTTGGAAATTGTGTAATTGATATCAAGGCTACAGAGATTTCTAGAATGCCTCAATGCAAGACATAGAAAGTGTCAACAACTATAAAAGAGACCACAGAGTAGGAAGTATGCCAAAAGTAAAGCCAAAGAAAAGAGAGTTTCAGTCAGAGAGAAGTTAATCCTTTAAAATAGAGAAAAATAGTTTTACTTGTCAACTGCATTTTAAACCAATTGAATTTGGCCAAAGTGGATTTTTGTCAAGAGAATCACACAGTATTTAGATCCAGTTGTGATACATGTAGTGTGAAGAATTTGTCATATGTTTCACTTGTTTTGAACATATTTTAAAATAAGTGGGATGCATGCCATTCATTTATTTTTGAATTTATCTCCAAAAAGGGGCAAACACCCACTGTAAAAGAATCCTTAGTCCAACACACAAATTTAAATTATTATATACACTATTTAAAAGTAAGTTTCTAACTGGAATGAAATCAGAACATTCGAATAATTGTGGTTCTTTAAAAAGTTGTAGGGATGGGAGTGCTTTTAGGTCTAATACACCAGTGTCCAATTATATTTCATAGTCACCAAAACTGTTTGAAATGTGTTCATATTTTCATCGTGTGGCAAAACTGCATTTTCACAGTCAACAAAACTGTTTAAAATGTGTTACAATTTTCGCTATGTGGCAAAAAATTTATCTGTATTTTTACAGATGGTACATAGTGATGTTTTCAATTATGTATTAATAGAATTAATTATACTAAAAGATAGGTGGTAGAAGTAAAGCACCAGTTCACCACAGGTCAATAACTGTTTTGGTATGAAGCAAGTGGTGACCATGTTGGACCCCATGGGTCTGAGGGATCCAGAGCAGATGAAAAACAATATTCTTTTCTCTCTTCTCATGTCTGGTAGTGATGAATGTGTTTGATTGTCAAACATAATGAATCTAATAATTACATGTTCTTATTTTGTTTGAAAAGAAGAAAGTGGCGTTTATGTTTATTATTTCCAAAAACAAAATCTGATTGATAAAATGTTATAAAATGCATTTATTGCAAACAGAAACATTTAACTGCTTTATAAGCTTTAATACTTTTAAAGACAAACATATTTGATGCACAAGCAAAGCATTAACATACTGAACTGGAAAAACAAGTTTTGATAAGTGGATATTTCTAGTCAACCATTAAAAAGCTTGTAAGAATTTTTTAAAAATTTATTTTCCTGATTCTGTAAAGTGAAACTTCATTTACTCAGGACCCTCTTATTGGGAAAGTTTTGTTTGCGTATTTTAGCATACATGCTGTTTGGGCTGTCTTCATGAAAAGTAATTGAAGGTTGTTTAATCAAATTATAGATAACAACAACCAGAGTAACCAGATAATAATAAAGTTGTATTACATTTAATTATACTTTTTTTTTTATAAATCAACAAACATGGCAGTGGACTTAAAGTACTATTGACACCCACCTGGAAAAGAAAATAACAACTGTTCTCAGTGTTCTGGAAATGAAACTTATATCTATGTCTGAGAAAAGAAGGAAAATAGCTTTCTAAATACAGTCTTGATTTGTTGAAAGTAGAATTAGTTGTTATACAAATACCATACACCTTATTGCTATATTGTGTGTATATATATAAAACAAAATTCTGTGTCTGTCTCTTGTTCCATTATCTAACTAATCCAAGTTCACTGAACCAGTCTTAACCAAACAGAGTGAAATGTTTTCAAAGAAGACCAAAAACAGCAGTACTATCAATAGATGATTATCCTTCTTCATGAGAGTAAATGTGAGGATAATTTGGAAAAGGGGACATGTTAATGGAGGGTTCCTAACACGTTTATACAATTTTCTCTTATATGCATGCACACAGTGTGGGGAAAAGCACACAAACATTTAATATATACATCTCAGAAATTGCGCTGGGCTCTCTTTGAAGGAATTAAATGAACAAAGATGACTGCCTTTGTTGCAATAATGCATCAACTGAGATGAAGTTTCTCTTTCAACAGCCACCATGAGGCTGGTATGAAAAGCTGTTGTTTGGGTTATAATAATTTCGTACTTTGACTTGTCTGTAAGACACTTCTGTAGCCATTGGCTTTCTATTAAATAATCATGTAAAACACTATAGAAAGGTGTGATAAGCTGGGTGTTGAAAGCAGGTAACAGAATGGACTCCTACTGACATTACAATTGATACTACTTCTTTCTACAGGGTCATAATGATCATAATGAATGTTATAAATGAATTGTATGAAAATCAAGATTTTTCTCATTTATTATATCTTCCACCTCTAGATTTTGTTTAAGTTCATGCACAAATAAAGGACAGGTAATATAAATATAAATAAATTTATAAATATGAAACATAAAATTCTAACTTATTTTCATGATTCTAGCTCAGAACTTCTTACTAGGACATGTGCTAATTGACTTCTAGATGTTGCTATACCTAACATGAGTCATTACAGATGGTACTTGTCAATTTTATTTTGCAAAGTGGTAAACATGTGAAATAATTGTAGATTATCAACAAGTTAAAACTTGTGTTTGGTAAACTCCATGTTCTTTGTAATGTAAT
Organism: Carcinoscorpius rotundicauda; assembly: GCA_011833715.1. Lineage (NCBI taxonomy): Eukaryota > Metazoa > Arthropoda > Merostomata > Xiphosura > Limulidae > Carcinoscorpius > Carcinoscorpius rotundicauda. The sequence goes on from CM022396.1 coordinate 27,498,318, forward strand.
ATTTTCTTACACTGATCTTCCATCTCAATAAATCATCAAGTCTGTCAGTATGCAGGGTGTGGATTACACAAATGCCTCTGTTTTTTTAAATTACAATAACTAATCACATCAGAACTTGCAAAGTTGATTTTTCATACAGTGGATCTCTGATAAATCTGTTTTAAGTTTATTTCATATAGCCTCGACAGAACTAATGAGGGCATCTAGTCAACTGTGAAAGTTTTATCAAAGTAGCCATTATCCTAAACCAAAACATATTTGGTTAAGGTAGAATTGAATAGCTCTTCATCCCTATCATGTCTTGTATTGAGTGAATCATTATGGTCTGCATTTGAGAATAGGTCTTTGTGGTCATCCATTGCACTGTTTCAGGTGTTGTTGTTTTTTCAGACTCTCCACTGTGTTTTATGCCCTCACTCTTCTTCTAATGACGATTGGTAGCCCTTATTACTTCCCAGTTTTCCCATAAGTACCACACCTTTCTTTTTTGGGTGAAATGTTTACCTGGTTCAGATGGTCTCCACACCAGTTTTCCAAATTTGACTTTCTTATCTTCAGATGTGTCCTCTGGATGGTTTTGGAGGATGCTTCTTTCCTTCTCTCAAACAGTTTCCTTGACCTATTCAAAGTAAGATTCTCACTATCTGTTGATTTGACATAATGTACTGTATTGGAATTTGTAATTCTCCCAAACTGTAAATGTATTTCTGAAAGGTTCTTACCTCACTTCACATTTCCCATCTAACCTCTTCATTAAAACCTGATGCTTCTAAATTCTAAGAGAACTCAAAGTAATATCTGGTAGAATTGAACAGAGGAAGACATAATCATAATGAGAATACCTTGCACTATTACTGATGGAGGGTTGTCACATGATAATTTTAATTAATAATTTGCAATCAAAAGGAGGCAAAAACTCATGACATGCTTGAAAACAAGTTTTACAAATAGATGGCAGCATTGAATGAGAATATCTATTGATGTAAAAGGATTGTTTGTTTTTTTTTAATTTCATGAAAGCTACATGAGGTCTATTTCCACTAGCCATCCTTAATTTAGCAGTGTAAGACTAGAGGGAAGACAGCTAGTCATCACCACCCACTGCCAACTCTTGGGCTACTTCTCTACCAGTGAATGTTGGGATTGACCGTAACATTAGAAGGCTCCTACGGCTGAAAGGATTGGTATGTTTGGTGTGATGGAGATTGAAACAAGCAACCTTCAAATTAAGAGTTGAGGAGTTTAACTGTCTGGTTATTCCAGGCCTGTGTGAAAGGAGATAAGTACTTATTGGAAGTACATTTTTAGTACAGAAAATTATAAATATCACAACAATATCATAGAATATGTGATGCAGATTGAAAATTATATGCAGGTTAATCAGTCTGTAGAATGGTATTTCTGAAGTATTGAAAATATGATTCAAATTATAAAATTTAGTAATTTTGAATATTAAAAACATCTAACACTTTTATGACCTGCCAAGGAAAGAAAAAAAACGTTGTGTTACAAGTTGATCATTTGATTCACCCAAAAAGAGCTTACATTCAGTAGTAATTATTTCAGTCCCAGCAAAAATAGTTGCATAACTGAGAAAGTGTTAAAAATGTGTAACTAAATAATTGTACATTTTGATTTAGAGGGGAGATTTGACAAATTATGAAGAGTAAAATAATAGTGTAGAAATGTGTTATTTCCAAGGAACTTTGAAAGTGTGACCACAGTAATGGTTACAAGGTTTATAGATCAAAATAATGCACAGTGTTATTAATATTGTAAGGATTAAAACCATACATTTACTAAAATGTATGAATTTCTGCATACAATCTTAGGAAAACTGTTGTATCAAATATTCAAAACTAACATCATATTATGATGTGAATGTAACAGCTACACACACTTCCAAAAGGTTATTAATATAGCTTGGAGAAATGGTGCTTACTTGTGTGAATATAATACACTATTTATTTTTTATCAGTATTTTAGAGTAGAATTCATATAATTAAAAAGTAACTGTGCACAATTTTCTAACTGCTGTATAATAAACTTACAAGGAAAGTATACAGTTTTATCACCTTAGAAAAATATAAGACTAGAAATATGTGTTCATCCATTAATTTTTAAAAGGTACAATAATTTTATATGTAGCATGTGGTAATATGTTTACGTCCTAGCACATTGCAAATTCTAATGATACTTTTATTGTTTCAGTGGTTCAGGAACGATCTACACAGCCATAGTAACTGCTACTGGGTTTTAAGTTGCAATTAAAGAGATTAATGTAAACCAGCATCCAAGAAAAGAGCTTGTCATCACAGAACTTTTAGTAGTGGACAAAAATAAACGTCCAAACCATCGTAAAATTTGGATAGCTATTTTGTTGGTGATGAACTTTGGGTTAATGTTGTTAATGTTACAGTTTAGTTAATTTTTTATTTTTAATTGTACCTGTTATAGAGTGTACACTAACATATTGGCTTTATTTAATTAAGTGGTCAATTTCAAGCAATTTTAGAAGTTTGAGAATATTTTTATATATCACTCTAACAGGTTTGCTTAGTTTAAATTGTAGTTGTAAGTAATATGAGACAGTTTTAGTGTGGGAGGTTATAGCTACATTTGGTTCTGACACAATGACTTTTTTAATTCATTACATATATAAATAACTTTGAAATAACTTTATATATTTCTATTCTAAGCTTCTACTAGTATGTTACTTCTAACCAGCACTCTTTAGTTTTTATTATGCTTGATTCATTTTTGTTGTATGTTTCACACACAGTGTTATATACATGGTTGTTGAAATTAATTTATTCAAGAAAGGTTGAAGTTGTTAAATTATTTGCAGCTTATACAATACTCTCAAATGTAGCATTATATACACAACTGTAAACATTGTTTAGTGTGTAATACAGTAAGTATTAAATTATTAAATTTTCAGTCTCTTACATAAAATGTAATCTTTTATAAATGTTGGAATCAGATTACAGCATTAGTTACCAATATATAAAAAGAGTGTCTTTCAAAAAAACGAAAAACGTCCTCTGAGGTAAAAATAATAAAAGTTATAAATTGAAGAAGTAACAAAAAAGTAGAAAAGTGGTCTTTGCTAATTCACGTGCTGATAGCCCTTGTGTAGCTTTGCTCAAAATTTCAAAAACAAACAAAGCTAATTCACACTTTCTTAACACTTGAAATTGAGTTTGTAATGTTTTTTATAAACCACAAATCTTTCTAGATAATAAAAATCTTACACTTAAATAATTTTAAACGACTGTTGTTACCTCAGTTCCCACTTCGTGAACAATTGTTTGAAAAACTTTTCTGTTTTTATCAGATGTATGGTTATTCACAATATTATTAAAAGAGGAAAATAAATTATTTTATCTTATTATTATGTATAATTTTATTGAATAATAAAATGTAAGATAAATTTTAAACTTTGTTTAGGTAATAATGGAATATTTAGCAGTTGGCTGTATTACTGATGTTCTTGCCCAAACCTGTGTTTATGAAAATGAAATAGCAGCACTTTGTAAGGAAGTATGTTATATTGATTGTTATTTGTAACTATTAAGGGTTTTTTTTAATGTAAGAAATCTTCTTACCAAACCTCTGAATACTTCCATAAACTTTTTATGGAAAAATTTAAATAACATTAGAAATAGTAATAACGAAATTACAACCCAAATTGGTGAGGTTATCATATTATAAACTCTCTGCGGTTCAAGTCTACAGCAATTAGATGAAGAGTCCAACTAGCATCACATAAAGCTTTCAAGCAAAGTCTCTGATATATTGACAATTCTCTCCTCTTTTTGGGCTGTGGAATGACAATGTCATATGTGTGTTATTACTATTTTTATCAAGATTTATTTGAGGATTGCTATTAAATTTATTCCTTCTGGCATATACTTGTTCAATATGCTAGCTTCTTTCTGCATAGTTAAAACATTGTGTGTAGTACCATGAGATTTATTTCAGGCCCTAAATTTTATCACTATATTCATTCAAACAGAACCATCATGACATATCCAAGGTACTAGTGCAGGGAATTCTAAAAACTGGGTGTTCTCACAACCATCTCATTAAATTGTTAAAAAGTGATCAGTTAATCACAATCATGGTGTTGAAATTTACAATCAGTAACATCATGGAAGAATTAGCCCATAAAATGGAAAGAATGACAAAATATTATTTTTCACTTACACTTTCACACAGTACTGTATAAAGAGACTAATTAAACAAACTGTATGTGATGTACAGGATGTTCAGAAAGTCACTGTGCAGTTTTGTAATCATATGTCTATTCAGTCTATTTCAAGCCAGCAACTGATAGCGGTGTTTAGAAACAAAATAAGACAGGATCCAAGCCTGTATTGATGCCAACGGGAGTCACTTTCAACATTGTTTATAATTGTCATTCATATTTACCTCCTGCATTCTGTTTCGAAACATGTCTGTGAATAAATGTATAAGTGCACAGTGACTTTCCGAACACCATGTATAATAAGCACTTTTGTTAAACAAATGTCTTTTTTAATTATTTAACACAGCATCCGTTCACTGAAGTAGCTGACCAGTGAAAACAATACAACCCACTACAGTGATAACTAGATACACATTAATAGCTCAAAAACCAAATATCCTGATATACATGTTGAAATATATTGGTCATGAAGACTGCATCATTTTAGGACAAGAAAATTAACAGCTTGTTTTTCTTAGATTTGTCCAAGAGCAGTAGTATGTTGGGTGACACGACTTTCTATTATTCAGCTTCTTAGATTTTGAAAATAATATCCATTTCTTTTCCGTGTAAGAATGTTGTTACAAACTAGGAATAAATAAAACTGTTGCTTAGATCAAATTATTATTTTTTTACCACAATGAATATTTTTTAATTATTTGTTTTGATAAAAATAAAAAATGAATAAATGAGAGGAAAGTTGATGTCAAACAGACATGCATTCAGATTCACCCTGATATTTTTGTGAAATCTTCATCATTTAGTGTCAAAACTATGTGTTGTGATCTTTCCAGTTCTGGTTTTGAGCTATTTGATGTAATGGCCGTTTTTTTTTATATCAAATCAAACTACATGGACTTTGATTCTTAAAAGAGAATTACATTAAAAAACATGTAATATATAAATTAAAAAAACTTAAATGGCATTAAGAAGATTAATGGCCTTTAAAAAACTAAAAATATTTGTAATGTTACTGATAAACCATGAGACAAAACATGTTTAAATTGGTGCTGTCGTTTGGAGCCGTAAACGACAGCAAGACAGTACAATGTGGCTTGTTGTGACCTGAGTGTAACAGAGACAACACAATGGTGCATCAGTGTCAGATAAGAGAAAACAATGAGTTAAAAACTGTGACCAATGCATAATATAGGTAAGGAAACTTCCTCTTTCTGATACTTATGGAAGCAAGATGGCCAAAGTTCAATAGAGAGTTTTATTTGGAAAAGCTTGTTTTCACGTTGCTCACTCCAAGCCAACTGGCACAGAGCCGAGTCTTGAATACAGGACCATGGTCCATGTATGGAACAGACACAGCAGTGATAGTGCCAGAGCAGACAGATTCAGCTGCAGTATCAGCAAGTCCATTCCTGTGAATACCAACATGGCCTGGCATCCATAAAAACTGGATAGAAGTAGATATTAAAAGAGAAATGAGCCAGTCGCTTTTCTAAGGTATTTTATGTCCGTATAAAACTTTTTATTCCTTCACAGCATCCAACAGTTCCCTTTCATAAAAGTGGGCCACACGCTACACCCCAACTAACCATGGCATTCCATCTCTAGCAAGAAGTGCGATTAGTCCATTTTCTGCTCCATTATTGATGGAAACACCATCAGTACCTCTGGTGGTTGCCTTTATTTTGCAGTTCTTCACACCAACTGTCTCTAATGCTTCTCAAATTGCTATTTTTAATCGTTTGGCAGTATCATTGGGTGGGGTTTGCAAGTTAATAAATTTTGTAACAATATTTCCTGCCTTAACAAATACGGTTTCTTCATCAATTACTTCAGTGTCTTTAGATACATCTGAGATGAAGGAAAATACTGCAGCATTATCAAGGTCTGCACACAGATCTTACATCATGATGTCATTAATACACGATACAAAAATTTTCGCTAATTTATTATTTATGTACGTGTTTCTTAGCTGCACTCCATTTATTTTCTGTAACTCACATAAGGCCCAAACAGAGAAAATGGCTGTTTTGTTACCACTAAGTAAGAGGCGATGGTGAAATGTTTTTCCAGTTTCTCAAGCTGATAAGCATGTAAATTTCTCATGCATAAATCTATCTGCTGAATCTGTGGTTTAGATTCCGCATTGGCAGCTTGAACACACAGAGTATTCCTTCCACTTATATCGTGGGCTTTGATTAATTGTAGGTGAAAATTACTGTTACCTTTTACAAAGATACCATCTCCTTCACACACGTTTTTGTGACTTTTGCATGCCTTGCAAAACATTTCATTAGTTTCTTGATCAAACTTTAACCAAGGGAATGCTTCTTCTCATTTCGGTAAGTAACTCCAAGATTGCTTCTCCAAGTCATACTTTTCATTGCATTATGCAGAAATTATCTCCTTGACTGTTTGATCTTGCTACCGAAGCGGCAGGAATGATCCCACTGACACTTACGGTGTTGTCTGCTTTTTCCTCACTTTTTTATCTTTCTCAATTCTGTCATCTTCAATACAGAGTTCCTTTTACTTTGTACAACTGTTGTCTTTACTAATATTACTTTCTCTATTAAATTCTAAACTCTCATCATCATATTTCCTTTGCTTTTTGAAATATTTCAACAAAGTCTCATTCTTTGGTAAAATCACACATCAACCACAGAGAAGAACTGCTGTTCTGTTTACTGAACGCACGGACTTGTTGGGCTAGGTAAATTATAGGGAGACAACCACATATAGGAGGGAGGGTGTCTGTTCAAAAAAATCGTTAGCTCTGAAACCATGTAACCCAAAGGTGATGTCATCGGCACACTGAAAATACCTTACAAGGCTGTTTAATATAGTTTTCACATGTACCTTTTAATCTATACGTAACAATATGTGTTGCCAGTGTAGCAGAGGGAATATATCTAACAAAAGAAATCGCGGCTTCTTTACCCGGCTTCCAGTTTTATTACAGGCTGTTATTGCCCATTATCGGCAAAAATTCCTTAAGAATGATTAATACGAAAATTATTGAAACGTAAAATATCACTTATCCGCTCGGGGAATAGACATAGCAAGAACTGTTGCCCTCAGGTAATATTTATATGACCCGGGACGTTGGGCAGTTCTTAATTTTGAGCTCTGGACTGTAGTAGCCTATATACAGTGATAGTTCTGTACTGGTACTCGTACATAACATATAATCACTTGTAAACTGCACAGCATGTTGAACTACTAAATAATGGGTCAGGCCTAGGTTATATTATCTTAATTCAACTAAAATATCTGAAGAATGAGTTGTTTATAAACCGGGATAAAAACCTGGCACCCTTGTATTTGACCCTTAGTAAATCTCAGCTTCAGATCTGTTTACATTATTACACAATCACAAGAGACTACTCGTATAAGTTATGTGTAATCTATGGACGGTGGCATTGTTACAGTGGCATTCCTTTCTAGATCTTTTCTTGATAGCATAATTTACTAAATATGTACTCACACACAAACACAAATGAGGTTTCTTTTACAGGAATTTATTTAAAGCCAAAACATTACGGTTCAGAGAAGTTTCAGTGAGAAACATAAAAAAATTACAAAACACACATGAATAATGCAATGCTAACGTAAATAGAACTAAAACAAACGAGACAATAACCCAAATATAACGTACGAAAACAGAAGCCGAAAAAACATAAAACTAGCCACGTCTCTGTACACATTTATCACCATTTAGTTTGACTTATGTTTCTGTGGTATTATACTCTTATTTTTCTGTAGATGTGACTGAATAAAACAGTGGAAGATAAAACAAAACAGTTCAACTGCCTATAAATTCTTATAAATCGCCACAGCAGAAGAAGTGTCAGACATCATAACATACGATCATCTTTTACTTGAAGTTTTATCAACTTTCTGTTTCACTCTTAACAGTAATCTTTTGCAAATCAATGACTACTTGCTTCAATTACACAGATTAGTAGTTTCTCGAAACTTTAATCATTCACCGAGCGAAAGAAAACGTTTTCTTAACAATGCAGAGTAAAGTCGAACACGGCAGGTAAGGACAATCACAAAACAATAAACTAAAGTTGAGTATGGTAGTGAAAGAGTTAATGGCATGATAGCTGGGGGGAAAACTTTGTGGTGTCCTCTTCCCTTTCTACGCTAAGCATGTGCTTATTTTGCTTAATGGTTAATTCAGGGCTGAGATTAAAAGACTTTTAATTTGGTTTGAGAACGATTCTTTTGGAGACACAGAGAGATCTGCCTGCATTCCCACTGTAGTAGTAGAACAAAGTGCAAGATGAAGTGGTGGACAGCAATTTTTAAGCCTTAAGCTAATTAATGCATTGAATTGTCTTTAAACGCTGCACCACTTTTTCTCCCAATAATTTAGGGCAAGAAAAGAAGTAGAATGGATGAGAGCCATTGCAACTGACACAATGAGGGTCCGTTTCACACTCATAGGCATCGTGGTCCTTGCCACCACAAAGAGCACCTATCAAGGAACCACAACATGATGTCTTCGAGTAAACAATACGCTAACACTGAAATCATTTAAGAGGTTTTGGAATGTATGGTCGTGCCTTGCAATTAAGATAATCTGCCTTGATGGTCGCAGGTGTAAATAATGATGTAAATGTTAAAATAAGGACATTAATCAGCATCATAATTCCATCTCTGCAAGTGGAGATACGCCTCACTGCAGAAACTCCTTTGGTGGAGAAACCAGCGAGGATCTATGACCTGGGGATGCTCTTCAAATCCCTCTCAACAATAACTCCTCATGATGAATTCAAAGTAGGATGAGACGTAACCTCAATGGGTATATCCTCAATCGCATTTGAATGTGAAAAATTTACTGTGTTGAGATATGGATGTTTCCACCAATACGTCACCAGAACAAAGTGAATGACAATTGTTTATTGATTCCTCCAACAGTAGTCTCAAATGTGTTTTCCTTCTTAATGGTAAGATATATTTATTTGTTACTATTACACATTTGGTTCACTTGAAGGAAACATACAAAAATCTTGAACTTCTTATTGATAAAGTCAAATATAAAGAATGTGTTTGGCTACTTTGTGGAGACCTAAAGTCTTTTGAATGTTGTTGGATTAACAGTACTGTTATACAAAATTTCTGCGTTTGTGTGTGTGTGTGTGTGTGTGAAATGGGACAAGCAAAGTACTAAATCAGCACCAGATAAAGAAGTAATGGCCAGCCTGACAGCAGGATAGAAAACATTGAACGTAAATGTTTGGTTGACACAAAAAAGTCCTATTAGCTCCACTTCAAATTAAAGTTGGCTTGATGAATCAGCTTGTGAAGACGTCAGACAAAGATGTTAACTCTTTCAAGTCTCTGTATGGACAGTTTTCAACTTTTTCAGATGCGACACTAAAAGAAAGGACTTTGTTTGGTCTCAGATTAGAAAATTGACTTTTGCATTGTTTCACTTCAAGTATATGTGTGTGTAAAAATAGCTTACATACTGTAGATTACATTTATTGTTAATAGGCGATTAAATGAGCAATATAAAAGAATAAGGAATTAAATAATTCATTACGATTATTTGTCCAAGTTTTCAAATTATTGTCATAATTGATAATACCACCCGAATGCACTGGGTATATTCCATCATTCAGAAATAATCCAAAAATCAATGTCAGTCGAGTCGAACATCATGGAAAATCGTAAAAAAGAAATTAAATTCAGTAATGGTACAAAGCTGAGTGTTCACACCAACAACGATTCAACTTCTCCTATCATTCACTGTCTAAACCTAGTTGTGGAAACTCAGTTACCATTAAATACTCTATAAAAGAAAGCAAATGGATAGAAGCCGGCTTCTAATATTTTTACTAATTGTACTCCCAACCTCCACCGTTTCTGAACAGAAAATGTATAAAAATGTATACTTTACTGTAATATGTGTGTGTGATTTTTATTTTATCATTATCCATGATAACTAACCTGATTAACATCACTGTTTGGATTTTGACTGATAGTTGGGATATCCCATAGGCATTATCATAATAAATCGGTAACATGGACCAATAAAATCAATGTGATACTGATATATATATAAAGGAATTTGGGAATTAACCAAATTTGTTTAGTAAAAGACATACATACGTAAAAAGAAGTTATACAAAAATAAAGGGCTTCGGCATGGCCAAAGCGCGTTAAGGCGTGTGCTTCGTAATCCGAGGGTCGTGGGTTCGCGCCCGAGTCGTGCCAAACATGCTCGCCCTCCCAGCCGTGGGGGCGTATAAAGTGACGGTCAATCCCAGTATTCATTAGTAAAAGAATAGCCCAAGAGTTGGCGGTAGGTGATGATTACTAACTGCCTTCCCTCTAGTCTTACACTGCTAAATTAGGGACGGCTAGCACAGATAGCCCTTGAGTAGCTATTGAAAACAAATAAAATTATTTATGGCTTTGTCAGTTTATCACTAGACTGATTTATGACGTCTACAAACTAAACGGTAAAAAAATGTTTCTATTATTCGCTCTGCTCCCCGATGGTACAGAGGCGAGCTTACATATTTACAACGCTAAAATCACAGGTTTCATTATACTTAGTAGACAGTGTAGATAGCTTGATGCGGCTTTGCTCTAAGAAAATACGTTACTATTCACTTACAAAACCTTTCTCAATTGTATAGATAGCTTTTCTCCAGAATTACACTGTTCACTTCCAATATTCACAAATCTTGTTGAAACAATAAATTTCTTAATTCTACAAAATTTCGTTAAAAGAATAGATAAGCAAACAACTAACTGTAAGCATAAAAAGTGTTTTATTCATGGTGGAACATATTACATGTTTCTAGAATACATTGGTCTGTCTTCTTAAGAAACAGAAAACATATGTTCACCATTTTTTACCATCAGTAAAACACTTCTTAATGTTTATAAATCACCGTTTGTTTATTCACTGTTAAAATTACATGATGCTCTTCACAATTAATGTGTTTAGTTAAAAAGTTATTGATCAACTTCAGGTATTATTCAACATTTCTTGCCAGTAGTCATATCCAGTTAAAGTTTTAACGTCTTTACTATTTCTCTTAAACCTAGTTTTTATTAAATTCTTGTTCCACATATTCAAGTCTTTTTCTTCATCAATCACAGTACACCGTTGTTGTACATTTAACTTTTCAAACAGCACTCGAACTACAAGTGTGGAAGTCTTATCTATTTTTTTCCTCCCCTTAAGTTTCTGATAAAACATGTAAATAAGTTAAAAATGTATTATATCGTAATAAAAATAAATGAATTAATGGGGACTCTGTAAAATATTTTAAATGGAGATTTCATTATATCATACCTTTGCTATTAAAGTCAAGTACTTCTAAGTTTATATTATAAATTCATAATGATATAAACATTTACAATTAAACAATATAAGCAGGTCAGGGTAATAATCAGAGACTCAAAACTTGTAAAACTATTCACAAACGAAAAGAAGGAACTGTGTCGATAAAAATGTTTATCAGATTAGGATAAACTTTAGATTTGTTATTTATTCATTGTCTTCATCAGATTTAGAAGTTTATGTTTCTTCAAACACTGGAATATTTCTCCAGAGACTCTGTGCACCCAATGTAGCTTGGTAATTACTTTGTGGTACAAGAACTATTTTAATCATAGCTCTTTTACTTCTTCAAGAAACTGATCAACTCTTATCCTGTAGTTAGGGATGTATGATGGGAGGTAACTTGTTACTTTTATTGTTCACTCATTATCAATAAGAAGAAAAACTGACAATTTGGTAAAATGTACACTTTTATCAATTAGTATAGCAAGAGCGGCTCTTTAGAGGGGTCACATAAAGATATTCTATGTTTGGTGAGAAGCTTTAGAAGTATTATGTTGTTTGTGAGAAACATCTTTGTTATAAGTTCTAACTGATAAGTTTCAGACATTTTCACATTGCAATTATAGACAGTGCTTGAGATACTAACTCGTCAGCAATGGAAGATGAGCCACGAGTGCGTCAATCTTAATTTTTATTTGCTTTCAGCAACCCTTTTTTATTGGTGAAATATAGATAGTTTATACTATCTCGTCCTTTCAGGCTACAGTTCAACAGAAGTGACCGACATGTTGAGGAACTAGTTTCAAAGCTGAATCAAGTTATGCACGAATAAAGTCAATAATTGGTGTGTCCCTTTAGCAAAATTTGGCATTAGCTAGGAGTATTGTAGTTGGCTGTTGACGTGTGCTTCCCAGTGTGCATGTCGCAGCAGAAATTTAGATTCTTCAGACCAAGCGACGTTTTTCGAATCTTCAATCATCCAGTTTTGTTGATCCCTTGGCTACTGTAGCCTCATCTTCTTGTTCTTAGCTAACAGGAGTGAAATCCAGTGTGGTTTTCAGCTGATGTAGCCCAATATGCTTCTACGCATCATTGCTGTAAAGAGTAGTTATTGTGTATTTGTGGTCTTCCTGTCAGCTTGAACGAGTCTGGCCACAAAGTGTTTTTTTCCACAAAACTGTTACTCACTGTATTTTTTTATCACCATTCTCTGTAAACTCTGGAGACTGTAATGAATTAAAATCTCAAACTTTTTCATATGAAATTAAAATCAAAGCTCAAAAAAAATAATTCTTCTCAACCTTTTTTACCCATGGACCCCTTTTCCCTTCTTTTTTTCTTAGTGGACCTTTTCATAACTATTGGCCGTAAGAAGACAATATTCTATTTTTAACTAATATAAATTTTGAAATTTTAATAATCAAAGAAAGAGTATATAATTAAGCTTTAATTTTAAATGAAAACTAATTTACTGCAAATAAGGTATTTTGCAACAATTATAATAATAATGATTATTAGTAATAATAATAATAATCAAAATTATTGTGATAATAATTCTTTACCAATATCTCGTATTTCAATATAATCATGTTTCTTCCATTGTCAAGCCCATGGAGATCAGAACACTTCAGGCAATTGAATTCACTGCAGCATTTATTTATGCACACTGGTTAAAATTTTTGAAAAACCCAGTTGAAGTTAAGTGTGTGATAAGAAAAAAAAGAGATAGGCATATTTATTCAATGAGATCTCTGTGGCTGATGCTGCTCGGCGTGTTTCTTTATATCTAGTTCCATCGATGTTAATGATAGTCAAAGATCACCTCTTTTCACAATGTCAAGTCTAATGCGAGCTTTTGATAACAGTTGAAAACCACGGCTAAATCCTGATTCAACAAGATAAGATGTTGGAAAAGCAATAACGTAGAGCTGTGCTTTATCCCAGAGCAAAGAGTACTTTGTAGCAACATCATTTGTCTTCCATACATTGTACTTTCCATCTTTGAATTTTGCACGCATTATTTCATCACTTTGTAATTCGATGAGAGGCTCTTGCAAAGATATGTCTATATCGGCAACATTAACTTCGAAAGGAATTGAAACCCAAGTCGGCATAACCATCATGAGTAGGTCACTAAACCGAGTTTGCATATCTTCATGCATATTTTTCACATATTCACCATATAATGCAAGATCTTCATCTTACAAATCGCTGCTAACAGAGGCCAAACAAGGAAACTGTTCAAATGCACGACGCCTGATATTATTCTTATACAACTGTAGTTTCCTCAAAAAAGCAGCAATAGCACTTTCACTAGATATCAGATCAGAATCTTTTCCTTGGAGCTGTTTATTAAGTGAATTCAATTTTTTCAAATATATCTGATAAGAAAAACACATCACATTTATTTGCAAGCAGCTGTTCTCCAAGTTGTGTGTTAGCAAGAAAGGAAACAATAGAATCCCAATGTGCAATGAAACGCTGAAGACAATTCCCCTTTGATAGCCATCCTACCTCTGTATGTAATACAAGCCGCTCAAACTCTTCTTCATTTTGCTTACATAATTCATGAAAAAGGTGGTCTCAGAGAGAATTTAATTCAATATGGTTAACTACTTGTATTACAACAGTAAGGGCATCATGCAAACGTGCATTCATTTTCTTTGCAACTAAGTGTTGACGGTGTATCACGCAGTGAATACAAAATACTTCTGGGACAGCTTTTTTTTAATGTGCAATAAAACCTTTGTATTTGCCTGTTATAGATGATGCACTATCAGTAGCACAAGCGATTATATTTTGAGTGGAATATTGTTTTCCTGGAAACAAGTAACAACTTCATTAAAAATTGTTTCATCTTTTGTGTCTGTCACAAGACTTCTAGCAAAAAGCATTTCCTATTTGGGTCCTTCATCATTGTTAAATCTAACATGTTTATAAAATGGACTCGTTATCTCTTAAAGTGGATTCATCAAGTTGAAGGGCAAACTGTTTCACTTGCAAATGGGCTATCAATTGTTTTTCTACATCCTCTGCCATTTCATCAATGCGTCGTGACACAGAAGAGTTCCTTAAAGGGATGGAATTGGTAATTTCACTTGCATTTTGTTTCATAACTGACGAAATTATAACAGACACTGCTGGTAGAATTACTGTTTCACCAACATTATGGGGTTTTCCTGCCTTTGCAATTATTTTGCTAATTTCATATGATGCCAGTAAACCATCACTCATTTTACACACTTTGTTATTAAACAATTGAGACACTGTTTTTCTAGCTTGGAAATCATCACGAAGTTTTTATATATATATATACAGCTGGTAGTACAATTATTGCATTTCATATTATCTAACTATATATGTTGCTATTCATTTTTAGAAATTTTTCGACAAATAAAACACGTATTTAAAAACAGAGTGCATGGTAAATGTTCGAGGTAAAACTGGTAAATAGAAATGTTATAGTTAAAATAACTTGAATGATTAAAAAAAACTATACAAGTCATTCTTATTATCATTAGGGTCACCATTGACATTTTTAACTTCCTCAAAGCTATTTTCAAAATTTTATGAACTAACATTTTTAATCACTTACGTCAATGAGATTAGCATCAAAATGTAGTTCATAATATAAATTTTAAAGTTATATATGTTTAAATTTCCTAATTTAAGAGGAAATGTAAAGAAAAAAGTTAAGTATCTGTTATTGTGTGTCACAAAATACGTCCAGCTATCTCATTACTCAGATTATATTTCATCACGCCCACTATTCAACATGTAAAAATACTTAAAGAATTAGAAACTCGAATTTGAGATATAGACATGCCAAATATAAAATAAGAACCTCTCTCTTCTATGATTTGTCGAGATAACAATACATTTAGCAAATCAACTTGAGTAATTCCGCCCTTCAAACCAATCATTTGAAAGTTCTTAAGTAGTACCACCGACTACTATGACCAATAGAAAGAGTATTTTACCGGGTACGTAATTCTAATAATTGTTTGTAAATATGTGATCAATAAAACGCTGCTCTGGAAAGGAATGGAATTTTTTCAACCCACATACATTTCATGAATGATCATGTTAAAATGGTAATAAAATACAGACGAAGTAATTCCATAACACTAGCTAACGAATGCACATTAGCTAAGACACAAATATCGCAAACATATGGTTAAATTGATAAAATATTTGTTATCAAATTTTTGTCGGCAGTAAAAGTATTTTTCAAATACTTTCTAAACAATAAATAACACATAATTTCTTTTCTTTATTCTTTGTATGTGCATCTGGCTTGGTTGTTTGTAAAAGTTAGATATTAATATAAAATTCTAAACTTATAAGTGATACTATTGTGATCATATTCATAATCTTACGCATACATAAGCAATGTAAATTATTTTTTAATCAACACACGTGGTGGATGAAATATCAAAGTAAAAGGAAAACTTAATGGCTGTAATACATTTAAAAGCGAGATGGGTGGTTTCGATTTAGGTGGTCTTGCTGTAAAATTAATAGTGTAATAAACAAAAATAAGGCCTAAAATAAAAAAACTTTGAAATAACCTGTGATATCACGTTTGTAATGGCCTTCACCACATTTACATTTGTATATTCCTGCCTCTTCCAATTGTACGTCAGTCAACACTAACTCGCCGCTATCCTTCCTTCGTGTTCTCTCGCTACTAGTCACTTCATTGAGAGGAGTGTATTAAGCAATCGGTTCTTCTCCTTTATTAGTACGAACTTCTTTTGTACAAACTAATATAACAGTGGAACCACGTTCAATTTCATGGACTACTTTAGAACCTGAAGCAAGCAGTAAACTAATGTAAATATAGATTAATTGACCTAAAATAGCCATAGATAATTATTTCTCTCTGCACTGTACGCTTTATATGTAGCTTTGTTTTCTGTTTCTAAGTGAAATAACACTGTTACTATGAGAACAGAGTATACTTATCTGAGTGATGTCGTGAACTGATGTAACATTGTCAGGTGAAAAAACTTTCTATAAAAACAGTGATATTAAATTTAATTGTTTTCTCCTGAACTGGGAAATTATAACGTGTTTATATTATGCGGTACCAAATTAAGTAAATTAACCGTAATAAACAGCAAAGAAAACTTTTTTAAGATTCAGCGTGAAATTTAGGTACAATCAAATATAATATATTCGAAGTTTCTCTTTGCAACTTCTTTCTTAAACCAGTCTTAGTAGGTAATGTATGATATTAATCAAAATAAGACCGATAATAAACATATTATAATACACTAGTATTTGCGATGAAGAAGCCGTATAGTTACGAATACGTTTATTCTTCGCATTTCATAAGCTATAATCTTATTTTTTATTTGTGTTTGTGGGGTATTTCTCCCAGTGTTCCAAGGCCTTAAATATACACCACATGTTGTATTATATACGTATATATATAGATAGATAGATAGATACACAGTGGTACCTCGGTCCTCGAACGACTCCCTTCTCGAAGAATTCAATTTTCGAACATATTGTTTGAGAAAAAAGTGTTTCGGTTGTCGAACATAAACTCGGTTCTCGAACCAAGCTTGACGTGAGCAGAAAATGGTCGAATGGTCGTTCGGGACATCAGACGGGTTATTTCGGGGGTTCGAGCTAAAATCTGCTGTGAACGTTCTCGTTTTTATTTTTTTCCAAATATTCTGATTAAATAAATCATCATGGGGTCAAGGAAGGATAATGAAAGCAGCAAACCAAAAAGAAAAGTTGTTAGAGGTGAAAAAAAAAATCTCATAGCGAAGTATGAGAGTGGTGTTCGCGTATTTAACCTTGCTACACAGTTTGGTATGGCGAAGTTTACAGTCTGCACCATACTGAAAAACACCCCTGGAACGAGTGCTGATACAAGTGATACCTTGAAGGCAAGTAGGGGTGGTTTGAAAAATTTAGGAAGAGAAGTGGCATACATAGTGTGATGAGACATGAGGAGAGTGCCAAGAAGAAACAAACCTCATTAGACAAGTTTTTAGTGAGAAATAGGTCCAGTAAGTCTCAAGCAGGTTGTAGCGGTGCAAAGAGAAAGAACCCCAGAAGGAGAGTTACCTAACGTTTTTATGGAAGGTGACTCCCCTTCCAAACAATAATCTCCTACTCTCAATGTTACTCACCACCTTTCACTTACGCCATCAGCTCTCCTCAGCACAGGTGAAGTGCAGTTAAATTTTCATTTATTGTTTTTTATTGTGTTTATAGTTTTTGCGGTTGAGTTTATGCATGTAAATATTATTATAAAGGTATAAATAAGCAATATTTTTACTTATATAATTTATAATGCGTAATTTTTGGAGGTCTGTAACGGATTAATTTGATTTACAGTAATTCTTATCGGAAAAATTGATTCGGTTTTTGAACAGCCTTCTGGAACGAACTACTTTCGAGAACAGAGGTACATTGGTATAAGCGTCAGTTACTCAAGCAACTACCTGATGTAAGTGTCAGTTGGTAAATCTGATTTGTAACTTACCAACGTTAACAAGTGTGTTTGTGCTCAACAGAACAAGTAGTCCTCATTCAAAGCCAAAAACTGTTTTGATAAAAATAGTAAAAGCCACAACCACGATCATCCACTAGCACCACATCGGTAAGTTTTCAGATGTAAACCCTTGTTCATGTGCAAAAACACGATTTCGGTTTATGTACATTATATAGTGAAGACACAGAGACAGTGAGACATTTATATTGCCTGTGTCCAATAGTTAAACACTAGTATTTGATATTATTTTATTTGTCCCGGCATGGCCAGGTGGGTATAGGGTCTAGGGTTCAAATTCCCATCGCACCAAACACGCTTGCCTTTCAACCGTGGGGGCGTTATAAAGTGCGGTCAATCCAACTATTCTTTAAAAAAAGAGTAGCTCAAGAGTTGGCGGTGAGTAGTGATAACTAGCAGCCTTCCCTTTAGTCTTACAATGCTAAATTAGGGACTTCTAGCGTAGATAGTCTTTGTCTAGCTTTGCGCGAAATTCAAAACAAACTAAACTATTTTATTTATCACTCGAAAATCAGTATCATTTCATCAGATAAAACGGATTATTGTGGAAGGATTTCTTGATCGTTTACCGAAAAATGAAAACTTCTAATGTATCGTTTTTATTACGTTGATTAATGTTGTTTAGGACTGTTAAAATTTGCTTAGCTTTAAACATTCATTTAAATTTTATGTCCTTTTATAAGACACTTTGTTTGTTTGTTTTGGAAATTCGCACAAAGCTACTCGAGGGCTCTCTGTGCTAGCCGTCCATAATTTTGCAGTGTAAGACTAGAGGGAAGGCAGCTAGTCATCACCACCCACCGCCAACTCTTGGGCTACTCTTTTACCAACGAATAGTGGGATTGACCGTCACATTATACACCCCCACGGCTGGGAGGGCGAGCATGTTTAGCGCGACGCGGGCCCAAACCCGCCACCCTCGGATTACGAGTGCACGCCCTAACGCGCTCGGCCATGCCAGGCCTATTTTCGTTCCGATGTGTCGGTATTTGAGTATAGTTGTTAAATACTCAGGAGGGTCAGGTACATTAGACCTCTTCCTCCTTCCCGAACAATCATAACACCAATACGATTTCTAATTTTTTTTCTTTTTTTTTGTTCTTATTCTTTATTTTTTTATTTTTTTTATTTTTTTTTTATAGCTTTGGGCCAGAGTAAAAGTATACTTGATGCTCCGGCCCATTTCAGGGCTCAGACCATGCATGGACGAAACAAGTTTTTTTTTTGTTTTTTTTTTATTAAGAAAGAATGCTACTACTACTACGTGTAGTAGTACACACACTCACACAAATAAGAGTAAGTGTATTAATATGTTAATACAATACATATATGATAAAAGTTAAACAAGGACTAAAAGTCTAGTGCATAGTGGCCAGCTTGGGTTACATTATTTAAATATATATTAAAAGGGGAGAGGTACTTAGGACTATTTTCATCATGTGCGTGATATCTGTCAAGATCACACATTAATTCATTTTTATGCCAATTCTTATTGAAGTATTTTAGAGTATTATGCAAGAGTCTTTCAGATATTGTATCCATGTTTGCATACTTGTGCAAGAATATGGTTGAGGTGCTACGTGGTACTTTATAAGCAGAAGTTAGTATTTAATTTTGTATACATTGCAGTTTCTGTATGTGTGTAGGTGCTATGTTAATCCATGCAGGTGATGCGTATTCTATTGTTGGTCTGATGTACGTTTTGTAGATTTTAAGTATGTTTGCTGGTGATGTTCCTTGGTTTTTACTTGAAAGACTTCTTACATAATTTGCTCTTTTCCAGATTCTTCTCAGTACATTTTTTATGTGTGGTATCCACGTTAATTTTGAGTCATAGGTTAGACCTAGGAATTTAGCAGATGTAGCAGTCAGTAAAAGTGATCCATTCATATATAGTTTCGGTGGATCTTTTTTTAGCTTGTTCCGTCTGCTGAATAATATGACTTGGGTTTTTGGGATATTAATTTTGATTCGGTATTTCTGGCAGTATTCTTCAATGCTATTTAGGACTGGCTGTTGGTTTGTTGCTGCTATCGATGGAGTGGAAGCACTTTTCCAGACTGCTACATCGTCAGCGAACTGTGATGCATAACCTAAATTTAGGTCCGACAGAGGCATATTGCTCACGTACATGATAAATAGGATAGGGCTAACCACCCCTCCCTGCGGAACTCCTGCTTCGGGTGAGAAGGGCCCAGAGTGGGCCCCATTTACATTAACTTTACACGTTCTGTTTTCCAGGAAGTTGGAAAGCCAGCGAATAGTTTCCTGGGGTAATTTCATTTTCAGTAATCTATGTCGTAAACCGTTATGTCACACTGTGTCAAATGCTTTCTCAATGTCGAGAAAGCAAGCTACAGTGCTTCATTTTTATTAAAGCTGTCGGTAATTGATTCTGTTAATCGAATCAGGTGGTCTGTTGTTTGACGGAATTTACGAAATCCGTTTTGTATTTCTGGTAATTTTGAATTTTCTTCTAAGTAAACTGACAGACGAGTACTAATTATCTTCTCTAATAATTTGCCAATGCAACTGGTTAAACTAATTGGGCGGTAATTGTTTGGTTTATTCGCTGGTTTTCCTTCTTTCTGAAACATTAATATTGTTGCTTCCTTCCAAGAAACGGGGATATATCCAGCTGATAGTGACAAATTAAATAGTGCTGTTAGGTGGTCATATAATCTCTGAGTGCCTTGTTTTAGGAGGATAGTTTGAATACCATCTTCTCCAGGGGCTTTGTTTTTTGTGTTCTTAATAGCTGTTACTACTTCTGTTACAGTGATATGATTTATCAATCAGGCCTATTTTATAAGACACAATTTGTTTGTTTGAATTTCGTGCAAAGCTACATTAGGGTTATTTGCGCTAGCCCTAATTTAGCAGTGTAATATTAGAGGGACGGCAGCTAGTAATCACCACCCACCGTGAACTTTTAAACTACTCTTTTTACCAACGAATAGTGGATTAACTATCAAATTATAATGCTTCCGCGGTTGAAAAGGATTCACAAAACTGAAATCTTGGTATCGATACACGTGGTGGACAGAGTACAGAGGGCATTTTTTTCTGTGCTTAATTACAACTCTTATAATTTTAATTGTATACCTTTGATGTATGCTCCGATCAGTTCAAATCCATTTTTTTTCTGTTACTTATTATTCCTGTCATTCTTCTGAAATGTGTAAATCGATTGTATTTATGCGAGTAAAATACACTAAATCCAATATTATAACTCATTACTGATTAATTATTTTGCATAACTTATGTAATTTGTATTATGCAATGTTGAGGGTTTACTTCATTAAATTAAATATAACATAACCTAACTCTACTATAAACACCTAACACACTATTCAAGTAACAAAAGTTCATTTTTCAATCTATAATTACTGCTAATCCCGTTAGAGACGTGTTTCAAACTTGAAAGTAATTATTTTTTGTCGCTTACATAAAAATGTACACATGAACTCACGACTAATAACGGTGCTTACATTAACTTCTATGAAATATTGTGTTTAATGTATAGATACGTTCTGCTGATATCGCGTTTTGAATTTCATGAGTCAACGATATTCTGTTTTTTAAACAAAACTAAATCTTTCTGGCACTTACTAGAAGAGCAGTCAAGTTTTAATTAAATGCAAAATATCCACAATCACGAAAACTTCAGATTTTTACTCTCTCATGAGCTACATTTTTCAACCAATAGTAGTACTTATACATAGTGCAGAGTGATTTTAATATTTTAACTACCAAAGACTGCCTTCGTGCTATTAAACAGAGGAGGATAGTTTCAAAAAATCGGATGCTTCATTGTAACGTGATTATTTTTAACACTTTTTATGTTTGATTAAGTATTAATTTCACTATTTTTAAGGGAACTGTTAGAAATATTAGACAAATCTAATAACTGTAAAAGTGGGAGCTTCTATTTTATTGATCAGCTGACTGATCAGAAAATGTTAGTTGATAAATAATTTTCAGTTTGAATTTCACTCTCAGCTACACGAGAACTATTTCCGTTTGCCGTTCTTAATATAGCAGTTGAAGACCCACCAACAACTGTAGAGTTTCCATTTTAAGAATAAATATTGGGATTTACCATGACTTTATAACACCACCTACGTACAAAAGAGCGAGTATGTGTGACGGAGATTGGACCACGTAACCCTCAGATTTTTTGACAAGCTCCCTGACCACCTGGCCAATTGATGAATTGTAAAATATTTGAAAAATATCGTTCAATTTGATAATATAAAAATATAATATTGTATTTATAACAAAAAGTCATGTAATCCACTTTCTTAAAAACATTTATCATTTATACTTCAATAATTAGGTTGCTCCATTACCTTCAGTCAAAACATAATCATATTTAAATAATGACGTATTCCACTTACCTTGAAAAAAATTATCTTCCTATTATGCTTTAAAATTTGAATTGTATTTTACATAATGTATTTTTGACTTGTACGGTTATCAAAATTAATTTCCGTGAAGCTTCTTTATTTTGTATTTCAACGATTCTTTTAGATTTTATTTTGCACGCCTGTTTATATCAAAGACGTGTGTGTTTGTATGTTTTTCTCATAGCAAAGCCACATTGGGCTATCTGTTCGGCCCACCGAGTGGAATTCAACCCCTGATTTTAACGTTGTAAATCCGGAGACATACCGCTGTACCAGCATGGGGCTTATCGAAGACCTAAAAGGCCTAAAAATTAATATTAATAAGTTATAGATACTTCAAGCAAATTTATTCTAATACTCGAGTCATCATTTAATAGTACTACCTAAACTTTCAAGTGTATGTTATAAATGTATTTAGGTATTATGTAAATTATACAATATATTGTAGAAAAAAATCATTTTTAGAGTAAAACTAATCACAAAAAACTTAAAAATTAATGATTTTTTTCCATTTTATTTTTCTTTACCTTTGATACTTTTCAAAATTCCACCACACATGTATAATTCACAGTAGACAAAAATCAAGGCGAACAGAATGTTCTCGCGCTTTCTTTCTTTGTTTACTGAGAGAGCACGTCCTGGTGTTAGCGTACCTGGAGGGTTCATTATTCGCGTCCCGCTGCCAAAATTTTAATCATACTTTAAGAAATGGATCTGCTACAAGAGGGACAGTAAAATTATAATTCGATTGTCTCCTCAAATGTGAAAACACTGAAACAGTTTCATACCACTTTAGGCTCGTTTTCTGACATAAATTAAAGAACTCTCAACTGCAAGTATTTTGTTTCTTTATTTGTTTGTTTATAATTAAGCACAAAACTACACAATGGGCAATCTGTGCTCTGCCCACCACGGATCTGCAAACCTGGATTCTAGCGTTGTAAGTCTGCAGACATACCGCTGTACCACTGAAGGGGGGCACTGCAGGTATTATTTTCAATACGCCATACTGTATACGAATCGGCGGGTTGACAATTTGTCCAAGATAAGTTTTGTCTGTTGACGTTCTACACTTATTCGTGTTTCTAGCGGGAGATTCAAATCGCTTTATGTGGTTGCCGTGCGGTGAAGATAATAATAAAATAATAAAAATATTTATACATTTTTATATATGTATATGTATATATATATGAATCAAACAATAAAAATAAATGCCACCGACAAACTTGACATTCTGCTGATAGAATAAAATAATCACTATATATGAGCTAAAATACATGGACATTGCCCTGAAAAGGATCAAAATAATATTTAGTTCCACATTTATAAATACCAATCTGTCAAGAACATAAGTACGGGGAGGAGGAAGAGGTCATAGAGAACCTTAACCTCCAGGGTATGAACTTTTCTTACCCAAACACCGACAGAGATTCGAGATACGGTGAAGGCTACACAATCTATTACAGGTCTAATATATGTTTCACAGATTTTTAATATGTTATCTGTAGATGCTCTACTGTTTTTATCAATTGGACTCCTAGCATAGCTAGTTCTTGGCCAGACTTTATTTTTAATTTCGTCAACATGATTGATCCAAGTTAGTTTTGAATCACAGGTCAGACCTAAAAATTTTGCCGACGGGGCAATCTGGAGTAGAGTGCCGTTCATATATAGTTCTGGCTGTTGTTTTTTGTGTTTTGTCAACTTCGTAAAGACGACGAGTTATGTTTTTGCTGTGCTTATTTTTATTCTATATTTTTGACTGTATTCACTTATTCTATTTAGTTGTGGTTATATGTTCGTGGCTGCTATCGTGGGTGTTGCGGCACTTTTCCAGACTGCCACATCATCTGCGAACTGTGAAGAGAATCCATGATTTGGATCCCTCAGTGGCATATTGTTTACATACATGATGATGAGTATAGGGCTAACCACCCCTCCCTGAGAGAAACCAGCTTCTGGAGTAAAGTTCTCAGAAAATGTACCCTCAACATTTACTCTATACTTTCTATTTTCCAAAAAGTTAGATAACCAGCAAATAATTCCACGCGGTTGTTCCATTTCATTCATTCGGAACCTTAGACCATCGTGCCATACAGTGTCGATAGCTTTCTTGATATCAAGGAAGCAAGCGACAGAACTATCTTTTTTATTGAAGCTATCTGTTATGGTTTCTGTTAATCTGATTAGGTGGTTTGTGGTTTGCCTAAATTTCCTGAATTCATTTTATTCTTTTGGTAATTTTAATGTTATCTCCAATTATGTGAAGAGTCTATTACTGATTATTCTTTCGAGAATTTTTGCCTACACAGCTAGTCAGGCTGATTAATCGGTAGCTATTAGGTTTATTTTCTGGCTTTCCTTCCTTATGGAACATTAATATATTTGCAATCTTTCAAGAAACTGGGATGTATCCTGAGGATAGAGATAGGTTAAAAGGGTGGTCAAGCAATTTTGGAGTGCCATTTTCAAAAGGATAGCTTGTATTTCATCTTCACCTGGAGCTTTGTTTTTTGTGTTTTTTATTGCTTCGAGTGGTTCTTGAAGGGATATTTCATTTGTTAGTAACGTGTTTGTATAATCTGTATTGGGTCTTGTGTTTGTATCAGTTATGTTTATTGAAAAAATTGGTTGAAATTGTTGTCTATTGTTTAATGTGTGATTAGTGACTTTATTGTAGAAATATGTATCCATATCTGGATCATTGTGAGTTTTTAAAGTATTTTGAAGTTGATCTTTGATAGCTTTGGCTATTTCTTTATAGTGTGTGCTATAGTATTATTATGTTCGAGTGCAGGATATTTCTTTGGGAATGTATTATCATTGGTGAGTCTTTTAAGGTGTGACCAGAATTTTTTAGGGTCAGTTTTATCATGCTGTTTTGAGCAGTAGTTGTGTAATTTATCTTGTTTTTGTTGTTTTATTTGTGTTCTGATGTGATTTCTAACATTGTTTATTTGCGTTTTTGTTTCTCTGTCTCTTGTTATTATGTACTGTCTTCTTAATTGTCTTCATATTTTGATTAGATTGATTATTTCTGTGGTGGGTTTCCATATGTTGTTTATTGTTTTATGGTGTTGTTTTGGTATTCTAGACTTGGTTGCTTTCTGAAAGAACTCCGTTATTGTTTTACAGTAGTTATCCATTTCAATATGGGTTTTAACTTCTTTTATAACTTTATTAGGTAATAGGTTGTCTAATTCCTGTTTGTAATTTTGCCAATTTGCTTTGCTGTAATTAATTTTTTCTTTCCTAAGGGTTATATTTTTATGGGGGGTGAGATCGAAGACAATAGATTGGAAGGTGATTACTATCAACATCTTTTCCCACTTGGAATTTTATTAATTTTTGACTTAGATTATATGTACACATACACAGGTCTAGTACGTCACTGGAGTTAGTGGGATATGCTGTATGTGTAGGGGTGGTATCATTTGATAAAACTATATTATTATCATCTGTAAATTGTTAAAGGCTTCTACCATTGTTGTTTGAGCTCCGGCATCCAAAGTTAACATTTTTATTATTTAAGTCATCCGTGACTATAGAGTTTTGGTTGTGGGAAAAGATGTTGCTGAGTAATGCTATTTTTATTTGTTTATCAGGTGAACAGTAAATTCATGCAACAGTTACTTTTGTTTTATTTGTTTGCAGGATATCTACAGTAACATGTTCGTTGTTACTGCTCAGTTTAATTTCTATTACTGATAGCTCCATTTTGTAGAGCAGCATAATGCCTCTGTTTTCATCATTCTTATTTATTCTGTCTTTCCTTATTGCACCACAGTGGCTCAGCGGTATGTCTGCGGACTTATATGCTACAATCCGGGCTTCGATACTCGTAGTGGGCAGAGCACAGATAGCCCATTGTGTAGCTTTGTGCTTAATTCAAAACAACAACTTTCCTTATTGTTGTATAATTTAGTATTTTAAATCTATTGTTATTGTATATTACAGTTTCGCTTACTATTATAATGAGGGGGTTAGTTTCTTGTATTAGGTCTTCGATCTCATGTTTCTTGGAAGCTATTGCACCTTGGATGTTGATATACACTACTGTGAACATTATGCTGTGAGTATGTAACCAGTTAGTGTTGATATTATGTGGGGTGTGATGTGTGTTTTGGAGATATTAATCAGTAATTCGAAGCAGTTGGTTGTTTGGCTCCATTTTGTGTATTCTGTTACAAATTCTGTAAATATATTTTTGATTATGGTTGTTTGTTTGTTTGTTTTTGAATTTCGCACAAAGCTACTCGAGAGCTATCTGTGCTAGCCGTCACTAATTTAGCAGTGTAAGACTAGATGGAAGGCAGCTAGTCATCACCACCCACCGCCAACTCTTGGGCTACTCTTTTACCAACGAAGAGTGGGATTGACCGTAACTTTATAACGCCTCCATGGCTGGGAGGGCGAGCATGTTCGGCGCGACGCGGGCGCAAACCCGTGACCCTCGGATTACGAATCGCGCGCCTTACGTGCTTGGCCATGCCGGGCCAATTATGGTTTTAAAAAGGCTTGTTTTATCTGGTGTGTTAGTATTTGTTTCTTGGAATGTGGTGCTGTTTTCTTGTGGCTTTTGTGTTTGTGTTAAGGTGTTATTTTCTTGAGTAATAATGTTCTGTTCTTGCTGTTTGTGGGGTTCTTTTCCTTTTATCATTTCTGCATGTGGTTTTAGTTGTTTTATTAAATTCTGTTGATATGTCTGTTTTTGGTTGCCTATTTGCATTTGGTTGATCCTGTTCTGATGATGGTGTTTTTATCTGATATATACGTTGTTTTATTTGTTTGTGTTTATCACATCTTTTATAGTTGGCTGTGTGGGTTTGACCACAGTTACAACATTTGGGTGTTTCTTTATCTTTTTTGCACTGGAAGATATGGTGTTCCCCGCCACAACCGCAGCACTCGGTGTTGCTAAGCAGGCTGCAGAAACATGCCCATATCTTTGGCAATTGTAACATTGTGTTACTACAATTGCAGGAGTTTTCAGCTGTTTTACTTGGTATTTTCGATACCAAGACGTTATTCCATTATTAATTAGATTTAGAATGTTGTAACTGTCGTCTGTGTCTACACGTATACGATTTGTGGGTGCTTGTGTTTTCTTTGATATTATCTGTTGTATGTTGATATGTGGAATACCTTGTTCATCTGAAGCTTGAATAATAGATTCAAGGTTAATGGTTTGATGAATCCCTCTTACAACAATGGCTTTAAGCTGCGGTTTACTTCCTGGCAGGTGGATTTTAATTTTACCTGGTTTGAAAGCATCTGCTGGCCACTCTTTTACTAACCTGTTTAGGTAAGCAGCATCTGCCCAGAGGCGGTGTCCTTCCTTGATATTAACAATAGTCACATGCGGCTTACAGCGTTTAACCTCTGTCGTAAGTAAGGGTTGGTTGTATTGGTCTGGAATACCTTCTATAATAATTGAAAATTGTGGTGTTTGTTTTTTTTACAATATTGTTACTTATTTTTTGTTCTTTCTGTGATGTTTTTTTTCTTTTTGATGTGACTGTAATAAAGCCTTCTTGATCTTTGGTGTCTGGCTCATTGTCTGTGGTATTTTTCATAAAATTGTTTTGAGTGTTTTCAGTTGATCTATCAACATCCACGGTGTTTAATTTTTCATCTATTTCTTTTACATTGTTAGTTTGTTTAATGTTAATGTTAATTGAAGGGAAGCTACCTCTACCTCAGTATTAGTTGCAACACCTGCTTCTTCTCCATTTTCGAAATTTTCCGTTGAGTTAGTAAGTTTTATAATTTTTCTTTTGACTTTTCGTCTCTTTCTTACATTACTGGCCCGGCATGGCCAAGCATGTTAAGGCATGTGATTCATAATCGGAGGGTCAAGGGTTCGCATCCCAGTCGCGCCAAACATGCTCGCCCTTTCTGCCGTGAGGGCGTTATAATGTACGGTGAATCCCACTATTCGTTGATAAAAGAGTATTCCAAGAGTTGGCAGTGGGTGGTGATGACTAGCTGCCTTCCCTCTATCTTACACTACTAAAATGGAGATGGTTAACGACAAAAGCCCTCGTGCAGCTTTACGCGAAATTCGAAATAAACCAAACTGGGTCACTAAGCAATTATTACTTCAATAGCACACAAAAAATGTAATAAAGGAACGACTATTGCTGAACAAAATTAAGTTGAACGTTGTAAAAATGTTGAAAACTGACCATACAGATGAGAGGACAAGGAAGCAACCGCACATGCTCTGTGTTGCTATAAGATCATACGATAAAACTCAGTATAAGAATGCTCATAGAAAAGTTACGACAGAAAAATCATCATCGCACGTTATTTGTAGAACAATGATTCTTCGTAGCTGCACAATAGAATATCTGCATAGTGTCGCATGCTTACCACAAGTAATAAATACATGTTTCTAGCAATATGAGCCTTCATTCTCACTGTTAAGCCACTGGAGGGGACTCGTGGTAGACATTCAATGCTCAAGAGGGACCGACGTTGGGTACCAAAATGACGATGTTATTCTGTAAAAGTAACGTGGCGACTAGGTCATATACAGTAGACTCAGCTAGCTCAGTAAACAGACGCTAAACAATCACGTATCCGGTTTATTAACACATAAAGACAAGTTACAAAGGACAGTTCATTAATATTGGACAAGTGACATTTACTTATTGAGCTGCGATGAAGACTACAGCTACACGGCTACTTTTTCCTTACCGAAGTAGAAGTGGGAAGTATCCGTCCCCTTACACACATATAATGCTTCAAAACGTCTTTTGCCAGTACTAAGCAGAACTGTATTTGTAGTACCCATTATAATTCGGTTTGCATATTTTGAGCTGTTACCACTTTTTATTTTCCTATCGATCCATACAACCAAATGCTTATATATTTGGTTCTGTTAGAACTGAAAAGTCTTCACTGACACAAATCTGCAGCAAACGTCCTACAAACTATTTGATAGTTAATTTCTTTAGCAAGTTTATCTCCAATGTGTCTGTGCTTAACCCCAAATTTACTATACTACTTTTGTTTGGCTGAATATGCTACTGATAGCAATATGAGACATAGCAATCCACATAGCGAGAATGAAACTGTTTTTTGGGAGAATATTTTAATCTAGATTGCGACAGCAGAACCGTTTATATAGTAAAGTAGCCGGAGTAGAATCTTAACTTCATATTGTATCTGCACGATCCAGTTTCTGCTTTTGACTGAAGTTCAAGCTAAAGCAGAAACTGTTTCTACAGCATGTACCTTAAAAATAACATAATTAATCGACGTAGCTGATTATGTATGAACAACAGGTACATAGAATAGCTGATTAATCCAAGTTACACTTAAATCAATCAGCTGATCAAAATGAGTGTTTCCTATTATTAATGCTGTAGATTATTCCAATTATTCAAATAATTGATATACTGCTTTTATAATTTCTTATTATTATTTCCAGTCACTACAAAGTTGTACGTATTAATCGATTAATGTTAACAAAATAATCAAATAATCTAGGTCCTATTCATCCCGCATTTTACATTAGAAGAATACACGTTTGGTTTATTATGCTTTCTATATAACTTGCTTATAAAAAGTGTTAATTACCTTCAGCTTTGTAAAACACTATGCTTTTGCTTCTCATAACGAAGCTTTAGTACTGGATTGTAATATATATCAATATATAAATGGCTTTTGAAAGACGAGCATATTTCGTTCGTTTCTCCCCATACGTTTAAGATAACATTTTTATTTCCATTCATGGGTGTATTATTCTAATGATTTGTTTTCCTTTCAAAAGGCACCTGTGTTATGTTACTTAGATCGTGAGTTAATAATGACAAGGATGGATAATGGAAATTTTTGTGTTTGTTTTATAGTCTCATTGTGAATGTTTGAATTTGTACATATACATATGTATATTATTTAGAATGTTGCTTCAAAAGTGTAAGATTATTATGTGTGAAACTTGTATAATTTTACAATATTAGCATTCGGTAACGTTTGATGTTTCAATGAGACATTTTCCCAACTCCATTTTAAACATAAACCAGGGTAGGAATGAACGCTCAGAAATATTATCATGACTAATAGTTAAGTTGAATAATATACAAACAAATACTTCAAATGTGAATAGAATATTATTTCCTCCATTTTGATATGATTTGTTCTCCATAACACATCAAATATGATGATTAAGTATCTGAAAGGAAACGGGAAAGCTTCAGCTTGCTCAGTTTAGTTTGTGGATATTATTATAGCATAGCGACTGTTTAAGTTTATTACATAAGTTCATTATAGGGGGTGCAGCTGAATCCCTATTTTTGTGACGTAAAAAAATATGCTTGTATAGATATAGCGCAGTTGTTTACGATATTTCATGTTTCCTACATAGTCTACGTTCTTTTACATTCTAGCATGACCTGGCATCGCTAGGTGGTAAAGGCGTTCGACTTGTAATCCGATGGTCGCGAGTTCGATTTCCAGTCACACCAAACATGCTCGCCCTTTCAGCCGTGGGGGTCAATCCCGCTATTCGTTGGTAAGAAAGTAACCCAAGAGTTGGCGGTGGGTGGTGATGACTAGCTGACTTCCTCCTAGTCTTACCCTGCTAAATTATGGACGGCTAGCGCAGATACCCTAGAGTAGCTTTGCGCAAAATTCAAAACAAGCACACATTCTAGCATTGTTTAACTTGAAGTAGTCGCATGCAATGTCTTCTTTTGATACTTTGTAATTGGAAATCCTAAGCGGGATTACTACTGTCAGGTTTAGTAGGCCAAATTTTTTACAGTAGGTAAATTGTTGGCAATACATTTCAACATTAAACAAACTACAACATAGTCTACTTGTTTTAAAATAATATATCAAAACTTTTTTTTTAATTTCGCGCAAAGCTATGTGAGGGCTATCTGCGTTAGCCGTATATAGAAATACTTGTTGCTGTGTTGGTTATGACACTTGTATCCATAGCTTTAAATAATCGTTTCTTTTTTCTTTCGTCAAAGTCTACACAAGCTGGTTCAGTTACCTTGGAATACAATTGATAAGACCAATTATTATTCGTTCCTCTGTTATTACAACACAGCTTTTGATACTTTCATTTTAAAAGTCGCCAATATACGCTCTTTATCCTTAAACTTACAATAACGCAGTCTAGATCCAAATAATAATCTATAGAGGCGTATTTATTCTCCGACAGAGGCCTAAAAAATTCCTCACATATTAGATATTCTGATATGATAATATTTAATTAAAACAACGAAAAGAATTAAGAAAGTTCTAGCAATGTAATGCAATGATATACTAATCGCTAACTCACAATAACTGAACGTGTATGTTACATAACACATGGTCCGTAAACAATTACGAGGGGAATTCTTTTAATGCATTGATTGCACAGAACTGGAAATATACATTATCAACCTTACCTTCAGGAATCTGGCCTAATTATGGTAAACGGTGACAGGCAGTAATGTTTTGACGTCAATACAGTGGATCAAAACACATTCAGTGGAAGACTTACCTGGCAGGAGAAGGCGAAATATAGAGAAACAAAGGCTGCACTTCCAATTCGTAAAGGAAGCATGCATAAATTGTGCAGCATACTTTGCCAGTATCACAATATGATAAAATACTGCAATTTAAGGAGGATCAGAAGAAAAAATACTTTGAAAAGCTAACTATCCTAAAATTACTATTCGTTTAAGATACTTTTCAACTTCTGTTTGTATAAAATGATTAGCTTAACATGTATTTTTCAATCATTATCCAGTTGTTACCTTTATTTTACTAAGACACTTAAGTATAGCTATATATACGTATATAGCCAATTCTAAAGTGAAATATCCCTAACACTTCCTTGCATAATGCATTGTTACCAGATACACTGTACCGTAAATTAAACACCCAACAATCACAGAAAAATATCTAAATATTTCCTGGAAAAGCGGATGACCTTCATGACGCCATTCAAATCCCTTTATACATCACTTACGAGGTCTGTTCAAAAAATACGCGGACTGTTTGAATTGCGCGGCTCCAGTTGGTTCAGGGGAAACCGCTTGGTTCGCACAGATCAGCTAATTACGATGCCATTTCCCGATTGCAAATATCTTCATTTGTGTATTAGCTACGCGGTTTTAAGTGAAGTGCGATTTTTTCGTTTGGCAGATTTCAGAACGAATGACCTGAAGGAGCAATGACTTTCTGTGAAATTTTGTGTTAAACTTGGAAAATCTGCGATTGAAACTTTTGCTATGCTTAACACGGTTTACAGTAATGTTGCTATGAAGCGTACGGCATGTTTCAAGTGGCATGTACGTTTTAAGGATGGTCGACAGTCCATTGAAGATGATGAGCGTCCTGGACGTCCTTCCACGTCAACTGACGACCCACACTCGACGTCTGACTGTCAGGGAGCTTGCTAAATAGTGTGGGATATTAGTTGGATCTTGTTACAAGATTTTGTTACGAGACCAAAAAATTGAAGATGCACCGCGTTGCTGCGAAATTTGAGCCTCAGAACTTCTGGATTTTTGGCCAAACACTCGGTCACTGTTCTTCACCACCCCCCTACTCACCTGACCTTTCTCCATGCGATTTTTTCTTGTTTCCCAAACTCAAAAGACCCTTGAAAGGAAGAAGATTTCAGACGATTCCCGAGATTAAGGCAAATGCGACGAAGGAGCTGGAGGACATTACAAAAGAAGCGTACCAGGAAAAGCGTAAAAGAGTAACCCAAGAGTTGGCGGTGGATGGTGATGACTAGCTGCCTTCCCTCTAGTCTTACACTGCTAAATTAGAAACGGCTAGCACAGATGGCCCTCGAGTAGCTTTGTGCAAAATTCCAAAACAAACAAAGCAAAAGAAACACTGATACTTATAAAACTTTGAAAGCATGTATTAAAAATCAGTTCATAAGGGTAACACATGGCTGTAGACTTTTCAGTTATACTACAGAAGGCGATATCTAGAACTTCCATCTGTCTGTAGCTTGTTTCTTTGTGTTAGAGCATATTCATATTAGGCTATTTGCTATGTCTATCACAAGGAATCGAACCCCGTATTTTAGCACAGTTCCACTTGAGTACGGATTTGGTCAGAAATTGAAATATGACCATCAATGCTGCTTACATAAATTTACTCCAGGAGATAAACATTGACTCACAGAAAGCACTGTTGATTGAGAGTGAGTTAGTGTGGTTGCACAAGAAATTGAAACTATTTTCACTTAGGGCAATATAGCCCAACCTTAAATGTTTCATTCTGTTACCAGCTAAAAAAGACTGATTGTGCTACTGATGGTTACAGTCTTCCAGTAAGCAACGGCTGCTGAAGATGGTGACCTGTAGAACAGATAAAAGCTTCTTTAATATGGAAGACATGATGAGTCGCTATAAGATATTATGTTGTGCAGTGTGTTGAGACAGTTTTTTTTAGTAACTCACTCTACCTCCTTTACATATCTTAGCCTGGTGTTGGCCATTAAATTATTAGATGTGTCTTGTTTCTGCACCCAGAAGCCCTGTGAGCATGGTGAAGCATATTTCTCCTCCAGTATTATTAATAGGTATAGCTAAAACAACACCGACTGTTTCCTTAATGTTTCACTGCTTGACATGGATGAACGCAAACACCAGTGGTGCAACGTCTGAAAACGAGTCCAAAAGAGCCAAAGTTTCACTTGACTGAATACTTGGATTAGCAACAACTCAACTCAATGAGTGGATCGCAGCTATAGCTAACTTGTGCTAGCATTTTTTATTTGGTAGGGAACCCAGCTATACACTGGACCGGGTATGAACGGTGTTTCACAGAACTTGGCTTTTTATGCTAATAACTTGCAATTATTGTCGTAAATGTGTCATCATGAAAGAAAATTATGATCCTAGCACCACATTGAAATATAATGGTTTTCTAAAGGTTAGATGCAATTAAACCAGTAAAAAGAAACAAATATGTAATAATAATATAAATGTAAGGGGAACCATGAGATATGCAATATTGTCAATGGACGGTGATCTCAGTAAAAATAAAAGAGTGTGAATCTTTAGTTTGTTGGTATAGTGTCGTGCCTCGTGATCTATGTTTTGCAGCCAATCAAATATAAGTTAACTTTTCTTTTCTGTTTTGGCAAGTTGAAATAAATAGTTCAAAAATTATTATTTGTTTTTTGGTACGTGTTAAAGGTATTTTTTTGCTTGGATCAAAACATAATGCTCAGAACAGAGAATGCTTCATTACTTGTTTTAAAACTGAAGTATATTTAGAGGATTCTAAATGATAAAGAGTTCGTTAGTAGTTTGGGCAGTAACCCAAATTTACTTAGAAATATTTTAATGGCTGGTTTTTAGTCTCTTTTTTGTTCTTTAATAAGGGTTTTTGCGATAGCTCAGATGAACGTTTTGCAGAGCTTTAACTACATTTTGTTATAAAATAAAACGAAAAATTAGTTAATTTTAGTGGAGTTGTATTCTGTTAAAATTAGTTAATTATGTCCTTGAAAATGACAGTTTGGTTCTGGAAAGTTTTTAATTTGTTTTCACTTGTTTATACATATTATGCAAACTTCCTGTCAGTGTAAAGACTGAGTATTGAACTTTTGTGTTTCTATTAATAAAAATGGTAGAAAACATGTGTTGAGTTTACAAATATTGAATAAAAAGAGAAGGAAACCTTTTCGAATATATCAACATATTTTATTTCTTAAAACGTATACGATTCATTCGACAACCTCAAAAGAATAAAGTTGAAAAATGCATATATATCACCGTTCATAAATATTAATAAGTATAAGTGGCTTGAATTATTTGATAAAGCAGTTTTGTTGCAAAAAAGACCCAAACCAACAACAAAGTGTCTATAACTGATAAAAATTAATAACAAAATGTGTTCAGTTTAGATAAGATTTCTACCTTTTATGTTGCGAATCCATTCGTATTGTTTATTACGTAAGTGTTTTACGTAACTTGATGGAGCTGCAGCCATCTGGAGGCAAGTTAGATTTGTTTCTTTCTGAGGCCTTAACCGAAATCCTAGCACTTTATTGGACCAATGTTTTAATGGTTCAGGTAGTTCCTTGCTCACTTGTTCATTCAGAACGCATTCTTCATATAGTTGTATGTTGAGTTGTTGAAGCAAATTAACTTCACGTTTCATTCTTTCTTGTCCAAATTCGGTAATCTTTTTAACTAATTTTTTTCTGAAGTAATCATATAGAATGGTGTCACCAATATTCCAGGCTGCAATGCCCTCCTTTACTTTCACTGATATTTCATTTTCTCTCCAAATATCTATTCGACTGTTTCTTTTGAAAGCAGTCACATCTTTTAACTGCCAACACATTAGCTCCTTAAGTAACACTATTGATTCAGTCATCATATCAGTGATCATAACTAGATCAAATATTTTATCAATATTTTTAACCTCGTTTTCAAAGAAACTTTTATTCTGACTGTATTTCCCATCAACTCCGAGGTTGTAAAGTTGCGGATTCCGTACACGGAAACTAAAACGTTTACGTAATAGTTGCGTTTTATTAATTAGACTAAATTCAGCGAAAGACATTTTGAACATTTTTCGTAGTTCATAATAGTTGTAGATAGATTCGAAATGAGAACTCGGTTCTCGAACAATAGTGACATAAACTGTGTCAGCTGGCATTACTTCATGCAAGGTTTTAGAAGCGAAACGAGTATGGACACATAATATATTGAAATTTCCTAAACTGACCCATGGCAGAGATTGCACAGATTTTTTAGAAAGGGGTTTGTTGTTAAAGTTTATATGTTTCTCCGGTATCAGAAATGAGAGGTTATTGTTATCTCCATATCGCAATAATATGTTTTGAACTGTATCAGAACCACATTTATAGTTTTTTGAAAAAACTATATTTTTCTTCGGCCTACATTTGCTATGTTCTTCAGTGAGTTTTCCAGAAATGTTAATAAGGTCTTTAATGAGATCAAACTTTTTAAAAGAACGTCCTTTCGCCAAAAAAATCCTGTATACATATAAGGACAAAATAATATGAATAATTAAAGTATACATTTTTATACTTATTAAACAAACAACAAATATATAAATGTAACTTTACTCACATGTTAAATATTCAGTCAAGGTTGGTCTTACAGCGACATACGGATTTACAACGCTAAAATTAAGGGCTCGATTTTCCTCGGTGAACTCGATAGATAGCCTGATGTGGCTTTGCTATAAGAAAACCACACACACACACGCAATGTTGGCCTTATGCAAAAAGGTTCTTCAAGTGAGAGATGAATCAGTTCCCTTAGGTATATTAACGCCTAATATTTTACTTTAGGGAATATTAAAAACTAAACACTTGACGAATTCAAACACTATTTGTCGGACATGGTCAGGTGGGTTAAGGCGTTCGACTCGTAATCTGAAGGGCACGGGTTCGAATCTCCGTTGCACCAAACATACTCGCCCTTTTAGCCGTGGAGACATTATAAAGTTACGGCCAATCCCACTATTCGTTGATAAAAGAGTAGCCCTTTAGCCTTACACTGGAAAATTAGGAACGACTAGCGCAGATAACCATTGTGTATCTTTGCGCGAAATTCAAAACTATACAAGCAGTATTTACAAAATTCTTTTTTCAGTTACTTTTTAATTACACGGCTACACATTTTGGCACTATTTGTAGGAGTAAGACTTTCAAAACAAGAAACTACAATCTTAAGTATATATTGCGAACCGTGGTGTCTGTCTTCCGTTTATGGCGGCCATTTAATTTGCTGCGCTTAAAAATCTCAATATTCACTTTTGAAATGACGAGAAAATAGACATGAATAATACTGATTCATAAATTTTATTTCGCAAACAGAATATTCTACGCTAGGAATTTATCAAACTATCATTCACGTTTCAAAATGTAATGTAACAAAAATATATATTTACTGTTGAGTGGCTCTTAGCGTGACCGACATGCTCAATAAATTACTTGTCGCGGTGTATAAGTAGTCTTGGATCTGAGTAAACCCAAGAGTGTAACACAATTAACCTCTTTAGAAATCCATTAAATAATTTAAACTGATAGATTAACTGTTATCCCGTTACTGAGAATGAGTACTTTTGCTTGTATGGTATAGTTTTGTTTGTTTATTTTTTGAATTTCGCGCTAAGCTACTTGAGGGCTATCTGCGCTAACTGTCCCTAATTTAGTGGTGTGAGACCAGAAAGTAGGCAGCTAGTCATCATCACCCACCGCTAAATCTTGGGCTATTCTTTTTTACCAACGGATAGTGGGATTGACCGTGTGACGAGGATTCAAACCCGCGACCCTCGCATTACAAATCGAATGCCTTAACACACTTGGCCATCCCGGTATAGTTTTGAACGTACTTGTTTATAGAAGCAACTGTATGTGTTAATATTATAGTAAATTGGAAAACTAAAGCATAGTAAAGATGTTTATTTCTGGTATACTACATGTCTCAAAGGAAGACGAGTCAAACATAAACCTCTACATGATACTTATATATATCGTCATTTGCCAATTTATTACTTCAAACGTACTTTCAAAACAATAAAGTATGGTTTTGAAGCTACTTACAAAATACTATTTAAGATGAAAACATTTTAGAATTTTCAAGTATTTTTTTACTTTATAATTTGATATAAAAGAAGATTGATTTTTCATTCAAGATTAACAAATTGCAAAATAATCCACTTAATATTTTGTATTACCCTTTCTATCAAACCATCAGAATGGTTTGTTTTTGTCTTTTTTACAAAAAGCCCACGAAATATTTACTGATATAAATGTAAGAGTAGATCACGTCAAAACACTTTTTCGTATGAAATATTTGGACAACTCATAAATTTAATGTACACCTAAAAAAATACTTTTATGCTCATATAATAAATGAACAAATATAAACTAAAGTCAAATTTATCCACTTACAAAAATATTTTTTTTTGTAATATTACTTACCACTGTATATTAAAAAGCAACATCCAAATTAACAGCAACATGATAAACGCCATATAGTACGAAGGGAGTGTTCGCATTTTGAAGAGTTTGGTCTTCTGATTTACTTGTTAAATTTGTTAACAGCTGTATATGTTTGATATTTACCTAAGTTCTGTACATTAACTGAACTGAAAGTGCTTCAGAAAACACATAACTAGCGTTTATTAAATTCTATTAATAAATATCATCAAACAGGTGAACAGTTCTTATCACGAAACTTCATTTAATAATACATTTTCTGCAGTAACCAAATGTAACATTTTGTGAACACGTGTGTCAATGACCAGCACATAATAAACACCTGTCATGCTAAGTTTTGTTATTAGAAATAAAACGTTTCTACCTCACTTTATGAAAATCTAGTCATTTTAATAAAGACCATAAACAAAAACAATCTCATAAAATCGAGAAAGTTCTGAAGAGTGGATTTTTGTAATCTTTCTGCACTTCCAACAAAGGTCAGGTGGCTAGATCGTCGATTCGTAATCTGAGGGTTCCCAGCTCGAATCTCCGTCCAAATATGCTCGCCCTTTTAGGTGTTTGGCGTTACAAAGCTATGATGAATCCCACTATTAGTTTCAAAACAATTGTTTGTAAAACTTTTGTATATAATCCATTATTTATAATAACAGTTATAAACTGTATTGTTGTTTGTATATTAAAATATATTTGTGTTAAGAAAAACTGTATGTATCAATATTGTTAACAAACATCATAAATTTATTACATCTCTACATTTAATTAAGCTCTAAAACTGAACGCCAATTTAACTCGGTTTCAGGCTATTTGAAAATGTAATACGTAACATAATAAACTGGTAACGTGCGGGTTAAAGTATAATACAGAGCACTCATCAGCACGCCCGACAATAAAGACAATTATAAACATTTTAAAATTTCATCGCACAGAACCAAAACAAATAAGACTCAATCACATTCGTTGTAAATCTAAAAAAATTGCATTACACCAATAATACCATTTATAGCAAAAATACATGGGCGCATTATTAACACAAACTTTCACAATCAACACATTGTCCCCTGCTATTATAGTAATTGGAGTTATCTGGTTCATGGTATCTTTTTTAAGAAACCATTGTGTTAAAGATAATTGAACCTTGAATCTCACTTCCATACAATTATGAAGTATAAACTAGTTAAGTTAGAAACTGTTTTTAGTAGTATATTTACTACAGTAGACTTCAGACTTGTATCTACTCTTGTTTCATGTGCATTGGTCTGTTACAAGGTTGGTTAAGTCAGATTTGTATGCATTATGGCTTTAGGGAACTTAACATTCTACGGATTTACAACAGGAAAATCCGGAGTTCGATTTCCCTCAGTGGACACAGCAGATAGCCCGATGTGGCCTTACTATAAAAAACACTCACACATACTTTTTAACACATCCAAGGTGAACTTGCTTCAAGAAGCACGAGACCAAAGACCTGATAATGCATACTAATCCTGATATTGTAGTAATTACTGAAACTATGCATTATACACACAATTCACTTAAATTTTAAGAATATATCACCTTAAGAGTAAATAGAATAAACAAAAATTACTTCAATAGAAGTATAGCATTACTGTATAAATCTACTCTCTCTATTTCGCAAATAGATATTCAAAATAACAACGACAGTATTACCATAGATGTCAATGTATCAGATATTAAAATTATAACAATATATGGAACTTACTGCTGTCCAACCCAAATACTGGATACCCAATTAATAAAACATAATAAACAATCAATAATAATAAGTAATCCCAACAGTAAACATAAAAAAATTGGCTGCAATAACACAATACGATGTGGAATAAGGCTCTTAAAGTATTTAAATAATTCCAGTTGTGTGTTGTTAAGTGATAACACTTCTACCGTACCAGTTACACAAGTGATATACTAGTTCTCTGTATTAGTACAACAGAACTAGCAAAAAATTGTTCAAATTTTTATGTTTACAGTGATATAGGTAGTGATCACACACCAATAACCTGTCTCTTCAATTTCGCACCTCATCACAATCAACCAACAATAAAACTTAAACTTGAATACCGGAAAGCTAACTGATCTAAATAGCCAAATGAGCTAAATTAATTACTTCAAAATTTAATAGTCGAAACTGTATGAAAATATCAAATATTCGTGTATAATATCAAACAATCTAAGAGATCTGATAAATGCCGCTGAAAAAACACCACCAAAACAACAATCATGCAATTCTTAGCAACATGGAAACCACTTACACGTATAATAGACATGGTCAAAAGAAGACAATACATGAATACAGGAGACCCAAAAATTAATATAATTTCACAAGAAATAAAATAAGAAATGAAATTAAGCAATGAGAATAAGATAGCTCAGACAGTTACTGTTACAACCTGACTATATATGTATTGACTCGAAGAAATTTTGAGCATCTTTAAAAACGAAACAGCCTAAACAAACTGTAACGGATTTACCGTTCGACGTTCACTTTACTATCTACATCTGCTTCAATATACCTTATATCTGTTCAGTATACCTTCTTTTTTTGAATGTGATGCATATTGTTGGTTATGAATCGCGCAAGTCTTGCCTGTTCTCTAAATTTGAAAAAAAATATTGAGACTAGGAATCAACAATATTTGTTTTACGAAAACGAGCCAGCGGTTTTGAACATTGGTTGAAACTTCAAGAAACTGGTGTGATTCGTATAAAAGAAGCTAGTCCAGAGACAATAACAAAAAATTATTATTAGTCAGCTACAATAAGTTTGCTACAGGCCTTGGAATTTATAATTGTGATTAACGCTTATTAATCGGAAAACTGCAGAACTGAACCAGGAACATTTAAATTTCAAACATTAAAAACCATTCAACTTCACTGAATTACTTCGGACGTTATCATTTCTACGACGATACAACATATATTTCTGCGTAAGAAGTGAGCTTGTAACCGCTGTAAGCCAACCAAACTAGTTAGCTTCAGCAAGATGTGACAATATCAATTCAGAATTAATTTTGCTCGTCATAGACCCGGATCGTTGATAAAATATTCAGTTCTAGCCCACATACAAGAATCAGCAGTGTTTGCAAGTTCGTAAAATTATTGTACCATATTTTGTAATAACTACTATTAATAGACCCGGCATGGCCAAGTGGGTTAAGGCATGCGATTCGTAATTCAAGGATCGTGGATTCGCATCCCCGTTGCACCAAACCCAAAAGTTGGCGGTGGGTGGTGATGACTAGCTATCTTCCCTCTAGTCTTACACTGCTAAATTATATATGTATAGACAGCTAACGCAGATAGCCCTCGAGTAGCTTTGCGCGAAATTCAAAACAACCAAACTATTAATAACAACTTTTATTAGCCCTGAAAAGGACCTAACATACAAACAGTTAGGGAAAATACGTTCAGGAAGGAGGAAGAGGTCAAAGTGAACCTGACCCTCCAGGGCAAAATACCCAGATACCATTGACCAAGGAACTTTTATTATAAATTGTATTGTGTGTTTTTTTTTGCATATTAAAACATATTTGTGTTAAAAATAACGTTGTATGTATCAATCTTGTTGGCAGATATAATACATCTTAACATTTAATTAAATTCAA
Source organism: Carcinoscorpius rotundicauda (assembly GCA_011833715.1). Taxonomy (NCBI): domain Eukaryota; kingdom Metazoa; phylum Arthropoda; class Merostomata; order Xiphosura; family Limulidae; genus Carcinoscorpius; species Carcinoscorpius rotundicauda. The sequence goes on from CM022396.1 coordinate 27,540,371, forward strand.
ATTTTCGATGATTTGAAATAGTAATACGTTAACATACGTATCGTAATAAACTGAGGGATCGTCCGGGATAAATCATAATAGTAAGAAAACAAACAAAATGCAGAAACTTTTAAAGACCAGTTAACAAAACTTTTAACATACATTAAGAACCACACATGAATAACAATTTATAAAAATAAGTAAAAGAATATGTATATACAAATCAAAACATATACACATTAAGATTTTTGGTCACTACAACAGTTCTCCGAAATAACAATCACAGTCCGGGACAAAAAAAAATCATAAACACAATAAATAAATCCGAAATTATGCTATCCATAAAACATAAAACAACAACAAAGCACCAGGAGAAGATAAAAAAAACAATACTGTTAAAGGTACTCAGGGATCGTTTGATCACTTGGAAGCAAATAAATGCATCTATGTTTTTGAAAGAAGGAAAATCACTGAATAAGTCTGAAATTTACAGACTGATCAATTTAACTCATACTTCAGGCGAACTTTTAGAGCAAATAATTAGCAATTGGATCGCAAATTTTCTAAAGATCACATCAAAACTACCTAAGTTCAAAACAGTTTCAGAAAATTTAGGCAAACAACAAATCATTCAATTAGGCTTATTGAAACCGTGATAAATAGCTTAATCAAAAGAAATGCACTGCCGCTTGAAGTACATTTCTTGATTTCGAGAAAGCATTTGACATTGTATGTTATAATGGTTTAAGATTAAAATCAAAAGAAATAGAATTATCAATGGAAGTTATTCGATAATTATCAAACGTTCTTCACGACAGAAAATGTAGAATAAACGTCGAGAGAACCTACTCGAAGTACTTCATTCCAAAGATGAGGGTCAAACAGTGGTAGTTAGTTCTATGATGTACATCATGAATGTAAGCGAGATGCCATTAAATATTAATTGTAGTTTGCTGATGATGTAGTCATCTGGAACAGCTCAAACACACCCTCAGTAGCATCAAACAATTTCAATCAGTTTTAAATAAAACAGTAGAGCACTGTCAGTAGTTTACATTATTCGTGAATGTCAACTATCAAACGGTCGATTCAGCAGTTAGCCCAATGAGGCTTTGCTATAAGAAAACACATACAGAGAACGATAGACATCTTACATCTGGTAGATTCTTAAACAGTGTTAAATTATGACGTCCAAAAAAAGTTTGTTTGTTTGTTTTGGAATTTCGCACAAAGCTACTCGAGGGCTATCTGTGCTAGCCGTCCCTAATTTAGCAGTGTAAGACTAGATGGAAGGCAGCTAGTCATCACCACCCACCGACAACTCTTGGGCTACTATTTTACCAACGAATAGTGGGATTGACCGTCACATTATACACCCCCACGGCTGGAAGGGCGAGCATGTATAGCGCGACGCGGGCGCGAACCCGCGACCCTCGGATTACGAGCGCATGTCTTATCGTAAAAAAGAAATGCAACGAAAGGTATTGGCTTAATTTGCAAAACAAAAAACAGATCAAACTCTATATACTGTACTACTAATATTAATAAAAATTTTACTTATTTATTGTAGCATTCAGTGGCAATTATATATTAAAATGAAATAAATTATGAAGTTTCACTTTTTCCTCATATTTAGTGTTGGGAGATCGTATCTCAGTGTTAGCCCGAAATTTATTTGTGGTTGTAACCGGTTAATTGCTGTTGTAAATATTACAAACAATTTTTCAGTTCATTACATTAACGTTGTTTCTAACGTTACTGACAGTGTAACTTAGAAAACTAGTGAATCTCAAGAGATTAAATCAATTTAATTTTCCCGATGATTTACCGTATTTCTCAGCATCGAAGACGCTAATTTTTTCCGTAAAATAAATCTCAAAATTTTACCCCGAGTCTTGTATGCAGGCCGAAAGTAACGTTGCTTATACCCCTATACCTAAGCCTATAGAAAGTGTTTCGATACTAGACAGTACTCCAAGGCCCTCTATATGACCCAGAATGAAATAAATAGGTTACTTAGTATTAAATAACAAATCAATAAACAAGAACAAGTATGTTTGTTTGTTTTGAATTTCGCGCAAAGCTACTCAAGGGATATCTGCGCTAGCCGTCTCTAATTTAGCAGTGTAAGACTAGAGGGAAGGCAGCTAGTCATCACCACCCACTGCCAACTATTGGGCTACTTTTTTACTAACGAATAGTGGGATTGATTGTACCATTATAACGCCCCCACGGCTGAAAGGGCGAGCATGTTTGGTGTGACCGGGATTCAAACTCAGATTACGAGTCGAACGCCTTAACACTCTTGACCATGCCGGGCCACAAAAACAAATAACCGTACATTTGGTGCTGTAATATCGACACTTTTTTTAATTCCTCACGCTTAGAATAACGTTATTGCTGGTAATAACAGATATTCCTGTGGTAATATAAGGTATACACTTTCGAAAATTGGTATAATAAGGATAGAGCTCACAAAAAACGAGAAGTGGGCAAGATGATTTATGTACCGTAAGTCACAAAATATCTTAGTAGCATTGATGGAAATGCTGCCACCTTATTCTTACGTTTATCTTCTTTTTTTTTTCTCCAAATTTAGCTAACCAAAATGGGTATTTAATTATTATTCCTCCCCTACTAATTAATGTTTCTGTATTTTAAAGTATGAACTTCTCCTTTAATGTCTAACAACTGGATAATGATACGAAAATGTTATCGACAATAATCTATTGATTTATTTGTTTCCATTTAAGCGCAAAGTTACACAATGGGCTATCTGTGCTCTTCCCATCACAGATAACGAAATTCGGTTTCTAATGTTATAAGTCCAGTGGATCAATAATATATTGAAATTCCCAATTCAGAAAGTCTGTTGCTTGTGTAGGAATGTAAATGGTACCTGGCCAGATATTCTCATGGCATGGGCAGATTATTTATACAATATTACATATTTATACTGAGAAGTATACATTGCCCCTTTTCTTTTTATATCGAGATATAAATCTATTGTTTTGTCTGCTATCATTATTTGAACTTTCATATTGTATTCTTCTATATCTTATGCGTAATTAATATAACATATTAGTATACACATAATTTTCTAATACTTTTAGAGGACAATGCATATATTTTCAAATGCTGTTAGAGAAATTTCACACATTTCTTTCGACCCGTGATGAAGTAACTCGTGATGACAAGAAACTCACTTGAAGTAAAAATATGTCTCAGGACAGCTGGTATGGGTATTAACACTTACTATTGAAGCAGAGAACAACTTCGACCCTCTTAGGACATCTTCAGATAAACAGAGAGAGAGTTTGCAACTGTTAATGCACATACCAGCCGTCCTGAGATACATTTTCTTCGACCGTGACCAATGAATTATTAAATTATTGGAATTATTAAACTAAAATAATGACACCATGCAAATAAGATTTTTGTATGTAAATGGCAGAGTATAGACTTTATGGAACAAATTAATAAATGATTTATTATATTGTTCTGAATTTGTACATGAATATTTTTAAATGATTTTTGTAAATTTTGAAAGTATTAATATAAACTTACCTATAATTGTTGACACAAAATTGTGATCGTGGATAACGCACTTATGTAAATATCAATATATTTTATACATAAAATAATGTGTATAAAATGTTAGGACAAAGTCAAAACTAAACTTTGGGCTACTTTTAAAGAACAAAGAAAGGTAAGTCTCAGGTTAAACATCAATTTTTTACTAATCTTCATATTTAATACAACAGCATCTCGGTGGAAATCCTTAAGTTCAGTAAACGGTTAATATTTTATGTGTTCCCCTTTTGCTTTAACAACTGCAGATAGTCTTCAGATATTGTTAAAACATAAGAAAGTGTCCGTTGGGAGTTTACTCTAAATGTATTTAATACACTTCCATAAAATTTCTTTGAACAAATATAAAGGAACACCTTTATACCTATATTAATTTTAACCTAATATTTAACTGCAATTCTCCCTACAATCTCGCATCCTTTTACACCCTCGTCCCTAACATATGTGCCCAGCAACAGTTAATTGCAACCTCTCTTTGTTAACTCGAAGATTACCTAAGAAGGTCGATACATTATTCTATTATTTATTTTGGTTAAAATTTTAATACCCATACCAGCCATCTTAAAAATACGATTTTTCACTTTTTGTAGCTCAGATTGTGCTAATCCAAACTATATAACATATTTTTAACGGATATGCTCTGCTGGAATTTGACTTCACATGAAAATTTCAAGATAATTCGTTAAGAAAGGTCTAAGATATAACATTTCTAATTTTGGTTGAATTTCTTTCTTTTTTCCATCGCACTAAATCTACGAAAATGTTTTGGTAGAGAAAACATCCTTAACGTTTATGGATTTTTATCAAATTTGGTACACTGATAGATCTTTACAACGTACAATTAAGAAAAACTTACGACACATGCACATACATCATTTGAATGTTTTTATACAATGTGACAAGCCATACAAAACGATCAGACATCACAGTGCTGTTCAAAATATCATTCACATATATGTGTCTATTGTACACCGAATAATATATATATAGGACATATAACCCAATATTCATAGTAATATTATGTACAATGTGCGCAATGAAAACACTATATAAAGGACATGAAACGATCCATAACAAAATTATTCTAGAAGCGATCATAAATAACATCCAATTTTATTTGCATTGCCCCTTCTGACTCAGGTAACAGCGACATCAAATGATTGAACTGTTTTTTATGGTAATACGGAGCTTGCTTTCGACAAGGTTTATTGCGGACAAATGGTGCTTATAAGATGTGAATGACAAGCATCAGGATAAAGCAAGAAAGAAAACGAAAATTTAGATTCATCTTTTTAATTATCTCTCTTATCTCCAAATAAATTTGATGAATTCGTTTAGTTTGAAGAGCTGGATGAATTCTGTAATTAATTGAGCAAACAGCTTATATTCAGAAACCAAAAACTCATAGCTAAATTTATCAAGGTGACATTGATGTTTTTTTCTACATTTGGAAACACTAAACTACCAGAAGACAACAACCGTTCAACATATTTTTACATAAACAATTCTGAAAGTATTCAACATGAAGCAAATTATCAAAATAAAATAATATGATTCAGTAATGATATTTGTTAGTGAATATAGCTTTAATTTTAAAATATGGATCCAGTATACAGAAAACGTTTTGAGTTCTTAATACGTAACATTACTATTGTGTGTGTTCTTCCATCTAGTACAAAATGTTTAAAAGCTTCCGCATTCTTTATGATCTCTGGTTCTCAAACTATTACTTGAACCTGAAATGCCGCTACTGCAATGTTTATATTCTCACATTATAAATGTAATGTAAACTTCACAATAGTAATTATGCTGAGGAGTCTGATGCAATATGCTACTTGGTTTGACCACTATCCTGTGCACGATGACTACAATGTGTCAGTTTTTAAGATCAGTTGCTATTGAATGCCATTGAAGAAACCTTGTCCCTTTGTGCATACTTCAATAAATGAAAATAGTTTCTGGTCTAGTCCAAGAAAATATCTTCACATTTGTCCTTCATACATGAGTTTACAACCATTAAACCATTAAATATACCTTTGTAGTAAAATATTTTACATGTTTACATTGTAATATAATACTTTGGTTTATGATATAAGAATCATGACCTTTGTTCCCTAGATCTTCCCTGTTCTATAATTTTTTTATTTACCATCACTCTCTGAAGTATGAAATTTAATGTAACTTAGTCATTATAATATAGGTATTACCAAGGCAAAGTTTACTTTTTAGAGTTTTTAAACTTATTTATTTACAGAATCATAATTTAAAACATCAAACTCACTTTTCTCACTCACCTGTCATATCCTTTATTTCACAAATTGCCAAAAGTTCTTTCCAACGTTTTATACTATATCACTTATAACCAATAGAAAGGAAAAGTTCTGATGAGAGAATGACATATAATGATAACAATACGTTGTTTTCAATACAGAGTATTTTCAAATCCATCTTCAGTTTGAAAGTTTATCTCGTGCAGTTCAGGTGAAGCAGCAAATGGAATTTAATATAAGCCTAACTTGTTCTAATTAGAAAGCAAGTGAAATTACAATAGTTATATCATATTGTTTATTTTATGTATATTATTGTTCTGTTGCCGTTTTCGAGAAAAAAAAGTTAGATATTGAGGTAAAGTTTGATTTATATTATAATCTTTTGATTTATTATTATAGATGCTGGTAAACTAAAATTTTTTCACAATTGAAAATTTATAGAAGTTAGAAAAGGACCTTTATGCAATGTATTGAAATTATGGGAGAATGTACTGGTTATGAAAATGTAGATATTCACGTGGTAGTGATAAAGTAAGACGTATAGCTACTTACAGCAAATACTGGATATAGAGAAAATTATACATTATATCGTTATCATGAAATACCGGATATGTTTTAAGTTAGGCCTGGCATGGCCGAGCGCGTTAAGGCGTGCACTCGTAATCCGAAGGTCACGGGTTCGCGCCCGAGTCGCGCTAAACATGCTCGCCCTCCCAGCTGTGGGGGTGTATAATGTTACGGTCAATCCCACTATTCGTTGGTAAAAGAGTAGCCCAAGAGTTGGCGGTGGGTGGTGATGACTAGCTGACTTCCTCCTAGTCTTACACTGCTAAATTAGGGACGGCTAGCACAGATAGCCCTCGAGTAGCTTTGTGCGAAATTCCAAAACAAACAAACAAACAATGTTTTAAGTTATGCAGATTAGACAACACCAGGCTAATTAAATGATAATGAAAAGTGACACGTCTTATTTGCTTTTAATTATTTAAGTATATACCTATAAATATATGACATATTTAAAAGTTGCAACTTTCTTTGCAGGATGAAGATTACATCATTAGTAATTTCATAATTTGTCATATTTTTTTCGGAAATCAGCATCAGTTAAATATATCAAATTAAGTGTAAGCACTATTTTCATGTTTTAATCTACCTTGTCTTGTGCCACATCAGTGGTATGATTTTTATCTAAAATAAAATGTTTTGCTCAATTAAGTAACGTGAATTAAAAAGTGAATCCCATTAAGGGAATGATATTTGGTCTTAACACAAGTTAATCTTAAGAGCCATTGTTCTAATGAGGAGAATGTTAACATTTCATTCAAAGGATTTTGTTCTGATCAAACAATAATAATATTAGTGAAATGTTTTAAACTCTTTCTTCTCCTGAAGAAGAGCAGTGAACCTTTAGAAAACACTCAGGTTTTGGGTATCGTTTGAAAACCACGAAACCAAGATAATAAATTAACAGTATCATGAGAAATTTTATTTTTTCCTTACAGTATGATACTGGTTACTTACGTACATGAGTTGAGCTGTAAAAATTGGAGGGTTTTAGTAAAGTTTTTTTCACTTCAAGCATTTAATTATAAGACCTCACAGAGGCCATTTGTAGAAAAAGGGTTTAGATATAAAAAGATCCAGTAGTAGTTAAAGGGAGAGCATTCAGTCATAGCTCGATAAAAAAAATGATTCATTTATTGAAGTTAAGTATAAAGCTACAGAGTGAACTATCTGTGTTTTGTACATAACGTGTATCGAAACCGGTTTTAACGTTGCATTGTCCGCAGACATACGGCTGTGCCATAGGAGGAAAGTCTTTAAAAGAGTAACATTGCTAAATTTATTGTCTTTCGATCTGTTACAGTATATGTAATACATCACTAATAAACTAAGTGAAATTACTTGTGTTACTTTTTTGGGATTCATGTTGTATATATATATAAGCCCGGCATGGCCAGGTGGTTAAGACGTTCGACTTGTAATTTGAGGGTAATGGGTTCGAATTCCCGTCGCATCAAATATGCCTTGGAGACGATATATATTGTGACAGTCAATCCCACTATTCGTTGGTAGAAGTGTAGCCCAAGAGTTGGCTGTGGGTGGTGATGATTAGCTGTTTTTCTTTAGTCTTACACTGCTAAATTAAGGACTGTTAGCATGGATAACCCACGTGTAGTTTTAAGAAAAATTCTAAACAAACAAATCCTCGTGTATCTTTGCGCGAAATTAAATATATATATATATATAAATATAAATATATTCTTCAATCATGTGTATCAATTTTAACACAAATTATTAAATAAATCCAAGATAATTTTATTTTTTAATAGTATATTTTCTTATTTATTTCCATTCACTTCAGTTGAAAACGTTGAATGTTTGGAGGTGTATATACCTGAATAACATTCCTAAGAAAAAGGACATAATGCGCTACTTCTAGTCCATTGACAACAATATTTGATATGATTAAATTTTCTGACACCGAGTAAACAGAACGGATTACAATCTTGAGATTTTTGTCTGTGTAAAATTTAGCGCGTACTTCATATGACAAGTCGGAAAAGGGTGTTTTGTGAATGATTTTGCACTAATTTTTAAATGAAATTCATGTTTAGATTATGTTGGCTTGACAAATTAATTTAAGTTAAATAACAAAATCATCCAATTATCTAGCTCAGGTGTAAAACGGATACAAGTTGTGGTGTGAGATTGCCTTGCCATTATTAGTTCCATCAAGTTTAACTACCGGGCGTTAAAGTTGAACAGGTAGCAATAGCGGTTGCTTGCGCATGCCAACAATTACGTGATCTTATTTAAGGATGGTTATAAGGTGTAGGTGAAAAGGAATAAGTTCAATCTTATCTGAAGAGCACAGTGGAAAATTTACTTTTACTACTACTACTTCATTTATACTTGAAATTGTGTTAAGAATTTATACGTTATTTATAGGAGTGCTAAAAAAATTATTTCATTTGTGTTGATTAAATTTTGAGTCAAAACAAAGTATAGGCTGCTGAACAACTTAAGTTATTGCTATACTACGGTACTGTGAATATCACTACAACCATCCATATCAATATTACTCGGTACCAGTACCAATGGCAACTTAAAATTTTGCGTTCATTACTCTGGGTGTTTGTTTGACAGTGTAACACTCATGTAAGTGTAACCGACTAATTTTTTTTAAAGATTTGTATACTTGATCATCTGCTACCGGGAGCCCAAATCAAGAATCTTTTTGTCGAAATTTATGAGAATTGAAGTTATAAACAATTTAACACGCACCAAACACATTAATATTTAACATTAATTTATTAAAAGTGCACCAGAAGTTAAAAGTAGTTTATAATTCCAGGTTTTTCTCTTTCTTTCTTTGGCTTTGCTGTTGTCTAAAACAAAGCTTCGTAAAGCAGTGTAACTGTTGCTTGTTATTTTAAGTCAGAAATTATGTGTATCTGTTTAAAAATAAATGTTAACATCACTGCATATATGTTTTGAATTACGTTTAAAAGTTCATAAAAAATTGCAACTTAGTTTTAGGAGGTACAATAGTGAATCAAGAAAGCATGTTTCCCTGATTAATAATTCTAAAAATAAAAAGAATGAGTGATTTTTTCTGTCCAAGTAAATAAGCATTGTTTACTGATTTGTAATGCTCATGCTTTGAACCACATTGCCATTGTCAATGTAAATTATATATGTATAACTGAGAGACATTGGGTGTAAATTTCTTGCTGCTAAGTTTGGTAATTGGGTAACAACCTGTCGAAGTTGATACCAGTTACACACTAAAGGTAAGCATAAGATGATAATTTATTCATTCCAAAACTGTAAAATAAGAGCATCTGTAAAAAACTAAATTCAAGAATTGTTATTAGGTAAAAGATCTAACAAAAAATATTAGTTTTTATTTTAAAATTTATCATAGAACTTGAAAAACAAGCATACTACCTCTCACAATTACATCAATTGTACTACTACTAGCAAAAACATCACAACATCAAAAATAATTTACCCATAGTTCACTAGAAATAAATCCTCTTACTGTAACACATTTACTGGTAAGAAAAGAGACTGTAATAGTTGAATCACTGAATATAATGCTATTCCAGATATTTCCATCATAATAGTTTGACTAGGCATGAAACCATTTGTTTTTTTTAATTTAACCTTATTCCCACAGCAAAGGTTCATATATATTTAATATCCTGTTTTCATTGTTAGCTGTGGTATAATATGCTGAACATAAATTACAGAAATGTAAACTAAACAAAGTAATGTATAGAAATCCTGTAATATGTACTGTGGTTAGTTTTATGGACCAGTAGTTAAAACAAGGTTTGAATATCACTTCTGAAGAATATAGACAACAGTATTAATACAAATATCTGTTTCTTGAACAATGAAGAAAATAAGTAATCATTTCTGGATGAGTTCATTAATATACCAAGATGTTGGAAGCCATAGCATACACTGTACTGTAGGTGCTCTAATACTTGTTTTGTGAGTGTTGATGTATAAGTGAAATGTAACTATAATAGTTTATACAGACTACTCGAATAGCAACTGTTTGATTATATTACCAAATTAAACAATATTCAAAGATAATGGAAATGCTGTATATTGTGTTTTCCCTTTGGTTTTCAATATGTTTGGCTTTTTTGCTGCTCCATATTTCCCACCATTTTCTGAGATTTGCACAAATTGAAAGTTGTGTTAATGATACACTAAGACATAGAAAAAAAAAAGCTAAATTTGACTGATTATTTTTAAATATAGCAGAAAATATTGGTTTAATACAAATTTTCAACATCCAAAGAGCAAACTTACAAACTTTATTACACAGAGCTATTTTTATGCACTATGTTCCTCCTTGTGTGTTTAAAAAGGTAGGAACAGTTACTATGATTGTTAAAAATTCAGTACAGTTTGTTTGTCAGTGTTTTATATAGATCCATATTCTTTATTACACATGTTTATAAAAATTAAGTAATTATTATCAAATCACCAAATAAACTCGATAATACCTCATAAACTAAACAGTCTTATGTATCCAATATTACTTCTGGACAAAAATTATGATTGGAATAATATAATAATTGGACAAAATGTGTTCTTCTTTTGGAGGTATACCTTATCAAAATAATAGCAATGAAATGGAGAAGAACTGTAAACAAATTAATGCTTAAACATTTTCTGTCACTAATGATATTTTCTGTTTTTTGTTACTTTAACAGTTAATTAAAGTAATAAAATTTCCAAGTTAAATATGATTTTTTGCAAGTTTTATTGCAGTTTGCAATTAGAGTGAATCTTTGCAAATGAGCCTGAAAACAGAAGAAAATTTACAAATGCCTGATCATAAAATTCACAAGAGTGCACTAACTAGTTACAGTGCATTTCAAACAGATGAATTTTGTAGTGACAAGTTATGAGTGAATGTGTATATACACACACACACACACACACACCTGTATAGATAAGAATTATCTTTTATTAAATGTATTCAACAAATTTTACTTTGTAATGCAAGTAAAAAGGTAAAAAACACAATAAACTATTTAAAAAAATGTTTTCATGGGTTTCATGTGATTTTTTTCCAAATTTAGTAGGCCTTATGTGGCATACCTTAGAGTCTTTGCAATATAAATTTGTTGTTGTTTTTTAACTATGGAAAAATTTAAGTAATAAACATATAGGAATTGCAGATAATAAATAATTGCTACTGAATATTTAAATTATAACATACAAACAATGAGGCATTATTTGATCCTTCAGGCTGTCCCTATGTACCTCTTTTGAAAACAAGTAAAACTTGTATCCATCCCTATATTTCTCAGGAAACTTTTGAATGCCCACATAATTGTATAATAATGGTGATTAATATATTCTTCCCAGTGGCACAGTGACATGTCTTTGGACTTTCAACACTAGAAATCATGTTTCAGTACTCATGGTGGACAATGCACAAATAGCCCATTGTGTAGCTATGTGCATAATTCCATTAAATCAATATATCAGTTGTAAAAAATTGGTTTCCAAGATGATACTTAATTTCATGCAGAATATCTTGATCACTCATGCATCTGCTTATGGGATTTGAATGCCACCAGTCTTGAGCTCACTGCTATGTAAAATTGTGTGTTTAATACAAACTGTGCTAGTGCATGGTGACATTGTCATGAAACAATAGCCCTTCATCAAGAGGTAGTAACTCTCCAAAAACGTTTATGTTTAAAACACTTCTTTTTTTTCTCAACATTGTCTCACATGGATATTTTAAAAATTATTAACTATTTGAGGTTTGCAATACTGTATGAAACTTAAATTTTATTGAAGTTTAACTGGCTTCTTTCATTACTAAAGGAAAAAAAAAATTACTACTTACCTATTATTAATTTTTAATTTATGATATCTTCAATTTTGTCTAGTTATGGTGTCAATGTTGCTACCATGGGATGGGTAGCCGAGGTAATTGAGCATCAGACCTCATTATTTTGTTTCTGATCTTTATCAACCTTACTATTCCCAGGCCTTCTCAGTCCATGTCTTCTTTCCCCTTCCTGCTTCCTGACATCCTCCTTCTCATTCTCACACTTCACAATGTCAAGGTTGTTGCTCTCCTCATTAGTGATTATCTGTTGGAGCTGTCTGGTGAGTACCTTTCTGTCTCTTTGCCAGCCTTTGGTCTCAGTTTTCAGTTGACAGGTAGATTATCACCCATGGCCTATATCTTCTCTTCCTCCCTTCTCCATTTCCTGTTTTCTTCTATCTCTCTTTGATTCTGTTTATCTTCATTATCTTAAGGATGCATTCTAAGACTTCTTGGCTGAGAATGCTGTCAAGAAAGTATTTACCTCTTTACCATAATAATATTACTCTTACATCTTTTTGGCTCCCAATAAAACTGGTGATTTGTGTCCAATTACTTATTTGCTGTCTCCTAACCACTTTGTAATCACACTGTCAATTTCCCAATAGACTGGTTGACAAAGTAATCTAAGGTAAGTAAATGAGTGAGGATAGACTGTTTTTGTTATTCAAAAATATGAATGCACTTTATGTATTTCAGTAATGATTCTAAATATTGACGTTGTTCATTGTAAAAAGAGTTAATTTATTGCAGCTACTCAGCTTAAATATACCTTGTATGCCTTATTATTCTTGTGTAATAGGACTGTTCTAGGTATTTCACAATCCCGAGAGGGAGCAGTGCTATAGTCTGTGTTTTTAATCTAAACATTTCCAGAAATTTATATTGTTGTTCAGCATAAAGGAAGTTTGACATAAGATGATGAACTTGATTTTAATATCTGGAACTTTTCCAAAGTTTAGGAAACAACTTCTGTCAAATACGAAATGTAAGTCAGTACCAGTGAAATTGTTAGTCACTTAATGATATATTAGTTTGTCTGTTAACATCAAACAGTTTGTTTATACTGAAAAGATTGATTTTTTGTTTTCAGAAAGAAATTTCTGTGTGAAAACATAATGTAAGTGAAATATTTGTTAGACTTAGGCTATTTGTGATCATTTCTTATAGTAAATGAGAAACTTTAAAAAACAGAGATTTTAATATTATTCCTTTGTGAACTAAGTTGTCCATTATTCTTCAACCAATTAATAGAAAAGAACCCAGTAAAAAACAGTAGTAATTACAATAAAATTAAATAGTGGCACCTTTTATTATTAATATTTCATTGAAATAGATATATATATTACATTCACGTCAATGTGACGTCCATTTTCAAGAAAACAAAATTGGTTAACAAAATATATTAAAAAATATATCAATAATTCATTAGAAATTAAACCCGGGCACTTAAGAAACAGTCGGATGATGAAGAGCAAATAATAAAATAATATACATAAGATAAATGCCTTTGGGCCCAATTTTCGCTTTTTCAACATCTCTTCAAAAACATTTTCAAAAAAGTCTGATTATAGTCGTTTTCCTTTAAATATGTGTGTAGCTCATTAAAATTTAGCATTTTATTGTGCAAACGTTTCCATAAACTGCAAGCTACTGGGTCGAAAAACTCTCTGAACATCCCCACTCTTTCTTACATGGGAACAGAATAATGTGACGATCAGCCTCACTAATTATTGGAGATATAAGAAAAATTAGTCAAGAAAGCCATCAGGTAGCTTTATGTGAATATTTAGCTACAAAGGAGCTGATAAGCCAGAGTAGGTAACTGGCGCGTGTGTTTCTTATAGCAAAGCCACATCAGGCTATCTGCTGTGTCCACGGAGGGAAATCGAATCGCTAATTTTAACGTTATACATCCGAAGACTTACCGCTGTCTCAATGGAAGGCTAGATAATTGTTGTGCGTGTCTGATGATACATGTGAAATAATAAGTGGTGGAACAAATTTGCTTTGGGGTGAAGAGCACTTTACTTGATATGTTAACCACGACCATTTAATTCAAAACTAAAATAATGACTTTCTACTATGGTAAGAAACAAGTCTCTATTCACCATTCAAAGGGAAACTTCGCAGCCAAGCCAAAATTGGAAGACAACGTGCATCCAGTACCCTCCATCGCCTATGTGTGAAATTAATTGTAACATAGAAAAAATTAAAAATGAATTAACTTCGAATTCGCTAAGTAATATCTTAAACAAGACAAAAGATTTAAAAGGTCAAACAGGGAAATATTACTATCCCTAGATGGGTGAAAAGAGATATCTCATCTCTGACTGCACTGTGAGAAATCACTTGAACATGTGTTGTGGACAAATAGCCTCCACAAGTCAGATGCTCCTTACTGAATGTTATTGTCACCTACTCAAAAATATTGTATATTATGTAACAGAATTGTCTATCCAAACAATAGACTCCAACCACACCTATGAGACCAAAGCAATTATTAAATGATAATGCAAAATAATTAAAATAAGTTTTCACCATATTCAAATTTCTCCTCCTACCTACACAATGTACATATAAGTTGCATGTCTTCATTATTAGATTACTTAAATGTATAAGACCGTCTAACATTCCTAAATAAAACCCACACATTGTACTCATTAAATCTAAAAATTGTGAACACTTTACTCCTACAATAGTCTTAACCACTGCATTTATACTCGTGGCTTTAAAATAAGTAGTCAGTAAAAATTCCAGTAGCCTATTCTTAAGACTGTTTGTTAGTGTTAAGACTAATGTTAAAGAATCAATTATTAAGGACGTATTTACATTAAAATGTTTCACAACAAAATCATGAACAAAATATAATTATTATGTCTGTGAGATCTAAATCTAGATAGCGCTTTTATTTTGACATGTCGACCACGATAATATGTACAATCCATACAATATTGTCCACATTACGGCCCTTGTGAGTCCACGTTAAACAGTTCTTCTTATTTTGAGATTATGTAGTCTCATAGATGAAAATGCTCCTTTTTATTTCAACTAGAGTGAACGTAGGCCCCCCCCCTCAGTGGCTCAGCGGTATGTTTGTAGACTTACAACTCTAAAAATCGGGTTTCGATACCCGTGGTGGACAGAGCACAGATAACTCATTGTGTAGTTTTGTGCTTAATTTAAAAAAAAAAAAACAGGCCTAGTGACTTCTGCGTTTATTACTCAGATCCAGATCGTCAATATATAACTGTTATTCTGAATGGTCAGTAGTTGACCAATGGTAAAGATGCCTCCAAATATTTTTTTTGCGTGTATATATTGTGAGACTATTATAAAATATCTCAATAAC
This sequence comes from Carcinoscorpius rotundicauda, assembly GCA_011833715.1. Taxonomy (NCBI): domain Eukaryota; kingdom Metazoa; phylum Arthropoda; class Merostomata; order Xiphosura; family Limulidae; genus Carcinoscorpius; species Carcinoscorpius rotundicauda. The sequence continues at coordinate 27,555,939 of CM022396.1, forward strand.
TTCAGAGCTTTACAGATATCAGATAAAAAGTTTCTATACTAATCCATTTCTATATTATAGTATTGGGCAAGGGGCCAAGGCACTACCAAAATGTATTTCAATTCATAAATTTCCATGTTTCACCAAGTTAAAGTGAGAATAGCCAACAAGTAGATATTGTGTAAGATCAAAGACAATAAGTGTATATCGTTCTAAGTATTAGTCATATCATATATCAATTCATTGATCTTAAATTGGTTTTCCTCTTCCTCTATATAATTTATAAAATTATTTTCTTGTTGACTCTCGCTGAATAAAAGGCATCTTGTACATCAAGGCAAGAAACTACTGTTTGCTCCCTCATGAAATTAATTAAATCTGTATATAATTAGGCTTCATTTTCTTGCTTCCATATTGTTATGATCTTGTCTCCTAGAGCTTTAAGTTGCTTTTGTTTCTCAAATATGCGACTTATGATAAACTACAGTATCTATTTTGAACTTCGTTCTTTGTGTGTCTGCGGACTTATACGCTAAAATCCGGGTTTCGATACCCGTGGTGGGCAGAGCACAGATAGCCCATTGTGTTGCTTTGTGCTTAATTCTAAACAACAAAAACAACTTTGTGTAATTGTCATAATATTTATTAGAGCCATGGTAATATCACCCGTAAAACTGATACATCATGTTTTGTTCCATGCAAAAACCACCTACTAGATAATTTAGGATTTGCTTCTCACAACTCTTAATGACGTTGAATGGTTATTTCCTCAGAATTTTGTACATAATTTAATCATTGAATATTTACTTAGCTGTACTTGTTCGTGGCAAAGTAAGTATCCATTATTAGGCAGTGATATAAACTTCCTTCGGTGTACAGCCAGGCATAAAGAAACAATGGTCGAGTACATGAATGGACCTACGTTATAGATTGTGAGTAATCTTCCCTATACTGAAGGCAGCACCATCGATGTACATATACATTTAATCGACAGTATCTGAAGATAAACATTAATGAGAATCACCACTGAGTGTTCTCTTTTATTGTTAACAGTGCATCTTTTTTTGAAAGACGTATTCTTCCTCCAATTGCTGAAAATGACAATCCAGGAACTTTTGTCTTATGGATGTTAACAATGTGTCAGAAAGGTAAAAACCGGCACCCATTGTAGGTTCTGAATATTTCTGGTTTGATCCTATATTGAAATGATAAGGAAAATATCCTCTTTCTACTTCTTCCAATCCAAATATTTTCGGCATGGGTATAAAATTGTAACTTTCAATAATTATAATTCTAACATTTTTGACCAACATGAGCATGATTTTCCATTATTTATGATAATTTAGCGCTTTATTGCTTGATGAATAAGATAATTTAAGATAGAATGTCCGTCTTAATCTTTCATATTATGGGCTATAGCTGTATAATTCATGTTATTTCTAAAATAAGAATTAACAGAATTCATTAAATGAATTATAATAGCAGTTTACATCATGAAATTTAAATTCCTGATCTCTCTTGATATAAAACTTTGAAAAAGTGAAGATTTGACGAATCTATGAAATAATTATTTAAGATAAATGTTTAATAACCCAAAAAAGTAAATTTGTCGATGTGATAAGTGAAAATATCGATGAAATTCATTGTTGTTTTTTGTGTCAGTAATGAAAAAAATATTGTTGTGCTGGTAAAATTATCACACAAAGATATCCTTTATTTACTATTTATTCTAAGATTCATCTCTCTTAACATTTTGCAGACTTACAAACTCTATTACAATCACTACAAACTATAGGTTGAATTGGCGTGCCTTAATTGGTATCTCAAACATTATATCATTTGGAAAAACTATACTCATTTAAATGTTCATATGCGTTGTCTCAATGTGAAGAGCCTCTATATATTACGCAGTTGTCTCAATGTGAAGAACCTCTATATATTACACAGTTGTCTCAATGTGAAGAACCTCTATATATTATACAGTTGAAATGTTCTGAAGATATTACATTTTTTTGAAAATTTAGCTGACTGTAGAAATGTCTTCAATACTGAATGGTCCTTTTGGGCATTAGATGAAATTTGCAAGTCTTTAGCCATAAATGTCAATAACGGCCACTGCTGGTTTCTAATTCTATTGTATTTTGGGTCATTTTTGAGCAATGCCGTCAAGACTGATACTGTAGGAAAGGTTATTGTTATTACTTATAGCAATCACTGGTATTTTTTTTAAAGTTCATCAAAGTATTTCAACAAATTTAAGTGGAAGTAAATCGATTTTTCCATATGAAAATAATTCTAAGCTCACTGAAACTTACTCAACTGCTGACAGTATTTTCGACACTGTATATAATAACTGAATGCTAAGTGACAAAATAAAAATTTACTGTTTACAACAGTATATACAATATTATGTTTGCTTACTTTTAAGTTTCACAAACATAGAAAAACGAATTAACATAAACATAAGTGAACATAAGCTGTATGCGAACCTTAATTTTATTATACGTTGTCTTTAAATAGATATTGTACGATAATTTTGAATTATGAAATGTTCTATATATTTACACACACATATATATGTGTAACCACAATTGATTATACGTGCTATTTCACCAAGAATATTAATATTCAACGTTTTTGTTATTTGATTCTCTCACACCAACCAGTCAGCAGCCAATGTTATTGTGTAAACGCCTTTTGTCAAGATAGCAAATCATGACATAATTAACTCACCTGTTATCATGTATTAGTATTAGGCATATTATATCTTTTTATACACTTTATTGATGAGTGAAACGCGTCTATACAATAGATATGTCGAAATTAATATGATTTGAATGCTGTTATTATACATTGTCCTAGATATATAATACACCATTATGAATGTAATAGGTTTAACATTTATATCTGATGGCAGGCAACTGATTGCAATCACGTATTGCCAGCTTGATCCATAAGTTAATTCTCTCGTCTTCTATGATTGACATTTATGATCAACAAGAAATTGAGTAAACTGCCATCACGCGTAAAACCATCATTTACATTAAAATTAATACAATTTTAATTTCATGATATTTTTACTGTAAAGCTACGCTGTGGATTTTTTTATACCAAGTAATGCTTTCTGTTAGAATTTTACACAGATTGTTGTTGTTTTGAATCAAGCATAAAGCTATACAATTGTCTATCTGTGTTCCACCACGGGTATCGAAACCCGGATTTTAGCGTTGTAAGTCACCGCTAGGCCACTGGGGGGCTTTTTTACACAGAACAATTTAAAGTTATTCATTCGAACTTGTATGGTGGACTTAATATTTTGGAAACATTATAGGAGTTCGTATGGTGGTTCCAGCATTGTGGCTGTTTGCAGGTTTAAAATGTGTTGCAATTATATTGACTATATTAAAAACAGTATCTGAAAAAAACTTCAAGAAATAACAGGTTCCCACACTTATACACAAGCACATACAATACCTGAAGTCGTTATTCGTCTATGTTCTGTAGCCTAATTGTAATTTGAGTTTATGTACACCCATAAAACAAAGGAAGGATGAAAAAAAAAGATTTAGTTTACCGAACTATTAATCAACCTGTACTTTCTGTACCTGTTATCATGTGTCTACGTTTCTCTTATTGAGCAGAACTGTTATATGCTTAAAATGTACAGTATTATTCTTGCACGTTTAGAAGAAATTGTGATCATTTTCAAAAGGTTTAAGTATTTTGATTCTAGTGACCAGGGATACGCCAAAACACAGTAAAACTTTGTGTTAGAAACAGAATTCGGGAAATTTAATGTTGTATCTCAATCGCCACATACAATAAAAACGTAGTACAGTATAACACTAATTAAATAACAGCGAACTCACGTATAATAAATTTTGAATTCGTAGATTGCTACGTATGCAACCTACACGAAGTTTCCATATGGTATACCTATTGGTCGGATATCTACTAACACGCATATTGGTACCAATTCCTCGGTAGGCATTTAAGTTAAATTATTCTTTCGTTCCCCCAAAGGGGTACGAAAAATAACCTAAGCTGGTTAGAAACTTTTGTTTCTCTTCACCCTACTCGCGGCTTTAATTAGTTAGGTACTTAATTTCAGATTATTAACTAGGCTAATAAGTGGTAATAATCTTGGTTACTGTTTTATGGTCTATATGGGGCAAATCGATCAAAGATGTGAAGACGTCTCAGGGAGGAGGAAAGAGTGGGGAAGTTGGAGTCATGCTAAAATCTTCATAAACACAAACACTTTATTCCTACCTACGCAAAATCGACTCACGCACACCACAAATATACGGCATCCCCAAACCTCATAAACCAGATTGTCCATTACGACCAATAATGTCCACATATGAAACGTTTAATTACAATCTTGGCAAATACATAGCATAGGCATTCTCCAAATGTGTAACATCAGCCAACTCATTCATCAAAGACTCTTTTAGTTTCAATATAATTTAGTCTAATCTTAATCAACTTAACCAAAAAGCCTTAATGGCCAGTTTCGATGTTATATTCCTCTTTACAGAAGTTCCAACCGCTGAAACCTGCAAGATAGCCTTAGAACTGTATATCCGAGACCCTAACCCAAATATAGACATTCCCAGTAACCAGTTAGCAACCCTCATAGAATTCACCACGATAAAAACAAACTTCATGTTCAACAACCACAACTATATACAAACAAATGGCCTAAACATGGGCAACCCAATATCACCAGTTCTGGCCAATATTTTTATGACACAAGTGGAAACACAGCACTACATCCACCACTATACTGGTACAGATATGTAGACGACACGATTGCGGGATTCACATCTACAGAACACACACTTAATTTTTTCAGTCACATTAACGCTATATATCCCAACATTAACTTCACATGTGAACAAGAAAGAAGCAATCAAATATCATTTCTTAACCTCAAAATTACAAGAACCGATACACAATTTAAAACAGAAATCCACCGAAAAATCACCCATATTGGACTATACATTCCTTGGGACTCAGCACATGAAGCAAAACAAAAACTCAACATTCTAAGAAACCACATAAACACAGCCATAAAACTATGCTCACCAGATAAAATTAACGATGACTTAGATAAAATAAAACAATACTTCATCAACATCAATAAGTTTTCTCCACAAACCGTAAAAACCATTATACGCACACACCTAAACAGAAAGCAAAATCAACCAACAAAAGTAATATATCTCATGAATAAAAAAATCACAAAACCATATACTGCTGCATTCCATATATTCCCGACATCAGTAGAAAAATAACCAACATTTGGCAAAAACTAGTAACAAAATATGATATTCCAGTTAATATTAAATTTATTCAGAAACCAGGCACAAAACTGAGGTATATACTATGTAAAAACTATATTGACAAACACCACACCAACATTATTTATAAAATACAATGTGATAACTGCCACGACTTCTATATTGGAGAAACAAGTAGAAAAAATAGAAACCAGATTTAAAGAGCATAAAAAGTCAGCTTCACACGTTTTCGAACAGTGCAAGTCAAATAAACACAATATAACCATAGAAAACACTCAAATACTAATTAAAGAAACAAACATAAACAAATGCAAAATTAAAGAAGCCTTACTTATACAACAACTTCAGCCCAAAATAAACCAATACAAAGGAACACCTTTATACCTATATTAAAAGTAATATAATAAATAATAATAATAAAAATAAAAAATTATATATTCAAACATCTAAGCCCGCCCTCTACATTCCGACACTCAGTTACATAACCCCTTTCAAACATGTGGTCAGTTTCCGGTCAGTTACTTCTCTCTTTCTTTGTGAACCTGACGATGACCGAAGGAGGTCGAAACGTTGTTCACTCCTCTACGTAAAAAAATTTCTCAACCCAAACGAGCCGTTTTTACATATATTATTCACAATTACAGCTTTTGAGGCATCTAGTATATTGACTATAGCAACCAATAATATAATATGTCTCATGGCATGTTGGTCTAAATAGTTTCAAGTGAGAATCTCCAATGTTCAAAAACACATTACCGTTTTCATAAAAATGAATGCTGTTGACTCCTACTCTCAAAAATTTTCCACAAATTCAGAGAATAGTCGTGGGTTGCAAAATACATATCCATCAGTGTACAAACAAACGTGTCATATAGAAACAATCATTGGTATAAAACAAAAATATAACGGTAAATACTTTACTAAGTTCACAAATATAACTGAACGTGATTAAAGTTATTAATAACTTCAATTTAATATTGCACAAAAAACTTTCTTGAGGTTGTATTTTATATTTTTGTGCTGCATGTACTTATAACAGTTAGAAGTTCAAGAAATATTTTTTTTTAAATTGCCCTTTTCTTGATATTTCTTGTCCAGTCAACGTTACAATGGTCAGTGGCACTCCTTCATTTTCCTTGTACTGTGCAACATATTTTTGATTTGCATTCCATGCTATACATAAGAGTGTCAACCAGAGCTTTCTCAATTTAATTTAACAAATTTGTCAATACAGCTCTTAAAAATATTTATAAATTTAATAGGAAAATGAGAAATCTGGTACATTCTTATTATCTGTTACTCACACTTAACTGTTTTTTGTTGTTTTTTTTCATGGCTACTGATGCAGGCCCTATTGTCTTGTTATTTCTTACTTCAGTATCACAAAAAGATTGAGGATAAATTCTCTAATTTTATAACAAAAATTTTCAATGTTACACAAGTACCATAGATTTTTCGAGCAACAACCTACCCAAAATGTCAAACAGTGTCTGTATAATGCCATGGTAGACGAATCAGTGGCAAGCGGTTTTTTTACGGACACTTATTATCTATCGACATGTTACATAATAAAAGGACCGTGTAAGACATTCAATAAAACATTCTACCCACAATAAATCTTTCCCTCCCATAATCACCTTTTTTTTGGCTATGAAAATTGAGGTCAAACTCTGGGAGACTGGCAGCTAATAAAATAAGAAAGGTTTGGTTCTCACCACAGTTATATGGATGTTGGATCTTGACCATATCATATATTTTGTACATAATCAAACCATTAGATACTTACTTGGCTGCAGTTGTTGGTTGCAAAGAATCCATGGTTAAGTATTAGAACTACAAACTGTGGTGGAATAAATTTTCTTCTGCATACAAAAGGAACTGACACATAACTGAAGAAATTTATGTTGTAGATGGCAAAAAATCTCTTCCTTCACTGATGTCTGACTGCCATAAAAAAAATAATAAATACGACTTTAAACGAAAATGTTAATAAGGGGCAACAATGATAGAGTTGTTTTCTTAGCTTCACATCTCTTCCTAAAAAAATATTTTTTAAAACTATGCATAAATCTGACATTTTCTGAAGCATTATTTATAATAAAAACAATAATGGTATTCTAATTTACTGAATTACATAACAGGCTATCTCATATTCACTACAGCTGTTGAATTATTGAGGCTACAGGTTAAAAATTTACGTCACTGAGTACACCTCAGTGTACACCTTATTTTGAAAGTAACTTGCTCCCCAGTGGCTCAGTGGTATGTCTGCGGACTTACACGCTAAAATCCGGGTTTCGATACCCGTGGTGGCAGAGCACAGATAGCCCTTTGTATAGCTTTGTGCTTAATTTAAAACAAACAAACAAAGAAAGCCACTTAAATTATATTAATTATGGTATATTTTATAATGTTTGCATATTATTATTTTCTGCTCCTAATTTAATTAAGCATCGTATTAACAACAGTGATAACTTTTATCCAGACTTACTACAATATACAGGGTGGTCGCTAGAAAAGGGGAAAATTTGTCAAACAGCTATTTACTTTTACAAAGAATAACTTTTACAAAGTTTTTTAAAGGCATATGTTATATTACACTCATAGATGCTCAAAATGCAGTTTATGATATTAAAATCATGCATTTTATTCATGATGTAAAGAAATCAAAATAGAAATGAGTAAGCACGCATTTTATTCATGATCTCATCTGACCCTCAAATTTTCCGCTTTTCTAGCGACCACCCTATAGTACAAGATCCACAAGCAAGTACCAAAAGTCTTGTTTTCAAAAGTATATTTCTTATTTACTGTTACAAAAGTGAGTACAATGTGAAACTCAGAATATTATTAGAATAAACAAGAAAACATGAATGAAACAATTTCTCAGGAAACTATGCATGTAAAATTCACACGTGTTACACAATTTAGTATTTTGTTTTACTCAAGCTTTAGTTATTTGTTTATCAGGTTTTTATAGGTTTGTTAAGCATAGTTACATAGTTAAAAATATTAAAACAATAAAACTGAATGAAAACAAAATTTAAATTGTTACGAATCGAAAATCTAAAAATTTAGCTGTACAGACTTTAAATTTATATCACTTCTCAACAAACTTACAATCTGGTAACAAGGCGGTCAGCTGGAGAGTTATTCCACACTTACTCAAATAAAGTTTTATATGTATTATATACAACAGTTTAAAACACTACAAATAACATCTCTATGGAAGTGTGCTGTTACTATAAACAGTAAGCACAGTTGTAATGTACATACTTGATTTATCCATTCTTCCTTCCTTGATGAAACTGCTGCAATGACAGAAAAGTAAGGATTTACATAAGACATTGAAACAAAGAAAAACAAACCATAACTTTTATTCTTGTATTTATGATGTATCAAAAAGTTTCAATTCTTAAATTTATTTATTTTTCAGCATCACATATTCTGAAAGTGGAATCAACTTAACTCACTGAGAACTGGCACAATGAAGAAGGTTCAGGGTTTCAAGGCATAGGGTCTTGGACTGAGATCCCTCATGGCAGGTAATATAGGAAAAAAACAACACTGAATTATTCAAATGGAACATGTATGACCATCAGAAAATCCTAAGCAGCAGAAAACTAACTCATATCTTATATTCGGTAGATCTAACAAGTCTTTTGCCATGCTGAACCGAGTTAAAAAGGGTCAAAATATGCAGTGCAAAACATGTTTTTTATCGGCCAAAAATATTAAAGATAAAAGGAAAATCTAGTTCAAGATATCGTCGCGATCTAGCAGATGTGTTTCTTTAGAAGAGTTGAAACTAAATCACTTAACTACATTTTAATTGAGAATGAGCTACCATCAACTTCTGATGGACTACGAAATAACCTGTCTACTGGAATAGACAACATACAGAACAAATAGATCAAAAATCAAATGTCACATTACAGCAAGTCAATTCTGCAAATGTAACTGTTTACCAATTTACAGCATTATTATCCAGTAAAGTAGGATTAAATAAAAATAAAAATCAGACAAATAATTTACTTCAATCTTTTGAAATACGTACATATCAACGAACATTCGAACTGAGAATCACATTCAAGTGTTTCTAATGATTATCTGAGGCAAAAGACAAAACGAGGGAATGTAAATACCATGTTGAGTTCTTACACTTCTAACATTTATTAACATTCCCTTAACATGTCTAATAAGTCTATCACAGATGAAACAAAAATTTATGAGAAGTCTCAACACATTCTGACAAGGAAATATGCTAGATCTTCATCATCTATTCCAAAATTCATTATATTTATTTATTAGTTGTATTTTTCAATGGTTCACAAATATCATAGGCTCTAACACTTCATGGTTAAGCCAACAATGACAAATTTTATCCATAATATTTTATATTTTTCTTCATAATTTTCATAATTTTCTTCACATATATATGTGTGGGTGTCGTTTCATTCCTTTAGTACGAGTTATTCAGGATTAGATAAAAAGGTGTTTATTTAATGTCACTGCTCAAGATATTAAAGAGACTAGTGATTTCATGAGAATATTTTGACGTGAAATGGGATGTCGGAAGAAAACTAGGGTTAGTACAGTAGGGTTTTTTCTCTTTCTTCTGCTCCCTTACTATTAGCTCTTTAAAAAGGAGAAAAACGTTAATTGAATTATTGATATTTTGAAATGAAGCACAAATTTACACAACTGGTTATCTCTGCTCTGTCCACAACGGATATCGAACGGTAAAAGTTAAGAAACCGGTAAGTCATATATTTCAATATTTTCTTATTCATATCCATAATAAAATCTATCGATCGTTTGGATATTACTCCCAAGGGAAAGAGGTATTTATACGAACTTACAACGTTAGAAATCTGGTTTTGATACCCGTCATAGACAGAACAAAGAGAGCCAATTGTTTAGCTTTATTTTAACTTTATAGACAGACAGAGGTTTGGTTAAATATATATATTTGTTTCACTAGGATAACAGAAAAAAAATGACTAGGAACAAGCCTAAAAGCTTGAATTATGCCCAGGAAAGCTCGAAAGAGAATGGTAAAATATTTGTTTTTCGGTTCTCTGGGATTAAAAGTATAAGTAAAATCTTTTAAAATTTCAGTGAAAGGTTTTTGTAAGATTTATTTTATCATGTACCAGACCCGAAAAGAAAACCGCCTCTTCCTCCCACTTACCAAATTTACATCGGTTGCAAAACTTCAATACAAGCATCGAAAGTATGGAATTAAAAACCAGCCTAAGTTCAGTTTCTTCTCTTTGCCAGAACAACCACAAAAAGATTTCTCAAGCAATTTCAATTCAAAATCGGAGAAAAGAAATCTGCAAAGAAAATATTTCATATCAATATATTTATTTCAACATATGAATTTCCACTTTCTAAACTGAACTTCTTGTTCTTTTTCAAGCACTAAACAAAATCATGTAACTTAGTCAAAGACGAAACAGTTGTTTTACCTTTACGAAAGCAAACTGAACTTGAGTTTCGTTTCAAACATGTAATTAATCAACCTACATGTCGTGATAATGACGATAATTGTATAATTTGTACAGATTGTGTACAACTACCAGTATCATATCCATCAGGATGTAATAAATCAGAGTTGTCTCAAGTGATTTAATGGAGAATAATCGTTACAGTATATATTCCCCTTTTAGCTGTTACATCTAAAACATTTAAAGAACCGGTGTAATAGTTTTAGAGGTAAAGTTCATTATCATCGATGAACAATAATTTTCAGTACTTGAAGAAGATAAAAAAGTCACGTTAAATTCAATCAAAAATTCAAAATATACTCGGAATATTCAGCTGATAAAAGTGATTAATCATGTAGTTGTAGTATATAAGTATCCTGAGCTCTTTTCTTGTTAGAATAAAGAAAGACTACATGAGCCTAATATTTCAAGCCATAGTTATAAAGAACCACCAGAAAAATCCTGGGCATTAAAAAAATTGACACATATCTGTACACCTAACCAGGTTCTTACCAAATCAATGTTGGTTGAAAAGAATCAAAACGTAGAAAGCAAACCATGATTATTACAGGCCAAACATACCGAAGACAAAGGAAAATCTTTATCTCGTTGCGATCTAGCACATGTTTTTTTAAAAGGATTGAAAACAAATAAAAATATATTGGACTGTATTTTATGTGAGAATGAGCTACTGTCACCTTATGATGGAACATAAAATAATCTGACAACTGGAATAGACTACACACAGACAAAATAGGACAAAAATCGAATCTCACATCACAGCCAATCAATTCCACAGACTTTGTGGAATCACCAATTTACAACCAACACCACGATTGGGTAATGAAGGATTAAAAAAGTGAAATAATTTACATCATTCTTATCCTGTAGATGTATATCTCAAAAAACATTTGAATTAAGCATCACTTTCACGTGCTTTGAATGATTATACTAGACTAAACACCAAAGTAGGGAGTGTGAACATCGTGTTGAGGTCCTACACTTCTAACATTTATAAACATTCCCGTACCGTGTTTAATAAGCGTATTTCAAATTTTAAAAAAAATACGACAAGTCTCGACATATTCTTACAAAGAAATGTGTCTCTGTTTCATGATTCATTAAATCTGTTCACTTTTTGTTACTTCCAATGATTCCCGGATATCACTTGCTGTAATATTTCACGGTTAATACAACAACGACAACTTTTACTCATAATATTTTAAATTGTCTTTTTTTGTGCATACTCTGCTATGACCGAATTTTCAATATTTTTATTTCTTCTACATACGTAATGTAAACGATATTTTAAATCACGTTTTGTTTCTCCATTAAAGATTCTTCCATGTAGAAACTCATGTTTATAAATTTAAGCATTTTCTATTAACTGTATGTTGCTTTTTGTTTTACCTAAAATCTATTTTATCTTTGTTATCGATTTAAATATAAAATAAGATATTTGTTGATTTTAACACGTTAAACAAAATAGTAATTAAACCTGTAACATAAGATACAAGAAACATTCCTTTTAATGTTTCAGTAAAGAAGTACTTTAGGCTCAGTATAACAATGAGTTCGTAAACAACAATCTATATATATAATAAAGTGATTTAGTTTGGAGAGAACGTATAACGCTTTTCGAAAGAGTGTCTTCTTCAGATATGGTATTTAGCAAGGCAGTTCATGACTTATGTACATGTTCAAATACAACGGATACAATAATTTATAGTAAAAATGTTTTCAACATATGAAAAGATTATATATAAAGGTTAAGGTTTGTAAAGTCTGTGGTTGATAAATGAACGAAACGAAATATGGTTGATATTGCTAGAGACATTATCACGTTTTGAAGAAAGATCGTTTAGTTTGATTATTTCTGTAGTTTTTAAACAGTATATATTCTTTTTCAGTTTCAGGATAGCGTAAGAGAAAAGTGTAGTTACAAAGTATTTTGTAACCAGGTTCAAATGGATGACATGTTAAAAACGATATCTGGAATTCATCTTTACTCATATGACCTTTATATTATTTTTATGATTTAGTTAAAAGAAATGTGATACTAGCCCATTATATTTCTTAATACATTCCCATAGGATTATATGTATATATCTTATTGTTTGTTTGTTTGTTTTTAATTTCGCGCAAAGCTACACGAGGGCTCTCTGCGCTAGCTTTCCCTAATCTAGCAGTGTAAGACTAGAAGGAAGGTAGCTAGTCATCACCACCCAATGTCAACTCTTGGATTACTATTTTACCAACGTATAGTGGGATTGATCGTAACATTATAACGCCCCCATGGCTGAAAGGGCGAGAATGTTTGGTGTGACGCGGATTCGAACCCGCGACCCTCAGGTTACGAGTCGAACACTTTAACACACCTGGCCATGCCAGGCCTGTATTTGTCTTATTTTGTTTCTTTATTAGTAGTTATTTAGGGTTAGGAAATAAAATGTTTATATTATTTCAAGCTTTAACATCATGCTCCATTTATTAAAGAGGCTGGTAATTTAATCAGAAATTTCTGCATGAAGTGGTTTGTTTGTTTTTGTTTTGAATTTCGCTTAAAGCTACACGAGGATTATCTGCGCTAGCCTTCCCTAATTAAGATCAGAGGGAGCATGAAATGGTATGTCGGTACAATGGCTTGGGATATTATATTATATTGTATGGTTTTAAACGTTAATACAAGCCCTATTATACGAGTTTGACTGAACCTCTAGATAGTACTACATTTTCTGAGTAGTACAATATAGTTCTAAGTCTTCTTTGTTGGGACAATGTTATAACAAAATATAATAAGGAGTTTGTAAACCTAGGATTATCCCCATAAAACCAAAAAATAATCGTTACCTTCACATCTTATATACATGTATTTAAATATCTGTGTGTGTATAACATGGAATAATTTGTAAAGATATTAGTTAGAAATTTCTTAGAGGTCAAATTATTAATGAAAACAGTTTTATAGTGTTTTCTCTTCAGGTTTAAAATCAGACAAAACCAACCATGATATTACTGCAAACATAAAATCTTACCTTTGTCAGGATACCACCATTTTTTCCTAGGGCAATCAGTGATACATTCTGTGAGCTCCAAGAGAAATCAGTTCATCCAGAGGTTGTAACACAAGGGACGCTTAACATTGCAATTTGTAATTCCGTGATATTAGTAAAACGTGTACATGCCATGAATCACGAAAATAATTATACAATGTGTTGGATACAAAACATCATGAGAGACGAACTTGAAAACAAGAAACAAAAATATTTTTAACCCTCATTTTGTTCTTATATGCTCTTGAAACAAAACAAGCTAGAAGATTCTTCACCAAACATCTAGTTTATTAATATATTTCGTGAGTGCAAATCTAACTAAAGATGAAGGGATGATATGTTCATTTCATTACTTTTAGTTTGATTTTATTATAGGGAAAACAAAATTATTAAGACAGATATCAAGAAATGACCCCTCAGAAAATAATATAACCGTTAAATTAAAATTACAATAACAACAGTTTGAACTGATGATTATGCTATATCAAAGGAAGAGGCTCGCCATGGCTGTGGGTTAAGGCGTTCGACTCGTAATCTGAGGGTTGCGGCTTCAATAACCCGTCGCACCAAACATGCTTGCCCTTTCAGCCCTTTTGTTTAGAAAAACCGAAGGACGATACGATTTAGTTACTAAAGTCAGTATTTACCTCGTGTAGAAGCTGATGTTATTGTATTTTGAATTTAATTATTTAGTCTAGCAGATTCCTTACTAGATAGCACAGATAGGCCTCGAGTAGCTTTGTGCGAAATTCCAAAACAAACAAACCTTACTAGATATTAAAGCAGACCTAACTTAAATATTATTTAATTTTGTAGAAATCAACATTTTTTGTCTTATTTTACATGAATCTTGGGTAATCAATAACAGCATCTGTGATGAACGAGAAAAATCAGTTCCTCTGGAGATTTCCACACCAAGAAGATATGTATTTTTAAGTAAATCCTGACTCTAAGCTTAAATGGTTCCCAGGACGCTCTACTCACAATCTGCTTAACGCTGTTTTGAACTCCCATCACACCAAACACAAACACAAATTTAGCTGTAAAGAAAAACTAAAATATGACGGTCAGTTTAACTATTCGTTGATAAAAAGAGAAAATAAATAGTTGACGTTGTTTGTTGTTGACTAGGTGTCTTTCATTTAGTCTACAATTGCTGAAAGGATGGTTAGTATATAGAGCCTACGTGTAGTTTAGCGCAAAATTTAAAGAAACCAAATCAAATTGACCAAGTATCAAATTACAAGCTATTCTCCTAAAAAACGGCACTCCGAAATTGTTTGACCACCTAAATTCTCTATTTAACTTATCGCTATCCTCAGGATATATCCCAGTTTCTTGGAAGCTAGTAAATATTTTAATGTTCCATAAGGAAGGAAAACCAGCGAATAAACCAAATAGCTACCGACCAATCAGTCTGACCAGCTGTGTTGGCAAAATTCTCGAAAGAATAATAAGTAATAGACTCTTCACATTCTTGGAGGTAACTTCAAAATTACCAGAAGAACAGAATGGATTCAGAAAATTTAGACAAACGACAGACCATTTAATAAGATTAACCGAAACCATTATAGATAGTTTCAACAAAAAAGAATGTACAGTCGCTTGTTTCCTCGATATCGAGAAAGCATTCGACACCGTTTGGCATGATGGTCTAAGGTTCCGAATGAATGAAATGGAACTACCGCGAGGAATTATTCGCTGGTTATCTAACTTTCTGGAAAACAGAAAATGTAGAGTAAACGTAGAAGGAACTTTTTCCGAATACTTTACTCCACTAGCTGGAGTCCCACAGGGAGGGGTGGTTAGCCCTATACTCTTCATCATGTATGTTAACAATATGCCATTGAAGGATCCAAATCATGGATTCTCATCACAGTTCGCAGATGATGTGGCAATCTGGAAAAGTGCTGCAACACCCACGATAGCAGCTACAAACATACAACCACAATTAAAAAGAATTAGTGAATACTGTGAAAAATATAGAATTAAAATAAACACTGCAAAAACTCAGCTCGTACTCTTTACGAAATCGACTAAACACAGAAAACAACAGCTAGAAATATATATGAATGGCACTCTACTCTAGATTGCCCAATCAGCAAAATTTTTAGGTCTGACTTATGATTCAAAATTAACTTGGATCAATCATGTCAATGAAATTAAAAATAAAATTTGGCGAAGAACAAACTATGTTAGGAGTCTAACTGGTAAACACAGTGGAGCATCTACAGATAACATTTTGAAAATATACAAAACTTATATTAGACCAGTAATAGACTATGCAGCTCCAGCATGGGTAACTGTATGTAATGAAACAATCAAAACCAAACTACAAACAATACAAAACACACTTCTGACAACAGCATACAGAGTTCCGAGAGCAACATCATCTAAATTCATTCACAATTACTCGAACATACCAACCATATCAGATAGACTCCTAAATATTACAATTAGATATTTTAACAAAAATTGGATGAAAAATGATTTATTATGCGAACTAGATAGGTACCTCACACACGATGAAGAAAATCCTAAATACCTCTCCCCAATTAACATATATATTAAACATAAAGAAAAATAAATTAAAGTAAAATATGTATGTATGTAAACTCTAAATTTTCTATTTATTGTTTACATATTTATGTATTTTAAAATAATAATAAGATAAAATAAATAAATTGCCACCAGCAAGCTTGACTACTGTGAATAAGAGACTATAAATGGACATTGCCCTGAAAAGGACCTAACATACAAACAGTTAGGGAAAATACGTTCAGGAAGGAGGAAGAGGTCAAAGTGAACCTGACCCTTCAGGGCAAAATACCCAAATACCATTGACCAAGGAAGTATCGAATAAATATTTTATATAATTTCTTAACCAAATTGGACATAAGCGGTTTAAGATAAATACGTAACAGTTCAAGTACTGTTGTTCTTAGTTGTCTTTATCTCACCATGGTGAACTTATGTTTTGATAAGGATGTGTACTATTGATGATTATAATGTTATCAAACATAAAAATTGTAAACTTAAAATGCAATATATTGTCCAATGATGTAATCAGGTTTCATAGTTACTTATATAATCTATGTATTTCTTCAAGTACATAGCACCTTTGCTGCTTGGTTAAGACCAGTTAAACACTATCTATCATATCATCTTTGCTGTCAATATCTTGTAGAGTCGCTTTCACTTATAATTTCTTTTAGGCCCTTAATTCTTGTATTTTTTATTCAAGCAGACAAATTTGGTAACATATGTTTCATGTGACCCTGAAATAACCATAATTCGTTATCTATTCCACCAAATAAATATTCAAACTCGTTTAATAATCATTTTACAAACCTCAGCTATTGTTTTTCTCTATACACAATTCCAACCATTTTTCATTCTAAGTAACTTTAGTGTGGGTATGACAGTAATTTGTGTATGAAAGTAAAGAATAATATGTCAACTCCATTACATCTGCTATACCCACTGTTATCGAGGACTTCTGCATACTACCAGTACTCCACAGTTTGACTGGTACACGATAGACCTAGTAGTTGTTGAAACACTGTTCATATTGTCCTAACAATAATTGATTGAGAATGATCGTGATATTTACCAATTTTACCTAAGTTGTTAACCATTAATACTAAGGTACCAATTTATCAATATAACACTATTCATTTAAATAAACATTGACCTTCTTTCATACAATTCATTTTGTGTAAATTTACTATGACATATTTATTAGATGTAAGTATTGCTTCTATTGCTTTAAACAAAAAATCCACAAAGTCTCTGAAGAAGCGGATCGTGACGGTCTCAGAAATTTGTTTAGTCGTAAAGCGGAGAGAACAACAAAAACGAAAGGTTCTCTCGACGACACAGAGTCCTAGTGTCACAACTCGTAAGTTCCAGGTTTCTATTAATTAAATAGGATACCGTATTTCCGTACTACATATACATAACGTAATGTATCGCTTTACAGAAAGCAAGTTTCAATACATAAATTCTCACCGTGTAAAAGCAGTCAAGCTCTCTCAAAACATTTCTTACTACACATATCTATATAATAACTTTTCACTGTGTGGAGTTTAGCCGAAGAATCAGCACTAAAACTTTCGCGATCAGTGGCTTTGTGGAGAACGTTGTGTGCCTTTTGTATATTTTTTCTCACACTAGTGAAAGTTATACTGACTACTTAACTGTATTTTACCTCGTGGAATAACAATAATTCTTAGTGGCCAAGTTGATACTGAAAAAGGCTCTTAATATAATAATCATCTTCTCCACAGAATTGTTTTCGAGGCACTAGTTATCGAAATGAACAACTAATGATATTAAATGTCTAGAGGGTGAATAACATGAACATCCAACGGATATTTAGAAGACGTTTTCTTTTTGTTTCTATTTTTGTATCGCACTCTCGTACATCTCAACACGAATATTCTCCAGTTAAAAATTGAGAGTTCTTAATTTTCTAACTCTCCTAGAAAGTCTCTCAATAGCTTGATACCGATATTTTCAATAATAGGTATTCCATGCTAAATGGCAAGTCAGAATCACCTAACATTCCTAATTCTAAACAACTGACCAACCACTCATTGCCATAAGAAACTAGCCATCTCTTTGAGCTGAATAATGGGACTGACTGTCATTCCTATAACACGAGAACAACCAAAATTACGGGCTGTATTTACCTGCATTGTGACTTGAAAATTAGACACTGAAAAACGCAATCCTGCACACTGAATATCAGCCACTGCTGGCCCGTCCAAGTAAAATATAAGTATAAATTAATGTTATCTTTTAATCTCTGAAAGGATCTGTTTGAAGAAAGAGTGATTTTTAGATGTGGAAAATGCAACAGTTTTTAAAATGACTTTTGGGTAATCGACAATTTCTAATTTTAAATATATTTTATAGTAAACTTTAAATTGTATTGAGTTTGTGTATCATACAGTTTCGTTGGACTTCTTTGAACAACTATGTCGTGGTTTTTTTGTTTCTTACTATAATCCGCGTGGCATGATAGTAATCGGATGTCTTACCTTTTTGATCCATGTTAGTATAAAAGGAAAGCAATAATCTGTGCTTTAACAACATTTATTCTCTCCAAACCATACTCTAGTCGCAACAATACTGAACAGGGCGAAATGTATGATCGTGTAATTGAAATTCAATCGTATGGAAAACGTGTAGTGGAGGAAGTAAAACCAAAGAACAAACATTATGGCTTCTTTGTCGCTCAGGGAAGGTTGAAGAACAATAAAGGTAATCAGCCTCTTGTTTGTATCACGACAGCGTTTCTTTTATTATTATTATTACAATAAAAGATAACTTGGAGAGATCACATGTTTTAACCATTTGCACTACTAATAGCAATGTGTTGTCTATAACTTAGTTACAAGGTACTGAAATGTTGTCACTTAAGGGACGCTTAACATGGCAATTTGTACTGCCATGACGTTAGCAAATCGTGCATATCCCACGAATCACGAAAATAATTATGTAATCTGTAGGATACAACACAGCATGACGTATGAACTTAAAAAAGCAAGAAATAAACGTATTTGTTAGTATTCATTTTGATGCTCTTGATACAAAACACGTCAGAGGTCCCTTCAACAAATAACAAGATTGTTAATATATTTCGTGAGTGCAAATATAAACAAAGATGAAATGATTATGTGTTCAATATGTTATTTTCAGGTTAATTAATTGCAGGGGAAACAAAATTATCATGACATAATCCGGCAGAAAAGGTAACGGTTAATATAAAATTACAATAACAACAATTTTGAACTAATGATGATGATGACACCATATTAAAGACCGATGTGATGTAGTTATTAAAGTCAGTACTTACCTTGTGTAGAAGTTGTTGTTATTGTATACTGAATTTAATTATTTAGTCTAGCAGGTTTTGCATCGTAACTGAAACCATTTTATCTTAACGTATTTAAATTTAACTTCAATAGTTTTGAGCCCGACATGGCCCGGTGGTCAACACACTCGAATCGTAATCCGACGGTCTCGAGTTCGAATCCCCGTCACACCAAACATGCTTGCCCTTTCAGCCGTAAGGGCGTTATAATTTACGATCAATCTCACTATTCGTTGGTGAAAGAGTAGCTCTAGAGTTAGCTGTGGGTAGTGATGACTAAAGTTTGTAAAATAGTTAGAATGAGCATAGTGTAGATAGAATTTTGTTAAAATTAAACACACACACATTTACACACAAGTGTCGTAACAGATTGATTAATTTATGTTTTAGCATATTCTTCACTCAAAGTCATCTCTGGAATAACTGTGCATAGCAGTTCCAGGTTTTAAACTGATAAATAAGATGGAAATTAATTACTGCATGAGACCATTGCCCTTTTCAGCCTACTCCACAGCCATACCCTGCCCACTTAACAGCATCAACAAAGCAAGAACATAGAAATTGTTCAATATGACCTCGTATGTTGTTTCCCCTCCTGTAGTAAACAGCCAAAAACAAGTCTATAATTTGAGAGATGAATCAGGTAATAAATGTGCGAATTCAGCACAGTCAATAAGGACCCATTTGCTCCGGGCACGTTGCATTACCAACAGTTATATAACAAAGCCTAAAAACAAATTACGTAATCACGCCTACATAGTTGTAAGTCGCTGTTCCTCGTGTCTTTCATTGATTGCTTGTTACTTTAAGAATTGATTATGTTGTGAAAAATGAAGAAGAAAAATCAAGCCGCAATGCGTTATTTTTATTCAGTAATACTGCTATGATTAATTTGTTAGAAACATTGAACTACCAGTTTGGGAAATACTTTCCTATAGAAAATGATAAAGAGTAATAGAAAAAAAAGCAGTTTTACCAACCAAAACTGTCGAATCATCAACGAGAAGAAGATAATTTAATACAAGAAGGATTTTAATTGGTTAACGCGATCTAAATCTTCAAGCATTTTTTTTTCCTTATATGGACAATATTTTTTTCAAGCTATTTTGTATTCGTGTCTAACCTCATTCACATCCCTGAACAAAGCAAGTTGGCTACTCTTAGATGAATTTTAGTTGGATAGATAGACACACTAACAAGTAAAAATGACAACAAAGTATCTATTTTATATATATATTGTTTTAATAGTTTCAGGAGTGTTCGTGACATGGATGAGAGATTTTCAAACATTGATTTTGCTCACTGGGTTTCTTGATCCTGGTGACGAAATTTTAGAGATAGCGTTAGTGTCAACGAGAAGAACATCACAGAGATCAACAACATAATAAAAACAATGAAAATATGCTTGACAACCCTGTCTCTTTCGAATCGGAAAGACAACTGAAAATATGCAAAGGAACTTCGAATGGCGTTTCATTGTAAATAGTAATTATCTGTGTACTTATATATGTTACGTTTCATGTTTAGCATTGTAAAATAATAAATTAAGAAAAGCTTAAATTGTATTCCTTATTGTATTAAATATATTGCAAATTTTTTTATTGGATTTTATTGTTCAAAAGATGAAATAACACCATCAGAATTCAAGACAGACTTGCTGCAGAGGAATCAATCTGGATAAAGAAATAATTTATGAACAAAACTTCACTAAATATAACAGTTTTTCAGCCCTGACGGACGGTTTGATTAAAAATGTAACTGTCTTTATATAAGTATTTTGTTTTGGAATTTCGCACAAAGCTACTCGAGGGCTATCTGTGCTAGCCGTCCCTAATTTTGCAGTGTAAGACTAGAGGGAAGGCAGCTAGTCATCACCACCCACCGCCAACTCTTGGGCTACTCTTTTACAAACGAATAGTGGGATTGACCGTCACATTATACACCCCCACGGCTGGGAGGGCGAGCATATTTAGCGCGACGTGGGCGCGAACCCGCGACCCTCGGATTACGAGTGCACGCCTTAACGCGCTCGGCCATGCCAGGCCTTATATAAGTAAAAACGTCTATTATGGACAGAGAAACCACTATGTAGAGAAGCGAACATAATGCTTTCTCTCCCCATA
Organism: Carcinoscorpius rotundicauda; assembly: GCA_011833715.1. NCBI lineage: Eukaryota > Metazoa > Arthropoda > Merostomata > Xiphosura > Limulidae > Carcinoscorpius > Carcinoscorpius rotundicauda. Next base: position 27,577,773 of record CM022396.1, read on the forward strand.
TCAGCCGTTTTTACATATACATTTTTCTCGACAAGTGGGTTTTCTCGTCATCACGGATTGTAACTGTCTTCAGATGCTTGGTTCAGGCGTCACTATAATGCATTCATATCGTTATACTGTTATATCCTTTCATGTCTAGCATCATTATGTGCTAAATTTTGTCTTGTTTCTGTCACCACAGGAAGTGTTACCAGATTGCTATAACTGGTGAGAAAACGTCATAGTTCCACAAAGTTGGGCTAGTACATATTTGGTCAACATAAATATAATACAATCAGTTTAAATTAGTAATCTACCAGTTAATTAACTTTCCTTGCCATTAAATTAAATCATCCTGAAAAAGGATGATACTGTAGAATAATTTAAGCGTGCTCTTAAATATTAAATCAACTCAATAATGATTTTCGGTAACATGATTACAATAAAATAATCAGAACATGTTTCTTTTTAACAATTTATTAACTTTCTTACAACATAGATTTTGCAATATGACATACACACAGACACATCTATTAAGATAACATTAGTCAATCTCGGTTGTGCCATCATCTAAAATAAATCAGAATATTTTAAAGAGAGTTACAGCCAGTCGTTATAATTCACATACTTATCAAAATTTTTATCTCAACTCTCATTTACTGCTTGTACAACGTCTGAATATAACCCATCCCAAAGGCCAACCAATCTCTTAAATAATTGAAACTGCCTAAGCAGAAGATGACTTCTACCTTACCATAAGTGTAATGCATCAGCACAATAACAATTCTACTTTCAATCCTAAAGATCTTCATCAGACCAATCCAACTCTTCTTTCATAAAGAGAAAACAATTTGGTAGATTTCAGCATCTCCACGTATGACAAAACAACATTTCTTTTCTTTTAATGTACTTTAACAATCCTTACTGTTAATTTTTAAATTTACAGTCAATCTTTTCTCATGTATCCTTTTTGATATTTTCATTTCTTGTTTTACCAACTTTTGATCTTACGAATCTCGTGTCATACCAGTCAATTCAAATTTTTATTCACTGTGTGTGAGTCAACCTGTTTATTGTTTCCTTGCAGCTACCCTTTTCATTCTATAAGGAACATATTTACCTTGAATATTGAATAATTTACTTTTAAAGAGTTTATGCATTAATCAGTGTCACCAAATAAATCAGTTGCCCAGTTCAGAACAGATTATTCTTGTTGCATCCTTTTAATTTTTTTATTATGACCCAAATATCGTTGTTATTTATCTCTATTTGCAACAAATCATTGCCAGAAACTGTCTATTTAAAAATATACAAATATCAGAAACATTTATGTTTAACCATATTTCAGTTATTCCCATTACATCAGAATCTTCTATTCCTACCAATGGCATAAAGTCATTTATTTTTTTGTTTTATATTGCGAGCATTATAATAATAACAATTAAACTTATTATTAATTATAATTCCTATAATAAACATTTAAAACAGAGCAAGCAGTCTTAAGAAACAAGTCAGCTCCTTAGTGACCTATTTATAACTTTATCCCACTCTTAGTTTTGCAGACAATGGTCTTCACAAAGTATAAAGAAGTCAGCTTTGATTTTATTCTCTCTGGAAAATATACCCATTATATATTATCAGTAACAATTATTAGAGCATTAAATTTGGTCCTGGTAAACACCTATCTATTGATGAAAGCATCAAATTCAAGAGCTGTGTATCTTTTAGGCAATAATTGTTATCTAAACCCATCAGTTGGGGATAAAGAAATATGCATTGTGCAGTAGTATAGGTAAGCTTCGAAACTTATCACTTATTGTGTTAAAAGAAGTGTTGTCACTTTAGATATTTTTTGTTTTTGAATCTATTTGCTCAGAATTACTGGAAGGATATGAATACAGAAATACAATAATATACACCGAAAGTTTCTACTCATCATCAACTTTATTTGTTAAACTACAAAGGTTGACATTTGTCAGTTAGTGTTGTTTTTTTATATAAAAATCTATTCAATGCTGTAACACTGAGTATGTATACTTTTATATAAGCAATACACAAATTTATCCATAATTGTTAAACTTGTAAACATGATAATTTGTCTAATTTTAGTAATTTTTTTTTTCTCATTTAGGAAATGAGTAATCGCTGTACGATACAGATATGCAACTTTGTCAATGAACTTTCTAAAAAGCTTATACATTTAAATAGTTTGGTCAATATATCAATCAACATGCTACCCATATTAACTGTAGAAAAGTTGACTCTCTTTTAATAGTACATGTCACACTCACATTCATTAAAAAAAGCCAAAAAATGGGATGAAAATTTATTAATTATAATACTTTATAATACAATTATAATGATTATAATTGGAGTAAGATCCAAAGCTTTTTGCAAGAAAGGTGAAATTCCTTGAAAAGTATGTCCATGTTATAGCAAGATCACTCAAGAATTAGCCCTTACACTTTTTATGAAAATTGCTGATAATTAAGTAATTTAGACCAAAATAATAATGTAAACACAAACTAGGGAATAAGGCACCAATGTTTTCATTAGGTTAGACACGCATAGTCAATAAGTAACATACAAGTAAGAAGCTAAAATCCGTGAGTGGTAATAACGAAAAAATAACACTTTTTGGGATCAGAAAATTACATCCTAAAATGTAATACCATACGACTGAGAATTGTGATAAGTAGTCATATATCTGTTTATCAGTTAAAAGTAAAATGTAATATCAGTATGTCAAAAATTAATCGTCCTTTAGTCATCTTTATTTTGATGTCAAATGTTGTATGGCAACAAATGTTGGTACAGCTACTTTATAAACTAAGAAAACTCATTTTATAATAAATATTATGTGAAATGAAATACGTACCCACACACAATATACCATTCTGAAGTGTGACTTAACAATTGCATCAAGGACTTTTCTAAATGCAGCTCACACACATTTTAAGAATAATATGTTTTATATCCAAGTCTTAGGTAAGTTCAGCTACAGTCTACAAACATAAATAATATATAATAACTGAAATGTGACTGTATATTACAAAATTCTAGGCTACAAAAACACAGCCAAGATGGCAAAGCCAAAAGATCAGTTTTATGTTGCTGGATAAGTAAAAGGAGTGCACATGCACTTATTCAATGCAAGTTATGTAATGTTAGCTAGGCATGACTGGAAGGTTAATATAGTAAAAAATAATAAATATACGTATAACTGTGTAGTGTTTTGAGACTTAAGCTGTATAGACTAAACATTTGTTTTTCACGTTAAAATATGCAGTCATTCCAGCATAAAAAAAGCATAATTTACTTTTATTTCTTAATTTTTATGATGGTTACGAGGTTGATCAACTGAAAAACAAAATATAATTAGAATATAGAAAATAACACAAAATATAGTCATATTGACAACAAATGTTTGAAATGTATTTACTAGATTTTAGAGATTTCGCATGTAAGATTTGAGATTTTTGGGATGAAGAAAACTTTTCTTGATCATAACTTGAAATAACTTTGCACTCAGAGTAGTAACAAAACAGACCTTAATTTCAGGAAAAATCTTTAGTAAAAATATTTCATTAAACAATCTGATTATTTGCAAAGAAAAACTTGTAATCTTTACTAAAATCGAGCCCCCCCAGTGGCTCAGCAGTATGTCTGCGGACTTACACGCTAAAATCCAGGTTTTGATACCCGTGGTGGGCAGAGCACAGATAGCCCATTGTGTAGTTTTGTGCTTAATTCAAAAACAACAAAAAACACAAGAACTTCTAAAATCGTACTAAATTTTGTGAAGATGGATATACTGTTTTGAAAAGTTATAATGCAACTACTTAAAGTGTGCAAACATGTAGATGGACTTGTGTTTGTGATACCGACCCCATGCAAATGGATGACAGAGTTTGTGATTCCAAACAGACCTTTATACTTTCCGTAAAAAAAAACTTCTGATAGGTATTGGGCATTTTTTTATAAATTTCACAAGCTGTCAGTAATCATCAAGAGCCAATTGTAGACAAAAATACAGACTTTTTAAAGAAGTATTTTCACTAAATATTTCTCCATGAACATATGAAGTCGAAGTTTTGACTGTTTGGAGTGCAAAATGAGGAGTTTCTCCCATTTATATTAAAAAATCTTTGATTTCATTTCCACAATGTCTAAAATATTCTAAAAAAAATTAAATTTTTTTGTCAATAACACATTATATATCTGTTATTTTCTATAACCTGATTTTATATGACGTTGTTATATTTGACTAACCTTGTAACCACCAAATAAAAAATAAAAATATATCAAGTTAATTTTTTCTTTTTAGAATAACTTCAAATTGTAACATGTAACTAAATTTCTTTATTCTAAATAGCTCAAAATGCATAACAGTATAAAACTGTTTATACTTACAGTTTTGAATCATGTTTAACTGATATTTCCACCATAAAATTTGTAATTAACTTCATAAATGTGGAGACCAAATGACCCTATCAAATCCATTAAGCTACTTGTGAGTTGCTCACAAGAATGTCTCCTAAAATATTATTATTCTTTATTTCAATATTTTCTTATTCATATCCACAATAAAATCTATCGATCGTTTGGATATTACTCCCAATTTTTTATAATAATATGTACAAAATAAATGGTAAAAACAAGAACCTATTTACCTGGGTCTTTTTCTTTTTTGCCATCAATTGTCAATGAAATTTAACCTTACCTTTTGACAATAATGGTAACTAAATACTTTATTTAGCTTAATAATGCACTAAAGAAACCAGAAGAATAATGTATAAAAAAGAGACAATGTCCTGTAATTATCAATTTTACTGCCCTTCTGACTAGCAATAAATGCTGTTGAACTATTATCTAAGTTCATTGATGTGTTCCATCGGGAATAAAGTTTGAACTGGAAGTGAAAATAAACAATTCTCTATGTGGAAAAAATGTAATATAGCTTACATTTTTACTATAAAAATATAGTATTAAACACATAAAAAACTATTAGCAATTTGTGAATAATTAGATTTACAGGTCAGGCTGAAGGTGGGCTATAATTATCTATTTTGTGACACTGTAACAAAATAAAATTGAAAGCTGTAAAAAACTATTCTTTGCCTGAACAGTGATAAGATTATTAAAATCAATTTACTTCAAACTTAATACTTCTTGGAAGAGTCACAACTAAATTAGTAAAGAGAAATGTCTAGAGAAAAAAAAAAGTCACAATTTTCATACTCAGAGAAGTCCATGATCTCTGTTAATATTGCCTTATAAGATTTATAACTCAAACCTCATGTGCTATTAAAATTTGAGTTATTGATTATGTTTCTATGATAAAGTTATTCATGTACCATGATAAAAAAGTAGTTCAATTAATTTTAAAATGCAACTTAATAAAACCTCATCACATACAAACAAAAAAATAAACAAGAGTGACATATAACAGAAAAGATGGAAATTTTGTTGTTGTTTTTGTTTTGAATTAAGCACAAAGCTACACAGCTATCTGTGCTCCGCCCACCACGGGTATCGAAACCCGGATTTTAGCGTGTAAGTCCACAGACATACTGCTGAGCCACTGGGGGACAAGATGGAAATGTTTTTTTAGCAAAGAAGAAGAAATTAGAAGTACATAAAATGGAAACCTTCAGTAAAATTGTTCACTATTCAAAACTGTAACATAGCAAAATAATATTGTGGTTTGACTTAACAATAAAGTAGAGATATAATCCTCAAAGATCTTACCTAGTCAATACAATTTTTTGTCATATTTTATGTATATGTGATTTCACTGATACAGCTCTACCAGTTGTATTGTTTTAACAAGACCATCAATTAAGTTTGGTAGTCTATGTTCCTAACTGTCCAGAATAAAGAATTTCTTTCTTTCAAAGAAATTTTTAAAACTTTTTGTTATTGCAATAATTTATAATTACCTTTTCAACATCAGTAAATTGAAATCCTAGTAAATTTCCAAGTTACTAGTTTGGTATTGAAGCCAAAAAAATTGTCCTTTAAGAATTCATTTTGAAAATGTTTCTACTTTCCTTTTAACTTTGAGTATTATAAAGTTAGAATATTGTGTTCCTTTCCAGAGACAACACACACTCTCTAGTGGATAAGAGGATGTAGATGTGAAAGAGAATTCAGTATGGACCAGGAAAATTATTATCCTTGAACATGTGCACTTACAATTTGAGGTGAAAGCAATGTATGTATTTTATATCTATTTTCAACTGATGCTGTACCAAGTTGGCTTCTACTGGTCTTTCCTCCAGTTAGATCAGTGAATGATTCATGGCAAGTCTGAACATCAAGACAATTGTAATTGTCTCTATATGAATCTCTTAATACTCCTTGAAAGTTAAAGCTGCCAATAATCAGAAAAAAGAAAAAATGCCTATGGAGGATAAAGTTCACAAGACCAAGTGGTGACTCCATTAATCTTCACAGCATTTATGGATCCTTGAGGCAGTCAGAAGCTGTCAATATTAATAAATCATAAGTGGTAACCCAGGGTGAGAAGAGGTAACTGTGAACTGTCCACCTCACCTATAGTTCAAACGTATGTGAAACAGCCCCAAAAACTTCTTTTCAAAGGATATTCAGCAACTGGAATTCTCCAAAATAAGGCTGAGGGAATCTAGCATCAGAAAAAAAGGCATCATAACCAAAGAAACCCCAGAATCTAAGTTAAATGTGTATCTGGGAAACTGATGCAGAGGAAGCAAAATTAAAATATGCTGATGGTTAGAAAATGCTGCAGTAAACAAAGGAGACCCCCAAATTGGAAGAAGATATTCATGAAACTTGAGCACTAGAAAAGAAGAATTCCATTGACAGGCCACACAGTAAAAATTGCAAGGTTGAGGAGAATGTTGCAAATAAGATTCAACATGAAGATGCAACAGAAAAGAAGCTGCATAAATCTGAATACCTTGTATGGAAACAGAAAAATGTCAGGATGTTTGAGACAAATGCAATGAGTTCATCCATGAATCAGCAGAAACAACAAGAGTAAGAGAAAAGAACATCACATATCTGAGTTACCAAGGTGGTGAAGTGTGAAGGTAAAGTTATCTGATCCTCATCTGAAGAATAAGTAAAAGCATGCTGTTGGAAATGTTGAACAAAATCTTCCAAAGACACAGCATTGAGAAACAAAGTTAGAAAAGCAAGAGGCCATATGTCCTGGCTCTAAGGTAGAAAATGTAGAAGAGAGCCAACTACTTCATGTACAACAGCAGTAACAGTGCTCGACTCAGACATAACATAAAATAGGAGAATTTCCTTTGAGGCATAGTTGGGTCATGGGGATGAAGGTACTTCAGAAATGTGGGTAGGGGAATTTATATTCGACAATAACCATAAAATGACATTTCATCTTACTTTTACTTGAAGAAATGAAATTCAAGATAAGTAGCAAATTATTAGAAAGCTCAACTAAAATTTAGGTGCAGTGCTAAAGATTAAATTTGGCTAAAAAATTAAGAAAATTTACAAGTCTAGACAGTGTTGTGCTGTGAAAATATTAAGACTTTGGTTAAATCACAAAACATTGTGGAAGGGAATACTGCACCAGGGAATTGGTGGAAGACTATGACCTAATGTTGTTTAACAACATAAGACTAGCAGACTGGGTGAGTGTTGTGGTATAAATACATTTCTAATAATAAAGAGGTTCATTAAGATTTGAACATTTTATAACACATACACAATTCTTAACTTTAACAATCATCCCTTTAAAACTGAGTTACTGTATACTATGAATGATATAACATTCTTTTAAAGTGAATTATTCTGTAAAAACAGGCTGGATGATTTTTTCATGCAATGTGTAATTTGAGACTCAATTTCATTTCTCATTTATGTAAAAATCAAATCACCTAAAATCCACATACAATAAGATTTATAACCATTTGTTTTAAAATAATGTGCTTTACTTTTTTTACAGTTACTTTAATAGTTTATAAAACAAATTTCATAGGGTAACCTTTATTTTAAAACTTTTTCTTACAAAACCATTAAATTCTAATACTCTCACTGATTAAGAACTTATCTTTTTTAAGATAAATGACACAACATTTAAGTAAACACACTTTGAGGGTTATCATTAAAAATATTTTCTTAAAAAATCTTAAAGTGTTTTACAGAGGTGTGTGTTAAAAATGAGTTTGAAGCACCTACTCTTAACATTTCATTAATATCATGCCACAATATTTTACATGAAATATTTAAGAATATAATAAAATAACACAAACAGAAAACCACTTTTGCATTGTATCATTTACAGCCCCAATACCAGATAAACTGCATGAAATTTCATTTACCACCCCCCTCTAAAAACAAAGATTAACAATGTTAAATTTACTTCAGTAAAGACAAAGTAAACACTCTCTTTAAGAAATTTTATATGAAACATTAAGGCATATCCTAACACAAACAAGAAACTGATTTTGTAGTATACAATTTGCAACACCAATATGAGATCAACTGACAGTTATGATCAGGAAATAGTCAAGTTAAAACAAATTTGAAGAATAATTTCACATTATAAAAATATTTTGTGAAAATATTTAGCCTAGATCTTATTTATACAAATACGTATATTTTTGTTCTTTTACGTGTGAAAGAGATCTTAAGACAGACTGTGCAGTAAGTTTGAACACTGAATTTTTGTTAATTTTAAGGGATTTATTTGTTTGTTTGTTTTGAATTTCGTGCAAAGCTACTTGAGGACTATCTGTGGTAGCTGTCCATAATTTAGCACTGTAAGACCAGAAAGAAGAATTTTATGGGGCTATGAATAGATGTTAGATATTTTAATTAGTGTCTTTTATAATAATTTTGAAATAAAACTACTCTAATAGCAATTAATATTGCATAATCAATTTATCTCATAACAACCACATATATATATATATATATATATAACAAAAGAAAAACAATCTTGACCTTTGTGAGTAAGAAACTCCTAAGACTTAAAATAAATATGAACCAAGGTATCATTCAATTTACTACCTGACATTAAATTATAACAGTTTCATGGAATTTTGGCTTTCACTTGTAATGCTGGTCAAGGGCAAATACTAAAGAAACAAAGCTAAACATTTTATCATTAACTACACATCATACATATGAAAATTTTAGTTGTCTTTTATTCAACTTCAGCAAACACGTATTTGTATGAAACTTGAGAAGAATAAATTTTATCAGAATGCTTCGATTTTTATTTTAAAATTTGCTTTAGGGTTTGTACTTAATTATAAGGTCTGTGTTTGCAAAACAATATGGGTTTTCTAGTTTTAAAACACAGTTATTGGTCATTATAAAACCAAAACTAGCTCACTCTAGATCACTGTAAAAACAGGATTCTTTGAGTATCAAACATTTTGTTTTTTATAGTAAAATAAATATAACTGCAATAATTTTAAAGCAAAAATAAGTAATGTTTAATATTAGCTTAAATGTTGTTGTTTTTCACATTAAGCTACAGAAATAAGGACTACAAATACTGCAGAATAATTTTTACAAATAACATTACAACTAAGTATAAGATTGTTTTATATACATATATAACTATGCATATTATACATAAATTGATTTGAACTCTGTTATAGACAAGTATGATATATGAATTTCTGTATAATAATATCATACCACATGAAAAATGGATTTTAATATTATAACTGTTTGAATGAACCGAAATATCAGATTAAGTAAATAAGGTATTTAAACTTTCAAGAATGAAATTAATGATATATCATAATTAGATAACTATCATAAACATATTTGTAAATATCATCTTGCATATTAAAATTTGTAGTAATTACGATTAATATGTTTTATTTAGAGGTCATTTGCATCAATGATCATAAGATTTATCGAGTAATAATAAGCAATCTCTGATATTTTGATAAAAGACTACTAAAAACTTGCATTTTATGTCAGGTGATGTTGCATTAGCTTTTTTAAACGATACATGATAGAACTCATAGTGGATAGAGAAGACACAATTAACTAACTCGTGATATGATAAGTATAGCATGATGCATAAACTATACTAAAATAAACGTACTACAACACACATATACTACACCTCCAATTAAAGGATGTAAAACATATAGTCTTTAATCAACATATACAACCATTTTAACAAATGAATATTTGTGACAAATAATAACTCATTTACTTAAATTTAACACAGTTTAACCACCCCATCCAAAAACAAAAATATTAATAAAAGTGTTAAATTTACAACACTAAAGATAAAACTAACATTTCCTTTCACAGGTTTTCTCTACACTTTCTGCAAGTTGACTTTCTCATAATGTCAACATATGTACAAAGTCATGTTCATTCCACCCCACTGCTACATAAGTGACATATATCTTAATCAGTTTACACAATTTTTTATCTTTGTGACGTTTTGCTCAATCATTTTCTACACTGCCAAAAAACCCAAAATATTTTCACTAAAGAGCATCAAATGCCTTCAAATTTGAGGTACTGGAATTTCATTTTAAGGTAAGCATTTTCCAATTTGCTCAAATACATTGAAATTGTATTGCTGACAAATATGTGATTATTCACACATTCCCCGTCGCACCAAATATGCTCGCCTTTTCAGCCGTTTGGGCGTTATAATGTAACGGTCAATCCCACTATTCGTTGGTTAGCGAAAACAGTCCTCAAGTAGCTTTGCGCGAAATTGAAAGCAAAAAAAAATATTCACACAAAATTTTCTTACTCGGTGCTGCCCTCTTTATACAAATGTTTTCACTTCCCACTATCTTCAAGACTTTCACTTTAGCTCATGTTTATGCATGGCATTGTTGCATACTAATAAGTACATGAAAATCTTCCACTATATGAAGTATGACTCACTAATAACACAGCTCACTCTCTCTGTATTTAACCATCATTTTGAGAGTCAAGAAAAGATGCACTAAAAGAAGGGTGGGAAGTGGGAAAGCAAGTATCTATCAGAAATACATTTTAAGTCCACGAAAATGTTGAATGTTAAATTCCATTTACCTGCAACTAGAATCCAGCATTGAAACAGTGAAGGAATGACCAAAGCAAAATTTGCCTATATAAACCCCCCAAATGAGATGTGACTCCACACATAATGGAATTAGTAGAAATACTAATATCCAAAGCTAATCTGCGGAAGTTAAATTGTTTGCAAAGCTCAAAATCTATAAAACTTCCTGGTAAATTACTTGTAGTTTCCTAATTATTAAGTATTAACTGCAGTTATAACTTCTAAGGTTTATAGTATACCAACTGTAATAAATCAGTAATATAAATTGTCTCTCTGCATGTTGTGGTGGCTTCCTTTTATAATGGTTAAGTGAAGTTCTTGATTTTTCAGCTGACAAGACACTAACAATCACTGGTTTATACGTACCCACCTAGTACATTGTTAATTATTACACTCGAGAATCTTCTACAACTTTAATGAATGAACGAGAATTTTGCAATACACATTTAGTAGTATAAGTTACATATATTTCATATATTTATTTGTATTTAACTAAAACAAACACTGATATTAAAATAAAAATAGAGTAATAAATCAATTACACTTGATTGAGAGAAATAGCAACTTACACTTACGTCAAGGTAGAAACAATGCTGTATGTAGCCTCGTGAATTGAAGCTGTTCTCTTGGTGGTGGAGAAGCACTTTTTTGGTCCTGGAAAACATCTGATTTTCCGCTCCAGACATGAATTTTTTAATATATTTTCAGTATTCTAACAAGTTTCTAAATGTTGTTCATTGCTACATGCAAGTAATTCTGACAATAGATTAGTTTATTTCTGCAACTCGTTAGTCTTTCGAAGATTTGTTTGTTTGTTTTGGAATTTCGCACAAAGCTACTCGAGGGCTATCTGTGCTAGCCGTCCCTAATTTAGCAGTGTAAGACTAGAGGGAAAGCAGCTAGTAATCATCACCTACCGCCAACTCTTGGGCTACTCTTTTACTAATGAATAGTGGGATTGACCGTAACATTATACGCCCCCACGGCTGGGAGGGCGAGCATGTTTAACGCGACGCGGTGGCGAACTCGCGACCCTCGGATTACGAATCACACGCCTTACGCGCTTGTCCATGCCAGGCCCCCTTTCGAAGAACAAAAACAAATATTCTTTGGTGATTGGTTGCAGTTAAGAGTTGTTAAATCGGTGTCTGTTTACTTGTACTGCTACATGTTTCTCTTTTTCTTAATCCCATATAAAAGTCTCTATTCTTGTTTATAATATAAACTAATTAGCTGTGTTATATGTACTGTAATGTTATCAGCTTATAACTGTGAAACATGTAACCATCTTTGTGTTTATTATGTTTTCTTATAGATGTGCTGTAAGTTTTATCACTCTTGATTCTCCGTACTAGTTAACTGTAATCTGACCAGTTCTTGACCCCATTACATAATATAAAAGATATCTTTCACGCCATTTTTCCTTTTCTCCTTCCATGAGTGCCACGCCCAGGTATTTCTATTATATAGATTTTCCTTAATTTTACTTACCAAATCAAATGTATAAAAACAACAACAAATTACTTCAGTTGTTTCATATGAAGCAGAGTACGTATTGCTGTCTCTGCTTTAAATAAACACAGTGAATCTTGTTGTTTTTGTTTGTAAATAGGTTATTCTAAGCATAATAATCCTTTTCAGCCTGTTTAGGATAAAGGCTGTAGAAAGTCAGATTTATGACCTCCTAACTTCTGATCTTATTTTTGCACACAAACATTTTGTCCTGAAGAGATGTTCGCTTTATTGTAAGCTACATCAGATAATTCTAAAAGTGATAGTGTTATTCTATCAACAGGTGTACGCGACTCGAAGGAACCATGTGGTATATAACAAAACTAATATATGAAAAACGGATTGGTAAGAACCAGAGTAGACGATTCTTTCAATATACCCTTCTTAGAAATAACATGTAACGCAAATTGTTAAAATTGTGAAAAATGTTTTTTCGAGTTAACTTATAATACAATCTTCCTGTAAAGTGTATTTTATTTTATTTCCTGAATTTCTTTTCTAGATTTTAGTTGGGAGTCTTTAAGCTTTTTTATAAAAAAACAAAAAAAACAACTAAAATATATTTGTCGCTCAAATAACAATAAAGATAGTTACTCACTATCCACTGTAAAATCCAATGGCATGCATAATCTGCTAAAAAAAACAGTATATATCACAACCATACCTTTATGTACTTGTAGTTTTATGATATTTTAATTGCCAATAATTTATTTTCAAATAATAAGATTTAAACAATACAGTTGATGTATTATCTGCACTAGTCGTTCCTAATTTAGCAGTGAAAGAATAGATGGAAGGCAGTTAGTTATCACCACACACCTCCAACTCTTGGCCTACTCTTTGACAGTAAGATGAAAACTCCCATAGCTAAAAGGGGGAGCATGTTTGATTGGATGAGGACTTGAACCCATCGAACCTGCGATCCTCACACTGGGAGTCGAGTACTATAGCCACCTGGCTTATGCTGGGAAAGGGTATGAGTAATGCAACAACTTAGCAGTGGTTATTACCTAGGATTCGGTAACAGTGTAAACAAAATAACAATTCTTGAGAGGGAGGAAGAGGTCAACAATAAAACTGACCCTCCCTAGTCCAAAACATAGAACAGATGCTATCGAAAAATAATAATTTTAGTCAATAGATAATACAAGAGTGAAGAAAAAATAGTTGTATATGGTAAGAACTTATTACTACCGTAACATAATACAGTCTTTTTATAACAACCTTTCTACAATTATATATGATGGGAGAAAGCAGCTAATTGCAATTGTCTTGGATACTTTCAATGATGGTATTTAAATAACACATTAAAAATAAATAAATAAATATGATGCAGTAATAATAAAAATGAGTTAATAAGCTACTACGAACTAATAAATCTCTAATATTAAAATATATTATGTCTCTTGTTATTTGTTCAATTTTATTATTGTTTTCAGTTGTCATTTAACTTTAGTAGCATTAAATTCTCGAAATTGTTATCTGTCAATCCATCTTTTCTTGACTTTGAAATGTTTTTTCCCTGTTGAGAAAATGTGCTATGCAGTTGTACTCAATAAAATAGCTGTATTGAAATAAATGTAAAGAAAATTAAAAACTGGTGAAGGGAAGAAGCTTCATTTATATTTTTTGAAATAGGTCGTTCTTTGCTCAAGAACAGTGTTACTTGCTACTTTATGACGAAATGTTGTTGTTTTGAATTAAGCACAAAGCTACACAAAGGGCTATCTGTGCTCTGCCCACCACGGGTATCGAAACCCGGATTTTAGCGTGTAAGTCTGCAGACATTCCGCTGAGCCACTGGAGGGCATATGACGAAATACTTGTATCTTTTGTTTGTTCTTTGAAACATACGAAAAAGTCTTCATCCTCACCTCCTTCGATACTCGAAAATGAAGAAAAATTAAATTAGCACTTTCCGAACTTTCATCACTGCTACCTCCCATCTTCTTTTAAAAGTTTCTTAATCATCATTTGTTTAACAGTTTCTTTCCGAACGTTCGAAGTAACCTGAATCAATTTAGACCATGGATGAAAAACAGCTGTGAAAACGTGATCCTTATTTACAAAGAACCTACAAAACACTTCTTAGTTCCTGAAATCAAAAGATTAACAAGTTCCTTACGTCTGACGCGGTTTACTACAAAGATATTTTAGTTTTGTGAAACATGCAGTAAGTTTTGGCAGAAGTAGTCCTACATAGGCCTTAGTTTCAATTTGAAGTAAATCCAGCGCGCTTGCTACATATCGCATGACGACTACGTATCCTTTGAAGAAGCTTATACATGCATAAGAAACGTTTGAAACTAGCGATGTCTAACAGATACTCGACACTGAATAGTAATTACATCTTATTACTTAATCTTTAAAACTGCATTAACGTATTTGTAACGAATAAAAACACATTTGCTAATGTCATTAAACGTTCTGTGTCATGATATATAATACTTCTTGACAAAAACAGTATGTAACAACAGTATTTGGCTTTGAATACTAAATAAACCTAATTACTTTTGCAACTGTATTAACTCATTAAGGACCCTGTGTGTCGCAAATTAAAACATATACGGATGGGAATACGTTTAACAGTGAATGTTTTGTTTGTTTGTTTTGTTTTTTGGAATTTCGCACAAAGCTACTCGAGGGCTATCTGTGCTAGCCGTCCCTAATTTTGCAGTATAAGACTAGAGGGAAGGCAGCTAGTCATCACCACCCACCGCCAATTCTTGGGCTACTCTTTTACTAACGAATAGTGGGATTGAACGTCACATTATACACCCCCACGGCTGGGAGGGCGAGCATGAATGTTATGAAAGAAAGATATCTCGTTGAGTAGCTGATCAGTCTCTCAAACCATTCAAGTAATACGCTATTACTAATAGTAGGACAAATAAGATTTTAAGTTGTACTTACAGAAATACTGAATACGAGTCTAAAGAGGTTGTAATTTCATTATATATATTACTGGTTATGCTGTATTTGAAGTACTGCGTTCAGTCTTTGACTTCTTACCTTATGAAGGATATTGCAATGAATTGAGGCTAAGATCTCTGAAATTGTATTTTCTTGAAAACAAGAAGAGTCAAACGAGATATGATCGAGTTGTTAAAGATATTGATAGTGTTGATGCATTATCTTTTTATCGTAATTTTAATGATGAGAATAGTAGGACCAGGGTATACACATATAAATGTTGGAAGAGAAGAAGTCATTTTCAGCTAAGACGGTTTTATTTTTAACAAAGTGTTTGAAATTGGGAATAAGTTTCGTTTTAATGTCCTAGAGGCAGTAAATTTAAGTGAGTTTAAGAGAAAGTTTTTTAACTGTATGAATAAGAGAGTTTGAGGTTTTTAAAAGTCTTTGCTTTTCATAATTCTAATGTGTGGTAAGTTATTTTCTTTGAAATAAATATATTCTGATACTCTGTTTGTATTATATTTCAAAATCATCTTTGAAATAGTAAAGATAAAACATATTTACACCACAATTCAGCCTTAAAAGTTTGAAATAGAGTTCAAAGACAGAAATGAACACGATAATTTATTATTAATTTTATATATACAAAATAGTTGATTACTAACACTTCCTTTTCTTGCAGTGGCTTATATTTTTTTCTCTGGTGATAATTTAAATATTGTAATGTCGAAACAGATAGCCAAGTTTAAAAATATGTTCACCTTTGTGAGAAGATTGGTTATCTTCGTTATCAGGCTAAGAACCTGTCTGTGGGTTCGAGGCATTTTCGGAAATTTTGTTACTAAATCACTCTTTTCTACTTTATATAAATATAATTTTTTTTCGTCTCAGAATTTCCGGTTTTTAACTTATGCGTCTAAATTCCAAACCATAAATTATGACTCTTGTCTGTTTGTTTTGGAATTTCGCACAAAGCTACTCGAGGGCTATCTGCGCTAGCCGTCCCTAATTTTGTAGTGTAAGACTAGAGGGAAGGCAGCTAGTCATCACCACCCACCGCCAACTCTTGGGCTACTCTTTTACCAACGAATAGTGGGATTGACCGTCACATTATACACCCCCACGGCTGGGAGGACGAGCATGTTTAGCGCGACACGGGCGCGAACCCGCGACCCTCGGATTACGAGTGCACGCCTTAACGCGCTCGGCCATGCCAGGCCGACTCTTGTCATCCTATTAGATGAGCTGAAAAATTGATATCTTCAATGAAGATTTGAATAGATTGTGACCCGGAGAGTGTGTAACTAATATTGTGATTTCTCTTACTATTGTGTCCACACTCAAACCATTGGATGAAATGATACGGAACAGGTAAAATACTGATTACTTTCAGTTGAAATTATTAATTTCATTTTTAATTACTATAAACAAAATCCAATTGATGATTTGCTTAGAGTCTATGCATGAGGAGCACGTGCAACTCTATTATCTAATTTTCACATTTTTCTCATCCATATATCAGTCACATGGGTAATTTCTGACTGAAAAAAATGGCAGTTTTTGCACCAATTTACATTCCTCATCAAAAAACTATTTTGACTATGACACTTTCATTTATTATCTCATTTTGAAAAAGAACAACTTTGAAACAATGCTATGCAAATAATTTTTGAAAACACTCTTTCAGACTATATATGTTTTTTATGAAGGATAATTTCAATACTGATCTCACAAAATGTATTTTGGAAATAATTTTGAAGGATTCCCTACAACATATTTTTGTCCAAATTATAGATGTGTCTAATTTTATCCTTCGTTTTTCACTATAAAATGACCCGGCATAGCCAAGAGTGTTAAGGCGTGCGACTCGTAATCTGAGGATCGCGAGTTCGCATCCCCGTCGCACTAAACATGCTCGCCCTTTCAGCCGTGGGGTCGTTATAAAGTGACGGTCAATCCAACTATTCGTTGGTAAAAGAGTAGCCCAAGAGTTGGCGGTGGGTGGTGATGACTAGCTGCCTTCCCTTTTGTCTTACACTACTACATTAGTGACGGCTAGCACAGATATCCCTCGAGTAGCTTTGTGCGAAATTCAAAAAACAAACAAACACCATAAAAATAAAATTGTAAGCTCTTCTAACTACTTATATGTGACACATAAAATATTTTAGGGAGGTTCTAATCTAAGAATATTAGCTGTTCTGCCATTAAAGAGTACTAGCTGCTTCTATGTTCTTGCACTGGGTACCATTACAGAATCTTAATAAACAAACGCAAATACAAATTTTGACTGATGAAGCTAACGTGATATTCTTTGATTGATTTCGGCATAACAAAATTTTATTTAAATAAAAGTATTATATATAATATGATAGAGTGTTTACTAATCTTTAAAAGCCTGTACTGTGATTTGTGACATAACGACTATGTTATAAATGTATGAAGCTTCAAATATTGGCATACCAGGCAATCTTAATATTAAATGATTAATTTCGATATTATAGACCTTTTATGTCAAGAAGTGTTATATATCTCGGAATAAAGCATTTAACGATCTTTATAAAAGTGTGTTTTGATTTGTGAATAAAGAGTCTATAGTAGATTAATACAGTTGAAAAG
This sequence comes from Carcinoscorpius rotundicauda, assembly GCA_011833715.1. NCBI lineage: Eukaryota > Metazoa > Arthropoda > Merostomata > Xiphosura > Limulidae > Carcinoscorpius > Carcinoscorpius rotundicauda. The sequence continues at coordinate 27,595,852 of CM022396.1, forward strand.
ATTGGGTAATAAGGTGTAATCAGTACTTGGTGTCGAATATCGGTGTTCGGTGTTACCAACTGTTTATGTTAATAAGCGTTATACAAAGTGGGATAGAGCATTTAATGACTTTCATAAATGTGTGTCTTGATCTGTGACACACAGTACTTGATAAGTTGATGTAGTTTTAAAGATTGGTTAAGGTGGTGTGTTTAATATTCAGCGTCGAATATCAGTATTACAGACAGTTTGTTTCAAGAAGTGTTTTATATATTTACCATAGGACAGACTATTAAATTACTTTCAAATTACTGTGACACAAACAGTTCTTAATAAGTTAATGCAGTTTCAAAGATTGGTTTTCAATACCTCTTCAGTGGCACAGCGGTATGTTTGCAAACTTGCGACCCTAAAATCCATGTTTTGATATACTTGATGTGTAGAGCACAGATGGCTTATTGTGTAACTTCAAACAAGCAAAAAGTTTTCAATATTAATAATCAAATACTAGCTGTAGAAATGCACTCTGTAGATTTATATATAATATATTATTTGAATTTACTACCAGTAGTAATAAATTCAAATGTATTTGCACGTAGCATCTGGAAAGAGTCGCATCTTATAGTGCACTGAAAGAAACTGTACCTTCATCAATAAGATTTTAAAGATTTCTGAGCTTTAGTACTGCTATTTTTATGATAATTACTTTCAAGATTTCTGTTTTGAGAAATTTGTATTTTTCCTTTGAAAGTATTGTGGTTCCACGTTTTACCTTGCCCACTTCTGAGAGTTTAGAGTTATGCTATCGTTGATGTAACATAAAAATATTAAAAACAAAATAGTATACTTTGAATTAATAATAATGTCTTAGAGTCTTATACAAATTAAGTATTGTATGGTATTTGCAGATTTATTCTAAATGCTAGGGAGTTTACTGTTCTGTTTTTAACTTATTTTACAGAAAGCTTTTAAATGAGTTTGACTTACTTCTGAAGACCCTTCCAGTCAGATAAATTAAGTTTGTTTGTTTTTAATTTCACTACACGACGCCTATCTGCGCTAGCAGCCTCTAATTTAACAGTGTAAGACTAGATGGAAGACTATTAGTCATTACTTACAACCGCCAAATTTTGGACTACTCTTTTACCAATGAATAGTGGGATTGACCGTAACATTATAACGTCCCCACGGCTGAAAATTTCGGTGTGACGGGCATTCGAATTCGCGACCCTCACATTACGAGTTGAGCGCCTTAACAATCTGACCACATCAGGCCACGAAACTAAGTGTTTTATACTAACATAGTAGTGCATCGCCCCTTTCCCCCAAAAAAGGCCTGGCATGGCCCAGCGCGTTAAGGCGTGCACTCGTAATCCGAGGGTCGCGGGTTCGCGCCCGCGTCGCGCTAAACATGCTCACCCTCCCAGCCGTGGGGGTGTATAATGTGACGGTCAATCCCACTATTCGTTGGTAAAAGAGCAGCCCAATAGTTGGCGGTGGGTGGTGATGACTAGCTGCCTTCCCTCTAGTCTTACACTGCTAAATTAGGGACGGCTAGCACAGATAGCCCTCGAGTAGCTTTGTGCGAAATTCCAAAACAACATCAACATCCCCCCAAAAAAAGGAACCAGTAAATCTATATCTAACAAGAACTTAATAAAAATACTAATAAACAAAACAACATAAATTTCAGTGCACTATTTTAATTATATAAAGAAACTGGAGGGAAAAAACTAAGTTTTAAAAATAAAAGAGTATCCTAAAATTAAACAACTTCAAGATTAACAATATCAAGCAACAATCAACAGTAATTTTTTCTATCTATATCTTATTAACTAACTCATATGCAATAAGAAAGGCTTTTTAGCGTTAAAACCATGATGTTACATTTGATGTGACAAGCTAATTTACATGATCTGTCATTTGCATCTTTGCATCACCATTAGGAGAACATTGTGTTAGTTGCATAAAACGACATATTCGAATTCAATGTGACTCATAGAATCTTTAACAATTTAATCAATGAGCTTCTTATCCCATTTAGGACAGACTGTTTATTCTCAACTGAATATTTCCTGTTTCCGAATAGGCCTTTGTTTTTTTCATAATACCATAGTTAGGTTCAATGGCTTATTTTAAGTATATTGTTTCCTAAGTGTCTTAAGAGCCGTCGATTCTTCACAAAACTAGCTGTAATAACTATATTTTTCATATCTATAACAATTCACACTTTCTTCATTGTTTGGGGCAATTTCTTATTCCCTACTACTTTTTGTCTGTGGTTCTTAGCGGTATGTTCTTTCAATTGCATTGGAAACACTTATTTTTGTTACTTATTTATGCCACTCTGTATAACAAGTTATTTAACTAATTCCTTTAATTCTATTGAATTTTATTAGCGGGAATTAAAATTTCAATACCACTGGATCTAGCGTTAGCCTAAGTTATATTTATTTCTTCAGAACTTCTTTATATGATATACACCTATTTTGCTTCAACCTAATTCTCGTATTTTCATCTGTTATGGCATTTATAAAATTGAGCAAGTGCCAGTTATTCCATCACTTGATAAATAGTATCTGTGAAATTTTTGTTGTTGTTTGGAATTTCACACAAAGCTACTCAAAGGCTATCTTTGCTAACCGTCCCTAATTTAGCAGTGTAAGACTAGAGGGAAGGCAACTAGTCATCACCACCCACCGCCAACTCTTGGGGTACTCTTTTACCAACGAATAGTTGAATTCACCGTCACATTATAACGCCCCCACGGCTGGGAGGGTGAACATGTTTGGCGAGACTCGGGCGCGAACCCACGAGCCTCAGATTACGAAGTGCACGTCTTAACGCGCTATGCCATGCCAGGCCATCTATGAAAGATAACTAGGCTACTCTTTTTCAAATCTTTCTAAAGTTTAGCTATGGTCTTATCTTTCTACTGTAACATCATCTGAAACTTTGCTCTGAATATATATTTTCTGGTGTAACTCCTCAAATTTGTTGGACAAGGTTTCATAACTGTTATGGCCGGATCTCAACTGAAAGATTACTTAATTGCCAAAACTAGTTCTTTTAAAATAGCAACAAGATAAAACGTGTGTTGTTTAATACTACACCCATACTCTTTGAAAATGATTTTAAACTGAAGTTAATATGTTTTCATAATACTTTTTCATCATATTCCATTAGTTTCTTGATTGGCCCTTGTCAAACTGGCCAGCTAAATTATGGAGCTGGATGAGATAGAGTCATGATTGGAGTATTTCTAGAAGGTCTTTCAATAACAAACAGCACAGCAGTTGTTGTATAGCAGGTATAGACCAAATAACCTCTTCCATATTTTGTATCAGATGGTGTTCCAAGCTAGAGCTCTGAGCCAGTGCAAAAGGAGAAGTGGCTAGCTTAAAATTTGCTTTTAGTAATTCATTTTTAATATGTTTGATGCTCTTACTAATGTTTTTGACTTCTTTGTTGTTGTTTTGAATTAAGCACAAAGCTACACAATGGGCTATCTGTGCTCTGCCCATCACGGGTATCGAAACCCGGATTTTAGCGTGTAAGTCCGCAGACATACCGCTGAGCCACCGGGTGGCATTTTTTTTACTCAGTTTTATCACCACAGTTTTTCACTCCTGCTTTGATGTCGTACCGCATTTCTTCAAATTTCTTTTTGTGATCCACCCGTACATTCCCTATAGCTTCATTAATGTTGTCTTCAATCAAAGTTATTTTTTATTTTAATCCTTTTTAATAGGAAATCTATTTTCCTTGCTTACATTATTATCTCATTATTCTAATTAAGTGTTCCATTGCTCATGGTATTATGGTCTCCTGATTTTTTGTCTCCTGATTTTTATTTTCTCTTTTATTCTTCTGTTTTTTTTACTCTCATTCTTCCTTGTTTACTTTTTATTTCTATCTTCTCTTTCCAGTTTTCTTATTTTTTCTTTTTCTTTTTTAAATGTTCTGTTTGTTTGCATTTATCATTATTTTCATTGACTTGTAATGTTAAATAGGTTTCCTATCTCCTTTTGTACCTTTTAGTTATTTTGAACGAATCTTGAAGTTTAATCAAAATTATATTTTACTTTCTTCAAAATAATCCCACTTCTGAAATCATTGACGTAACACTGTTCTCTTAAATAAGCTATACAGAGTAATTAAAAATAACAAGTTAACTTATTTCTTTCTTTAACAAGCTCAAACACTGTGGTAAGTTTCAGGCCGTGCTTACAAAATATGTCATAAGCACTATATTAATGTAAAAAAGTGCTTCTACAAAGTAACTAAATATGCATAATATGTAACACACAGCTAAATACTTGATAAAAACAAATACAAGTTAATTTATTCATCTTACCAGCTAGAAATAATTTTACCTTCTTAACTTTGTTCTTCATATCCCTTATTTATAATCTATCCTTGAATATACTAGAGAACTTGACATCAAATCTACAGAGCTTTTTAAGCGTACGTACTAATTTTTTTATCATAGCGTCAATATTAGAACCATAGATCCCTTTAGCTAACTAATATATCAGAAGATTAAAAACAAAAACATAGTTGACAACGAGATTCACACGTGTATACCTATCAAACAAACTTTTAAAATAATTTGAGCTGACATATATATATATACATACACCCCGTTATCAATTAAATGATTTCACAAGCTCCACTGAAAAACAAAACCAGTTCTATATTTAAAGTTTTAAAGTTTTAATTTCTATCTAATATTGCTGTAATTCTTGATGCTAAATGTTTCAATCTTTATAACTGGTTCCTGTAACTCTTGTCTGCTATATCCAAATGCCAGTACCAGACATGTTTCGAATATATGCTGAAGTTGTTTCAGTTCCAAGAAAGACCCAAAATTCCAGTGTTTTTCAAGAATCTGTGATTTAAACTTGTAGTATAAGGAACCACTTCTTTTCTAAATAGTTTTTCGCTTGTTTGCCTTATGAAAACTATGCGCACGTGCACACACGTGGATAGGGTAAGCAATGATATCCAGGAGTACACTCCAAAGTACTGACTTAAAATTTCAGGCGTTTAGATTTCTTCCTCTTTGAGCTATGGTGTTCACATTTCTTTTCTATGTGGTTGTTCATATAAAAAACGATATGCACACATATAGATAACTAATAATACACAGGGTCAACCTAGTAGGGGTAAAAAATTTCAGGTTTTTATATTCTTTTTTACTCTTGGAGCTATGGCAGTCATACGCACTCACACAACCCACAGAAAAAAAAGGCACGCCCTTTTATTATTATAGACAAAAAGGTAGAAAATGCGAGGTCTTATTATATAGTACAGCACTTACCATTGGTAAAAACCTTTAACACAAATAAGTGAAAATAGAAATACTTTCTACTGGTTGAGGAGTTAGTCTAAAGGCTTAAAGCATTAAAACCTTGGTGTCGATATCTGTGGTAGACACAGCACAGATGGTCATTGCGTAGCTTTGTATTTAATAACAAACAAACAAAGCAGTAAAAATATATAAAAAGACTGGAAGTATATAGCAACATAAAATAGTTTATTACCTTGCCTTGAAATTTGTTGAAAGGAAGGATTAAGGAAATGTAAGAATGAGTACAATAATGCTCTCATCAGTCTCATGTAACACATTTTTGTGAACATTAAGCTGTTTGATAGCAATAATAATTCTCAGAAAAAAATCTCGTCTTTGAGATGGCAAAAATAGTGAAGGAAGTCATTTAACCCCTAAAGCATCTCAAGACAGCTGGTAAAGTTTTAATACCCGTACAAGCCATCTTGAAATACATTTTTACTTTGAGTGGGTTTCTCGTCATAACGAAGCCCCTAAAGTATTTTAAGTGTCATGAAGAATGTACTCATCAGGAATCCCCTATAGAGTTTTAGAAACAAAAAGGAGTACACTGTCTTTGTAATATTTTGGCAACTTAAAAAGGATCTGCTAAATGTAGATTCCGGATATTTTATTCAAAAAGCGTCTCCCGCTAGTACAGCGATATGTCTCAGGATTTACAACGCTAAAATCACGGGTTCGATTCCCCTCGGTGGGCTCAGCAGATAGCCCGATGTGGCTTTGCTGTACGAAAAACATACAAACACACTATTCAGAAAGTAAATAGATACAAAAGTGAAGTGAAGAAATAACCAATATTGATTTTGAATGCAAAAATTTATGTTTTTAATTCAACTACTGATTAGCCTCTAAGGCTGCTATAACTTTAAATGGTTGAAGGAAACTTTTTTTAAACGTATTTACGTGAGAAAAACAAATATAATTTTGATTTATTATCCAAATTCAGCTAAAATTACAAAAGTACAAAATGCCAAAATGAAATATTAAGTATTATTTGGGGTTAATTAGAAAACTGCACAACGGATTCTCTGTGCTGTGACTGCCACAATATCAAAACCAAGTTTTTGGTGTTAGAATCATTCAGATTTTCCACTGATGGCAGGTTTGCCTATTTCACTGCTGTTGTATGGAATTTTTATAAGAGACAAAACTCCCTAGCTTATATCAATTTGTACAAGTGTCCGTTTTGCCTCTTGAGGTTGATTCGTCCATACTTAGAAGAAACACATATAGGGCCAACATTATTAAAACTTTTAACTATTAGATATTAAATTTTTATCTAAATAACAATATTAGTAAATACTTGCAACGTTTTTTACATTCATTTAATAAGAATGTCATAGGACATTTGCACAAAGTTTTAAAACAATTTACGTAAATATATTTGAGCATAAATATATTCTAAACTGCTTAAAGACTGCTGAAATTCATAGCTGTTACATTTATTAAATCCTCAACTTGGATTTCAACAAATAAATTACATTATTTATATTTTCTATCAAAACTTAGAACGCTAGTGTACTACTCCAGTTAAAGAATGATGTTATTTTACCCAGATATATGTCCAAAATGACTAGATAATGAGGCATCCAAGTGTAAGCAATTGATTAGAACAAGGTAGCAACAGAATCATCAATTTATGGTCTTATTGAAGCTTTTGCTCAAAATTTTATGCTTTGAATAATACAATATTTCATAACATAGATTATTTGTTTGTTTTGAATTTCGCGCAAAACTACACGAGGGCTTTTTGCGCTAGCCGTCCCTAATTTAGCAGTGAAAAACCTAGATGGAAGGCAGCGTGTCATCACTACCTACTGCAAATTCTTGGGCTACTCTTTTACCAACGAATAGTGGGATTGACCGTCACATTAGCCTTATGGCTAAAAGAGCGAGCATGTTTGGTGCGAGGGGATTCAAATCAAGGATCCTTAGTCTGCAAGTTAAGCACTCTAATCATGCCAGGCACTAGATAAGAAGATGCAGTTTGTCAGGCCGCTGGTGAAGTAAACTCACGTATTTCATATGCAGTATTATGTATAATTGAAATCCCAAGATAAATTACTTTTATTTCATAACATGGTTTGATAGTTTGTTTTTAACTTTGCGCAAAGCTACACGAGGGCTATCTGCGCAAGTTGTCACTAGTTTAGCAGTGTAAAACTAAAGGATATACAGCTATTCATTACCACCCACTGCCAACTTTTGAGCTGTTCTTTTACTAACGAATAGTGGGATTAACCGTAACCATATAACGCTCCCACAGCTGAAAGAGTGAGCATATTCAGTGTGATGAGGATGCGAACTCGTGACCCACCGATTACAATTAGAGACCCTAACCACGTGGCCATGACGGATCCCAATGCAAATATGAATGAGTTAATTGCTAATCGAGCTGTATGGATTCTAGATTTTATACAAAAGCTAGGAAATAAAATTAAGCCTCCTAAACATTTTGTCTGTAGCTTTACTGAAGTAATCAGAATAATTCAAGAACATTGTGAAAATTCGGAGATGTAAACAGGTAGAAAAAATCTTGATTTTAAGAGGCAGATTTGTAGAAAACTGCTTTTCAACAGAAGTTTATGGTGCGTGTGATTTAATGAAACTAGTAGACTAAACAATTTGTACCAGCATCAGCATTTTTTTTTGCTAAAACTGAAATGTACTGTAATGAATTTTGATAAGACTAGTGGAATTGTTTATTTCTAATAAACATGATACCAAATAAGTGCTAACTGATAAAAAGAAAAAGAGAAATCAGAAAAAGTTAGAAGTATTTCACGTTTTATGAATATCTTATTTATGTAAAGTTATTTTTGCCCAATAGTAAAGAATAACTAAAAAAAGGTATTCGAATATTTTTATATTGTATGTTTTTCCCAATACAATCCCCTTTACCTCTTACACATAATAGCTCTTCTTGTTCTGTTTTGCCCTTTATATGCAATTTTGACTCACCAGTAGCTTTGATACTTCTATCTACCCTCATATGTTTACTTCTGATACAGTTGCACTCTAGCATGCGAAAGCCCTTCACCAACAAGAGCCTCCACTGTTTCACAGCGGCATGTTTTTGGTTTTACATCGCTAGAAATATGGTTTTTAAACCTGTGGTGGGCAGAGCAAAATAGCCTATTGTGTAGCTTTGTCTTAATTAAAAACAAACCATCAATAGGGATACACTCTCCTGACACCGTTCACTCCCTCTGTATTGCAAGAGCCCAATCTTCACTTCTAGATTTGGCATAGTAGAGAGCAGATATATTTAACTTTTACGTTTGATTAGAATGTTTTTAACGATTTGTTAAATAACTAGCTTTGTTGTTTACAGTAGAATCAATTTTTGGGTGCAACTAAATAGTGTACGTTGTTTTCTATGTTACATTCTCAGTTTTAATTACGAATTTTAAATTAAAGAGCTACTAGTGTTGTCACCCTGCTATTGTACATCAACTTGTAGTTTTCCAGGCTCTGTGCTCTCATCCTGTGACATGTCACCTGATGAGGACGTTTTCATATGTCTCAAGTTTAGGTCCAATATACAGTCTACTGTATCTCCTTACATCAGTTTTCTGGTGGACAAGAACAGAATGACAAGATTTGGATAACCTGTTCCCACTACATACCTTTGCCATGTTTACCTGAATTCCATCTGTGGATGTTCACAAACTATTTACTCTTCCTAGATATGGTATCATAGGTATGTTACCTTCTATCTATATCCCCCTATGACTTAAGCTTCCTCTTTACATCCTTAATTACACATCTTTCTTAGATTACCTGATATTCCCACCTTCTCCAGACATCATGATACAAAATGATTAATTTACAACACAGTTGAGTTCTGGAGTATGCATGTATTGTACCCCATACCTTGGATTCCTATGCATCAGAATATCATCAAGATTTTATTGTTTACTCTCAGAACTCAAAAAGTCCTGGCATTGCTGCAGTGTTCTAGTTTGACATTGTAGTACATCCCCTAGTAGGACTCTATAATGAGTGAGATTGGTGAGCACCGAATTTTTATCCTTATCTTATGGATCCCCCAAATTCTAAGAAAATAATAAATACATTTCATCGATATATGACCACATCTGGAAGACTAAACAACAATATACCCCCAATTCTGCATATGTACCTCACTTTCTCATAATGTATTCTTTGTCAGATAAACACTTTTTTTGGTTCAAAATTGATTAGAAGGGCTTCCTGGCACTCCAAAATCAGTCAAGGAGCTACATTCTGGGAAAATCCTGCTGGAAACATCTACAACAACACACAGTGAACTCTTGCCTGATTTCAAAAACCTCTGGGGATATACCTATTGAGGTACCTATGGTACTTTGAATTCTTCCTGAGGAGTTATCATTGAGATGGATTTGAAGAGCATTCTCATGTCAGAGATTCTGGCTGTTTTCTCCAACTATAGAATTTCTGTAGTGCAACATATCTTCACTTGTAAAGAAGGATTTGTGATGTCTACCAATCAGTGATGTCGAGAAACCCACTTGTTGAGAACTTGTTTCTGGGCCCAGAACAGCCGTTTTTGCATATAAAAGATGTCTACCAATGTTCATATTTTGGCATTTTCATCACCATATCCACTCTAATGGCTCAATCCCTTTCAAGAAAAACAATAAAAAAAATGGCCAGTAAAGAGCTTGCAGTGAAATCTTTCTGTTTCTCTGCTTACTGCTCAGTCTATAAAAAATATTTTTATTTGTATGATTTCTTTGGAAAATTTGTCATGTTTCCATTTGATGTTATTTAAATAAAAATATTTAGTATAACAGTATAATTAATATAAAAAAGAGTAAGGTCTGACTTTGTTTGACAGCAAAAATAAAGATACAGGTAAGTACTATATTTCTTATTTTTATTTATTATTGTAAAAATTAAGTTAGATTAAACAAGTCACCTTAAAGCACAGAATACAACTTAAGGAGGAAACAGAATCCCATAACAATCAGTTTTCTGACCTTCTAACTATGCATTAAAAAACTTGTCAATGTTTTTGACTTGATGTGAAATATACAATTACCTTTTAAAAAAGTAATATAATTTTTGTTGTTTTGAATTAAGCACAAAGCTACACAATGGGCTATCTGCGCTCTGCCCACCATGGGTATAGAAACCCGGATTTTAGCGTGTAAGCCACTGGGGGGCAAGTAATATAATACATCATTTGATTCAGCTTCCTATTGGGTATAAATAATATAATATTAAACTATAAGCTAAAACTCAGAAAGAGAGGATGTGACAAATGATTCTCATTTTATAGTTTATGGTTCCATAAACAAACAAGACTGAAGCCCATAAAATTCGTATTTTGCTGGGGGCAATAGCTATATTATAATGAGTAACTTCCTTTAAATTGGGTACCTTTCAGCAAGATAGTAAATAACTTGAGGAAAAAGGAAGACCACAGTTTTTAGTGTTCATTATTTTCAGATGTTACTACACAACAACTGCTTGTATTATGTTACCTTCTGAAATCAGCTTCAAACTGATCTTGACGAATAATTTTAAATATTCATTTCACATGAAAAAGAAAAACTGCACACACAAAAAAGTGATGTGGTAAAAAATGTAGGTTAGACAATTCACATATTTGAAACTTTTACCATTGAAAAAGTAGTTCAATAATTGAAAATATTCATGATTAGTGGTGTGCAATTTTAATGATAAAAGTACTAAAGATTATGGTATAATCACTTTGCTTTGTATATTTACTTTGTATTGGCTACAAATACAATTAGAAAAGTATTCAAAGAAGCAAATGTAGTACACGTCCAAGTGATAATATAAACATACAAATGTTAAGGACATTATACAGTTAATGCACAAACAATCTGTCTATTCTTTACCTAACCTACTTTTAGGTCACTGGGCCAATCTGAACTAAACTTTCTGAGATGATAGTTTGGAAGAAGCAAGTTAGTAGAGAAGGTTGTGAACCTCATTAACCCCATTGTTCCTATTACTGAGCATTTATTATCTTTGACATTAGTTAATGTTATCTATATTCATGCATGGTACCATGTTTTCACACCAAAAACTAAAAAATTAAAACTTTCTATACAACAACAAACATTTTTTCGTATCTGAGAGAGTGCTGTAGCACTCTTTACAGAGGAATGACATTAAGACAACAAAAAACTGACGTTTACTGAAATTCTTCATGAATTCAGCTGAGGTTTGTACTCCAACAATTGATGTTAACAGCAATTTCTTGAGTTCTATATACTTCCTCATCAGACCTGTGACCTTTCAACTTGAACTTATAGGATACTTTTGCAACCAATACCTGTAAGGTAATTAATCACATGAAATACTGTGGAAGGACATTAAGAAGTGGCTCTTGAAAAGGGGAGAACAGACCTGTGTTACCACGGTCTTTTCTGACAAAGTCTCCTTAACCATCACACAGTGTATACCATGTTTTTAGTATATACATTGAATTCTTAAAGCTTACACAAAGCTTGTTGTGAGGTAATAATGAGTACTGTAATTAGTAAATTGTGTGAAAGTTAGGATTTTTGTTATTTATTGTAGCATCCACTCCCACATTGTTTTAAGTTCATAACCTGGACAAAGTGCAGGTACCTCAGCTCGTGTGAAATAAAACAAAGATTTTTAAACTATATAAAATAACTTATATCATCAGAATATATCTTTATTACCTCAGTATTATGCAACTACAGCTCATCAGAAATTATCAATATCTTACAAGTTCACTAATCCAACTGAATCTCAATTGGAATGTCATAAGTAAATCAAACATCATTACATGTTTACAAAGCTCAGCTTATAGTGATATAACATCAAGTATTTTTTAATTTAAGTTCTGAAACAAACCAAACTAATAATGTTAAAGAAGTGTACAACTCAACTGGTAAACTTATTAAAGTAAGAGGACTTAAAATAAAATAGCTGATGTATATAATATCTCTTCATATATGTATCTAAGTATTGTTTCTTCCTATTTTATCAATATGTTCACAAAACTGGAAAATACATTTCAACAATTACAAATGTTTATAGAAACTTCATAAAATTTTAAGAATATTAAAATCTTAATTCTATTAATATCATTTTCACTAAAAGCTAACCTTTTATATATGGTCATTTTAAAATGCATTCTTTAATCTTGAAATCCAGAAAACTATTGCATTTAGATAAAAGTTTAACATCTGATGTTATCTCTTTGTGATATCATGTTATTTTCCTAAAATGTTCCACAATAACATTGTTAGTATAATGGTTTGGATGTCATGCATGTATTTAAATGTTCAATCATGTAAGATCTAGAAAGTTTCTCCTATATTTATGTACCAGTAACCAATATATTTTAACATATTTAGCAAAATACAGGGTGGCCCACAAGTCCCTACCCATTCATATGTTATTATGTTATATTCAATAATACTAATGATGAGTTGAAGGCAGCTGTTACCATGGCATTTGGAACAATAACCCACACTATGTTGAGGAAAATGTCTCACAGAACATGGCATCGCATGATATGCAGCGAGAATGAGGGACAGCACACAGATACATTGGATACACAAGATATATGAATGGGTAAGGACTTACAGGCCACCTTTAAATTATTAACATACTGGCATATCTCTCATAAGTTGATTACATTTTTAGAATACTGACAAGTGTTTCACTAGATTGCAAGTTTCAACATCACTTTCTGCACTTTTAATTAAAAGTACACAGGACCACTCACACTCAATATTGGAGAAGGAACCTTGATTATAATTCTAAATTTACCAAGTATATGTGTGTGCAATAGTGCAAGCTATTTTAAAATGTACAAGACTGTTGTACATAAAAATCAGTATTTGTACTTAACATACATCTATGAATTGCTGACACATTGAGAAGATGGAGTGTAAAATGATATTTATGTGAAAAATTAAAATACTTTCTGTCCATTGTGAAGTTTATATATTATATTTACACAACTTTTAGAACCTCCAAGATGCATATCTAATTTGTTTCAGTATTCCTGCATGATATTTACTCTATCATGAACTGTTACTAAATCATCAGCATAGGGAAAAATGCATAGTTGACAACTAACACCAAATACATACCACATTGAATGGAAACTCTGCAAAAAAGTTGTGGCATGTGCACTTTCACCACCATCCACGAAAAAATAGTACTATTTTTGGTTGAAGGATTAAATATAATAAACTTTTATTTAGTTTTATTAGTACACACTGAGATCAGAGGCTAGACTTTGTAATGTGTTTAATTCTGAAGTAAACCCAAGAAAAATATTAACAGTTAGAAATGTTAACATTTTTCAAAATATATCCAGTTTGAATTTAATACATATACTTTATTTTGTTAAACCATTTTAATATTTGGTTATTCTTAATGATAAGAATGATTCCTGCTTTGGCAAATATTTGTTTAGAAATTTATCTATGTTTTCATCTTGGGATTAGCAGTAACAAGAAAATTTACTAATTGCACAAATGGTTTATGTATCATATATTTGCCAATACCATTTTTTTGCCAGTGCAACACTGCAGTGTATAAACACCAAGAATAATACCATTTCACAGCAAACTACTAAATACCACAAGTATGTAAAAGTTTATGATATAGAAAACTATCGGTCTTAAAGGCAGACTACAAAAGTATTGCTATAATTCATTCAGAGACAAGGGTTATCTAAACAATAAACTACACAACAATAATTAGCGTGCAAGAAAAGACAGTGACAAACAAAAGGATAATTTTTAAATTCTATTAATTAAAATAGTCACAGAAAAAGTACTGAAACCAAAACATGTAAAATATCAATGAACACATCAGAGACGACAAAGAAATATTTCAATCAAAAGACCAATTAATTATGTTCAAGTCAGTTTATGCTTTTTACTATTAAGCATGCAATCTGCACTTTTCAAAATATTTTAAAACTTAAGAATTGCATACTTTAAACCCAGATCTCAATATATAGAATATTTTGGTGATTAGAGCTAGGCAATTAGTGGGATTTTCTAACTGATTGTCAGGATCATTAACTGGTTATTCTCACAGGAGACTTGAATAGAAAGAATTATATATTTAAAAATGGCTGGTATGGGTAGAGGAAGCACTAGTAGGGCAGAAGAAATTATAATAAATCATAAATATCTTAATTACTTGAAAAATTACAATTATCAAAAAATCCGATAACCAAAAACACCAACTTCAAATAGTTCATTACTTTCATGACAGTAAACAATTTAATAGTAATTTTGATTACCTTACATGAAAAACTAATGCTCTAAGGTAATTAACTAAATATATTTAATCACCCATCTCTATCTGGAACTGTAAAATGTGAACATAAAAGTTGAAATCACAATCTTTTCAAGCAATAATTTATTCAGTCAAGTGTTGAACTCGCAATTTGACTTTCTGAAATATTTAAATAAAATAAAGACAAATCCTATATAAAACTTAAATTTGAATTTTATTTCATATTGTACAGAACTTCACCAATTCACAATTAGTTCTAAGATTTTCATATACTCAGAATTATTTCCATTAAAAACACTTATTTTATCTTTACTAGTTTATTTCACCATAAAGTAACATTTTTTAGACACAGATATTACTCATGAATTATAATGTTTCAAAAATGTAATCTTTACTACATGTAGTCTGCATGTCAATAATTCACCTTGCTTTTAGTAGCATTGTAATTCTTCAGTTTCCATGGGCTTGATCAACAAGTTGACCACTAAAACATCATATGCACAATGCTAAGAAGGATCAGTCTGGTTTCAATTCTTAAGATTTACCTGTAAGTGTAATTTAACACAATTCACCTAGGTTTCCTTTTAAGTACTTGTAACTGCTGTATGTATACCAAAATTTCAGAAAAAAATATGGCTATCAAAATTTTAAGTTCAAAATATTATTTCAATATTTTAAGAGCTTAATTTCATACAACACACTTCAGTTTTGCTGAACATAACATTTTCCACTATGTAATCATCACATCTTCTAATAAACTCAATACTCCTCCTCTTTATATTTTTCCCACTCTCTTTCAACAGTCAAAATATTTGTACTGTTGCAACAGACATACAGAGAGTGGTTACCTTCCTCATCCTCCACCAGCCATTGGAGGGGGGCCTGCTGGTGCATTGCCAAAATTTCTTAATCCCCCAAAACGTCTACCAGGTGGCCTTGGTGGGCCTCCACCTGGGCCCCGGCGATAGTCTGTTCCATTAAAAAATTTTGATTCCTTTGAATTAAAGTCAGGTTGAACTAAACTGCGGAAAAACAGTACAATAAAATTGACTGCATTCCAAAAAAGATCTGAAATTGAAGATAATCTCCACCATGACTTGGACTCTGAAATAACACCTTGTTCTGAAATGTATACCATCTTCTTTGAATGTTCTAAAATTATTTACTACTGACAAAATCTTATATCATAGTTATTTTATGTAGATGTCGGAACTACCGCTCACAAATGTTTTCATCCACAGGTAGGACTGCACTTGATCTTCAGTTTGTTTTAAACCTTATTTTGGAATCTAAATAACATAGAAATATAAATACAAGTTATTAATTATGCCACAGGGATATAAATTATAAAAATGAAGTTTTCAGAAAAATTCTTTAACCATTTTGTTTTATTATTAAATAATAAAACTAACTTTTAAAGATACCTGTGATATCATAATTTTAAAATGTTAAAACAATAATGATCTGACACAAAAACACAATACTTACAGTTCTCTAAAACATCTAATTTTATATAATCAAGAATATTTATTATGGTGAGTATACATACTGTTTAATGTAAATTACACACAGTAAGAATACCCAAAAGGTTGTCTATCAGCTAGCTATCTGTCAATTAGAAAAGCTACAGAATTAACAAATAAATATTTTTAGCCCTTTTAAAATAATAGTTCAGTTTTTGAAGTGAAGCTTGAAGAGCTCTAAACAATGAAACAAACTACAAATTGAACGTGGGAAGATTAGCTTTCATAACATGCGATATTTATATTTAGAGGTAGCATAGATACATGGTGCATACAGCTCATTACAGCTGTCTCAAACATGTTGTTGCTTATTCCAGATGACCTACCAAGTGGGTGTTCATAACAATAAAAATTATTCAAGTGATTATTACATTAAATAAGATAAAACTCTTAATCCTATTTGAAAACAAACATATTTGAGTTAGCAATACTTACACTTGTATTAACATGTCTGATTTTATGTATAAGTGTGTCCACAGTGTTTTTCTAATTAACATGAGTAGTTCCACAAAGAAAGTGTTTGTATTAATAATGCAAGATCAATTTATGTACAAGTATGTCCACAGGGTTTTTCTAATTAACACATGTAGTTCCACAAAGAAAGTGTTTGTATTAATAATGCAAGATCAATTAATAGACTCAACTAGTTCAAAGCCTATTTATAAGAATAGTTAAAGCCAATTAGAGGGGTGGGGCAGGAGGGCCATTTGGTCCAGGCCTCAACCTCAGAGGGGTCTCATATTTAGACATTTTTGTGCATCAGTCAAGTTTTCAAACTTTTTATGTGCCCCTCAATCACACCAAGATATGAAACACATTCTTAGCTTAGACCTCCAATTTATATATTAAAATTCTGTAATAATGACTGTCTTATTCTGTTTTCATGTCTTTTTTTCCATTATAACCAGGGATCTCAAAAGATAAAAATGGCCCACACTTCTCAGAAGGTCTGTGAATGGTCACAACATGGTATACTGAAAGTGATTTGTTGGTTGATTTGGTATTTCACAGCAAAAAGCAGATAGGCTGTCTATGCTAAACATCTGGTAAAAAGTTGTAATTAAAGTAAATTTAGTAGAATTCATAAAAGGAAAATAAGGTAAAACAAAACAAAGATTCAAAAAAACAAAGAATATACATAGCATAAAACCAATGTTTACATCTGGTCTACAGCAGTGAAAGAAAATTACAGTAATATAAGTTGTAAAGGACTTTCTGCAGCATAACTGTAATTATCATAACTTGCCAGAAAGACTAACAGGTAAGTACAAAAACCACCATCACTCACCTAAAGTTGACCTTTCGAGTCATGGTTCCCAGTTATTTGATGTTATGGCCATTTACAAAAAGTAATAAAAGTTTCAAAAGACTTGTGGCAAAATTTTAATAACTCACCAGAATGACTAACAGCTAGTTCAAACAGCAGTGTTAGTCATCTGAAGTTGGCCTTTCCAGTTCTGGTTTATAGTTATTTGATGTTTTGGCTAATTCTAATCTCAAATCAAACTAGGACTATGAAGGGAATGACATTAAAAAAATGTCTAATGTATAACCTAATAAACTTAAATGGCATTGAAAAGATTTACGGCCTTTAAAAAACTAAAAACATTTCCAAAATGGACAGGGTCACCATCACCAATAACACTGTTTAATGTTATGGATAAACCTTGGGACACAATGTTTAAAATGGTGCCAACAAAACAGTAAAATGTGGCTTATTGTGACCTGAGTGTTACACAGACAACACATTAGTGCATTAGTTCTAGATAAAACAAAACAATGCTAAAAACTGACTAATGCATAGACTAGTCAGAACAACTTTCTCTTTTCAATCCTAATGGAACAAGATGACCAAAGTCCAATATAGGGGTTTATGTGGAAAAGCTTATTTTTGTGTTGCTCACTCCAAGCCGACTGCCAGCTGGTATGGAGTTGAGCCTTGAATACAAGGACCATAGTCCACATATGGAAGAGACACAGCGGTGATAGTGCCAGAGCAGATAGATTTAGCTGTGGTGTTGGTGAGCTCATTCCTCCAAATACCAACACAGCCCAATTTCCAGAAAAACTGGATAGAAGTAGATGTTTAAGAGAAATGGGCCAGTTGGTTTTGAATATCAGTGAAAACAGGGTGTGAGCTAATGGAAAGTGATTCCAGGACCAGTATAGAATGAGTCAGTATAAATGGTGCAGTTTGAGTACTGCTTAGCTTCTATGTGATCCAGGGCAAGAGAAATTGTGTACAGTTCAGCAGTGAACACGGAAGCTGTAGAGGGGATTCTCTGCATAACCACCAAACAAACTATGGCAGAGCCCACACAGTCACCTAAATTTGAACCATCTGTTTAAATAAGAATTGTAGGATGGTTCAAAAGATGTTCAGCAAATAACAAACAGTATTTTCAATTGGGAGTGTCTGCTTTTCTCAGATGAATTAAAGAGAGGTCACTTTGGAGACTGTAAAAAGCCATGGTGAGATAGGCTGACCAATGAATACAGCAGTACTATCTAAGGACAGACCCAACTGCACCTGGATACAAAGGCCAAAAGGAGCAATGGCAGATCATCTAAACTCAGAAAAATTATGCCCCACCAAGAAATAAAAGCACAACCTCAGATGGAATGCCCTGGTAAGGAACAAAGTTTTGAAGCATATAGTGAAGACAGTTGCAAACAGTGGAGGTGCATAGAGGGTTCAAGAGACTGTATAAGCTATGAACTGGGGAAGTGCAGAAAGCCCCAGTGCAGAGCCAAAGTCCTTGATGATGAATGAGCTCCAGCATCTTTAAGGCCGAGGTCCTGGCAGAGTCATAGATAAGTGATCCAGAGTCAAGTTTCAATTGAATACAAGAGCAATATATCTTTAGCACAGAACATCAATCCACTCCACAAGTGAAGGAAGAAAGGACACAAAGAATGTTCAGTGCTCTTGTATATTTGACCCGTAGCTACTTGATGTATGGTGTAAAAGTCATCTTATGGTCAAAGATAAGCCCCAAGACCATAGGCAGCACAACTTTACTGATATGAAGTTCAGGATCACAGTGAATACCCCATT
The DNA here is from genome assembly GCA_011833715.1 of Carcinoscorpius rotundicauda. Taxonomy (NCBI): domain Eukaryota; kingdom Metazoa; phylum Arthropoda; class Merostomata; order Xiphosura; family Limulidae; genus Carcinoscorpius; species Carcinoscorpius rotundicauda. The sequence continues at coordinate 27,615,044 of CM022396.1, forward strand.
AGCAGCAAAAGTACATGCAAACAGTTTTAGAGAAAGAGAAGTTAAAACTGTTTGCTGTGGTCTACTTCAGTAAGCAACTGAGGGCAGTCTGTACCTGCTGCTCAATATACCTCAATGTTTAACAAACAACATGAGATATAAAATTCATCAACATAGAGCCCATTTGCAACAGTAAGAGGGAGTTATTCATTGATGGAATTAATCTTTATACTGAAAAGTATGACATTCAAAACACAGCTCTGAGGTACTCCAAGTTCCTGTAGAAAATAATGGGAAAATGTTGAACCCGCGTAAACTTGGAATCTCCTGTCCATTAAAAAAAAATTAATAAAATGGGCAAATGACCACATAACCCATGTATAAAAGTTTCACAAAATGCCATGCCTTTTTGTTGTATCATAAGCCTTTTCAATGTCAAAGAATATTGATACAAGATGTTGTCCTTTGAGAAAGGCTACTTTGATTGATGTTTCAAGTCAAATCAGGTGGTCCATAGTGGACCACCGTCATCAGAGCCCACACAAGGTGGACAAGAGAAGGTTAATTGATTTAAGGAATCTAACAAGATGAGCATTAATCATCCTCTCTAAGGTCTTACAAAGACAGATTGTCAAAGCAATTAGATGGTAATTTGAAGGAATCTTGGGATCGAGAAGGGGGCATAATTATATTGCTCACTGACCTTTTGAATTTTGTCCTACATAACTTTGGAACTGGTGGGAGAAGATATGCTGGTTGTGAACTTAATCCAATATTCTTTCTGGCTTTAACATCTTACCCACCAAGCATGTGCACAGGCCTGCTGGAAAGCAATGTGGTTAGAGTGTGTGGAAAACCTACAAAAAGTATCCCAGGCACATTTTTGAGCCTTCCATGCCATGTGGCAGGCAGGATTTCACCACAGGTGAGGATATAGTGGAAAACATGTTAAGGTTTTAGGAATACATTGAGCAGCTACCTCTATAATACAGTCAATTACTGCTGCCAGAGTCATTTATTGATGGATTACAGATGATGGCAGAATCATATTCTGTGGGAGCACTAAAAGAGGGCCAGTTTGCTTGATCTAGTTTCCATCAAGGCTCCATGAAAAGTAGGAGAATAGTGAAGGGAGACATTTATCCTAAAGGTTTGTCTGAAAGAGCATATAGTATAAAAAAATGAGGTACAGGTGTTACAAATATTGAAGATTACTGCTAAGAATCTTCAAAATGGACTGTTTTTTCACTACTGAGTTTTTTATTTGGGGGATCCATAGTAAAAAAAAAAAATAATTTTTCAGTGCTCACTAACCCCACCCACCACGGAGCCCTATGAGGGGATGCACTAAAGTGCAAACAAGGACACTGCAGCAACACCAGGGTTTCATGAGCACTATACCCAAATATAAGCATCAGATACAATGTCCACAGCACTTGCTGAAAGCATCCAACACTGGTAATCTGCTGACCCTAGCCCAAGTAGACCAGCCTGACCCTTGGGGACCACCCCAAAGCTGCCTGTCTACAGAAATTCAAGTTCAAAGTGGTGTGTTAGGGTTGGACCCCTCAACCACCAGGATCCTCTCCTCCTCTTCAAGGGTCACCCCATACAGTAAACATGCAGGTGAATGTTTGGATCCCAGAGGAAGTAAACTGGCAGAACAGACCCTTTCCATGCATAGAAATCCACACCAAAGAGGACAGAAAATGTGATTATTCCATTTGTACACAACTGGTAGTTCAAGTTGGCTTTAGTACTACTACAAGTAGTCTCTCAAGCATGGTGATACATTTTATATAGCACTCAAATCAGAACTATAATAAATTCAGAAGTTCATACCTAGATCACAATAACTTTTGTTTTTGAGCTTAAAACTTCTATAAGGACAATCCAAGATTCCATTTACAAATTTCATCAGCAGAGATTATAATGCTATCAATAATCACGTCTGATCTTTGTTGTTTATCTATGACAGCAATGCCCTTTTAAAAGAAAAAATTCAGTCTATACATTTCTATTTCAATGTACTAGATTAGTTGCTAAAACTATTGATAACCTTTTGAAGAAAAAAAAAACAGTCAACAGTTATTTCTAGCATACAAGTAAATCCAGAAATATTAATGCATGTAGGCATCAAAATTTCCAAGATAAATAATAAACAAGTAAGGTTATAAGGCTCACATAAGGCTCAGTTACATTATTTCAACTTAAAAGGAAGGAATGTATCATCATTTTTTGCTGTTTTTGCTACAACACCATTTCTGTTTACATATTAACAACACTTCAAGTGTTGTGTTCAGTATAGGGCTTCCTACCTTAGTTAGGATGGTACCTAGAATGGAAAGATTATCATATAATGGCAAGTTAAGAAACCCAAAACTACAGGACATCTGTTGAGAAGTTTAAGATTATTAAAGGAATTGGAAGTGTCAGTGCATAATTATTATTTTTTTTATATTTAATAAATGTTAATGGTCGGACCATGAGACACAAATATAAATGTTATCATGATAAGAGTCATCTTCAGCTGGGGCAGATTTATTTTTCTGACAGAGTAATTACTTATTGAAATGGCCTTCAAATGTGGTTAAAATTATAAATTTAAGGGAACACTTTATAAAATACTGAAATGTGTTTAGTGCTAGTTTTGTTTTTTTTACAAAAGTTTAGTTTAATAGATGAGACAACCTAGATCCTTGAATGTTATCATTTCACAAATTTTGTAATCATCTTAACTAACTCTTTGTGTAGCACATTAACAAAAAACTAAGGACAAACAATATAATTTAAAAAAAAGGATATATTCATCCAAAGCCTCAGGTTGGTTAACCCCTCTTTATGCAAAATAATGTTTAATAAACACATATTTGAAAATATATTTCTAAATAATCTATGATACTAAATTCCAACTCCGTATTAACTGATTTACAGAAATAGGTCTGAAAATTCTCTCAACTGACTTACAAAAATAAGCCTGTAGTTTCCAAATATTTCAACTTTTCAAGAAAAAATAAAAAGCAAATTGTCAAAAATAACGGAATATAAAATGATAAAAAACCGTTAAGTTTAAATTTTTTAAATATTTTCTTTAAAAGTTAAAATTTATTTTTACTTTAAGAAAAATTCTCGAAGATTTTCCAAAACAATTTCTTCACCACCAAAATACAAAAACGACAGCTAATACGCGTCATCATACAAAAAAGTGAAGTCGTAAAAGTGCTTGGCAAGTAAAAACCATTTAGTTCGTAATTTAAACCTTCTGTAGAATAAAATTAAAAACTAATTTCATTACGCTAAACTTCTATATTTTAGTACGAGTTATTAATGTTCCTCCAAATTTTCGTTTCTGGCTTTACTACATTACAAAAACAGTAAGCTTTACTTATAGGTTGTAGCTTTTCGTAATATAAATAGTTAGCAAATAACATAAAACGCCAAATAACTTAGTCTTTACTAGCCTGATGGCTTTAGCATTGTAGTCTACATTGAGCTTTACTTTTTTAAAAAATGGTAGTTTTTCTGTGATAAACACAGCTATACAAAACGATAAAAAACTTACTGTAATCACAATTCTAAGACTTTACCCACCCTAAATATGAATTTACTTTCTTTTGTTTGACGTCACGTTAAATAATAAGCATTAGACACTTCTAATCTATTCGATTTTACGTAAACAGTTATAGAAATGATGACTTCAACATAATATTATGTATACTAGCGTCCCCTATAAATATATATATACAAATAACGTAAATCAAACCTCTTAACCTAAAATTATGCCTTACAGTTATTGTTGTGCATAACTTTGTTAAAAGTATTTCTAAAATTAGAATTTCAATTATTTCTCAACTTATACAAAATTAAATCGTATCACAGCCAGGAGCTTATGTTTAGGAAATTTCCCGAAGTTTTTCAAAGTACAGTTCATTCGGGTTAAGCTGTTATTCTTAATAGGAGGGGAGGGGATTATAGTATATTTGATATTGAGTTAACGAAAAATTGAGCGAAACAACGTTTGTTTGCTTTTGGTTGTTTTTGAATTTTGCACAAAGCTACTCGAGGGCTATCTGTACTAGCCGTCCCTAATTTAGCAGTGTAAGACTAGAGGGAAGGCAGCTGGTCATCACCACCCACCGCCAACTCTTGGGCTACTTTTTTACCAACGAATAGTGGGATTGACCGTAACATTATACACCCCCACGGCTGGGAGGGCGAGCATGTTTAGCGTGACGTGGGCGCGAACCCGCGACCGTCGGATTACGAGTCGCACGTCTTAACAAGCTTGGCCATGCCGGGCCACGAAACAACGAATCTTTAAAAAAATATACTGGTATAAGAAAGGGTAGAATAAACTTCTTTAACTAATTTAATTTAAGAAAATCATTATTTAGTAATGTTCATGAAAATTGTGTATAAAGATATATAAGAATAAACAGAAACTTAAAGGGATTAATTTATTGAATGCTAGTACCCTATTCTCACGCTCTGCTTGGCCAAATGGGTTAAGGCGTTCGACCCGTAATCTAAATGTCGCGGTTTCGAATCACCGTTGCACCAAATATGCTCGTCTTTTCAGCCGTAGAGGCTTTATAATGTGACGGTAATGCCACTATTCGTTGGTAATGGAGTAGCCCAAGAGATGGCGGTGGGTGGTGATGACTATCTGCCTTCCCTCTAGTCTTACACTGCTAAATTACATTCGGTTAGCGCAGATAGCCCTTGAGTAGCGTTCCGCGAAATTCAAAACAAACAAACCTATTGTCAGTGTCTTTTAAACATACCAAAGTATACTGTATGGAAAACTATGAAACTTCCATTTTATCATACGAAAAACAAACTTAATTCAATATAATAGTTACAAAACAGTCCTCCTATATTTGACTGAACATTATACCTTAGTTACCTCTCTGATTCCTCTCGGTAGACTCAACTTATTGCCCAATCTAGCTTTGCTATAAGAAATAAACAACACACACACCTGTCTGATACTTGTTGGGAAATCGATTGTATTAATACCAAGTGAAATTCACAGACAGAAGCTTAGATATCATAAGAAATATGTATTAAAATATTGTACCCAGTGTTGTAATCGGTCGAGCAGGTTGGGTATTATTAATACGCATACAGTTTTATCCTTCTTTGAAACAGGTTGTCGCACCAAACATGCTCGCCCTTTCAGCCAGTGGGTCGTTATATGTGAGGGCCAATCCAACTATTCGTTGGTAAAAGAGTAGCCCAAGAGTTGATAGTAGGTGACAGTAACTAGCTGCCTTCCCTCTTGTCTTACACTGCTAAATTAGGGACAGCTAGCGCAGATAGCACTCGTGTATCTTTGCCCGAAATTCAGAAACAAACCAATCCATGAGACAGTACTCTTTTAAGGCATGAAAATGTTGGATGTAAATGTAATAGGAGAAGTTGAAGTTATATCCATGCCATTTGTACTATAACTAGTGTTACGCGATGTGTAAATAAAAAGAGCTCCTTAAGAAAAGACAGTGAAAACAATAATGAAAGCTAACAGTCAAAGATATAGTAAAGATTGCATTCTTGACCTCCGTACCTCTATATTGGAACCGAATTCTCTGAGTGTGACAACCAAAAAAAAGTTAGTAATCATGTTGGGTTGTACATGTGCTAGCTCATGAAATGGCAACGAATAACATTGTTATAGGTAGTGCGCAAAATGGAAATGAAAGGAAGCTTGGGGATCGGGAAATCCTCTGAGTGCTTGATCATATGTCTATAAGTATCATTACACGTTAAACCCAAGGCCCCAACCACTTGAAGTTTTAAATTCATATTCATCTTTTACTTGCTGGGAAGCAGCAAATGCTATTTTACTGCCTCAGGTCCAATCTGACCGAAATCCGCCCCTGGTTATGCCTGTAAGTATGTTTTTTAACCAATAAATGCTTAATGAATGTAACGACACATTGTAGCCCGCTTTAGCTTTAACACCCGCCTGATTTTGATAACTGGAACTTGTCTGAACTTACATTGAAATCTGGACTTCCATATGAAGGATGAAATTCTGGATATGCTTGAATATATTAATTTTAATCTTCCCAGCATTTTTCGTTACCTGTTTTTGTGTATTCCTGAAGTCTAATTCTAGCTCTTGTTAGATTCTCAGCAGCACCGAAAATCATGATAAAGAGAAGTTGGTTTGGTTAAAAACACAGGCGAAAACATCTCAGCCAAATTTTAGCCTCTTTAGCACTTGACTGACAAACGAAGTTGTTGAGATCAGAATACACTAATATCAGATAGTCGCAGAAGTGTCGACTGAGAAATTCTGTTTTTGATAAAAGACTTTTGTTTAATTTCGTTATTTTAATTATTTCATATTTGTTAATGGTTTATATTATGGTATTTTACAATTGTTTTGATGACAACAGAAATGTATTTCCAAATATTTATTATGAACGATTTTTGTTCTTTTTCAATTTTTATATATTCATTTAGTGTTAAATTTTTCTTCATTGAGTTCTATCGTTATTAACTTTATGTCTTATTCATTAACATATTTTAGTTTTAGTTGTACACATATTTTGTCAGATAACCCACTTTGAAAGAAAGGTAGTTAATTTTCGTTAAACTTTCCCTTGTTTGGTAGTACACTATTGTCTTTGTTAAAGGGTATTTTTGTCTTTGTAAATATTCCTGCATATTGCTCATTCTTTATCATAAAGCGCTTATGTTGTCCACGTGGCTCAGGCATGTTTCAGGAATTGCTTCAGAGTAAAGCTAAGGTATTTTTGAATCATTTTGCGAGTTTAAAAATGATTGATGTTAAGGTTAATTTCAGTTGTCGGTCTGAAAAAGAACAGGGAAAAGTGTTATATCCGGAAATATTATGAGTTTTCTACCTTTCATAGTGATATTAATTTTCTTTTTATCTTAAATATTTGATTTCTGCACTGTCAGAGCTGCACTCACAAAATTTTTTACCATTGTTTTAGTTTTTGTGTAATTAAGCAAAAAGGTACACAATGGGGTATCTGTGTTCTGCTCAACACGAGTATCGAAACTCGATTTCTAGAATTATGAGTTTGCAGACATTCCGCTGTACCACTGGGGGCGAAAAAACAGTAAGCGATCAATGTTAAATGTTTTGTCTTTACGTGTAATATAACTTTTTGAAATGATGTTTATAAAGCATTATAAATATTCACTTGATTGTTGTTTTATTAAATTGTTAACTTATGCTAATGTTTTTTTTTGTGTTGTGTTATGAAATTCTTTGTGGAATGGTTGTGCCATCAACAAGGCATGTAATTTTTTTTATAAGAATAAAGAAAAATTAAGTGCGTCTTGAACATGTGTGTTTAAAGTTGAATGGATTTAAGCTTAATTTTAATTGTTGGTTTGAATATAATCCTGAAAAGCAGATAAGAGAAATATTGTGGTATGTAGCATATTATGTATTTTCCATCATATTTAATGATATATAAATGTTCTACATTCCTTAATATTTTTTTCTTGAATATTTTGGCCCGGCATGCCAGGTGCCTTAATGTGTGCGACTCCTAATCTGTGGGTTGCGGGTTCGCATCCCCGTCGCACCAAAAATGCTCGCCTTATCAGCCGTGGGGGAGTTATTATGTAACGGTCAATTCACTATTCGTTGGTAAAAGAGTAGCCTAAGAATTGACAGTGGCCGGTTAAGACTAGCTGCCTTCCCTCTAGTGTTACACTGCTAAATTAGAGATGGCTAGCGCAAATAGCCCTCGAGTAGCTTTGCGCGAAATTAAAAATCAAAACAATCTTAAATATTTCAGCTACAAATCTTTCAAATTTTATTGTAATTGAACTTGTGTCTGTTGTTTTCAATAACAAATATTATTTATTGCGCCATATAGTGGTTACAACACTCGACTTTGCGATTTGCGGGTAGTGGGTTCAAATTCCCCTTAACGAATATGCTTGCCCTTTTTGCCATAGGAGCATTATGATGTGATGATCAGTTCATCTATTTTTTGGCAAAAAATTATTTCAAGAATTGGTAGCAGGTAGTGTTGATTAAATGCTTTTCTTTTAGTCCATCACCGTGGTACTTTTTCCACCTTGAAGAAGATTACTGTTTTTCACACGTTTTCCTTCACCAGATCAAATTGTACCTAAAATAAATTGGGAGAAAGCAAATAAACTGTGAAAAGGTTTCCCTTCTTCTGCTTTTTTCTCTCATAATATTTCAGTTGTGGACATTTTTCTTTCAATCCATTTTAAAATACGAATGTGAAACACCACCGAAATGCATAATACTTCTGTGGCAAAGGCAGTTTAAGAAATTAATGTGATTTTCTTTATATTTCTAAATTTAATCCAGCAGGCTAATAAAAGTAGTTACTTTGTATTACACTGCTTCCATAGATCATAAGTACAAGCTTTTATTATAATATAGTATTATCTAAGAAGTGAAAAGCATATATAAAGAATTGAATTAAAATGTGAACTCTGGAAACTCTTTTATAGGAATCTCACCATGTATCCCATTACCTGTCTTTGTAAAGAGACCACTAATTATCGCTCACAGATTTAGTTCTGTAATTTATCAATAATTTAGAGCAAAAATTACCATCACTCACACCATTTGAATGTTTGATATATAGTTAAAAAAATACACATTTGCTATGTAATCTCACTTTCGAGAACTTTTTTGAAAGAAAAAGAGTTGACTTTTGACAAATACAGTTCATATCCACTATACCTTGATCATTTGCACATGGTGTAAACTAAAATGGAAGGAAGAATATTATGTACTCTCTGTATATTCTTCTCTGAAGTAAAACTGCAGTAAAAGAGAGTATGTAACGAGTTCAAGAGTAGTTAGGACGTCACTTATGATACGGCAGAAAATAAACGTAACCTAATTTCAAAATGAAAGTTAACAAACTTGATCTTTTTTCAATTACTATTGACCTTCAGTTATACGTCTAGGTAAACATTCTTGACCTTTAAATATGTGTTTGTCTGATAAAGAAACACGACTTTTCTTTCACTTACTACTGACCCTAATTTATATACTCTTTAAAAAAAGAAGCATAAAAGGCAAAATTTGAGGCATATTGTTAACAAATTTATTACGGGTAGTTCTGTATGACATGTGTGAAACTTTGCACAATCACTGCTGAACATTAAAAGTCTGCAAAGGCGAAGTCCACGCTCACTAGTTGAGATTTAACGTCACTCAACGTCAATAACGAGTATGCCTACGTGAGCATCAATAACTGCTTAGCATCTCCAGCCCATGGAAGCGATGAAATGACGAATCACATCCTGTAGAATGGCTGTCTACTCACCCTGCAAAGCTGCTGCAAGCTGAGGTAGAGTCTACACTTGAGGTTGTCACCGTCGCAGATGTCGGTCCAACTCGTCCCAGATATGTTCGATGGGGTTTAAATCTGGTGATCTGGAGGGCCAGGGAAGAACGTTGACGTTGTGGTGTCTCAAGAAGACAGTGGTGAGTCGGGCTGTGTGAGGACGGGCATTGTCATGTTGAAAAACGTCGTTGACGTTCATCATGATGGGTTGCACATGGGGCCTAGGAATCTCGTCGACGGAAATCCTACACAGCCCTGGTGTGGTTGAGGCAGTAGACGTCGCAGTGAGGGTCCTATCCCGAAGGTGACGTAACCGGATGTAGCGATCTTGTGCGGGCGTGGTCACACGAGGTCTGCCATATCGTGGACGGTCACGAGTTGATCCATGTTGTTGGTGACGATTCTATAGCCTTGTGATGGTGCTTGGGTAAACATTCACAGCTCTGGCAACATCTGATCGAGATTCGCCTGCTTCCAAAGGACCAATGGCGTTGTTGAGTTGTGCTTCAGTCAGTCTTGGTGTAACTGTATTGCGTGTCGGTGGCTTAACACCGAGCTATGGAAACCGAGAACCCGTCACTTTTATAGGGATTTTGCACATGTTGCACTTGCAGAACATACAGATCTCTCAAACAAATTTATTGGACACGAATGCGTTTTGGCGAAAAATCCGATGTTTTCCTCCGTTTCAAAGTGCACAACTTTTATTGTCATTTTGGTTTGACAATCAGTGCCTTAACATGTGTAACATCACATACTCTGAGCTTGTAACGTTAATACATATATTTCTCTTTAAAATAAAAAATATCATTTTTGCGTTTCTTTTTTTGAAGAGTATATGTATCCTAAAGTCAATAAACATGACCTATCACAACACAGAAGAAGTAAATAAATATGGCCTTCACTCAATTACCATTAACTTTAGAAACGTGTGGTAGAATAACTCTGACATCTGAATCATCACTTGTGTGTGTGTATTCTCTTATAGCAAAGCCACTTGGGCTATCTGCTGAGCCCACCGAGGGGAACTGAACCCCTGATTTTAGCGTTGTAAATCCGGAGACATACCGCTGTACTAGCGGGGAGCTTCATCACTTGACATAATACAACATGCATCTTTTCCTCATACAAGACATAATTTTAAAGTAACTCCATTAGGCAAGAACGTGTTTGTAAAAACAAAAATGTTCGAATGTAGATGTTCAATCATGTCAACTGCTTGACTATCTCAGCTATTCATGTATTGGTCTTTGAATTCATTATTCTTTGCATCATTAAATTCGAGGTAATCATAACTACATAGCCCTTTATCCACACAGACATAATCAGATGACTTATTTTGGTTTCTCCATTATAACTCAGAAATGTTTCTATGCAGACTTTATACCAATAACGATTGTGAGATAAAGAAATGAGTTTGTCATTCAGGTGTGCGTTCACTTGAGAAAGCAGGGAATGAAAAAACAGAATCACAGGAGCAGACTTATCTTCATTTCATTTTTGATTCAGTGATTCTGAATGCCAGACCTTTTTGTTTCATTGTTTTATTTTGTAGAGAAAACAGTGTCTACTCTCGAAATAATTCTTTTGAACGTTATTTTCCAGCATTAACAAGAGTTTTCTTCGTATGACATCTAAAGCTAAATTTGCACCTGAGTTATTTGCTTGTTTTTCTAATGCTAATGCTCTTTTTTCAGACTTTTTACAACAGATATAAAATTAAAAAAAGAAAACAGAGTATAAGAATATAGTTGTGTGACATTTTTAATGTAAAATATGTATCAACATCATCAAAGGACAAAATGTTTGTTCTTCATTTCACAAAAACAGTGAAAAATGTCGTGAAGAATGTAAAAAAAATTGTCTTAGCCTCTTATGCATATATGCTTCCTTCCATCTCCTGCCCATGGAAGCGATGAAATGACAAATCACATCCTGATTCACGTGTAGAATCGTCTCCTCGACGATTATATGTATCCTAAAGTCAATAAACATGACCTATCACAACACTGAAGAAGTAAATTACATTAATTGCGGTCTGTTAGATAATATATATTGAACAGGAAACATAAACTGAAAACTCGGTATATGGAACCAACAACTTTTGTATTTGGACTTATCCAAAAAAAATTTTGAGACTGACCAAAAGAATGGAACTTATGAAGTGAATTATTGGGTGGTCTATGATTTTAATGGTAAAAAAACTGTACACAGTTCAGGGATCGTGATAACAGAGTAATATGAAATTAGATAAAGATATTTCATTGGTCGATTAACTCCAAAGTGAATATTGATACATTTTAATGGCTGTGTGTCATGATATTATTATTTTACTATTATTGACAGTAATAATAAGTTGATAATTATTACTTGTTTAATGTTGATGAAACGTGTGAATGAACTTTTTAGTACGTTTGAATTATATTTATATGCTGAATATTTACACAATACACCATCTACAATTCTCCAAACCCGTTCCTTGGCTATGATTTCGCAAAGTATTTTATTCTCGTAGCCCCCCAGTGGCTCAGCGGTATGTCTGCGGACTTACACGCTAAAATCCGGGTTTCGATACCCGTGGTGGGCAGAGCACAGATAGCCCATTGTGTAGCTGTGTGCTTAATTCAAAACAACATTTATTCTCGTAACATGCGATGAATTTTGCGAGTTTTTATTTTACGTGGAACAAACAAATTGCCCAGCCATGGCTCATAGTATGAAAGGGTTTGATGGTCGTTTCATTTTAAATTATCTTACCTGTCTAGGGTTGAAACCCAGCATTACTGTGAATGACAAAAATATTATGGGTATGACCATCATACCCCTCAAAATCAGAGTGATCTATAGTTACAACTTTTTTCCCATGTAATTGCATCATTCCCTAAAACTTCTACTTTAACTAAGTTTACAGAAAGAATATTTACATCATCTATACAACACAAGGTTAAACCAAAAGTATCAAGTCAAGGCCCTTATATCTGGTGTCGGTCTGGCATGGCCAAGCGCGTAAGGCGTGTGACACGTAATTCGAGGGTCGCGGGTTCGCGCCCGCGTCGCGCTAAAACATGCTCGCCCTCTTAGCCGTGGGGGTGTATAATGTGACGGTCAATCCCACTATTCGTTGGTAAAAGAGTAGCCCAAGAGTTGGCGGTGGGTGGTGATGACTAGCTGCCTTCCCTCTAGTCTTACACTGCTAAATTAGGGACGGCTAGCACAGATAGCCCTCGAGTAGCTTTGTGCGAAATTCCTAAACAAACAAACTTATATCTGGTGTCAGCTTTTATTCACCCGAAACCACAGCAGTATATGTAAGAATGAAATTATTGGACTGGAACCAACAACGCTTAGAGGAACGGTACGCCTTCTCTTGATATTTACGTTATTATATCAAAAATTGAATGTTCTTAAAAATTGAAAGATACATAATCCAGAAAAAAAACTTTATTAAAGTTTGTTGAAACACATTTGTTTTATCGTTTAGGCACTGTTGGTCATACACTAAAATATTCCAGTTCAGAGATAAGATTATTTTCACCTTTGGTATATGACTGTTACTTCTATATGAATGGCCATATAAAAAAGCAAGTTAATGTTACCAAAGTCCATACATCTTGTATCTAAACATGAAAACAACTAACAATTGCAGTCAGGTAAGTATAAGGTGGTTAGACTACGTGCAGCAGTGTGTAAATATTAGTATCTAACATATCCTTAATGGTAGCGATGTTGAAATATTAAAGTATAGTGTTGATTACTTCTGTGAGGAGTGTTACACTATATATGAATTTTACAAAAGTTTTTGTCGTGTGTAATTCATGCCCAGGCATGGCCAGGTGGTTAAGGCACTCGACTCACAATCCCAGGGTCATGGGTTCGAATCCCCATAACACCAAACACGCTCGCCATTTCAGCCGCGAGGGCGTTATAATGTGACGGTCAATCCCACTATTTGTCGGTAAAAGAGTAGCCCAAAAGTTGGCGGCGGGTGGTAATGACTAGCTGCCTTCCCTCTAGTTTTACACTGCTAAATTAGGGAAGGCTAGCGCAGATAGCCCTCTGGTAGCTTTGCGCGAAATTCAAATCAAACCTATCCTGACAAAATTAATGTTGTTCTAAGTAAGCCCATGCGTTCTGTTAGACAATATATATTGAACAGGAAACAAACTGAAAACTCGGGATATAAGGTTGCTTCAATCTGGGAAAAAATATATACTCGTTTGAAACACGTTGATACAAATTTAATTAGTTTCCTTACGAACCATACCATAGTTCCTCATGTTGATATATGGGGCAGTTTATATGGTGATACGGTCAACACTACTAGACATTTGTACAGTATGAAAGAAGGTGAATATATACAGTATGTTGACTTTACCTCTCTATAAGTATTGTGAGTTAGTTAGTTAATTATAGACGGTTATCCAATAATCTTCATTATATTTTTTTCAGATGTATATAACTCTTTCAGTTTGATAAATTCAAAATGTTAATGCTGTGAAAACTCTCATTCTGCTTTATCTCTGAGAAGTAATAGTAAATTAATTGTCTCCCTCTGTAACATGTGTCAATTTAAAAATACCACTCCATGTAATCACTTGAATGATGAGTGATCGTTTATAGACACATGGATTTTTTACCAAGGGTGAAAGAGCAGTTAGTTGGGTCTATAATACACATTTATGAAATTTACTATTTCAATGAAAGACCAACACAACTGTTTAATGAGCAAATAGACATATTAAAAAAATAATAAAATAGGAAAGTTTAGAATGGTCATACCACTGCATTAGATCTGAGGAAAAGCTGGAATTTATTGAACAGTACGCTCGAAAGGAAAGTATGCAACTCGCCCTCGAAAACACAGAATTTATTACAGGCAGAAGATCAGCTGAAAAACTTTGTCATTACTCTTTCTGGGGTTATTGAAGTATATCTGAGAACAAAACGCAGCCAGCCTAAGTACCCTTCCATAAAATACCATTACCCATTAATGAACTATAAGAGAAAAAGTGTAACAGATGTTACGTTATTCAATGACAAAAGCACGAGTATCTAGGTCAGAAAGATCAAACAAATATCTTTCTTGCAGCTTTCAACACTGCTCACGCATGTCTCAAATTGTACCACACCCAAAAAATGTTAAACAGAAGTAATGATACCACTCAAGGTGATTATCTTCGAGTTTTATGGACATCAAATCGCAAGTCAGGATTACCTAAGAATTACAGATACATACATGAAGGTGGTAACTCCTGTTGTAAGACCAGAGAATGTCCCCTTAATTTTACGAACAGTCAAAGTTAAACCTCTCTTCAATGAAGAGTAAAACATTAGATATTTTAAATATGCCATTACAACAATGAATGACAAGAAAATATGTCAGGATGTAAAAACACTATTTATAACTCAGAAACTCAAAATTTAAAAAAAATCCTCTGTTTACAGCTTTTTAATATATTTTAATATCGTGCTGTATGAATATTAAATTAATTTACTACAAGAGAGACTGGGCCTTTATATATATAAAAAATAGTGTCTACATATATTATCATTGTAGTTTAAGTTGGATTACTGTTTCCAGCATTCCTCATTTACTTAGTATTTGGTCCAATTGAACTGGTAAAATCCAGCTAATTTGCAAAGTGTTTTCAAAATATAATGATATTATCTACACTACTCCAGAAAATATTTTATGGTTTCATACCGAATTTCCATAGTTGTATACCAACTTAATGTAAACCATTACTGACATCCATTTCTTCGAAAATTTATCTGAAAATTTTCAAGATTATGTACAGACGGAAAAAAATTTTTTATAATTGACAATCTATCTAGCTAGCTAGCTCTCTAGGTGTTTGAGTATATATACTTGTATACCGGTCAGGTACACTAGACCTCTTCCTCCTTCCATTACTTTGTTGGAGTAGCCTGATTAATATATTTTGAGTATATACGAATGGCTGAAGTAATATCATAACTATAGTCTGGTTCTTTTCAGGGCAATGCCCATTTACATTGTACATCATTTCGTTTTCTTAATAAGTCTAGAACGTAGGTGGCCTGTTTTATTTTAGCTCTATTTTATTATTACTATTACTATTATTTTAAATGATTTTATCTTAATGATCTGATGTACAAATTTAACGGGGAGAGGTGTTTAGGTCTCTCTTCATCATATATGCAATATCTGTCTATTTCGCACAACTCATTTTTTCGCCAAATTTTAGTTTTTATGTCATTTATATGTTTTATCCATGTAAGTTTTGAATCATATGTTAACCCTAAAAGTTTTGCAGATCTGGCAGTTCGGAGGAGCTCTCCATTCATATAGATTTAGGGTTGAACTTTTTGATATTTCGTAGATTTTGAAAATATTATTAATTGCGTCTTCGCTGTATTTATTTTAATTCTATATTTTTCGCAATATTTACAAAATCTATTTAGTTGTTGTTGTAAGTTAGTGGTTGCTATTTCTGGTGTATGGGCACTTTTTCCAGATTGCTACATTATCTGCGAACTGTGACGCGTATCCATGGTTTGGATCTTTGAGTGGCATATTAACATACATGACGAAGAGAATAAGACTAACCACCCATCCTTGAGGGACTCCAGCTTCTGGAGCGAAGAACTCCGAGAAAGTTCCCTCTACGTTTATTCTACATTTTCTGTTTTCTAAAATGGCCTGGCATGGCCAAGTGCGTAAGGAGTGCGACTCGTAATCCGAGGGTCGCGGGTTCGCGCCCGCGTCGCGCTAAACATGCTCGCCCTCCCAGCCGTGAGGGTGTATAATGTTACGGTCAATCCCACTATTCGTTGGTAAAAGAGTAGTCCAAGAGCTGGCGGTGGGTGGTGATGACTAGCTGCCTTCCCTCTAGTCTTACACTGCTAAATTAGGGACGGCTAGCACAGATAGCCCTCGAGTAGCTTTGTGCGAAAATTCCAAAACAAACAAACAAACAAACGTTTTCTAAAAAAGTTGAATAACCAGCGAATAACTTCACGCGGTAGCCCCATTTCATACATATGAAACCGATGACCATTGTGTCATACAGTGTTGAATGCTTTCTCGATATTAAGGAAGCAGGCAACAGTGCACTCTTTATTGTTAAAGCTGTTTATTATTGTTTCAGTTAATCTAATTAAGTGATCTGTTGTTTGTCTGTATTTTTTAAATCCGTTTTGTTCTTCTGGTAATTTTGAATTAATCTCCAAAAATGTAGAGAGTCTATTGCTCATTATTCTTTTAAGAATTTTGCCTACACAACTGGTCAGGATTATCGGTCGATAAATGTTTGATTTATTGGCTGGTTTTCCTTTTTTGTAGAACATTAAAATATTAGCTTGCTTCCAAGAAATTGGAATGTGTCCAGAGTATAGAGATAAATTAAATATGGCTAATGGGTGGTCTAATAATTTCGGAGTGCCTTTTTTTAGAAGAATTGTTTGTATTCCATAATTTCCCAGTGCTTTGTTTTTGAATTTTTGATTGCTTGTTCAAGTTCATTTAGTTTGATTTTTTTGGTGAGTAGTTAGGTGTTGTAGTTATATGTATTATTAGTGTAGCTGTTTATAATGTTGACTGGAAAGTGTGATTTACATAATTCTACATTATTTGTTACGTGGTTGTTTATTTTATTGTAGTAATAGTTGTTCATGTCTATGTCATTGTGTTTTGTAACTGATGTTTGAAGGCTTCTGCTTTTTCTTTGTTGGTTTGTGCTAGGTATTGTTATATTGTGTTGGGTATTTTCTTGTCGTGGGCTCATTTGTTAATCTTTTTTTAGTGTAGCCAGAACTTTCTAGGGTCGGTCTGTTCGTTTAGTTGGGAGCAGAAATTGTCCCATTTTTCTTGTTTTAGCTGTGTAATTTATGCTCTAATTTTATTTCTAATGTTGTTAATTTGTTTTTATTTCTTGTTGCCATGAGTAGTCTTCTTAATTGTCTACGTTGTTTTATCATTGTTAATAGTTGTTTGATTGGTTTCCATGCATTGTTTGTGGTTATATATAATGTTGTTTTGGTACCGTGTCCGTGGCTGCTTTTAGAAGGCATTCCATGATTATTTTACTGTAAAAATCAATTTTTGATTCGTTATTCGCTGTATGTTTAATTTTGTCTGGTAATATGTTGTCTAATACTTTTTGAAATTCTTGCCAATTTGCTTTTTCGTAATCAAATTTGTCTTGCCTACTGATCTTACCTTTATGGGGGGGATGTGAGATCGAAAACATGACATATTGGGAGATGGTCACTGACAACATATTTTCCCATATTAAAATTTATTAGCTTTTAACTAATATTAAAAGAGGTGAGACAGATGTCTAGGATATCGTTTGAATTTGTTACATAAGTAGTATGGATAGGTGTATTATCATTAATAAGGGATATGCTATTATTATCTATGAATTGTAATAGGTGTCTGCCATTGAAGTTTGTAGATTTACATCCAAAGTTCTTATGTTTGGAATTCAGATTACCTATTACTGTTGTTGGAGAACAATGTACTCCTGCAATTGTTATTTTCGAGTGATTTTCTAAGAGAATATCAACCATTATATTTTCATTGCTGCTGTTCATTTGGATTTCAGTAACGGATATGTGGTTTTTATATAATAACATAATTCCTCTGTCGATGTCTTGATTATTTCTTCTATCTCTTCTTATTGACGTACAGTTACATATTTTGAATCTATTCTTAGGATAAATTAATGTTTCACTTATGATAAGAATATCAGGGTTAATATGTGTTATTAAGTCTTCGATCTCACGTTTCTTAGAAGCAAGTGCACCTTGGATGTTGATGCTTAGAACTGTGAATTTTAAGATTTTAGTATGTATCCTGTGATTGTTGTTATTAGTTGTGGTATGTGTGGTGTCGTGTTTTTTACCTATGTTTATGAAAAGACCGATGTTATTTTTCGATTGGTTCGGTCGTGTAAATTTTGTAATGAACTCCGTAAGAATGTTTTTAATTAAGTTTACTATTAGACTTGTTTCATCGTTTGTGTTTTCTTTTACTTTAAGACTGTTGTCTTCGTTGCTTGTTCTATCTCTAGTTTTGTCAGACTCTTGTAAAGTAGTTACTGTTTTCGTTGAATTTTGTTGTTCTTTAGTCAGTTGTTTTGGTTGTGTAATATTTCTTTCAACTTCTGTGCATATGTAATTGGTCCTGTGGTTGTGTGTGTTTAGTGTGTTATCTTATGTTGGTTTTATCGTTTTTATTTCATAGATGAGTTGTTTAATCTGTTTATATTTGTTGCATCCTTTATAATTTGCTGTATGAGTTTATCCACAATTACAGCATTTTGGTGAAGCTTGTTCTTTTTTACAAGCCAATATATGGTGTTCACCGCCACATCCGCAGCACCTCGGTCGCTGAAACATGTCCATATCGTTGTAAGGTATGTTTAGATTGTTTAATCCTTGCTTAATATCCTGTTTGGTTACTGAGTGGTGCACCCCACAGATTACTACTATCTTAGGCTGTGGTTTAGTTTCTGGTAAGTGTATATTTATGTTCCCTGGTGTGAATGCGTCCTTGGGCCATTCTTTAAGTAGTTTATTTAGGTCAGCAGCTCTTTGGCCTTGGACCAGGGCACCGTCCCTGGGTAAACGCTCAACGTTGGGTATTTCAATACCAGGTTTACATCAGCTAATTTCTGCTGCTAATATTCAATGAAAATTGAATATTGGAGTAGTTTTGTTTTAGGTGATGTATCTTTTGATTGTGTAGTTTCATTTCGTAATGAATTTCTTCTTTTCCTTGATTGGTTTTAGTGTTATCAACATCCAAAGTATCATCGTTCGAATTATTTTTAATGGAGAAAGGAAATGTCTCTACCTCAGTATGAGAAGTTTCTTCTCCTTCATCTTCGTTTTCAGAATTTTCGCTTGAATTTCTTAATTTAACTATTTTTTCTTTTTGGTTTTTTTTTTCCTTGAATTATTTTATCACATTCAAGAGATGTAAGTTTAGCTTTTGCTACATAACACAATGCCAACTACGGAGAGTTTTTTCTAAGTTAGAAATTAATTCTAGTTTTTGGTCACCAAACGAACCAGACTTATCTTGTTTATTTTTCTGGTTGTGGATGATCCTTCTTTTTCGGGAGTTGTATTTTCATCTAGATTGGTCGGCGTCGCTTTTTCTTTGGCGACCCGCACTTTCCTAGTTGGATCTCTCTTCTTCCTTTTTCCTTCAATTAGTACTGTTTCTTATAATATAAGTAATTGTTTTTGTCTAAATGGTTAGAGTAATTTATCTTTGCCCAGATAAATGAAGGTGGTTCTCGCAGGAAAATGGTTACAAGTTTTCCTATACTATGCGTATATACCCAAGAGCTTGCAAAAAACATGTCTATCTGGTAGCTCACTCTCGCCAAAAGTCCCATCTTTATAATTGGCAATTTATACGTGTTTGTTTGTTTCTGAATTTCGCGCAAAGCTACACGATGGCTAGCTGTCTATAATTTATCAGTGTAAGACTAGAGATAAGGTGGCTAGTCATAGCCACCCATCGCCAACTCTTGGGCTACTATTTTACCAACAAATAGTGGGATTGATGGTCACATTATAATACACGCCCTCACGGCTAAAAAGGCGAGCATGTTTGATGTAACGGAGATCCGAACCCGCGATCCTCGGATTACGAGTGCTTTAACCAGTGAAGTAGCCATTAATGGAACATCTGTTCCAGACCACAACATAATCGATCTGGACAACGATATACAAAGCAAACAAAGGAATTTTAATCCTACTGGATGAAGAGAAATTGCAAAATAATTATTGCATACAAATATCGCACAAAAAGTTGTTAGAAATGTAGACAGATCATCGTAGAAGTACGAAGTTTGTACTTTTAAAAGATCCAAATGGGCTCACTTTAATGAATGAACTTACATTTTTTTATTGCCATGATGAACTGTTTGAACTGTTGTCAATCACTTAATCCTGTTAAAATTATCAATCAGCTGAGGTTTAATTTAATTTTTTTTTTGTAAAGGACAGATTCTAACTACCACTACAAATACTTAACCAAATCGAAAAAGTTGATTCAAATTCACAACATGTAGCAAATAATATAGAGGAAACCCTACAATGTATCTATTACAGTAGTTTATACTCTGCTAGCATATATGACAATGTAGTGGCTTTAAATAAGTCAGCAAAAGAATTAATTAAGCCTTCAGTCTAAATTAAGTCAAGGACGAAATTTGACGCCAAGATACACATATGCATTACTCAAACCCGTAAGGTATAGATTCTCGAGTAACAGAACAATTATTTCTTGCATTAATTAACAGTGTCAGGCTGATTTAGCACATGTATCTAACTTAAGCTGCAATATGATAAAACCACATAATCTGATCACTTTTAAAAGTGTTTTAGAAAGCACTCAAGTTATAGGGTTTATACCATTTTGTATAATAACTAATCTTACAAAACAATCAGATTAAGTGTTTATTGACATGCAATGACGTGTTTTCAGAATACGCATAGGTTGTTCCAGTCAAACATAAAAAAAAGGAGCGACACTCGTAGAGACCTCAAAACAGATTTTAAAGCAAGGTAGAAAACCTTATGAAATTCAAAACCAATGCTGGAAGATAGTTTACTAATGGGTGTTTTAATGTTATGAAGGAACAAGGCATTCATACCTTTATTATGCATAAAGAAACAAAAGTTTCTACAGTGGAACAATTTAATCATACTGTTAGAACTAAAGTGTGGCATTATTTTATCTATCATGGAACATTCAAATACATCTTAGTGTTAAATAATTTACTCAGTGCTTATAATGAGACGAATAGACATTAATCACACTAATCAGACTGTGGTATGGAAAATTCCACATACCACACACGAAAGTGAAATTCGATTTCAAGTGGTGAACAAGTTTGAATAAGTAAAGGAAAACATCAATCTAACAGACGAAGTACTTACAAGTTCACATGAAAGATTATATTGGTGAAGAATTAGATGGGTAATTTTATAAATTTGAATTACAACATACTGTCAAGTCTTCAGATGAATTATATGCTGTGGAAAAATACAACATGAACAAGGAAGGAGTAAAAACAAACAATATGCTGTTAAATGAAAAAGATATCCTGATAAGCATAATAGCTGGATCACTTAAGTTGATCTGAATCAACTACCATCACAAAAGTTTAGGTATATTTACATTATCCATTATTCTGATGGATTAGCTGTACATGTTACCCAGCAATAGTTCTATGAATTATTTTACCCATAATACTTTGATAAATTATGTTACATGCCATCAGAGATCTATTAACCTCAAAGGCTCATAAAGAGTTACCTTGGCAGAATGGAGTATCTTCATAGTTGGCATAATGCACCTGATCATATCAGCAGGATCACTTACTCTCCTAGCTCTGATGGTTGCAACAAAATCATTTATATTAAACTGAGTAATTACAAAGAGCTTAAAAATTTAATTAGAACACTAAACCAATTAAAAGTTAGCTTTTTAATGTAACACATATTCTGTATTTGGCTATGATTTATTCACCAGAAAAATATTAATATGAATGAGGGATTTCACCTATTAGTTGATCCCTTATTGTCTGTACCACACTAATTTGAAAATAACTGTACAATATCAGAACCAACCACAGCTCTACATACTGTTAATATGCATCAAGGATTGTATTCAATCTATTTTTCTAAACAATTTTGATGCACACATACCACTGTTACAAATCATTGAAGTTAAAGTTCAGGACTGAGTCACAATCACTGAAACTTTTACAAAACCTCATTACAAACCTCTATCTAAAAAAGAGATTTTAGGCTCTTGAGATAAATATAAAGGATGGTATTGGTTGGCATATACCATGGGAGAATTATAATTATGATTCACTTCTACAATCATGAGTACCTTACTATAACAATCCAGTGGTTCACAACATGTATTACAATTATGAGGTGGGAAGCATTTTACCACATTACAAAGATACTCAAGGGCAAAGAGGACTTAGTTTGTGAGATGTATGAAGCAATCCATTTCATTCGGTCATGCCTTTTCTGAAAAAGGGAACATTAGCTTCAGAAAAACTAGCAGTTCAATCTAGTATAATTCAGCTTTGTTGATACCAGAAAAACAATATGCAAATAAAGAGGCTAAATAGTTAGCTCATGATGTCACACAAATTGTTCTACCTAATAAATGGAAGACAGTAAACGCTTGGCATTTAAAATCACTAAATGCAAGAAACAGATATCATTGATCTCTGATATCATATTTGAACATGTAATTAAAGCCATTCTACCTCATGAAAAGACTTGTCAGTGGATAAAGTCAGAGCTATATTCATTTGCTCTCAATGCTACACAATGAAAAATGAAGGAAAAGTTAGTGGACAGAGTATTATCCCTCTTTCGTTGGTGACTGACAGTGGACCCATTGAACTTTCTTTATCAGGATCAGGAGATGAATACATAGGTTTGATTCAATTATATTTACATGTGAAGGTAAATATTGTTAAAGATAGTGGAACTAATGTTTGAAAAGATATACAATTTTTGGATTTGATCTTACACCCTACCTATATTCCCACATTAACCTAGTAAGACAGTAAAATCTATGAAACAAAATACAGTTTAGTAAAGCTTTACTTAGCATCACAAATATTCTAGTTTGTGTGAAATTTCAATGCATTTTAGAAATTGACCAGTCCAGAAACATTATCACTGACACTTAATAAGCAACGGACACAGTAAATATTTCTTCTGTGCTCTCACAAGATTTATGTATGAGACATTGAGGGTATGTTTGCTAGCAATCAGCCACCTAATTATACAGATAAACAACTGTGCATCAGCAACTTGGATCCAAGTTATAAATCTGGAAGTCAGTGGGTTGAAATAGGAAAAGGGAATATTTTAATCACATTAGTTTGTTACCATAGTTTCACAGCCTAGGAGCATTCATCAACAACAACTGTCAAATGTGGACAATATTGTATACTTTATGGATATAAAAAAGATATAAATGATAGAGTTATTCTTAAATTTGTTATATAGTGATTTGATGTAAGAACTCATTTACTAGATATACCTTTTTAGGTATATCTAATATTGAAATTTTTATTCTACAAAGGTTAATATATGTTTTTAAAACTGGATAAATTTTCAGAATGATTTTCATTAAGTACAAGACAATGATATTGTATCACAAAAATCTTGGTTGCAGATTATATGATGAAAGAAAACAAATCTCAAGAAAATATTTTTATTTGTCACACTGAAATAGTATAGTTACTTAATTTTATACACTCTTACAGAAATCAGATAATTCTTGAATAAATTCACCATTTTTAACAAAATCAATGAAATTTAAATAATTAAACTACGTACATTTAGTTTACTAGCTCTTTCTTGAAATACATCTAATATAATGTTTTTTTCTCTACTTCAGTCAAACCAGACCTCAGATATTGTGATGAACTTTCATCCTCTTTTCTAAGTTTTTATGACAAAGTATGTTACGTGTATACTTTGAACAACAATCTTTTGAAGTTATCATTGATACTGTTAGATGTTGTTTTTGATCCTAATTGGATTATCTGATTTAGATATGAATCAATCAAATAGACCTGTTAACTTAACTGATGACATTCTGAGTTTTTTTAGAGCTATAAGGCTTGATATATAATTGTTAATATTATATTGGGTTATAAACATAATAATTTTTTTACTCTTTACACACAACACTAACAGCATATTTATGATAGTCCAGAACAAAGTCCTCAATATATATTTCAAATGTATGGCCCAAGTTACTGATGTTTATCAGTTGTGTAAATTCTTGCCATTCAAAATGTGTAAATGTTACTTCTTTGGTAGGGTATAATATACCATTTCTAAACTTTTTATATTGATAAATGTGTATCTTCACTTCATCATTAAATAGAACAATATTGGTGTACCTGTCATTTCCCAGCATATATGCACAAGAATATTCAGATGGTTCACCTCTCCTTAAGATACAGGATAACTCATGTTGTTAAACTAAGAGTAAGTGGGCAAGTTTACTATGTAGCTGTTACAGAAAACAACAGTTAATTTGAAAAATATCTTATTTGTTATTAATATAGTTATTTGATATCAATAAGGTTGGAATATTTATAATTGTTTGTTTGTTTCAAATAAGCACAAAGCTACACACAATGGGTTATCTGTGCTCTACTCACCATGGAACAGAAACTTACAACAGAAAACTTACCTATGTGTTTCCCATAATGTAGTAGATATTCAAAGTCCATTCATTCTTTCTTGGACTGTTTGTTGGTAGAATAAAACTAGATGAAGTTTTATAGTTTAATTAATGGTTTAAAGTTAAGCTTTATAAAATACCATACACTTTTGTTTTAAAGTCATTCTTACACAACTGTTTCTTTTCTTTTTTTAAAATTACTTCCCATTATTGACGTTACATACCATAAAGTGTTTCCTACTACCTTGTTGGAATTGAGTCATATCTTCGGACAGTAATGGTTTAGGTATCATACCGTTAGATATACCACGAGTTTCATGGTTTGTTTGTTTTTATAACAGGCTTTACTGAGTCAAGGCAAACGTTACAAAAAATATTTAGCAGCAAACCCCTGGTGTTTCTGATGTATCTATTAGGTCATTGCCCTAGACATGTTTTTGGAGCTTGTTGAAATAAAGTCAAGGTAATGTTCGTTTACTTCCGACAGGTCACTGCCTTCAGCACGTGTCAAAATTGGATCAAGGCCACGTTTGTTTACTTCCGATTGGTAACTGCTCTCGTCACTTTTCGAAATTGAATCAAGGCTATATTTGTTAACTTCCATCTTCCGAGTGGCATTTAATATTACTACCGTTTGAACTATATGTATAATTAAAATGAACAAGTTAAAAGCTTAAACTATCAAAAGTTAGGTCAGTCAACATGAGCGTTGAAACTAGCACGAGTATGAATAGTCAAAACAAATGTTCCAGCAACCATCAGTTAGAGCAACCTAAATAAGCACTTCAACCATCTTAAATCAGGAAAGACAAGAAATACCTTTGAATTTTCACTACTTAAAATAAACAAGATAAACATTTAAATTTTCATTAATTAGAATGGTAGAGGTAAATGTTTAAACCAAGATAAAAGTATAAAATATTAATAATTACGATGATAAAGGTAAGTGAATTATCATTAGTTAAGACAGTCAAAATAGCTGTTTAAGCTATCACTAATTAGAGCAATCAAAATAGACGTTTCAACTATCACTACAGTAAAACCTCTCTAAGACAGAATTGCACAGGAGCGAGTAAAGTTTCCGGCTTAGACATAGTGAACATGCATTTCCTTAATTATAAATAATTTTTAAGCGGAACGTATACTTGCTTGACTCAAGGGAAGTAAGACGTTTGCGATTAGTTATTAGAATAAGAACTAAAACAGACATTCAAAATATACACAAGTACATAAATCTTAATAAAATTTATTTGAAGAAAGCATCCAATTTCAATTGCCTCGTTTTTTTAATGGGCTTTCTCATGCGGTTAAAAGAGAACGTCAATTCTATGGGTTTTTTATGAAGTTCACTTTCCCCCTTCATTTTTGCATACAATTTGATAGCGTTAATATAACTTAACACTTGCAATGCAGTAAGAATTTCTATTTCCTCACTATCTTTTCCACTTTGTTCATCTTCTGAATTTCTCACACTGTTATTATATTACGATTCTATTATAGATTTTAAATCAATTTCACCAGTTTCTGTTAAAACATTCTTGTCAATGTTCATAAAACTTTCCACGTTCACAGAATCATCTGCATCAATTTTCTCAATCAGAGTTTGTATTTCACAAGGATCGTCATAACAAACAACTTCTCCACAATCTCTGTCATTATCAAGAACAAATCCACAGTTTGGAAAGCACTTTATTATGCATTCAACTTGATTGAATGACTTAAAAATTCAATTGCATCTAACACGCCAATTTTCATGGTATTTTCAGATGTTTTCTTACGTTCGCAATAATACGCTGAAGCATAAGTTTTCTGTATTTTAATTTTATACACTGTATTATTCCATTATCTAGTGGCTGTAGAACTAATATTGTACATGGAAGTAGGAAGACTAAACGAACATTTGAGAGTTGAACTTTTGAGTGACAAGTTACATTATTTAGAAATAGAATATTTCTATTTTTTGTTACATTCTTTTGTTTAATTTAAATGCAAAAATAATGACGACAGAAAAAATAACAAATATATTTAACCAATAACTTACTGTAACAAAATGTCCGAGGATTTATTAATATTTAAACAAATTATTAACCAAATAAGAAATTAATATATAATCAAAAACTTTTTTCCGCCTTACTCAGGTTCAAATCCTACTTGCTGATAGATGAGGTACGAGAAAGATAGTTTACCATCCACATTACGCAGGTTCCGCCATAAAGAGGGCCTTTTATAAAGAGAAATTTTTAAGATAATGCTGTAAAATTTTGATATTTCCGACTTGTACAGGTTTCCGCTCTATCCAATTTCCGGCTTAGACAGTTGTTTTACATTTAACTTATCAATAGTTATGGCAGTCAAGATAAAAGTTTATGGTATATCTATCTAGGAGATTCAACACAAACGTTTCAGCTTTCATTAGTTATGATAGTCAAAACAAACATTTAACCTGTTACCAATAAGGACAATTAAGGTAAGCATTTCAACTACTACTCACCAAAAGAGTCAAGATAAATGCTTAAACTATCAATCTTTAGGGAACTCAAGCTAAACGTTTAAACTACTACTAGTTAGAACATTCCAGGTAGCATTTTAAACTGTGAATATTTATGGTAGTCAAAATACTAGATTAAACAAAATCTAGTTACTATATTCAAGGTAAAAGTTAAATTACTTGTTAGAATGGTAAATGTAAACAACTAAGCTGTTACTACCTAAGACAATCAAGATAACCTTTTAAATTATCATGAGTTAAGATAATCAGCATAGGCATGTAACCTATAATAAGTTAGGATAGTTAACAAAAATGTTAAAAGTATAACGTGATAAGATGGTGAAGACAAGCCTTTAAGGTATAACTAAAGCAGTTAAGACAAACATTTAAAATGTCAGAAGTTAATTAAAGCAGTTTATACCAATGTTTACACTGCTACTAAATAGAATTGTTTAGATAAGCCTTCAAGTCATCACCAATAAAGTTAGTCATGATATATATATATGTGTATATATTGTTTGACAGTAAATATAATAAGAGTTTTAACAATCACTAGTAGGTCAGACGTGATAAACCAAAATAATTTTTAATTCATCACTTGTTAGAAAAGTCAAGATAAACTATTTAGGATGGTAAAGATAAAAGTTTCAAATACAACTAGCAAAAACATTCAACATAATATACCACTAGTTGCAGCAGTTAAGATACACATTTATAATACAAGAAATTAGGATTGTGAAGACAAGTGTTTAAACTATCAACATTAAGGGTAATTCTCTCAAACTTCTAAAAGTATTACTGGAAATGATTGTCAAAGTTAATGTTTAAACTATCACCAATTTGGCCACTCAAATTAAAAGTTTAAACTATCACTACTTAGGATAGTCATGATAAATGTTTAAATTATCATTAGTTGGGTCAATCAAAGTAAACGATTAACTATTATTCATTAGTACAATCAAGAAAAACATTTAAACTATCGCTAATTATGGTAATATAGTTAGAAGTTTATACTACAAATAGTCAATACATTGAATAAAACCAATACACTTATCAGTTAGGATAGCCAGGATAAACGTTTAAACTAACATTAGTTAAGACAGTCAAGATAAAAAGGTTGTCACTAGTAAGAACAATTAAAATAAACGTTTAAACTATCAACAGTAATGACAGCCAATATAAAAGTTTGAACAATCACTAATTAGGATTAAGAATATAAACATTTAAACTATTATTAGTTAGAATGCTAAATATAACCATTTGTATTATCATTATTTATGGCAGTGAAGATAAAGGTTTCAACTCTCAATGGTAAGGACAGTAAAGATAATCATCTAGTTATTACTAATTATGGCAGTGACAATAAACGTTTAAACTATCATTATTAGAGCAAATAACATATGCATTTAAACTACCTCTAATTAGGAAAATCAAAGTAAATGATTAAATTATCACTAGTTAGAAAAATTATAAACGTTTATGCTACAATTAGTTAGAATGTTAAAGGCAAACGTTTAAAATATAACTAGTCAAGATAAATGTTTAAATTATCACTAATTAGGGCAATCAAAGTAAGCATTTAAATTATCACTGGCAATGTTAGGCCAGACAAACTTTTAAACTATCAACAAATTAGAACAACCAATGAAATGGTTAAACAATTATTGGTTAGGATATTTCAGTTAAAAGTTTAAAGTAACACTAGCAGTAAAAATAAATTTTTAAACTATCACCAGCTAAAATGGTAACAATAATCACTTAAAGTATAACAATTTAAGGCAGAGAAGATGTGGTATCACCAGTTATGGCAGTGAAGATAGACATTCAAACTTTCAACCATTAATGGTTTGGGTAGTCCAGTTGAAGTTTTAAACCATTTTCTAGTTAAGACAGTGAGGAAAACCCTTTCAAAGATAATCAACACAAACGTTTAACCTACTACTAGTTATGGCAGTAAATATAAAAGTATAAGCTATCACTGGAAAGGAAAATCAAAATGTTTAAATTATCAGTAGTTACATAATATAAACACTTAAACTATTATTACTTAGAACAATTAAGTTAAAAGTTAACAAAAAGTTAGTTTAATTAAAGTAAATGTTTATCACTAATTTTGACATTCAAGATAAACATTTAAGCTATCCCCAGTTAGGAAACTCAAAATAAATGAATAAATTATCAGTAGTTAGGAAGGTCGAGATAAACTATCACCAGGTAAGATGGTATGGGTAATGGTTTAAAGTATAACGATTTATCTTTATTACTTATTATACAGAGAAGACCCATTTAAATTATAACTTGTTAAGCAGTCAAGATACATGGTCAAACCATCATCAATTATGAAAATCGAGACAGACTTCTATACAAAAAAAATATTTAACATAGTCAAGGTAAATGTTTAAACTGTAACTAGTTAGGATAGTCAAGATAATATTTAACCTCTTATTAAACAGTACAATCAATATAAACTTTTAAACTATTATAGAGTAGGATAGTTGAATTAAACATTTACACTGTCATTAGCAAGGACAAATGTGGTTGATATTTAAAATATCACCAGTTATTATAGTTCAGCTAAGATGTTAACTGTCAATAGTGAGGATAATCAAGGTAATCATTTACATTATAATTAGATAGAAGAAACAAGATAAACGTTTAGAGTGTTACTAATTAAAACAATCAAAATAAATGGATATACTATCAGTAAATAGGAGAATCAAAATAAACTTTGTAAAGTATTATTAATTTGGTCAGTCAAGATAAACATTTAAACTGTTACTAGTTAAAAGGGTCAAGGCAAAAGTTTAAGCTATTATTAGTTACCACAAATAAGTTTTAAACAATCATTATTTATCATGAAACATGTTTAAGTTATAACTTATTAGGATAATCAAGATATTTAAATATTGCTAGCTGAAACAGTGAAGATAAACTATCAGTAGTTAATATAAGCAAGCTAAACATTAAAACTGTAATAGCTTGGAAAAACCAAAATAAATAGAAGTATAACTAGTAAGTACTGTTAAAATAAATGTTTAAACTATCAAGATACACATTTTTACTATTACTAGTTTAATAAAGATAAAGGCTTAAATTTTCACATAATGTCACATTATACTTACCATTATGGTCCTAATTATCTATGTAGATCCATATTCTTTTGTTTTTCAATGGAATTAATTATAAGAGATTTTCACGTCTTGGAAATTCTCTAAGTCTTTGATCTAAATGCATCATTACAGTGTGAGTACATGAATTATTTCTGTTGCAAACAGCTGTTTCATATCCAAAATAAATCAATGCTTAGTGCATCACACTAGTCTTTTTGTGGGTCAGTGGTAAGTTTCTGGATTTACAGTGCTAAAATCTTAGGTACATTTCTCAGCAATGGACAGAGTACAGTGATGCTATTGTGTAAATTTGCACTAAAAAAGACCCCACCACTAAGGAAAAAAGCACTTTCTATGACTGCCAAATAATGTCAAAATAGATCTGAAACATGGTACACCACTCACTTTATAAACTGGTTGTAGTTAAACAACTTGCTGATTTGTATATTCAAAATTATTTTAATGTAACGTACTCAACCCTCTGTATAGCAAAGTTCATCAAATTATTATTTTGAACAAAAGACAAAATATTAAATATACAGAAGATATTAAAGCTTTATGATTAGATTCAATTATAAGTCTATATATACAGACATTACATCTGTTTATCATTCCAAGATATTGTTAGAAACTGCCCGAGTCAACTTCGATGTCCTGGTAGGGCTCCATATGCTCCAAACATTTTCACTTTTAACTAACTGAGACTGATGCCATATGGAAGTGACAGTTAATGTCACACTTAACACAAGTTACTTTGATGATCTTCTATTTTCAGTTGACCTGTATGGCAAATGACCCACACTGTTTCTAGATTCTTCTTAATAAAATAAATGCTGTGCAAGGCATAGGTTCATTTGTTAGCATATAATGGTTAAAATAATTTACCATAAAAAACATTACACAGAATTGAAATCATTCCATGGATTAATACTTTTTGTTTTGTAAATAAGAAAATTCAACTATGATTAACAATTTATACCACTACAACAACTAGTTAGATAACATATAATAGTGTTGTATTAATATTACAGAACATAAGTATTCTTACAACATGGAAAATATTAAGCATTTGTTTTGAATTTTATACAAGCAGCAATTCTAAACAACCAACAATTTACAGCCAAAACACAAATGAAATTGCCATGAATATATACTGTATCAGTAGTGTACATAAAATATAAAACTACTGAAGCAAATATTATTTCAAAAAAGAAAGATAAAAATTATGTTTAATCCTCTAGTTGTTTTGAATTACCATGTTTAATTTTTTTTAACTCTTTTTCCTTAACACACTTAAAGTAGGTTTGTGTTTTGTTAAAAGCAAAGCTGCACAATGATATCTTTATCATTCACAGGGAACTAAATCTCAAATTTTAATGTTAAAGTCCATGAACTTACCACTGACTCACCAAGAAACACTGAAATATGATGTAACAGCAAAATAAGCCACTGAGAACAATACAAGGTGCAGCTGTGATATTTTTCACATTGAAATGCTATAAACCACAATATGAAAAACTGGTACAACTTCCTACTACGAAAAGAAGAAGTTCAATCAATATTAAACTAGTAGCATGAATTTCCCATTACTTTAAAATAAATTACAGGTAGTGTAGGCTACAAGTATTACTATATCAAGATGAACTTATAATGATGTAATGAGAGTTAATTATCAATAACTAAAGATGAAATTGGGGTAGTATTTCTTTTAGTAAATTCTGAACCTGAAACATGCAAAATGGCCCCATAAGAGGTGCCCAAGATTCAGGCACAGACATCCATAGTTCAGGACTGCTGACCAGAGAAAGCATAACTAGTTAGCAGCACCTAGCACTAATATAGCTACTTTTAGCTCAGTAGTGCTCCCTTTCCCTAAACCTGAAAATGTGGGTTGTTTTCAGCAGCATATTGCTTCTCAAGCCTTGGATCTTCTAATTCATTACATAGTATGCTAACACAAACCCATACTAAGCAGTATATGTTAGACACATCTGCATTCAAAAGCAATCTTATAGAAGTATGAACTAACGTTTAATTATTGGAAAAATAAGTCAAGGATAGCAATTATAAATATCTGTACTTAAAATCTGTTCATAATACAATCTATAAGCAATGTTATTTTCAAATAAGTTGTTGGTTGCATTACTGCTTAAAAATTAAATATACATTATAAGAAGCAATACTTAAAGTTGGCCAAGTTATCATGAAACTGATGAATTTTAATCTCATTCCTCTTCAGTTTCCACTCATGAGAATTTAGTAAGAAAAGCATATAATATTGGTGAATGTGACTGAAATTATTACAAGTTTAAAGGTGAGATAATATCATACCTATTTAACAACCAACATTTAACATTCCACCAGTTAAAGGTTATACAGCTATGTAAATTAGCAGTTTCACAACTTAAAACTAAGTTATCTGTAACATATGTAAGAAGCATTAATTTTTGAAATTAAAACCCCCTGATACAAGATTTAGTAAACTGAATGTTTACCTGCTTCCACCACTTTAAACATATCTTTTTCATAAGTTGTAGGATGTAGCAAATGTATAAAAAGAAACACACAGAGATAGTAACACATACAAAAAAGTAAAACAGAAAATAAGCACAAATAAGTGCACCTTTAAAAATGATAGCAAAGACAGATACATCTTTAGGAATGTTGATGGAGACAGGCATATCTTTTACAATATTGATGATGTGGACACCTATAATCCACTTTATGAATATCTAGATATCTACCAGGCACTTTGTTTATGGATACTTCATTCTACCTGATGCAATTCTTAATGGATACCTAGTTGCCCTTAATATACTTCTGCTAAGATACATACCGTATTTTCTGCCTAATAAGCCGAATTTCTGGCCCTAGATTTTGGACCTGATTTTTGGGGGTCGGCTTATTGGCCAATCACCAGCTTTGGACCAAAAAAATACCGAAGACCAAAATCGGCTCGTTGTCTTAATCCAAATAGTTTTCTCGCCAGCTTTGTTAACGGTTTTGTTTCCAACCATATCGAAAAAAATTGAAGTCTCTTCCATATTCCCAATCATTTGTAGAGGGTAGTTGTGTTTTTGGCGATGATGGATGATAAATTTCTGGAACGAGGTAATTTTATCATCCAAGTCACTTGGCAGTTTCTGCGCGATCTTCGTTTTCTCTCGAAGTACAAGGCTGTGTTGCTTCATGAAGCGGATACACCAGCAGTTGGTTGCCTTAAAGTCTCTTGAATTTTCTTTATTTCAACCAGCCCACTTTAGTGCAAAAATACGGATCTGGGCACACGTGACAGTCAGGCCACTCTGCCGGTTTTCATTCACCCATGTCGCTACATCTTCTTCCAGTTTTGGCCACTTTGGTTGATTTTTTTAGGTTACATTTACTTGTTTTCGACATTTCTTTTAGCACGCACTCTGCTTACTTCCGTTCACGGACCTGTTTTTCATTCACACAGTAATGGCGACCGGCATTCATATTTGAGGTTTTAAAGGCTAGCTCTACAACTTTCAGTTTAAAAGCAGCATCATAATGCATTCTTTTTTTTTGCAGGTGTAGACATCTTTGGCTTTTGACAGTACAATGATAAACTCCCACTACATACCCCTGGTATTTATACCCTGGGTTAGTGATTTTAATTACTGAGTAAAAATTCTGGAATTTCATTGGTTACCTAATTACAGTGAGTGGAGCCAATAACAAATGACATATTGATTCCATCTCTGTCTCAATACGGCACGTTCTGCTTTACTACAGAACACCAATGATCACACACAACATGCATGCTGATGCTGAAACGAGACTAAGAAATCATTTTGAAGAAACTTGTCACTTCTTAAAAATGGCCTCGGCTTATTGGTCGGTAATAAGCAAAAACCCTCATTTTCAGAGCTGAAAATTGGCTTCGGCTTATTCAGCGAGTTGGCTTATTAACCGGAAAATACGGTAGTTATCCCTTATTTACTACTACCCAGACAGCCATCTATCCTTTGTGTAATTCTATATGACACCCTGTTATCTTGATGTATTTCCACATGGACACCTAGCTATCCTCAACGCACCTAGTTATCCTTGATACAATTATCTGTGTAAGTATCTGGTTATTCTTGATGTTCTTTTGCAAACTCATGCTGGACATACTCCTAAATAGCCACCTATTTATCCTTGGTGTACTTCTGCATGGGTAGCTGGTTTTCCTTGATGTGTATCTGCATGGATACCTAACTACCCTCAATTTACTTCTGCATAAATCCCTAGTCACCCTTGATGTTCCTCTGCATGAACAACTAATTATCCTTGACATACCTCTTCACAAACACCTAGGTGTCCTTCAAGTACATTTGCATGTACACCTATTACTGATATAGACCTGAATCAGCACCTAACTATCCAGGATGTACTTGTGTGTGAATATCAAGTTATCCTTAATGCACTTGTACATAGATACCAAGTTATTCTTGAGGTACTTTTGCATAGCCACCTAGCCATTCTTGATGCATTTCACTTCTGTATGTGGACCTAATTGTCTGTAATGCACTTCAGTGTGATATTCTACATATTTGTGAATTGGATAATAGTTTATTAACAATGTATTTTTATGTGGGTGCCTACATATCTTTGACAGTTGTGTTAAATTGATACGTGTATATCTACATCACTGCTAGGATGCCTATTAATTTGTACACACACTCACACATGAGCAACATTAACTGAAACATTCATAGACTGAATCACAACACCAAGTCTTATAGTGGTTTATCTAATTTGTATGTAATACAACACAATACACTGTAAAAACAAAAAATAGAAGTCTATATTTAACGAAGCATTAATTAACACAAAAAAACACCTGCACACATTTTTGAACTGCAAATCAGATAAGCACAATATTACCACAGAAAATGCCAACATACTAAGTTGGGAAACAAATGCAAAATAAAAAAAACCTACTTATACAAGAACTTAAACCAAAATTGAACCTATATACTAATATTAATTAATAGCCTGACATCTAACTGCAATGCCCCCTTACAGTCTCGCACCCATTTATTTTCTAGTATCTAAAATGCTTCCAGTAACAGTTAGTTGAATATTCTCTGTTAACATGAAAATGACCTAAAAATGTCAAAACACTGTTCTGTACTTTGTTTTAATTAAAGTTTTAATACCCACACCAGCCATCTTGAGAATACATTTTTACTTCAAGTAGGTTTCTCATCATCATGAATTAATACTTATCAAGACACTCACTTAGTTAAATACAAAACTGAGGCATATATCAGTCAAATTCAAAACTCAATAACATAACCTGTACAGGTACCACTTGTATTGTTTTAGTAGTACAAAAATATGTATTTTTTGTTTGTTTTTTAGAATTTTACACTTCATATATCACAGGAGCAAAAATCAATCTAGAACAGAAACCACATTCCTGTTGATTTCCTGAAATATACTGAAGTGTACAATTAATAATATTGGAAAGACCGGAAACTCAAAGAGCTAATAAGTCATATAAACACTGATAAATAAAACCTCAGAAACATCTTAATCTAAATGACAAAAACTGTTGACAAAATTTATTAAACAATCACTTTGAAGTAAGTGCTTCTGTCATGATCTGCATGAAACAATGAAACAGAGTCAGGACAGTAATAAGTTCCTTTTAACAAAATTGTTGTCTTTTGTGATAGAACTATTTTGTTTAAAGTACTTTCTCACAAACTATCACCATACCCATACAATGCATCAGAGTCAAGAAAAAAGGATTATGTACTATGCTTCATTGTTTAGTTACTCATTATTCTTTGTGACAATATGTGCTTAGCCTTTTTCTTCACCTATAAATATACCGGCAATTTATGATCGTATTTAAAAGAGATGTCTTTTGAGAAAAGTAACAAAGTTTGTACATTTATGATCTGTTGTTTTTGTGCAGAATAAACAAGTTGAAAGATGTTAAATAATTCTATCCCACCCCCCAAGAAAAAGAGAAAGTTAGAAAAATATCCTTTTTAAATGCTAGGGTTTTTTAAAACCCCTGTCAATTTCACTTGCATGTAGCTACCACTTATGTTTAGGTGACAGAGTAAACTGATAATTTATTTCACAATATTAATGTATGAATTGGACAGTAAACACATCTTCTCTAGATAACACTATTCATCACAGATGTAACAGTTATCAATGTAAAAATACAATACAACTAAAAATTCTAAAATTCACATGTGGTATCTATCACACATTCTAGATCAGTGGATTTTATTAGTAAGATATATGGGAAACTAAGAACACGTGGAAATTATAAAATAAAAACAATTACAAACATAAATTGTAATATCATCATTTGGCAACTGTACTTACTTTAATATGAGCTATATTATATTATCCTTTCTGTTAATTAGCACTGGTATTGGCATGTACTGTATTCTAAATTTTTTCAATTACCACTTGTGTCAAGATTGGAAATGATAAGTGTATGTACATAGTTCATATGGTTAGAACTTGTTTCTAAATTAAAAGTGCATTTAGTACTTATATGAAGGAAAGAGGTACCCTACTCAGTTCAGTCTATAAACACTTGTGTTTACCCATAAGGTGAGAAGTAATACACTCAGTTCACTTCATTAATGTTAAACTGAAGAAGTAACATGTTTTCAGTTTAGTGAATGAAACTAAACTCAATAAACAAAATAAAATAATCCAATCACAGAATACCTTTTAATAATTATGTAATAAATGAAAATTAAATTAATCATTTAAGTTAAATAATCATTGCTTATAACAAGAGGAAGGTAAAGAACAACTTATAAGCATAAAGAAAATTTTTATTGATGGTGGTACATACATGTTTTGATAGGATATTGGTCTGTTTTATTCAGATAATCAGTATCAAGAAATACATGATTTATATATTGTTACAAAGACACAGGAATTATATGTAATGGTAATTGTGTAAGCAAGTGACATGATGCAGGTTGAGGTCAAGCATGCTGACACTGTTTCCATTATGTTTAATCCCTGTGGATTTTGTCTTTGTAATGATATATAAACCTTGTACAGCTTTGTACTGATCATACCTGAAGAAGATAGAAACAATGTTCCATCAAAACAGCGGTATGTTGCAACATCAATAAAACTTTTCCTTATGCTTATAATTCATTATTTGCTTACCTGTTATTATTATATTAGAATAATATGCTTTCTTACTCAAGCATTGCTTATAAATCCTCCTCGATTCTCTACAAATTCCAATGCAATACTTTTTTTTATTTGGTAATGATTTGGTCTATTTGCTTCAGAAGAAGTAAAAATATTGAAATAACTTTAAAAGAATATGATAAACTTCTAGACATGGCATGACAAGTTTTCTGTAGAGAAGTGTGTGTCAGAAACAATTGTAATTAGTCACAAGGACTAAAAGACTATTTTATTATTAAGTTCTCTTCCATTTAACATTATGAGAATAATGCAAACTGCAGTTTTTAGTTCTAGTCCTCAATTAAACCATCTGGGCAAACGGTTGAGAATAAGTCTAAAGCCTTACATATCATGTAAAAATTTCACACTGAAACTTGAGTATGGATCTGAAGAAACAGTATTTAAACTCAACTTTAACAATTTGTATTCTGAAAAACTCATTATAAACAAGAAAACAAAACTGTTGAAAGTTATTTCTCAAGAAATAAATCCACACTTCACGGAAATTTGCAATTTTTATCAATCATAATTGTTTTTTTTAACCTAATGTAGCTTCCATTTCCTTTCAACAGTGAAAATCATATCTGAACATTGATTACTTCTATACATGTTTGTACACAAAACTATAGTCAGTGTTACAGGTTATTTTGTGTTTTAAGTTACTAAATAAGATATGTTATACTTTCAGTCTTAGATAATGTATGTATCAACTACTATCCTGAATGGCATACAAAAAGTGGATGTTATATTTCAAAACATATTTCTAATGAGTGAAATATACCTAACAACCAGAATGTTTTGTTACATTGCTTTTCATATTGTTCTTCTAAACAAATGTTCAACACCAAATATATTTATTTTACATAGGGAGTTTTTTTTTGCTTTTACATTCTAAAATCATAAAAAAAGAGTTGCCAGAAATAAAATAACAAAGCAGTGGATGCACCACTTATTAGGCCAAACATAGTCTTGTTAATGGTAATTATGAAAGTATTTGTCTAACCTAAACTGGCTTTGTTAATATTTTTCCCTTCAGTTTAGAACAACATTAATAATAGAAATAATATTCTGCAAAACTTATTGTCATCTGTAATGTGATGATAGAACACATAAATCATCCTTTTTTAGATTTCTCTTAGCAGAAATTGGTAAATGTAAGAAACAATAAATATTCCTGTTTAATGCACTACTAGAGAAACTTAAAGCTGTTCTAAATGACAAAATCTGTAAATTTAATAAAAGCTGGGCAGACAAAAAAAAACACAACAGGTTGGTTTTATGACTAACCCTGAATAATTAAAATCACAAAGTTGGCTCCTACAGTAAAAGAGATACATAGGGTCACAAAATACATCTCGCACAGCAAAGATAACCTTTAAAAACCATGGATTATTGGGTCTTTCTAAACAAAATTATCAATTTATTTTTAACCCACTGTACATTATCAAAAGCAGTTTAAAGTGAATTTTATGCAACTATTTTTAATAACTGAGTGGAACCTAATTCAGTAAAACAGTCAACTTTCTCCAAAGTCAGGATATTTTTATAGTAAAAAAAAACAAACACTGAATGAAATTTAAATAAATTGCCTAAGAAATACTCAATTTCTCTAGAACACTAAGTTTCTGCTTAGAAAAATCCTGTGTATGTAACTTGCAGAACCTCATCTCCTAAGATACTCAATTTAACATACAAGTTTCAATCAATATTTCAACTGAACTACACATCCTTGCAAGGGGAAGATAAACCAAACACACAAGATGAGAGCCCAAAACTTGAAATACTTCTCAGAAACTTGAACACGATACTGGTCAGTTCCTAGATATATCATTCAGTACTAGACAGCTGTATTTGAACTTGGAGATTGGCCTAAAAGTAATCATTAACAGAAAACTATCAGATTAACCCACACAAAGCTAAAAACATAGTAACTAATATCAAATAACTGACATCATAGAGCAAAAATTCATTACATATGATTTTTTTAAAAAATGTATTTTTTGGTATACATAACACATCTCACACACCTCATGAATTCTTCTTTAAGTCATTCCAAGCAAATTCATGTAAGACCTTAGAGATAACAGTCAAAGTACAAACGAGTCAGAACTAATTATTATTTACAACATTAGAGCACCT
Organism: Carcinoscorpius rotundicauda; assembly: GCA_011833715.1. Classification (NCBI taxonomy): domain Eukaryota; kingdom Metazoa; phylum Arthropoda; class Merostomata; order Xiphosura; family Limulidae; genus Carcinoscorpius; species Carcinoscorpius rotundicauda. Next base: position 27,654,527 of record CM022396.1, read on the forward strand.
AGCCTCCTCCTCTTGAAATGTACAGCTATCTTGAAACATACACATGTCAACACCAAAGAATATTTATAATTGATTACTATATCTTTGTCACTGTTTTATACTTGGTGAAAGAAGCTATACTTATACAACTAAATCTTACTTCTGTGTTTCCTTTTAACACAATACTGTTCACTCGGGCCCCAAATTCTCACAGTTCCATCATCAGAGGCACTTGCCAGCATGCTAGGATAGGTAGGATTCCAGGAGACACAGTTCACAGTCCTAGTGTGTCCTGTCAATACTGCAATTGGCATTTCTCTCTTCATGTGCCAGATGTATACCCTACTATCTAAAAAGAACAAAAGTGTAATCACCACTTAATCAGCACTTTAGTTTATTTTTATCAATTACATCATGACATACATTTTTTAAGTTTGCTTTGCTCTATCAGTGCTTTTGTGCTGAATTGTACTTATTTAAAAGTTATGTTAATTTTTTTCTATGACAAAACAAATTGATGTTAGGAACTAGAATACAGATGTATGTGCAGTCTACTGAAAAAGTTAATTTCAATGAAAGAAAACTTATTAGTACAGGAACATAACAGTGACAATATAATGCACAATACCACAAGACATAATATTCCTAAGTATTTTATTATAAAGGCATAAATATATCATTAAGCATTTTCTATATTTTAAATTAATACAATTGCTTCTTGTAAAATAAAAATTTTGTCTTTAGTTGACAAATTATATATAATTATTGGTGAACTCTCTCCAAAAAAGTGAGCACCTTTCAAGTGTCAAGTATATGTTTGCACATCAAATTTTACAATAATGTGAAAATAATAATTCTCTCTCTCTCTTTCATGACTTTCACTCAATAATATTTTGGAACTGACAATTTTTAATTTTTGCAATAATGATTTAGTGCAATTCATACAGAAAAATGAATACAAATCTTTGAACACAGATTTTTACACAACTCTGAAGAATGCTACTTCTCAATTTCTTTAGTATTTTTGCCTCTTTCAAAGATGAGGTTTACTTATAGTGGCTAAGGAACTAATATTCCTTGAAACTGTAATTAACAATGTTTTGTATATCAAGCAGTTTCCTTCTCTTTCACAGAGTTAATTTTGTACAGCTTACATTTCCATGGCAAGTTATCTGAAAAACCATTATTTTTTTTGTCAGTAGAATTTGATATTTTGTAAGTTGTTTTCTCTACTCTTACTCTACATGAGATTGGCTAACTTGAATGAACTTGTAACAAAAATATACTTCAAATTGGAACATGAAATTACTTTCACTTACTCCCACATAGCTTTAAACCCATAACCGTATAAATCTGCTTATACTTAATTTTTTTTGTTTTTTGTTTAAATCATGTTTAACTGATATGTATGCCATATAAGATGTAAATCAGTTGGAAAACATGTACTTCCATTCACCCTAACCTAACCTAAAAAGTGTCCAAAGAACACCGAGTAATCTCATGCAAAAAGAAGACAATGCCCCATAACTATTACAATTTTTTTGGGCTTTCTAACTATGTAGCTAAACTCAGTGATGGGTTTCCTGTGGAAATAAAGTTTGAATAATGTTAAAGTTTGGATTATTAGCTGTGTCTCATGCAAAATGTATTCTTATACCATGATAAGAAAAGATAACTCAGTAAAACATCACGATGTCAACAGAAAAAGATGCCTGTCATGAAAGTGTTAAAATACATAAGGTGGAAATCAAACTATATTACAATAGTTTTTTTAATTTACATAAAAGCTGAAAAGATTCAAACTCCCTTTCCTGGCTTCATTCCTGCACATACAATATTTAAATGATGTAGTTACCAAGTAAAATTAGAAAGATAATATAATGTAAAAAAAAACAAAAAACAAACCAGTAAACCTACATTTTATATTGATCTATATTTAACTCTTTTAACACATGCGTGGTCCCAGAAACATTTTTACTTGTGTACAGTTTTAATATTACAACTTTTAAAACATTATGTGCATTTTCACAATATTTGGCACAGTTTTAGTAAACATCACATGTTGTTTACATGTATACAAAAATTCAGATTTTTCAATAAAATATTTTTTTCACTACTCTAAGAGTAAAATTTTTTTATGTAAGGCTTAAAATTACTTCTTATTCTTTCAAAACTCAGAACCTTAATTTTTGTAGCTGCTAAAACCTCATTAGTAAATATGAAACTTTTTTATAGAAAAACTTTATATTTTATCTGTTATTACCTCAACCCTAACAATATATTTTATTCTTCAGCCAGAAGACAAATTATCAACATATAATGAAAAGTTGTAAAATCAAAAATAAAATGTTATCTTTTTCATTGTTTAAGATTTTAAATCACTTCTCGAGAGCTTCAACTACTAAGCATTGCACATTTATTTTTACATATGATGAAAAGTTGCAAAATCAGAAATAAAATGTTATCTTTTTTATTGTTTGTAAGATTTTAAAATACTTCTTTTGAGAGCTTCAACTACTTAGCGTTGCACATTTATTTTTATACGTATTTTACTGTCTATGATTGAAGTACGAATCCACCGAAAATGAAGCAATAATTCACTGACTGTTTCAGTGGACTGTTTGTAAAGGGGTAGCCAACTTGACCATTCCAATAACAGAATGTCTCACCTATTAGATTATATACTTCACAGCACTTACTATAAAATTTAATTTTAGTAATCACACTGCACTTAGAATCCATATAAACATTTATACCAACTACATGGTATAAACATGGAATTTATCAGTTTATGTATCCCAAGACATTTTTCAACAAGTATTCTCTCCATACCAATAAGACTGCATTTTGAATCTTTCAAAATGTTTATTATAAGGTTTCAGTGCTGATACAATAAATACTGCAATTCTTGGAATATTGGTAGTTCTTTTGGGATATTAGAAATTAGTGTTATGCTGTTTATGTGCAAAAAAATATTATTGGTTCACAAGGTTGTGAAATCCTAGTTCTCATTCAGCAGACTTATTCATTAACCAATAAACACTAACTTTGTCTCTTTCTCTATACTTTGTTGAAGAACAGACAAACTACAACTTGAAACATATTTCTTGCAACTGACTTTTCAGGTAGAAGTAAGTAATTATTATGTACAGTACATCTAGAATTTCTATTTATTAGTTTTAGTATATAGTTATTGACCAAAATACATTACAGCTGTTTCTGTATTTTAGCATAAAACAGGTTTCTTCTGAATTATAATACACATCATTTATAATAATGTTACACAAGAGAATACGGTTTAAAATATATACATGTGATGTTTTTTTATTCTAGAAACAGAAGCTAAAAGAGAACTTGAAAAGAAGAATCTTGATTTGAAAAAGATTCTCAATGAGGAGAAGATGCAATTTTTACTGCATGTATCTTTCTATTCAAGTGAAAGTAGTAGTCTGTCAGGGGAATCAGCAGTTGAAGAAGCTGTATTCAGATAGGCCACCTTTCTGAATAAAATTATTGATTCATTGAAACTTTTATTCACTGTAGAAACTTTAAAAATAATTGTAAAGGAAACAAATGAATTTGAAAACCACAGACACAAGCACAAAGCTCCACCACCCCAAAAAAATTAAGTGGACTGATGTTACATATATTTAGGTTTAACTTTAACAGTGGAACTGAAGCCTTATCCTTCTCTTTCTGACTGTTGGTCTACCTACCTTCGTTTCCATAATCCTTGGTTTATTAAAATATTTTAGCTATCCATTATTATTTACATTTCAATAACAATACTAATGCTCTTCCTGGAGCTGACCCTAACTATGATAATGTTTTCAAGATTAGACCTCTCATAGTAAACCATCTACTAAACTCTTTTGTTTCCCACCACTTTCCTAACAGAGAACTAATTACAGTTGAACAGATACAATGCAAAAAATGTAAAATTAGTTTCCTTTAATATTTATCAAAGAAATCTGTCAAGTGTGGATTCAAGTTATAAGTCCTGGCAAATACTGTGAGTGGATCTTGTCTGATGGAAAAGAGGGACAAATGCCATCTAAAAGTTTAGGAGACAACATTGTGATGGAACTAATGAATGAATACTATGAATGACGAGGACAACTTTTACATTTCCCCTCACACAAAAAAGCTGATTCTATATTTATGTCAGTTTTCTTCCTTTGTTTACATTTTTTCTTCAAATATTTTAATATTTGTGTTTCAAAGCACAAAGTGGTTAAATTTTTACTGAACTATTTTGTAAAGTTTTTCTTTTGTTATTCGTACAGTAGTTATCCTCCTTTTCATCTACCAAAATCAGTTTGCAATGTCTAAAATGTTTGTAGTAAAATATCTATGTAAACTAATTTACTGACACAGTCTTTTAAGTATGTTTTTTCCATTCTTGATCCTTTGATTCTGGTTGTTCCTTGTCACTCAAAATTCATTTTCTCCATTCCCACCTCAACTTCTTCCCTCCAAACCTTGGAGCAGAGAGTGATGAGCACGGAGAAAGATTCCACCAAGACATTACGAAGATGGAGAGCAACTACCAAGCCAAGTGGAACCCCAGCATGATGGGAGACTTCTGCTGGATGCTCTTGCATGACATCCCGGAGGCAAAATACACCAAATCATCTAAGAAAACACACTTCTAACTGTCTGCAGTATTATGAATTGCGTACAATGTGACATCCAAGTATATTTATTCCGTCAATGTTCTTTATCTATCCTGTTTTATCTGTAATAAGCTGCTGCAACTGTTGAAATAAGCACATATATACTCTGTATATACTAAAATGAGACTATTTAAAAGCCAGAAAAGTAGAAGTGATAGAGCAAAACTGTTTATAAATTTGAATTCAGCACACCCAAATTAGTAAAAAAACACCTATTCACATTCTTGCCTCAGACAAAAAATACTTTTTTGTAAACCAGTGCAATCATAGCAATATGGACAGTGATAGTATGGTGAGACTCCAAATTAATTTTAATACAAAATACCCAATCTCTGTATTTAGAAAGTATACCAAGTTTTGTGTAATCTGATTAGGTATTTTCACCATAAGAATGTAAAGACCAGCAAATGTGCCCTGTGGCCTCTCCTACCTTCACTTCCACTAGCAACGAAAACTTGACTTGTCCCTCCAAAACATGAATGAATTAAATAATAGCCTTGAGTAATTCCTTGAAATTTTCTTATGAGAACTTTGTCTTCCAGATCCCACAAGTGAACACCCTAAAGAAACAAAACATATTAAGATTAAATAACTGCTTCAGATATTTTACTGAACTTTCTTATTACAATTTTGTCTTCTAAAACTTCAGAGTGAGTTCAAAGAATACCATCATACAAGTAAAACTTGAATAGACTAAATAATTTTACTCAGTTCTATATACCTAAAACTCCAACACTGTAAAACAAAAATAACATTTGATTCAAGCAAGAGGCATAAGGGTTCTTTGAGACTTGTATTTAATAGTTTTTTTATATTCTAAAGTCAAAATCATTTCACACAAACATGTTATATGTAAGGCTTCCCAAATATAATAATGATGATACACGATGAAAACATTTATATTGTCTTTATTATGCAATCAGAATAATGTTTTACGAATGTACTTCACATTAAATTAATGAAGTGTTTAATACTTTAGCTACTGATAATTTTATCTATGAGCTTCTATAGACACTATGAAAACATCAAACTGCAGAAATTTTTGCTTGTTCTCACTCACCTGAGTAGCTACATTTAATATGGCGAGTCTTCCTGTGTCATCACATGTAAAAGACATTATCTCATGGTCCTCTTGAATTCTATAAAGTTAAACACTGATATAATATTAACTTATCAAACAAATTTACTAATTACAATCTTATTCATAGTTACTATAGAAAGTTAGGTTACATGTTAGTTTCTATCTAGTATTGCTATTAAACCTATGTGGAAAAGTGGGAGTCAAAATGTGCATTCTACAGTCTTCTGCACAGTGACATTGAATATGATATTATGTATTTGATGTCAGCTATTCATTTAACCCTAAATTACTAATTTAGTGATGGTCGGTGATATAGGAGAATAAATACTTAATACAGGATACAGGGATAATGAAAAAATTGTAAATATGCATTTCAGAGATTCTAGAGATCATGCAAATACAATATTTAAGCTGTGTGATGAATAAAAATACTTTTGTTCATTACCTGAACATCACCTTGCACTGCACCTTGTCAGAGTGTGTGTCAGACTGACATTGTCAATTCACAGACATATCTTGGGTACAAATACTTTTATTGTACGTCTGACCTTTTGCTTACAAATTTGTACATTTGATTAAAAGCTTGCCACATCCTGTGTACATATGTTCAGTAAATTCAGAATTGCATTCAGTGTTCCTTCTTCAATGTAGGATCAGCCCAAAATACTTGATTGATTTATTTTTGTTTATTTTAAATTTCATGTAAAGCTATAAAAGGGCTATCCGTGGTAGCCATCCCTAATTTAGCTGTGGAAGACTAGAGGAAAAGCAGCTAGTTATCACCACCCAGTGCCAAATCTTGGGCTACTTTTTACCAATGAATAGTAGGTTTGACCATAACATTATAAGCCCCCACTGTTGAAAGGGGAAGATTGTTTGGTGCAAGATACTTGGTTAAATATCATAAATATTTGCATTAATTATATGAGTAACTTTTAGATAAACTATATGCAAATGTAATTTCTTCTCATCAAGTGCGCTTTCATGACACAAATCTCAGCAGACAAGTCCTCAAATCCAAGTAAAAAATAATAAACTTTAATTTTTAACCTATAAAAATTAGCTTTTGTTTTAAATTTGAGAATACTGGACAGAAACAAAGAGTTATCTGAAATAGGTTAGTGTTCTCAGGAACAACTATTACATGTAGATCTACAAATTTTAAGTTCCATCTGCATTTCGCTTCAACATAACATTGTTCACAATGATTCTTGTGACATTGCAACAGAAATGTTTTCTTTTACAGTTTCACAGAATTCACCACAAAATAAATTAGCTTAGATGTGACACAATTTACACTGACAGGGAAAACAAAGAAAATATGATAAGCAAGCCAAAGCAATGCAGAAAACATTTAAATACTACTATGGTGAATAGTTGATGAGAAATTAAAACTGTTGGTGTTTTTAGGTTTTGTGTAAAATAATATAATGAAAAATCTCTTTTCTAAGTACTGGAGGTTCCTAGGACTCGTAGAAATCACAGACAAGAGTAAACATTGAAAATTCTTGATGTTAATGATGATTTTCTATTGTTATCACTAGTCATCTTTATGTTTCCTTTAGTTTTTGTGAATAAAACAGCTACAAAGCTTTAAATTCTTCAATAAATTTACAAATATTTGAAATCTCACAACAGAAAGAATTCTTCAATTCATAACAACAAAAAACATTTGTGATTTATATGATATTGATAAAATTCAGAGAAGCAATTAAAAGCTAAAGATACACAAAACAACCACACTTAGAATGACACTATAATGTTCAAGCTCAGCAATAATGTATTTTCAGCTGACTGAGAATGTATTTCATTGATCCATAAATGGTCATCACAGCTAGAGGTCAAAGTGTGTAATATTCTTTTCAATTAAAATAAGCATCATTGATTTAATTCTTAAAATTTGTTTAACATTCATGCAGAATTAACATTAAATTTGTTTGTACAAATTAATTCTTTTGTTACAGGATCAGCCATGATCATCACCCTAAATTCACCTTTATAGTTTTCATACTATACCTTCTAATATATTTTGAGTATCATCATAAAATTTTGCAAGCTTACAGTCAGCATTAAGAGATTTTTGTACATGAAATATTAGGATTTTTTAATAAAGCATTTTTACTAAAAATGTTTCCATGAATACATGGAGTTAAAGTATTGACTGCTTCAAGTACCGAGGGATTTTCATGTTAAGGTTAAAAGTACTCTTCTTCAAATGAAAACTCTCAAATGACATTTGTGTAATCTCTAAAACCTTCTAAATAAATTTCATACTTTTTTCAGTGAAACTTTATATTTTATCTGTTACTTTCTGTAAACCAACTAAATGGAATTTGTCAATTTGAATGACCTCACAACTTCTGTAAAAGATATAAAATAAATCTAAATTAACCCTTTTTTATTTTCTAAAATGATTGGAACTTGTAACAAAATACTACATCTATCTTAATTGGCTTAAAACTTTTAACAATATGCATCTGCCTCTACTTAAATAATCCTACTATACAAGCTGTAAATCACTTGGCAAACACGTAGCTCATGTTGCCCTTTCCAATTATGTAAAGGCAGAGGTTACTTGTGAGCATACTTTGTGAAAAGTTGTTGTTATTTTTCCTTCATTTCATTTAATAAGTAACTAATTTTTACAATTTAGTTACTTTTATAATAATAAATAAAGAACAATCACAAAAGAAAAGAAATATATTAATTTCCTGGATCTTTGTTTTTGCTGTTGACTCTCAATGAAACTTAACCTTACTTTTTTTATAGCAATAGTACCACTGCACCAAATAAAGCAACTAAAATCATGGAATAATAACACGCAAAAAAGCAGACAATGTCCTATAACTATCACGATTTTTTCAGCTTTCTAAGTATGTGACAAGAGCCCTAAAGATTCAGCTAAGATCATCAATGTGTTTTTTTCCCATGCAAATAATGTTTGAACTAGAAATGAAATAGATAACTATTTACACAGAAAACACAGTAATATAACAAGTCATTTAATATATTATAACCTGGACTTTTATAGATAATAAGTTATAAAGTATTAATCAGGGAGAACTATTGGCATTTTCTAAATGACAGAATGTTACAGGTAGGCATAGCAGAATAGATCCAACTTTCTTGTTTATGGCTTTATAATCAAACATGGTTGAAGGCAATGATAACATTCCAATGAATAATTTATGTTTAACTTATGGTGGTATATAAATTAAAGAAGGGACACCTTAAGAGTAAATGTAACAATTCTCATCCTCAGGGAAATTAAGAAATTTTTTTTTAAATATTGCCTTATAAAAATAATAACTTAAAACTAATATAATAATAAAATTTGGATTACTAATTACATTTTGTTGCAAAGGTTATGTATATAACATGCTAACAAACTACTTTAACTTTTTCAGTATAGGGCCAGTCCTCATAACCATTTTGTCCTTGTAATTTTTATTCAATTACTTTTAAATTAGTAAGCATGACATTTCACAGATTATCAGTAAATATTACAAGCTGGCTTTCATATGTAAATTTATTTATTTTTTTAAGTCTTAAGAAAATTACTAAGAGGACATTCTGAGCCTTCGACTGGTTATTTATGTCATATATAAGGGGAAATTTTTGACAATGGAAAGAGGTGAATAGAGGCCATTGTGTTCGATTTCTAAATCTAGTGATAGGTCAGCAAAAATTAAAGATAAAGGTTTTTATTTTATATTATACAGGGTGTTCGGAAAGTCATCGTGCACTTATATATTTATTAACAGACATGTTTCAATACAGAATACAGGAGGTAAATATGAATGAGAATTACAAAAAGTGATCAGTGTTGAAAGTGATCATGGTTGGCATCAATACAGGCTTGGATCCTTCTTATTTTGTTTCTAAACACCGCGATCAGTTACTGGCTTGAAATAGACTGAATGAATGCTGTTATCGCTGCTTTCAAAACTGCACGGTGACTTTCTGAACATCTTGTAGATTGTCAATATTGGTAGTTTTAATTTCTAATTCAAACAAATTATAGATTTTGTAAATTTGCCATCACAATCATCTAATTTGAACCAACATTGCATTCAACATACCACGTGACACATAAAAATCGATGTTTAGGTGTTTTAATATTTACTTTTGAATTAAAACATTAATAATGTATAATATTAAAATTTGAATTTTAATATACTGTTTGATACCAAATGTAAGGATGTAAATTAAAAATATCATAGTTCAATAAAAGTTTGAGTACACATCAACAAACACAATGATATAGCCTTTTACCTATTTGTACTCATTTAAAGTTTATTTAGGTTTAATATTTCTAACTTCTTACATGTTTCATGCATCTTTGTGAAATTTTGTAAGCTTCAGAAAACATTAAGGATCTGAGGATAAAAAAATCAGAATTTTTAATAAAGTATTTTCACTAACCATTTCTTAACGAATGTATAGAGTCAAAGTGTTGACTGTTCCAAGTACAAAGTGAATTTAATATTAAGGTTAAAAATAAGTTACTTTATCTGAAAAATCTCATGGTTGTTTCTACTTAAATTTTATTGTTTCATTGCCATTTGAACAGTGTCTAACTGATATTCCAACCATAAAGTTTGTAATATACTTGGGGAATGTGTAGTTGACATTACTCTGTCAAACCAGGTAACAACTGAGTTACTTGTGAGTTGCTCATTAGCACACTTGAAAAATTATCATCATCTATTTTTATCTGTTCTAATTTAAAAATTTCCTGATTTCTAAATTTTAGCTCCTTTTATAATAATAAATAAAAAGAATCAACATAAAGGGCAAAAAATAAAATACCTTATCTTCTTTTTATTTTTTTGATGTTGACTGTTTCTGACACTTTACTCTTAATATTTATGGTATGACTGCACTAAAAACGTTTTTAATTTAATTAAATAATGCAGAAAAAGATCACAGAACAACCACATACACAATTTTTCTGGCTTTCTAACTAAATTTCTAACTGAAAGATTCACTAAATATTAATCTAAGCTCATTGATGTGTTTGAATTGGAAGCAAAATAAATAATTCTGTTCAGAAAACAATGTCATATAACACATCATTTGACAGAGTGAGAAGAGGAGAAAGTCTCACTTTTCTATTGTATGGCTCTGTAACTAAATAAAACTGAAGGCTATAAAAAAATGCTTCACTTCAATGATGAGAACATTATAATGAATAATGCATGTCAAATGTTATACTTCTTGAAGGAGTGGTAAATAAGCTAGAAAAGATGGGTGCAAAGAAAGAAAATTTCACAATATTTACACAAAAAGATTTTTTTTCTTTTTTACATTGTGCCAAATAAAATTAAGAACCAAAATCTCACATACTGTTAAAATTTGCATTGTTATCTACATTTTTATATTATATATCATGCTAATAAAGTAGTTTAAATTTTGAATGTAACTCACTAAAATTTCATGACATGGGCAAGATGCCCATCATAAAAGTGTTACTGAAAATGTGGTAATAAAGCATTTCAAAATAACACTAAGATTCAAAATTAATTACTGAAGTTCTTACGGTCATAAAATCACAAGAGTCAGGAATTTGTTGGAGTTGAAGCAACTCCAAAGTGTGCCTTAGACTTCCATGCAGTCACAACACCCCGTGAAAACTGCTTATTGTGAAATTTGGTTCACTTACAAAATATTACAATATGTATGACCACAAGATGTAGAATGTAACCCTCTAAATTGGTTGTCTAGCACATTGCAGCCCTTAACGTGGAAAACTTGGTGCTGCCCCTGAAAACAACCAACTAACATTCTAATAGCCTTTCAGATAATATACTTCTGTAACAGTATTTAAAAATGACTTTGAAAGAACTGACACACTTTTGCACAAAACAGCAATTTAAAATGTCAAAATGTATGCACACTCAACATGAAGCAGATTTGCTACATTGTTTTACTATGCTACTCATCACATTAGATAAGATGAAAAAAATAAAAGGGTATGTAATTTTATTGGGCCCGGCATGGGTAGGCAGGTTAAGGCATTCAACTCGTAATCTGAGAGTTGTGGGTTCTAATACCTGTTGCACCAAACATTCTTGCCCTTTATAATGCGACTGTGAATCCCACTATTTGTTGTTCAAGAGTTGACATTGGGTGGTGCTAACCAGTTGCTTTCCCTCTAGTCTTACACTGCTAAATTAAGGACGGTTAGTGCAAATAGCCCTCGTGTAACATTGCACGAAATTCAAAAATAAAACAAACACATTTTTATTACACCTGTAGCCTTACAGACTCTGCTACCCTACAGCTGTTTATTATTTAAAATGAACTAACAATTATATATTGTTTAAAAAAACTTTTCATGTTTAATCAGTTTGTAATTCAAACAACTTTATTCGTTCACTTCAGTTTGAATGATTTTCAAATGGAAGATTACTAGTTGACACTTTAAGACAATTATAACTAAGTAAAACTTACATATTAAAATCTGTAAGATCTTCAAAGTTGTATCCCCTAATTCTATAATGTGTATCTGCAGCAAGAACTGTTTTACCATCATTACGATACTGTAAGCATTGTACTCGGACACCTTCCCATGAGTCCAAGACATTTCCATCTAAATCCTTCATCATAAGAAAGAAACACATATCAATTATTTAAAGCAGAATGTCAAAATTTTTATTTCTACCCAAAATAACTATACATAGACCACACAAATGGAGAAAAGGCCAGTCTCATCTGTTTACCACAATATAGAAGTTTGATTAAAATATAAAACAGAGTTCAGAAATTGTAAAACAGCTGTAACAATTATGAAAAAAATCACCTACTAACTAAAGGTGTGAAAAATGATCACAAAAAATTCCACTTTGTACTTCAAACACATTTCAGATTACATCACAAGGTACCAGTGCTGTTTAAACAAACTTTGATGTGACAAAGTATGATGTGACAAACAATATATGAACATAATACTTCCATACACGAAATACACATTGGTGAAATAATTATACTGAGTTATATATACACACACATTTCTACAAACAAGTATATACAAGAAAATAAAAAAATCTTGAGATATCTAATATTAATCCTTCTGAAATGCTGCAAACAAGACAGTAGAGATGGCATTTGCATCTCTCTTACATAACAGCACAGACACACACACACACACAAATAGGATAAATTGAACTTGTTTGTGATTGATTAGTCACATATATATTGCTTTTGTTCTTACTCCTCCTATTATGTAGGAATAATGCAAGTGCCATCCCTGCTATCTTGTTTGTATTATTTTTGAAGGATTAAGATTAGCCATTCTTAAATTTACTTCTTTTTCTCTTTTTATAAAGTCTTTGTTTTCTTTACTTGTTTGCTTGTTGTTGTTTTTTAATACAATGTTTCAACAGACATGGGAAGGTTGTATTTATAACCAAGTTCTAAATATGATGAGGTTCCAAGAATAATATTTATTGTTTATTTATTATTTGGTTGGTAATTACTAATTCACACTGTATGTACACTTTTCAAAGAAACACCATATTTCTGTAAGAAAGCTAAATGCAAGGGGTGATGATAATATCACTCACAATAAAATTATGATTTTTAAAATCCTTAATAGTTATTAATAATAACTGAAAAGTAGGTACTCAATTTGAAATTGTCACTAGATAGAAATCGGTTGACACAATTGTTTTGGTTTTTAAATTATCATATAATAAAACAGAAGTAGAAGAACAAGAAATTTACACATTTTACTATGATATTTACAGACCCCCTGAATATGTGACTCAATCATCACATATATATGGTTATAAAAGTAAACACTGTACATTATAATAAAATTGATATCCTATTGTGAAAATATTTAAAACAATTTTGATGAACAATTCAGGCCACCTCTACATAGGCTGTGCTACTACTTGCCTGATATTTGTGTTTATATATATATATATGCAAATTATCTCAAAAGGTTATACAATTCCATACATATATATATGTTGAAAAACATCATACACTGATACTCTGATACTAAAATAAAATACTTTACACATTGATAAAACTGGCCCCTTGTTCCTCCAGTAACAAATTTCTTGCTGTCTTTATGCCAAGCACATGATGTGAGAGAATCCTCTGGCGAATTGTTCATTTTGACACGCAGGTTACCAGTCTGTAATAATAACTGCATTACAACATCATAGAAACCTGATTGTTCATCTTCACAACAAATAATTTAAAAAGTTTCTTGGTCTATCAAGACTTTGAGAAATCATCAAAGTTGCACATAGTAACTTAACCAATCACAGAATTTTAATACCAATGTCTTTTAACAACACTGCTTCAAGAAACTAGGTTTTATAATTCCTGGTCTATTTTACAGGTAGTTGCAAATATCAAGTTTTTAGAGTAATTTGTAAATATTAAGCCATTCACAAAAATACTGTAAACATTTCAAGCACAAGATCCTCACCTCAACGTTCCATATCCACAAGTCTGAGCAATCATCCCTTCCACAAGCTACAAGGTAATTGTCATCAGGACTCCAGGACAGATAGGAAAGTCCATAAGAATGACCTTCTAATGTTTTTCTATGTCTCAGCTCTAAAGTAACCTACGAATAAAGAATATATTTTCAGTTTTATCTGTCACATTAAACCATCTAATCACACAACCATTACTGGAAAGTCTGCAATATCCAAACATATAATAATACCATCCCTGAAAAAACAACAAAACATATCATATAAACTCACAGCAATCTCTAAAGTTAACATTTTTCATTATATGAAAATGTACTATTGATACATGCCTTCATACACAATTTTGTTCCTCAGCTTTTCTGTGTATTTTGACAAAGAGCCTTGTGAAACTCTCACTTAATTTTACATAACGTTTTGCCACTGCATCATGAAATCATCATGCAGTAAAAGCCCTCCACCAATAAGAGGGTGACACATCTCCATGCACACAAACTCCTCTATGCATTTGCAATTTCAAATCTTCATTCTCAAACAAGGCAAGTAAGAAATGTGCAAAAGAAGTGGGAGGATTGGTGGAAACATGTTAAAAGGTAAATATCTATCAAAAACATATTTTCAGGTAAGGAAAATGTTAATTTTTGAAACGACTATTCACCTATAATTCCACACTGAGATGGTGAATAGACTGGTACAAAAATTACCTAGATGACCCACCCCCCTTCAGAAAAACTCTATGATCACCTCCTCTACAATTAGTTTCTACATGCCCCATACCAGATGCAGAAGGAGGGTACTGTATGAAATTAATTCATTATAGATACTTATATACATCTCTATTTGACTCTAAATACCTGTAGACATCTTGCCAACAGCAGGAGTAGACTATCTGAGAAATACACTACACAGCCAAGTAAGTGGACACCTGACCATCACATCCATAAGTACTTGTTGAACATCTCATTCCAAAAGCATGGGCATTAATATGGAGTTGGCCCCCATTTGCTTCTATAACAGCTTCCACTGTTCCAAAAAGGCTTTTCATTAGATTTTGGAACATGGCTGCAGGAACTTGCTTCTATTCAGCCACAAGAGCATTAGTGAGGTCAGGTGAGAAGGCCTGGCTTGCAGTCGGTGTTCCATTGGTGTTTGATGGGGTTGAGGTTAGTACTCTCTGCAGGCCAGTCAAGTTCTTCCATACCAACCTTGGTAAACCATGTCTTTATGGACCTCACTTTGTGCATGGGGGCATTATCATGCTGAAACAAAAATAAGCCTTCCCCAAACTGTTGCCACAAATTGGAAGCACACAATTCTCTAGAATCTCATTGTTGTATGCTGTAGCATTAAAGTTTCCCTTCACTGGAACTAAAGACCCTAGCCCAAACCATGAAAACCAGTTCCAGAACATTGTTTCTCCTCCACAAAACTTTACAGTTGGCACTATGCATTCAGCCAGGTAGCATTTTCCTGACATTCCCCAAACCCAGATTTGTCTGTCAGACTGCTAGGTAGTGAAGCATGTTTCATCACTCCAGAGGACACATTTCCACTGCTCTACAGTCCAATGGCAGTATGTTTTATACCACTTCAGCCAATGCTTGGCATTCCACATGGTAATCTTAGGCTAATATGCGAGAACCCCAAGAAAGAAGGCATGCCTCAAATAAAGAAGTTCCAGAGGGAAGCCAGAGTTATGAAAGGGGAAAAAGCTTTTCACTTAGAGAAAGAACAACAGTGTAAAATATAAGCCATAGTTTTCAGGCAAAAAAGACAGACTGAACTCAGTTGAAATGAGAGAAGAAGGAAATGTTCAAAAATACCTAACACTGAATAAGTGTGATAAAGGACCCAGATCCTATGACAAGTCCCATCCAACAAATAGCTACTGTAAAAGAAGGAAGGTAGAAAAAATTGAAACACCCAAGAATGGGTTAACAAATATAAACAGTCATAAAAAGAAACACCAGTTTCTTGGGTAGTGAATATGACAAGTGAATGCCCACATGATAACAATGAATATGAGAGGAACCATCATTGAATTAAAAAATAAACAGGTGGGATAGAGAAAACAAAGAGGGAGCAGGTCAAGAAATGTGTAGAAAGGTATCTGACACGCTGACCATTGCAGATTGCAGATGGGTGAAAAAGACCACAGCTGTGTTTGAGAGAAGCGAAAAAAGCAAAGAGAGGAAGAGTGAGAAAAGAAACCAAGATGAGGAAATGGAAAATTACTATTGGAAAAATATAAGGCCAACACCAAAAGGAAACATACATGCAAAATTAGAAGTGTGATAGTCACTGGTCAAAAAAGGGGCAACTCAAGACTGCTAATAGAAGGAAGAAAAAAAAAAAAAGGCAGGATGGCTTGGAATCCAAATTGAAAATGTGAGAAGAAGATTGATCTAGACAAGGAATATAAGTAAAGGACAAGGTCAGGAAAGGTCAAAAACCTGGGAAGAAGATGAGAACAGCAGTTGTATATTGCCAGAGCACATTACTAAAGAGAAAAGAACACCAAATAATATGCAAATGAGAAGAGTTTATTGACTGACTGATTTAGTGTTTAATGGCACAAAGCAGCTAGGCTATCTGCAACAAACATCTAATAAAAAAGTAAAAGTAAATTAAATGCAGTAAAATACATAAAAGGAAATGAAGGTAAAACAAAACATCATTGAAAAACAGAAAAAGCATAAAACCAATGGTGACATTTAGTCTACAATGTTAAGAGAGAAAGCAGAGTAAGAGAAGTTGTAAAGGACTTTCTCTAGCAAAATGGTAATGATCATAACTTGCCAGGAAGACTAACAGGTAAGTACAAGAACCACCGTCAGTCACCTGAAGTTGGCCTTTCCACTCCTGGTTTCAGGTTATGTTGTTATAACAGCCATTATCAAAAGGTAAAATAAGAAAAGTGTTAAAAGACATATAGCAAAATCGTAATAATGATTAGCCAAATGTCTGGTAAAAAGGTAAAAGTAAAGTGAATGTAGTAAAAGTCATAAAAGGAAACAAAGTTACAAACAAAACAGCAATTAAAAATAGAAAATGGCACAAAACTAATGTTGACATCTAGTCTACAAAGTTGTAAAGGACTTCCTGTAGCAAAATGGTAATGATCATAACCCACCAGAAAGACTAACAGGTAAGTACAAGAACCACCGTAAGTTACCTGAGTTGGTCTTTCCAGTCCTGGTTCTGGGCTATGTGCCATTATGGCCCGTACCAAAAGGTAACGTAATAAAAGTATTAAAAGACATGCAGCAAAATTATAATAACAACTCGCCAGGACAACTAACTGGTAGTTCACACAGCAGCATTAGTCACCTGAAGTTGGCCTGTCCAGTCCTGGTGTCGAGTTATTTAATGTTCTGGCCATTTTCCAATGTCAAATTGAACTAGAGAGATTGAGATCCTAAAAAGGGAACCACAATTAAAAAGGTGTAATGAATAAATATCAAACACTTAAATGAAGTTAAAAAGTTTAATGGCCATTAAAAAACTAAAAACTTTATCAAGGTGGACCAATAACACTGTTCAATGTTACAGACAAACCCTGGGAAAAAACGTTTAAAACTGTGCCATCGTTGAGAATCGTAACGATGGCAAGAAAGTAAAATGTGGCTTACAGTAATTTGAGTGTTACACAAACTACATACTGTTGCATCAGCTCCAGATAAAAGAAAACTGTGACCAATGCGTAGTCTAGTTAGAACAATTTCCTCCTTTAGAACCTTACAGAAGCTAGATGGCCAAAGCTCAATATAGTGTTTTATTTGAAAAAACTTATTGTCACGTTGCTCACTCCAAGTGGACTGCCAGCTAGCAAAGAGCTGAGCCTTGAATACAGAACCATAGTCCATGTATGGAATAGGCACAGTGGTGATAGTGCCAGAGCAGATGGATTTAGCTGCCGTGTATGTGGCCTGGTATCCAGAAAAACTGGATAGAAGTAGAAGTTAATGAGAAATGGGCCAGTCAGTTTTGAATATCAGTGAGAACAGGGTGTGAGCCAACGTGAAGTGATTCCAAGGCCAGTAGAGAACTAAGGGAGTCAGTATAAATAGTGCAGTCAAAGTACTGCTCAGCTTCAATATGATCCAGGGCAAGAGATATGGCATACAGTTCATACACAGAAGTTATAGAGGGGATTCTACATGCAACCACTGAACCACAACAAACTATGGCAGAGCCAACAGAACTACCTGATTTGGAACCATCCGTAAAAATTGGAATGGAAAGATTGTTCGAAAGATGTTCAGTAAAGAAAAGACTGTACTTCCAATCGGGAGTATGTGCCTTTTTTAGATGACTTAAAGAAAGGTCACATTTAGGAGCTGTAATAAGCCATGGGGGGATGGGCTAATTAGTGGATTCTGCAATGCTATCCAAGGACAGACCCAATTCATGCAATAGCGCCTTGATGCGAAGGCCAAAAGGGGCAATGGCAGATCATCTCTTTTGATAAAGTAAGGCCCAATGAGGAAGGAAAACGCATCCCCAAGTGGGATGCTTTGGTAAGGAATGAAGTTTCAAAGAATACAGTAAATACAGTTGCAAACGGTGAAGGTGCAGAGAAGGTTCGTGAGATTCCATGTATAAGCTCTGAATAGGGTCCAGTATCTTTAAGGGTGAGGGTCTGGCAGAGCCATAGACCATTGATCCATAGTTGAGTTTTGAATGAATAAGAGCATGATATATCCTTAACATAGAACATCAATCTGCTCCCCAACTGGCGGTAGAGAGAACACCGAGGATGTTCAGTGCTCTTGTGCATTTGGCCCGTAGCTGCTTCAAGTGTGGTATAAAGGTCAGCTTAGGTCAAAGATAAGACCCAAGAACTTGGTTTAAGGGACCACTGGCAGCAAATCTTCACCAATACGGATTTCAAGATCTGGGTGAATACCTCATTGGCAGAAAAATTTTAGTTTTAGAGAGAGAAAAATTTAGCTGTTTGTCATAGTCCACTTCAGTACACGATTGAGGGCAGTTTGTAGTTGCCACTCAATATATCTCATGTTCGATGACTGACACGCAATGTGAAAGTCATTGACATAAAGCCCATTTGCAACAGTGAAAGGAAGTTGTTTAGTGAAGGCATTTATCTTTATACTGAAAAGTGTGACACTCAAAACACAGCCCTGAGGGACCCCAAGTTCCTGTACAAAAAAACAGGAAAGTGTACAAACAACACTAACTTGGAATCTCCTGTCTATTAAAAATTTTTTAAAGATTCCTTCTGGTTTTGACGTGTTACCCACCTAGCATGTGCATGGGCCCATTGGAAACCGATGCAGTTTGAAAGTATGGGATATCTACGGAAAGTATCCCAGGCCCATTTTTTAGCCTTCCATGCCAAGTGGCAAGCAGTATTCCATCATGAACAAGGATATTGTGAAAATGTGTTGAGGTTTTAGAAATACACTGAGCAACTGCTTGTATAATATAGTCAGTTACCGCTGCCACACAGTCGTCTATTGATGGTTGATTCACGATGGCATGATCAAGTTCATGCGAGAACAATGAAAGGGACCAGTGTGCCTGATCCAGCTTCCACCGGGGCACACAGGTAGGGTAGCATCAATGTGGGTACAGCCATAACCTGCAAATTAGATAACTTGCCTTGATGATGATTTAAATGTCAAAACGAGAATATGTGTTGGCAGTGTAACTCCGTCTTTGCGAGTGGAGATGTGCCTCACTGCAGAAACTCCTTGAGTGGAAAGATCAGCGAGAATCTCTGACTCGAGTAGTATGAGGGGTAACCTCAATAGGTACATCCCCAATTGTCTTTGAATTCAAGAAGAGTTCACTGTGTTGGGATGTGGATGTTTCAACCAATATGTCTCCAGATCAAAGCTTTTTTACTAATTTTGTAGAGCCAGAAAATCCCTCTAGTCCGTTCTGAATAAAAATGGGGAAATTTGCCCTAAAAGTTTTTCTGAAAGAGAATGTAATATAAGAAAATGGGGTACAGGTGTTACAGATGTTGAAGATTGCTGCTCAGCAATCAAGATGTGGTCGTTTACTTATTGACTGTTTTTCACTACTTTATTTAAATTTTTTTGTTGAAGGATCCATAAAAAAAAAAAGAAAAATTTCAGTACCCACTGATCCCACCCACCATGGAGCTCTACGAGAAGATACAGTACAATGTCATGAAAGGACATTGCAGCAACGCCAGGGTTTTGTGAGCACTATACCCAAACACCAGCATCAAACACAATGTTCACAACAACCACTGAAAACTTCCAACAGTGGTACTTGGTTGACTCTAGCCCAAGTAGACCAGCTGACTGATCCAAGGGAGACCACCCAGAGGCTGCCCATCTACAGGAATTCAAGGCCAAAGTGGTGTGTTAGGGTTAGACTCCTCAACCACCAGGATCCTCTCCTCCCCTTCACAGGTCACCATGCATGGCAAACACATGGGTGGATGTTTAGATCCCAGAGAAGGTAAACTGAAAGATCAGAACCTTCCTTGGGAGGTCCCCTCACCACATACAAGAATCAACACCGAGGGGTCACAAGAAGAGAAATGTAACTTAACCCAAAGAGACTTGACAACAGGGAAAAAAGTACAGAGGGGTAGAACAGAATAAGTAGAACAGGCCAAAGAGAAGATGAAAAACATCAACAGAAGCTATCAGAAGCACGAAAAATGCCAAAGGTAAAAGGAGGAGGTAAGAGAGGGAATACAAAGCGGTAAAATGAAAAAGAAGAAGAATGCTAAAAGATGGAGCTAGAAATGTAAAAAGAAGGTTAGGGTCATGATCCCAAAGCTAGTCAAAATAGAAGCCAGGGAATTGGGAAGAGGAAGAGAAGAATGTCAACACACCTTGATATAAGTGGCCACAAAAACAAGGGAGAGGACAAGATATTTTTTTAGGAGAAAGGAGCTATGAGAGAAAGACAATAGTATACATCCTAATGATAAGTAAAGGTAAAAAAAAAATAAAGCCAAATAATTATAGGTTATAAAGCATGTATAATAGATCACTCCTTGTTCAGGAGAAAGATATTTGTTTGAAAATAGAAGATCCATGAAGCACGTGGTAATCCAAAATGTCTTGAGCAATAGTTGCTGTAACCCCAGCAATTAACAGACCTCCAAAAGTCCCAGCAGAAACAAGACCAAATGTGAACAACATCCCACATTTGGAACTAAGTATAAAACAACATCATTCAAGAAGTCATGGTAAAATATTAATGCATTTGAAACAAAAACTAAAGAGTATGAAAATGAAAGTTTGGTTAATGAAGCTAATCTCATTAACTTGAATTAAACATATAATTGATCAACACATTGCCAAGGAGAAGAATGAAAATTGTAATATTGCAAATAATAGAGAGCATTAGTACAAATGAAGTTGTGCAATCCTCCTATTGGTGGAGAGTTTGTGCTGTATGTTGAGGTCATATCAAAGTAGCACAAATTCACATGAAATTAAATTAAATTAAAAGCTAGTGGCATGCAAATCTCATTAGCAGAATGCACTAAAAAGCTGAGGAAGATAACTAAAGTGTGTGAAATGAATATTCATTTTGAGAAAGTCTGAAATATCTAATAAATATACTAGTGTCCTCCATTATGGATGCTATATATCTTATAAATATATATATTATATATTATGAAAACAACCCGATTGTTCAACCTTAAAAACAGTAATTAACAAAAAAGTATAATGTAAAGCAAGAAAAACAACCATTCTATTATGATATTTAAGGTTAGATAATAATCATTTCTTTCCCATTTTAAATAAAAGGACTCTGAGCTTGATAATTCTAAAACATTACTCACAGGATCAACATCCCAAATAATAACTGTACTATCTTTAGAGCCTGTAGCTAGTTTCTGACCATTGTTAGAAAACCTGCAAAACCAGACCTCATCGCAATGATCATTAAGAACTTGAACTGTGTCACATGGAAATTGCTCTCTGAAATAAATGAAATAATTATTAACTTTCTTAACACAGGCTCAGTCTATATGACCAACCATGTGATCTCTTAATAATTGTTTAGTCTTTTTTAGATTTAATATTTCTAACTTTCAATACAGTGTATATCTTCACAAAATTTGGCACTACTTCAGTTAATATTACAAGTCTTTAAATCACAAAAAATCATATTTAGGTGAAGTATTTTTAATAAAATAAATATCTGTCCATGAATATACTGAGTACTTGTTTTGAACAGTCCATTTGCAAAGTAATTTTCATGATAAAATAAAAAATACTTTCCTTGTCTCAAAAATCTCAAATTTCCTTTGTACAATCCCTAAGAGCTCCTAAACATATTTCAAATTATTTTTTCTCGAGTAAAATTTGATAGTTTATATGTAACTTTCTCTACCCTAATTCAAAACAAGATTACTAAATCTGACTGACCTCGTAGCCACCAATAAAGATCAAAGTAAACCTAAATTACTTTTTTCTTTCTACAGTAACTTCATGTTGTAATATAAAACTACATTTGTTTATATTAATTGGTTTTAAGTTTGTTATAGTATACATCTATTTGACTTAAATTTAATTGATTTATTGCCTTTTGAACCATAATTAGCAACTGTCTGTGCACTTATAAGTTGTAAATTACTTGAGGAATGTGCAGCTCATGTTATGCTATCAAAATACATTACCCACAAACTACTACAAGCAACTCACATATGTGCCTCATTAAACATTTTTGTTTTATTACTGTTTATTTTACTTAAATTAATCTCAACTGACCTAAAAATATCTTTGTTTTACATCTTAGTTACTTTTATAAACATGCATGAAGAACAAACATGAAAAGTAAGAAATAATATACTTATTTAATGTTTATACTACTTATAACATTGCAATTCATAAATTTCAGCTAATTAAATAATGCTATAAGCAGTATAGACTAATATAATGCAAAATGTTTAAAAATTAACTTACATCTCCAAATTTTTCTGACTCTCTAACTAATAGTAAGAGTCATTAAAAATTCATCCAAGCCAGTTATTAACTTTCTCATGGGAATGATTTTTGTACTCTGAGTGAAACTGATATTTAATCATTCAGAACATAATGTTATACCATATGTCATTTGACAGATGAAAACCTTGAGTTTATATTGGTTGTAGGTAATAAAATGTAAGAGTGAATTGTTTGTTAGCAGATTCTGAAAGAGAAAATGTGACAGGTGGGTATGGCAGAGGAATCTGATTTTCTATTCAATAGCTCTGTAACCAAACAAAGTTGATGAAGACTATAATAAATGTGGTTTATCTAAGTTGTAATGATTTTATAGAGAGTAATTTATATTTCATTTTGTACTTCTTTGAGGAGTGGTGAATAATATAGGGATGATGATATGCTAAGAGAAAATGTCACACCTGAGGAAATTCAGGATTTTTTAAAATATTACCTTGTATAATTAAGAACTTAAAACTTATATATTATTAAAATATAGATTATTAGCTAAGGATTTATACTATTCTTGTTGGTATAACATAAACAAAAATTAGTTTAACAAAATTTTGAACATTAAACACTCAAACTTTGTTGTGTGCAGTAAAAGATACCCATGGTGATAAGGTGAAAAACTTTTCATAGCAAGAATACAGCTTTAAAAATTGAAATATATATTTCAAGGCTAACTGTTACAAAAGACACAAAAAATTCTATTTACTTATACATAAATAGTAACATAATTCAGAATGAGTATTTTGGTGTGCCATTAAAAAATGCCTTTAGTTTACTGGGTAAAAATAAGATTAACACTGTTGTAAGTTACTGTTATTAATCTCAGTATAAAAGTAATTAAAAGTCCTTTAAAGTGCTTTGGAATTATGAAACAGAGGAAGTAATAGATAATTATCCTCTTAGTAAATATGTATCTGAAAAAACTCCACTTTCAAATCAAAGGAATAAATATGTTAAGTGACTGAATAAAATACCTACTCCATAAACAAGGAATGAAATTTCATACTTACTTAGTACACATGTGGTCAATGAGCAATGATTCAATTTCCAAACTATTAGTAGATTTTGTATTGTGATAAAGACAGTGATCTCTTTGCAACTCAAGAGCTTGAGAAAAGAGAGTCTGCAGTCTCCTTGGAGGTAACATCACAGTTGCTGGAAGATAAACTGGAAGGAAAAATGCAAGTATCAACATTGCATCACAAAATGTTCCACTTCTTGTTAACATTAAGAAATAAATACATTTATTAATACTGTATTACAGACATTCTACATCTTGTTAACATCAGAAAATAAATATGAGTATCAACACTGAATTACATGATATTGCACTTCTTGTTAACACAACAAAATCAAAACAAATGTATCAGAAAATAAATACCTTGAATGATTTTAAGTGATATAAAATAAGTTATGTTTAAGTGCAATTAATTTCATCTAAGAAAAAAAAATTAACCCTTGCAATGGGCTCAGTATAATATACACTAGTTCTTCTATATATTTGCACTATAACTTTTGATACAGCATGTATATTTTCACAAAATTTGGTTGACTTTTAGTAGAGATTACACATATTTTATATAAAAAAATCAGATTCTTTAATGAAATACTTTTACTAAAGATTTGTTTGTGAAAATAGTGTTTTATTATTGGTATGAGTGCAAAGTAATTTCATGTTATGATTAAAAACTTTTTTTCCTCAAAAATCTCAAATATTATTTGTATAATCTAACAGTACAAAATTTGTATTAACACAGCACACATGCACTCATTGTCTATCCATGTTATAAAACTGACCTTTTGTGTTCCCTATCTTGACTATATTTCAGTGGACTAGTATTTTGTAATATACAGTCACAATTCAATTATTATATATCATACATGTATATAGATTATTACTATTTAGAAGTTATTCAACTACTTTTTATTAAAATATAAAAAAATAAACCAAGAAGTAAACCAAACAATTATCTCTTCTCACTACAACCTTTGTACTCAGTTGCTACTAGACATAGATTGCTAAGCCTTTTAAAATTTTGTATGTGGAGGATATCAAACAAAATTTTATTTTAGGGTTCATATATTTAGTTGAATAACCAAAAACAATCATAAATAGCTACAGTAATACCATACAATTCCATTATAATTTATTAAGCTCAGTAACTAAGTTGTATTTAGATTTTCAAAAATATGAAACTATGAACAAACTAAAACACAACCTATCTTTTGAGATTTCCATTCAACAGAACATGGTATCCTCTTTATGGATTAAAATGGCTGAGAGAACCACTAGGTGGACATTCTAAGCTACTGATTGGTTATTCACATGTCATATGTTGAAGTACGTGTATATAAACGGAAAGAGGTGAAATGGGCCACAATGTCCGATTCAATATGTAAGCAATGTCTCAGCAAAATAAAAAGATACAAGGTTCTTATTTTACTATTCTTGGTTGTAAATGTTAGTAATTTGACTTTCTAATTTGTACAAAACTAAACTTAATATTTTGACATTACAAACATTTAATTTTGAACAGTGATGCATTAAAAATACCACATGACCTGCAAAAATCTATATTTAAATGTGTTCTTTTAATATTTACATTAAAACTAAGAAATTATATACATAATATTAAAGATTGAATTATAATCTACAATTTGATTCTGAACTTGTTGACATAAATTCATAAAATAGTAGTTGAATAAAATTTTAAATACAAGTAAAAACCGCAATAACATGGCCTTTGACCCATGACACATTGCAAAAGGGTTAATATTTTGAAAATTTTACATCTGCGTGTAAACCACTATTTTCTCTTCCAAAATTAAACAGTAATGCATGTAACTTAAACAGAATTCTGTAGCCTACTATTTCAGTGTTAAAAGCTAACTGTCTGAGTTTCCTGAAGCTTTAACAAAGTCTACCTTGCAGTTTTTCCATAAGTTTCTGTCTGGAGAGAACTCCTTTCCCATCCCAATGAGACATACCTCGTAACTCTTCACCTGTACTGCACATCATGTAACTGAAAATTATACATAAATCAATAACCTTGAACCAGCTCAGTGGAAAAAAGTTTTAAAACAATAATGTAGACAGAAAAAAACAGAGAATAATGTCATGAACACATGCTCATAACTATAAGCACAGCAGTGTATAGCTTACAATATGATAACTAAGCTGAAATTCAAAATATAACTTTTACAATATTCATAGTTAAAAGTAATTACAAGTTGCAATAAAAATAATTACTTATAAAATTTCTAATGTTTGACTAAACACAGAAATATTTACAAAATATAAAAAATGCAAAACATTAGGATAACACTTATTTATAGATAAATGAAAGTTGTTTTTATACATATGTACATAAAATTTGAAAAATTATCTAGATTATGCTATTTCAATCTAAAAACTGTTTCTTATACATGCCTACTAAGTTCATGGACTCGGGATGTGTTGTGCTTTAGAGGCGTGAGTTCCCCTCTTAGACACTGCAGTGCTTCTAACACATGGCCATTTTCTAAATGTTCCAAATATTTTTGCTCAAGGAGAAGAAACTTCATTTCCTAAATAAATGATAAAATAGAATAAAAACAAAAAACACTGATGTAAAATAGCAATCTCCTCTAAACAAAAAAGAATAGTCATTTAAAATAGATTAATATATTTTCAGCCAATGGCATACACACCACTAAAACACTGCTATAGGCCCCAGGTCCCCTATGTTCAACACACATCCCACAAACATATGCATATAAATGCATATATGATTTAGTGATTACAATGCGTGTGCATGTGTGTGTGTGATTTAAACCATGATCATAATTCTGAATTAACTGAGCAGTCAAGAGTTAAATGCCACAAATGAGCAGTAAATGGGACTAAATTATTCTTCTTTCTATGTGATGCTCATGACATGTTATGTACATCACTGCTTTCAAGATAAAAGTGAGATAAACATCTAAATACAAATATTCATATTTCATTACAACATGTGATTACTTGGTACAATAAATACTCCTTTCTTTAATTCCTTTTATTTTCTCTATCCTAACTTTATACAAGTTTAATCAATACATTTCTATTTACCATTTACTGTTTTATTAACCTTTGAACAGTGCGTAACTAATAATTCCACTATATAAGTTGTAAATAACTTAGTGAATGTTTAGCTTACGTTACTCCATTAAATTATGTAAGGCACAGGACACTTGTGAAAAAGTTTCATTTTTTCTTCTTTATTTAACCTAATCTAAGATAATAAGTTCCTAATTTTTACATTTTAATTGCTTTTAATAATAATAATAAATAAAGTGTACACACAAAAACAAAATATATATTAATTTCCTTATCTTCTTTTCACTGTTGATGAAACTTAGCCTTACTTTATATATATATGGTACTACTGCACCAAATAATGCACCTAGGAACATAGAATAATACCACAAGAAAAGCAGACATTGTTCTTTAACTATCATAATTTTTTTGGCTTTATAACTATGGGATAAGAGCTATTAAAAATTCAACTAAACTCCATGATGTATTTCCTGTGGAAATAAAGTTTGAACTGGAAGTGAAAGAAACAGAAAACAATGCAATATAATACGTCATTTGACAGACTAAAATTTTGGCTTCCTAGTTAAAAATAACATGGTATTAAATGTCAGAGAAAACTATTGGCAATTTGTAAAAAAAAGGATATGACATGTAGGCATAATAAGAGTAGTCTGATTTTCTAGTTTAAGACTCTGTATCCAAATAAGATTGAAGGCTATAAATCATATGCTTTGCCTGAGCAAAAACAATACTATAATGAGTAATATATATCAAATTCCATACTTCTCAGAGGAATACTAAATAAACTAGAGAAGATCACTAACTTAGTAGAAAAAGCTAGCCTTTCAAACAAAGCTTGTGCATCATGACACATATCCTGGCACATTTCTCTTAATTCAAAATTCTATGGAATTTAACTTGCACGTCTAGATGCATTTTTTTTCAAATGATAATACATGTTATTTAAATGTATTTTATTTAACACCATGTGTATTGCAAGGGTAAAGTGCACATCATGACATTTTAAGTAGTTACATTCAAAATTTAATTAAACAACTATATTATTGATGGACACACATAAACTCGGCATCAAAACACAGTTTGTAATTAAGATATTAGACATACCTTAATTTCAAAATGAAAATATTAAAAAAAAATTTCAATCTTCACCCTTCCTTATCACATTACATATGAGATTCAATTTCACACTTATAGAATATTCTTACATTAAATGTACAACCTTACAACCACTTAACACAAAATACACATCCTGATAGGCAAAAATATGTAACGTAAATCTTCCGTCTTCTCAAATTACTGAGATATAAATATATTTAGAAAACCCACCAATGAAGCTCCTCCAATCATATCATAGTTCTGAATGAACTTATCAGTACCATCTGTTTTGATTTTACAAGTATGTTTATAACCAACAGATATAGCTATAATCTGGCTGAACATTCTGTTAATGTTATTTACTTTTAACACACAGTCATAACAAAGATGCATAAAATGACCTTTTTTGAAAATGTTTTTAGTTCAGTTCTAGCCAAATAAGAGAATTTTTTGAAATATTTATAGTTTAGTTTAAAAGCCAATTAAATTATAATAATTTTTGGACATTGAATTCTGAACCAATGAAACCATACAATTCAACATTAAGAGTCACTGGTTGACAATTTGAAGAAAAGACTATTAATCCAGCAAAATGATCCATTTAGTAAAGAAAAAATAGGCTTTGCTTATTTTACGTGTTATCTGAATTAAGCACAAAACTACACAATGGGATATTTGTGCTCTGTCCACTATGGCTATCGAAACTCAGTTTCTAGCAGAGTGAGTCTGCAAATATACCACTGTGTCACTGGAAGGCCTTATTTCATTTCATACTTTTGAGCTTTTCATGATACTATACCTTGATGGTTTCACTAAGTGTAGAGAATATAACAAAAGTTATGTGAATGAAATACAAAAACTGTAAGAAGAATAAATGTCCTTTAATTCTTCCCACAAAAATCACCTTTCACCTCACACTAGTTATGGTCTAATTCAGTGAAGCTTCAAACCTTAACAGATAAATCTGTAGTATAAACATTTTATTAAACATTCTGATTTTTTGTACACAATAGACTTGTAATGTTTACTAAATATTTGCCAGATTTCATGATGATACATTTAGTAAATTAAGAAACATATTTTGTGTAACTAAGGTCAGTCTTGGATGTTGGATATAAAAGACCGTTTAGTGTAAGAGCTATTTGTTTTATAGTGACTTAATATTTAATGATCATTTAGTTTCCATAACAAATAGTGTTTAAAGTAACAATTTTAAAAACAATAGTTCTGAGACATTTTGCTATGTATCTCTTTAAGAGTTGTACATTGTGTATGTATGTAGTTTAACTGTTGTAACTTGACAGCATGATACTCAAACCATCTGTATTTTTCTCATTGTTTTAAGCGAGTACTGTTGTATCACAGCATCTCTTAATCTGTAGAAAGTTTGAGGCATTAGTTGAGCAATGAGTATGTTTTTCTTTTTTTTCATCTATACTGACAAAATGAGTAAAAAGCAAGCAAAGTCAGAAAAAGTTAAGTCATTGAAAGGGAAAATACAATGCATGATTGTCGATTTGGTCTTCATAAGTTAACAAAGATGAGGAAAATAATTTGTCTTGTTAAAGGGTGTCCTAAAATACTTGAACCCCTCTGTGTGCCCTATGATTAAAATGAGATGATAATTTAAGAGTTCTGGATACAATGTTCTGGGGAAATGTCAGTGAATTTATTGTAGGTTGTATAATAAAAAATAAGGTAGAGAAAAATAGTGTCTTATAAACTGGATTCTAAAGTAGCTGAACCAGTCTGTCTCAAGTTTTTTTTTATAAAAAAAGAGAGAGAATTATTCAGTTTTAGATTTAACTGATACTCTATCATGTAAAGAATTTTTGTACATACATTTGACTTATTTTAAATATATATTATTTTAAAAGAAGTGAATTGCATGTTGTCCATTTAATCTTTGAATTTATCACCAACAAGTCACACCTATGGTAAAAGAATCCCAGCCCATATTTATAAAACCATGAAACATGGCATCTACAACAGGTTAACATGTCACAAACTTCTACTTTAAAGAACCTTGGGGACTTACGATTCCAATCCTGACAAGCCAGCCAGGAATACAATGTTAAATGAAGGTAGAAAAAAATGTGAATGACAGCAGAAGTAGGCTTACAAATACCCTAAACTGTAGTGGTGATGAAAATAGTGCAGAAATTACATTCAAGCTACATAACTATGTCAACAGAGTTTGATAAAAGGGTAGAAAGATTTTAGCATCTTGGACTCAAAGATGGTGAACTACAAGAGGTTGTCAAACAAGAATGAGAGAGAGAAGAGCATAGCCATAGAGGAGAGGAAGAAAAGGAAAGAAAATAACTGAAAGAGGAAAATGAGTAAGAGGATGGCCTGGAAATAGAAAGAATAAGAACAGAACTTCAAATCACCGATCTCATCCAACAGAATGAAGAAGGACCCAAGAATGATAATGGGGTCAAAGGTGGCAGAACCAGGCTGCCCAAGTCTAATGAACAGAAAGATGAATGAATTGTATGCTTTCTTGGAAAAATATGAAAGATTTGCTCAAAGTCAAAACTGGGCAGCCTGTCTCAGCTGATTTTTTATGCAGGAATAACATCAGAAATTCCACAGACTATGAGAAGTTAAAACTGGCTCTACTGAAACACTAAACTAACTGAAGGTTTTCACTGGAAGTTCAGAGAAGTCAACCTGATATTGGAGAAACTGTTTCTCGGTTTGAGACATATTTACAATAATACTTCACAAGATGACTGGCATGGCCAAGCGTGAAAACAGTTTTGAGGAACAAGTAGATATATCAATATGAAAACAGTTTATAACCATGTCATTGTTCCTAAAGGAGCAAGCACCAAATGATAAGGACAAGACAATCAAGCTGGCACAATAGTACATAAAGACCCAGGGAGGAATATAACTGGCAAGTTTCAGAATAACCAGTTAGAGCAAAACCAATGGTTGCTGACTAAAAGCAGGAGCCCAGCAAAGGTGACAGGAGTTTAACAGACAAGTGGGAGAAGATATGCTTTATTTGTTTTTAAAAATAGGGCACATTGCAAAGGAGTCCATTATTAAGAAAAAACAAAGGAAATAAACATAAAGGAGCTAGGGCTACCTAAAAAGATAATTCTTGAAAGAAATAAGGACAGATTAAATGTCACAGTGGGTGTGGCTGCCAGAAAAAAACAGAATCAAGAAAACATGCCAGATTTGCTACAAGAAGAAAATCCCATTTCTATGAACTATCAGTACTCAATGGTAATTCAAGTTAGCAAACAAAACAACAGTGACAGGTGATGTACATCTGTGTATGCTAATTGATGGAACTGTGAGAGTGTTTCCCATAGCAACAATAAAGATGGACACTCCATACTGTGTGAGAGGACCTTGATGTCATGTGTATGAAGGCACCCATCTGCGACTTGGTAATTAGCAATAGAAGTTTAGAGAAACCAGACAGAAAGAAGATATATGAAATATCTGCAGTCATTACACAGCTCCAGAAAAAGTAGCAACCCCTGTAAGCATTAAAAGGCAACATCTCAAATATAGGTCTGCAAGAACTGAAGACAGCACAGAAAAAAACCCTTTACTGCAGAAACTCTGGTACATTACTATGGAGAAAGTAAAGCACAAGACAAACAGTAAAAGAAACCTACACAATACAGAACTGGAAGGGAATGTTGCATCAGATCTATCAAGGCAGTTGTGCAGGAGAAGTTAAACAGGTTACAGTAACAACAAAATACTGGACTGAAGTGATGAATTTGGCTCATGAATCTACTATGGAAGAATACTTAGGAGCAAAAGAAGCCTGTAAACAGAATTACCAGCAACTAAAGGGTCATTAATGATGTTAAAAGATTATTCAGGTCATTTGGCAGATGTCACAGAAGAACCATTCAACAGAGTAGCTGTGGATTTTATCAGACTACTAGCACTTATTTCTAAGAATAGAAACTGGTATGCACTGACAACTAACTATGCAACACATTATCCAGAAGCCATAGCACTGCTGAAGATACCAACAGAGAGAGTGGCAAAGGCCATTCTGGAAGTGTTCTGCACAGTCAGCTTTCTGTAAAAGTACTGAGCAACAGATGTACCCAGTTTATTTCTGAACTGATGCAAGAGGTTTGCAGACTCATCACTAGTAGGCAGCTCTTTACCACCCTGCACAACCCTAGATGTAACAGACTTTGTGAAAGAGTTGTGCGGTCCTAAAGAGCATGCTGAAGAATACGTGCCAAGAGAAACTACATGTCTGAGACAGATACTTGAAAGCAGTATTATTTGCTTATCAAGAAATCCCACAAGCAAGTATAGAATTTTCACCCTTTGAAAGACAGTAAGAGGTCGGATGCGAATACTGAAAGAGCTATGGGCAGGCAAAGGAGAGTCAGAAGTAAGTAACATGCATCAGCATGAGTTAAACCTCAAAAACCAACTAGAAGAGACCTGTCAAATAACTGGAGAGAGCTTGTATCCAGTTCAAGGCAATCAAAAACTCTTCTATGATAAGTAGTACACTGGAAATGATCTTTTAAAGAGAAGGAAGTTTTCAACAGAATGGACTATAAGGTAAATATGAATGGGATGACCATTTGAAAACTTTTAGAGAGTTTTTTTAGATGAGTGAGGGCAGCTGGTCTGATAACACTGCACAACAATTTTTTTTTTTAAAGTTTTGCTTCCTGAAAAGGTTTTGCTGATTGTGACAGGTACCTTGTGGGTATGCACAAATATAGTTTTGGTTTTGCTTCATCATGTAGGAACTCTGAGAAATAAACAGTTAATTGTTTATGAGCAATAACGTATTTAATTGCATTTATGTTTCTAATATGCTATTAAGTTCAACATAATCAAATGTGTTTTGCTCCTGATTTTCATTTGTATTCAATGTCCAGTGCATCACATTGCAATGTCCACCAGTAGTCAGCAAGCACTGACAGATTCCAGTTGCCCTGATATCGTTTTTTCATTGTAGGAATGTCCTGGCAAAAGTGAAGATTTTGATGAAATGGTACATGCTGGGTAAATTTGAATGTGATTTTTGTGATCAACAGCCAAAAATTTATAAGGAACACCCAAAAGTGTTCAAGAAGCAAACAAAAATTTTGTTGTGTGGTGTAATCATACCATTAAAATGCTACTTTGACTATACTGAGCTGAAATTTGTTGGACACAAGATGAGCAACCAACAGAGAGCCATGGAAAAGAAGATAATCTGTGTACAAGATGCACTAGTTCTGACAATCAAGTAGCAAGTTAAATTCTTCCTGGATTAGTAGAATACTACAGGATGTTCATCCCAAACTATGCTGAAGTTGTTGCACAACTGACTGATTTGATCATGAAAGGCCTATCCAACAAAATGAAGTAGGAACAACTAGATCAGGTATTATTTGAAAAGTTAAAGAACTTGTTGGGAAGTTCATCAACACT
Organism: Carcinoscorpius rotundicauda; assembly: GCA_011833715.1. NCBI lineage: Eukaryota > Metazoa > Arthropoda > Merostomata > Xiphosura > Limulidae > Carcinoscorpius > Carcinoscorpius rotundicauda. The sequence continues at coordinate 27,688,282 of CM022396.1, forward strand.
TAGAATACCAGACCCCATAAAACCATTCATCATTCAGACATTGGAATTGGAGCAGTACTCCTACAAGAATATCGAAAAGGACTGCTTATGGTAATGTATGTAAATGATGAGAAAAACTATCCTGTGATTGAAAAAGAATGTCTGAAACATCAGAATGGTAGATGTGATGGCCAGACATACTTGTTCAATCAAAATTAACAGTGTGAGGATTATGAGATGAGCACTGTACCTTCAAAACTAGTGGTTTCATATTAAAGCCATCAAGAGTTCTGAAAATGTAGGTGCAGACTGCATGAATAAACTAGAAACAGTGTTTGTATATAGTGTAAACAAATTTGTATTTTTCTTGAAGAGGGCTTATTGTTGGATACACAAAGCTTTTAAATTGTTATTATTTTACTTTAGTTATTTGATATTTAATGATTATTTAGTTTTCATAACAAAAGTGATAATTATTTTAAAGTTAACAGTCACAACAAATTTCATTACATCAATCAGGAAGAGTGGTATGCTGTGTTTGTTGTTAAATTGTTGTAATGTAACATCACATTATTCAAAATATCTGTGTTTTTCATGTTACTTTAAGCTAGCATTTTTTACATCATAGCATATTTATGTTTGAAGGAAGTTTGATATTTCAATTTGGCAATATATATATATATACAGGCATCAAAGAGAGTGAAAAGCAAGTGAAGTCAGAAAAAGTTGGTGAAAGTGAAAACAGGCTGTGTGGTTGTTGTTTTATCTGTGATTGGCAATATTTTAAAATTTCACATTTAAAAAGAGATAAGAAATGTAATTTATTTTGTCAAAGGATGTTCTAACTGACCCTATCTATGTGAGCTCTGAGAAAAAGAAGACAAGTTCTGGATGCAACTGTATTAACCTGTGATGTAATGTAGGTGAATTTATTGCAGTTTGTATAATAAGAAACAGTAAAGAAAAATCATTCATTGTGTCAACTGAATTCTAAAGTAACTGAATCAGCCTGTGTGGACTTTTTAAAAGAAAAGAAAATTATTTAGTGTTTTACATAGAACTGTGACATACTATCATGTAAATGTAAACATAAGTTTGACTTGTTTTGATTATGTATTATTTTGAAACAAGTAAATTGTGTGGTGTTTTTCTGTTGTTTAGATTTATTGCCAACAAGTCATAACCACCTACTGTTAAAAAATCCAAGCCCACATATATAAATCCATGACACAAGGGACCAATCCAGTGAACAGAAGGTTAAAAACTATTGTTGCTTCAGATCTTTTCAAAATACTATCTTCCTAAAAAATAAAATGTTTTAAACGGTGAAGACATGAGAAATGATTATTTCTATACTGTAGTCTGTATTATCAATAACAAATTTGTTAAATTAAAAATTACCTTGATTACCCTTATTCTTTCAGAGTTCTAAACTTTTCCAGTGTTTTACAATTTTTAGTTTTTTTTTCATATTGATACATGTATATACATAAAAAAAGAAGTGTGCCAATGTGATGAGAGTATTTCACTGTCTGTAATAACTATTCCAGATGAGTCTGAGTGATATTCATACTGAATTATTATTGGAAAAAATATATATATAGAAGAACAACATTAACATATTTTGTCATTTTAGTTTAAAGATACTAAAATAAAGGTACACAATACACTGATTTTTGAAAGTCCATGAAAATGCAGTCTAGTGTCAGCTAAACACATGCAAAAAAAAGTTTTTAAAAAGTATCAAATGAGCTAAAAAATTAAATACGAATTCAATCTTTCAAAAATAACTAACAGTTTGTGTACAGTGATTAATGTTTTATGTAGATGCATATAAAAAGAAAGAGGACAATTAAAAACACTCACCACAAGAGCATGGGGAGTTTCTAGTAACGACTTTAACTCATTGAGATCTATTTCTGCCTGAAAAAAAAATTGTTGAAATTTTAAAAGCATTAATATAGTTTTTGGCACCATAAATATTATATTTAGCTAAATAAATAACACATAACAGTGTGTATAGTTGAAACAATATTCAATTTATTAAAGCAATCCTGTTTACGTGTCAACTAGCATCAAGTAGCATCGTGATTTTAAAAAATAAAAACAAAAAATATAATGTATATGCAAAAGAATAAATAGTTGTTAAAAATCTAAAACAAAGTAGTCTCTAGTTCCTCTATTTTAATGAAGTTCAAAAGGTTCATTTTCCTTACAGGTCCAAATAAAGTAAAATTCTAAATTCTGTACATAATAATGTAGTGCTTCCCCAGAGGTATGTTATAACACAACATCACAGATGAGCTCTAAGTATGCAACAACAATACCTAATTCTTTCTAGCAAATTGTAAACAATAAACAATTACAATGACATAGAACAATATCAATGTTATGCCAAGTGAAAATATCATTATAAGCCATTTTGTTTATCAAGATTTGCTTTCTAGATATTTTTATGTGTGGTTTTATTGTCATTTTGCTATGAATGCTACAATTAATAAAATGCTGCATTAGTTTGTTGTTCCGAGTATGTCTTGGGGAGATAAATGATTTAGGAAACATCATATCATAAATTACATATACAACATAGTGAAATATGAATTGTCAGAAACTTCCTTCAATACTGGATGTACTTATAAATAATCATATTTTTTTAAAAATGAGTTGGAGCCTAGGGTCCTTACACTGGAAAACATTATATAAGGAATTTTCAAAATAACTTTTTGACATTGGAGTCTAACAAAGAAGATTAAACTATATTCATTAAATTACATGAGATGCTTTACAAATCTATATTAATAGAAAATATATTTCAATCTAATTCTGTAAATCAGGTTGCCAAATATCTTTGACATCTAGAAGCCAGGAGAGGAGCTTAACCCAATAAGGAGTAAAATCATCCTTATCTCACCCACAGAAAATTTAATTTTGTACAATTTCATACATAAAATATATACACTGCTTTGCAGATGAACCAACTGTACAATCTCTTTGTATGAAGTACAATACTGTAAAGCTCACAAAAGCTTTCAGTTTCAACTATCTCAGCAGTCAAAGAGCCTATTTACTGATACACACGTTCATCAGCTGGCAGTCAACATGGACTGCTTTTCAATATATATATTGGAAATACATTTACTGTACCAATCACTTTTGTGATGTTTAATTATATTGCAAGTAGTATTGTAAATACAAAATGGCCTAAATGTTTAATAAAACTTCACAGATGGTAGGTAACTATTATTTAGCAACACTGAATTCATGAAGCATTATTCATAAACTGTAACTGGGAAGAAAAAAAGTTTAAATTTGAAATGTGATAATTTACATATAAATGACAAAAAATTACTTTCAGTTTCTAACTAGGTTTGGTTAAAATTTTGTAATTCCTGAAATTTTGAAGCAATGTGACAATAAATGTTTACATTTAATGTAACTGTTATATAATAATTGCATGTGCAATAAAAGCACTGATCAGAAAATTACAGATTTATATATAATTATCAGTTATCAGGTATTAAATATTTTTTATTAGGTCAGTACTTGCCATCTATAAACCATCAGCTTTTTTATATATATTTTTAACAAGTTTTGGGCACTCCTATGAACTGCTCTTTTATGATAAATATTATTTATTATGAAGTACATTAAGACTTTTACAATATGTGCAATTACCTGTATGGTCATCACAATACAAGATGTGTTAATAGTTACATAATATATATACATATATATACTTCCACAGTGAATGGTTTCCATGCACATTTGTATTAACCTGCTACAGGCTCAATATAATATACACTAGTTCATCTACAGATTTGCACACTTTAAGTATTTGCAATATAACTTTTCACACCACACGTGTATCTTCACAAAATTCAGTTGACTTTTTAGTACATATTACAAGTATATTCTCTATAAAAGATCCAATTTTTTAATTAAATATTTTGCTAAAGATTTGTTTGTTAAAACAGAGTCTGTTTTGTTACTAGTTTGAGTGCAAAATGATTCTATGCTTATGTTAGAAAAATTATTCTTTGTCCCCAAAACCTCAAATATTATTTGTGTTATATCCAAAACCTTCTATATACATTTCAAATGTTTCTTCTCAGTAAAACTTTATATTTTATCATTTTCTAACTCTACATGGGGGTCTGTCATTTGACCAACCTCATAAACATCATAAATAAATATAAATTATATTTTTACATGCTAGAATGACTACATATTACAACATAAAAATATAAATGTCTAGTCTAAGTAATTATATACACATATATTTCTTATTATATTCATCTTCCAGTCATGCCTAATATTATATAACTTGTATTAACACAGTGCATGTAACCTAATGTGATGTATCTATTAATATAAAACTGACTTTTAGTGTTCCTGGTCTTCGCTGAGTTTTAGTGGAAGAGTATTTTGTAATATGAAGTCACACTTCAGTTATTAAACATTTTATGTATATAGATTATTACTATTTAGAAATATATTATTTATTTTTTTTCGAATATAGAACAATAAATCAAGTAGTAAACCAAATAATTATCTCTTCTCACTATGACCTTAGCACTCAGCTGCTGAGCCTTTTATAATTGTGCACATGGAGGATATCATACAAAAAAGTTTTTAGGTTTTACGTATATAGTTGAATAACCAAAAATCATAAATAGCTACACTGATACCATAGAAACCCACTATCATGTAAGCTTATTAAGTAAGATATATTTGGATTTTAAAAAATATGAAACTTTGAGTGCATTAAAGACATTGATAGTCTGTTGCAAAAACTTGCCATTACTTTTGATAAAGCATAAGATGCATACGTTGTGAAAAATTATAACTATAAAACTTGAATGTGGTTATTAATGAAGTCAACCACCAACATTTTTATAATTTTTATATCTATTCAAGAAGTTTTTCAATGATGTTTCAATTGTGAGCAAATGTTCTAAGTTGTTTCTTTATATGAATTGAATTGTCATATTTTTTGAATTTTCCAATCATTTTTCTGAAATTTTTAGTTTCTTACATTCAATTGCAAAATATGTTTGACAATTGGTTTATTGAAATAGAACCATTTCTTTCTAATTTGTATGAAACTATAGACTTAGTATTTTGACATCACAAACATCTAATTTTAAACAGTACTGCATTCAACATACCACATGGCTCACTAAAATGTATATTTGGATGTGTTCTTGTAATATTTACTTTTACATTAAGAAATTAACTTGTATATAACAATTTTGATTCCAAACTTTTTGACATAAATTCATAGAATAGTAGTTGAATACAATTTTGAAGGCAAGTCAACAAAGATGACAACACAGCCTTTGGCATGCAACCCATTGTGAAAAGGTTAACCACACACATAAACAGGGCAAATATGAACTACAAGTATAGCCAGTGTGATATACATACGTATATACCTTTGTTAACTGAAGCTATTTAATTTCACATTTCATATTTTAGCATATAATAAAATCAAAATTTAAGCAACATAAATAAGATATAACATAAGATTAAAACTTTACTTTTAACCAGTTATAAAAAATAAAGACAATGGTATACTATTGCGATACAATTAGTTTATTATTTTCTCTACATCTTTTAAAAATTTTTAATGGTTTTGACGTTGTCAATTTTTAATTAAAAAGTGAAATTAATACCTACTTTTTACAAATGTAATTTACATGAAGAAATAACAACACAAAGTTTTGTATAAAAATATCTTTAAATTTAGAAATACAAATTAGAGCCCAGAAAGAAATTAACTAATAAAAAACTAGGTATAAAGTTTTAAATACCTTAAACCATTCCCCATTCATAACGTGTGTCTGAAACTTTGCTGCAGCTGGATGGTCAAGACGGCATCCTGATTCTTGAATTAACTGTTCAGTTGTACGACTAATAAGTGAAAATTAACATAAGCATACTGTAGATATGTTCTTTGAAGAACATTGAGAACATTTTACAAACAAACATAAAACTTTGGTTATGCCTAACTTGTACACAAATAGTTGTATTTTATGGCTCATCTTCAAATACGTCAAGAATTGTAAAAGCATATTATAAACAATTTTATGAAAATAAACTCATATCTGTGGTATTTTTAAACATCTGCTGAAAAACTAATTATATTTATATACAAATTCCAGAGAACACTGTATTGATCCTTCTAAATTATTCTTGTGAATTATTCAGCAAGATAAGCTGTTTAAAAATACCAAAAAATGAATGTGAAGCCCCAGTCTATTCACAAGAATAAATTAGTAACATCAGTGCTGTATATTTTTGATATACCTATATAAATAAAAGATTACTATGTTAATAAAAGACATTACAAAATATTATACATACAATATACCACTCCACCATCAATTTCCTCTTGTACCCAGTTACCAATAAGGAGTGTAATTCTCCCACACCAGTGTATAAAATGATAGATCAGGCTCAATATTTAAATCTTAGTATAAAACTGTAACTTTATTACAGTACAAGTATTCAACAAAAATGGTTCACATTATAAAATGTTTGAATAGTATAAGATAGTATTAACAGTATAAAAATATGCTTAAAAATCAGCATAAATACTATTAAGTTTAAATAACATTCACAGATTTATGGTCATAACAAGCGTGAAGGGTTAAGAATTCATTATCACAAATTTGTGATTTTCTTCAACAAATCTAATTTTAAGGTTTACTATCACGAAAAACAAACAGCCAAAAACCCTGAAATATTCTAATAATTATCTTTTCCTCTACTTCACATTCAGAGTTTCCACAATTACAGTATATGGCATTTTATGGATCTACAGTTGTATTACTGAACTTCCACAGAAACCCTTAGTTTTTCATATTCAAGACTTCTGACCACTATTTTACTGATCAATATACTAAATTAACCAATAACTGAGAAGTGCTAAACATTTTGATAAAATGATGAATACAGTCCACTGTAAAGTTTTGAGTGTGGATCAAGAATTGTTACTCCTGTACCACACACTTCAAACCTTTAACTAGCACTTCAATAAATAATGACCACTAAGTATCAAAATTAGAGTATACTTTCAACATAATAGCTTTCAGATGTTATATTCATCAATTGTAAATTAAAGACATATACTTTTTAACAGTATAAATATATAGGCCGCATGATTCTTCTACAGCAGGTGTCTGCAACTTGTTGGTGACAAGTTCAATGACAAATGGACAGCATTCACTCCACTTGTTTCCGAAATAATATATATATATATACATACATTAAGAACTAGTTTAACACATGTGCAACAAATTCTCTATAGTATAGATATCACAAGGATATTATAACCACTATCTGGTTCTCTTTTTCTTGTCAAAAGTTCACTTAGACCTTTTCAGTTAGTTTATAATTTCAGTTGGTAGGCCAAACTACCCTTCCCTATTTCTGTCAAACTACTATTCTGTTTATCATTCACTTACAATGATAACTGCTCTTCCAGTATTTGTTTGGCCTTCTTTCTTCAATATACCCTCTGTTCCTTTTGTCAAAGTGCACTCACTCTGATTCACTTACTTCAGAAAAACACTTTAACAGAATAATTATTAATCTTATGCCTTTTTCTATTGTAAGTTTTCCTTTAACATACTAGGCCTATATTAACCATTTGATCTTAGGGTAGCAAATTTACATGTAACTTTACTATAGCCAATCTCCTTCTTTTATTTCCTTGTCTGTTCTGTCTTTTCTTACTCATCTCACACTAAGTTTATTACTTAATTGTCTGTTTGCTATATTCTTGACATCAATGAGTTTCAAATACAACTTCCAATAATTATCTGCTATTAACTCTTATAATAAAAAATAAACAATCTTTTATATCATGACAATAAGTAAGAGATGCAATACCAAATCATCCATTGTGTTAAATTTCCAATAATCTTTGTTGTCATACTTACTACATAAATATTCAACTCAAATTATCAAATAAAAAATGTTTATTTTCATAACATAAAATCACATAATTCATGAAATTCTCGTGATCTCAAGTCCAACTTGAGATGGTATTTTGATATTTATATTTCACAATACAAAACTAAAAATATATATTGGAAGTTGTGAATAATTTTGGCAAAAACGAAACAGTATCACTTCTGTCCTTCAGTTCCAAGCACACAAAATCATTAATATTATCAAAAAAAAAAACATTCCTTACATTCTTGTTAAGTATACATACAACAGTTTATATATATCTAGCACAAAAAAACAACTTATCAACAATACATCAGGTTAACCTTCTTCAAATTTATAATTTTCCTACACTGAAAATGTATTTCCAACAGCTTCAGCTCACATACATAGCTATTCTTGCCCAGTGCTGCCTTCTATTTGTGAAATTCTTTCTTTGCATGTTAAATGCCTTTCCCTCTCACTCACTCCTCATTATACATGGTTTAACTAATTCTTCCATTCAAATTATCAGGCAGAAAACCTCCACCAATAGTAGCATCACATGTTCATGTGACTCCCTCTACACTATTCTACACAACCATGACTTTGAGTTTAGGCAGAAATGTTTAGAGCAAGAAGTGTAAGCTAAAGTAACTACCTGTTGAAAATGCATTTTCAGTATAAGAAGATAACTTCCAACAAGGTACCTCATGCTTACGTACATAGCCAGAATTCCAGACTAAATAGGTAGAAGGACAAACATGAGAGAGGAAGTAAAAGAATCCTTCAAGAACATCCATTGGGCATTCTAATGAGAGAATCTACTGATAACAGGATTATATATGGAAAACCTCATCACATCTGTACCAGGTGTAATCTGCAGAGCCACCAAAAATTTGAGGTTTGAGAGACTACTCTTTGCAAGAAAGTGTGACAGGACCTGAAGGGCAATCTATAACAAGAACAAAAGCACTTAAAACATGACATGCTAGAAGAAGCATGCCAAATATATCTGGAATCAAAATAGAAGACTTACTGTTGGCCACAAAGGGAAAAAGAATGAGTGCCCCCTCAATAAGTAACATCAACTACTGCTAAAAAACAGTCAAAATGGAAAATGATTAGACAAATTTGAACAAGACGAAGAAGGTGAACCAAAACATGTTGGACTTTCAGAAGATCCAAGGTATTAACATGGTAAGACATCTCATCAATTGAAAATTGTTCAAAATCTTCCAACTGATTGACCCAGAAATCAGTAAACCCAACAGTGTGAAGACAAGTTCAACCACCAATGCACATAGTTAAAGATAGAAGAAGAAAAGTTACAAGGAGAATCAAAAGGAACCCATTCAAGAAACCATAGGTTACAGAGTGTTGCCTGAAGAAATAACAAATGTGCAAGACTCAAAGAGAGAAGTGCAACCATAGAAGCCACATCCACAGTGTGTAAGAATCTTGCTAGCTGCAGGACAGTTCACTGTAATGACATAGATAATAGAAAGCTCCATCGAATACATTTGGAGGAGGAGAATAGATTGTCCCAACAGAAGCTGGTGCTAAAAAGAGACACTCCTCAAATGAACAAGCCTGTTAGGTAAATAACAAAAAATACTTATCTAACTAAAAAATCCAGCCCCTCAAGCTGCTTGTGTAAGAAGTAGATGATTATGTCATGATCACACCATTCAAAAGGAGTTAACTGAAGCCAGATGTTCAAGTAAAGGTGTTAGTAAAAGTAAAATCTCCCATAATGCAAAAGTTGGATTAAATGCAGACCACCTGACAAAAGTCAGAAGGGAAAGCCATGAAACTGGTAACAAATCATGTGGGGGAAAAACATAAGTATCCTGAGAAATTAAAAATAAAAATGTTTTCTGTGGGCATTCTCAGTCCAGCAGAAACTGCCTATCTGATTGTGATCAAAGGCAACATATTAAAATACAGAAGAATAAAAAGTGATTGAGGTAGAACCAATCAATCCAGAATTCCAATCAGCATTGAGCAAGCATGACAATGGAAAAACGCATAGGCAGGGGAGGTAAAGAACGGGTAGTCCCTATCAGAAATGGATGATAAATAAACTTAGTAGAAGACAGTGTCCCACTCCAAAAGATCATAAAGCAAAGAAACCACATGTGGAGGAAAGGAAAACAAGGTATCGCACAAAAATCCCCTTACACATAGGTGAAATGTCCAGGAAATGAGATGTAAGTTAGACATTTCCTGTAGGAGGGTCAACAGAGTAAGACAAAGCTGGAAAAACTAGGTGAGGGATAAAACAAATAGTATAAACAGAGACCACTTTCTAAACAAGCAACAGGGATTCTAAATACATAGAATCAGGATGAAAATAATCTACCTGATGGTAAGTAAAGCAAAACAAACCAAAGCCTGTATAAGGCAAGGCATATAAGCACATCTCCCAAAATACAGACAAAAGTGCTCATCAGGAAACATAATGTGTGGAGAAGGGGATACTGTATTGTGAATCATTTCTAAGAAAGGCTAAGATAGGCCTAGCAGATTCCATAGTAGAGGCCTAGAAAGACAAGCCATGACCAGGTAGAGGAAAACTAATCTTTTGGTTATTCCAAACAAATTCATCAGTTGTTGAAGAAAGACAAGTAATACTGGGACAAGGTAGGGTGGACCCCAACCCAAGGAACCTCACAAACTAAATTAAGTGTAAAAGCTAAAAAATAAAGTAATAGTCAATATTAATATTATATATAGGGAAATAAACACATCTATAAGATGTGTTAAAAATAAGTACTTAACCTGATTATTGCTTTATCTGTAACATAGAATACCAGGAAATTGAAAATAACAAACACTTGACAATCCTAATTAAATTATGCAGGACTAAATATATAAGTAAGCTCTAATTTAGAAACCTTAACCTAACAATAAGCATATAAAATATTGGGAGAAGTTTGTATGGACCTCAGCTCCAGGAGTCCACATAAACAAAATTAACATGAAATATATATTCAAAAACGACTCATTTGGGTTGAGAAAATATTTTACATAGAAGGTCGAAACATTATTCGCTCTTCTATGTAAAATATTTTCTGAACCCAAACGAGCCGTTTTTACATATATATTTCTCAACAAGTGGGTTTCTCAACATCACTGAAAATTAACATGAAGAAATATAAAATAATAATGAAAATGAAATAGATGTTGTTCTGTAAAATTAAGTAAGAATGTATTGACAATACATTTGTAAAATATAAAACAATATAGCTAACCTAATTTACAATATACCAGTATGATGAATTACTGGTATTCCTAAAATAATACTCATGTTAAGACTAATCTAATGTTATGGGACAAAAAATACAACTAAGTTCCAAGTTCAAACCTGTTCTATGAATATTGACCAACCTAACTAAGTTTATGCCATTGAACCAAAATAACTACAGATGACAATATTAACAGTAAAAATATTATGAAACCACAACAGTACATTGTCTTATCTTTCCAAAGTTGACACACCATACTTCAAAATGTATAGGCTTTCAAATTCAGATCAAGGTCAGAGAAAGGTTAGCTCATTAGATAATCAATCTCTGACAATAATTCTCCAATCAAGGACTGCCACCTGAAGCATATGTAAATGCTGATAGAACATATAACATCCAAAGTGGTAACTTAAAATTCAAAATTCTTCATTTAAAAGGAACAATGAACACACAACTGGGTTGATAAAATGGAACGAAAATTTGCAATATTGTATTAAGTTCTGTAACTGGGTAGAAATATAAAATAATTCTACCTTGGAATAAATTACAAGGATCACTGTTATATAATACATGTTAAACTTATTGAAAGATATTGATGTATGGTATGAAAAAAAAACACTTAAGAGAGCATAAACTAAGCACTTGAACATTACGACAGCCAAATGAGAATTGACAGTTTGGTAAAATACCACAGAAAAAAGCCATGAGAATCAAATGGGTTTATAACACTACTATATGTGAAGGTTTGCCATATGATAATTTGCTTACGAGAATCAATTAAACCCTGTCAATCAAGAGTTGAACAGGAATGAAAAATCTGTGGCAAGCAGAATTTTCCAAATAGATAATAGCACTGAACGAGAGTGGCCATGTTTGTGAGCAAAAGTAAGGTATCACTGTCAAAAACATTTGTTGTCAATCAGTTTTTCTCTTGAAATTTTACAGAAATATAGGTTTTAATATAAATCACAATATTAATATCTGAAAATAAATAAATTTTGTTAATTTGTACTTGTAACTTCCAAGACCTTTAATCAATATTGTAGTTGGAAAATAGTGAAACATTCCTTGTCATCAGCATCCAGTTACTCATTTAAGAATACTTACTAAAATTTCATATACTAGTTACCAATGTTACTAATTTATATGATGTTATTTACACATAAATTTGAAAAAGCAGCTGACAACTAACAATCATAGATCATGTCTTAAAATAACAACAAAATATAAATATTTTATTTTTAAGGTAAAATTTAAAATGGCATGACAATTAAATCTTCTTACTAATATTAGTAAACTATATGTGTAATATTTTACTAAATTACATTAAACTGATATTAAAGCTTATTATAATAAAACTAAAATAATAAAATATAAAAAGCAATAATTTAAGCCTAAAAAATTGAGTAAGGTAGCTTAATGTATACTATACATATATATATTATGTGTGATAATATTAGTGATATTATCAACATATCAGTCACACATACAGCATAACAGACCAGTAACACAGAATATGCTATAAGTGAAAAACCACAAATTACAAAGCACTAACTATTATTTGTTTGTTTTATTTAGTTATGCCAATGGCTTCAAGGTTAATGGTAATATAATCTATTTCTGTTTTTTATTATAAATTCAAATAGGGAAGTCTATATTGTTAGATATTGAGTTACCATTATTTAAAAACATTTTTCAGCATCTTTAATAATTGTAATTTATACCATAATTTTTTTATAAAGATGTGATGTATATAGTAACCTCACACACTCAGAACATTCTACAGTATTACTATATTTACATGCTATATGCAATACAGTTTAAAAAAGTAACAATAAATGTAAACACAATCCACAAACAATTTAGAACTAAAGTAAACATTTTACTACTTAAGCTACATTATTTATAAATGTTACATCCTACCTGAAACTGCGCAACTTACTTTTGAAATTGCACCTTATAACTAAACACATAAGCAGGCTAACTTCACTTTTTTTTTACTCACTTTCACTAACTTACTTTCTATCTTTATCTCCACATATTTACAGTACATAACAGAAAAATCTAGATGTATTCTGCCCCCTAGTAACAACAAAGTGACACACACAGAGAAAAACATACAAGTTTCAAGTAAGATTGTCAACAATGCTGCAAAAGCCTAATTCAACTATTCACTACATACACAATGTAGAACTCATACAGTTATGTAATGAAACTTGTCATAACTATTGCTTTTAAAATAATTAACTTTTAACACTCTTGTTATGAAAGCTAAATAATTGTTAGATATTAAATAATTAAATAAACTAAGTAATAATCCGTAAACTGAAGAGTTGTGTACATCTAACATATGTTCAACTGTTTCATTATCTAAGCAACAATAACAAAATATGTATTCATGCTCTTCTACATAAAAACATATCAGTCATGTCACCAAATAAAGCACTTATAAATTTCTGTAGAACTGAATCTATTGAAATGGTTGCTGGAAAATAACTGTTTTCCTACACATGATATATACTCTTCAAAAAAAGAAACGCAAAAGGCAAAATTTGAGACATATTGTTAACAAGTTTATTCCGGGTAGTTCTGTATGACACGTGTGAAACTTTGCACATTCACTGCTGAACATCCAAAGTCTGCAAAGGCTAAGTCCACGCTCACTAGTTGAAGTTTAACGTCACTCAACGTCAATAACGAGTATGCCCCCCATGAGCATAAATAACTGCTTGGCATCTCCTGTCCATGCAAGAGATCAGATGACAAATCACATCCTGTGGAATGGCTGTCCACTCAGCCTGCAAAGCTGCTGCAAGCTGAGATAGAGTCTGTGGTTGGGGTTGTCGCCATAGCAAACGTCAATCCAACTCCTCCCAAAGATGTTCGATGGGGTTTAAATCTGGTGATCTGGAGGGCCAGGGAAGAATATTGATGTTGTGGTGTCTCAAGAAGACAGTGGTGAGTCGGGCTGTGTGAGGATGGGCATTGTCAGGTTGAAAAACGTCATTGACCTTCACCATGATGGGTTGCACATGGGGCCTAGGAATCTCGTGGACGGAAATCCTACACAGCCCTGGTGTGGTTGAGGCAGTAGACGTCGCAGTGGTGATCCTATCCCGAAGGTGACGTAACCAGATGTAGCGATCTTGTGCAGGCGTGGTCACACAAGGTCTGCCAGATCGTGGACAGTCACGAGTTGATCCATGTTGTTGGTGACAATACCATAGCCTTGTGATGGTGCTTGGGTGGACATTCACAGCTCTGTCAACATGTGATTGAGATTTGCCTGCTTCAAAGCGACCAATGGCGTTGTTGAGTTGTGCTTCAGTCAGTCTTGGTGTAACTGTACTGCATGTCGGTGGCTTAACATGGAGCTGTGTTAACTGAGAACCCGTCACTTTTATAAGGATTTTGCACGTTGCACTTCCAGAACATGCAGATCTCTCAAACAAATTTATTGAACACAAATGCATTTTGGCGAAAAATCTGATATTTTTCTCCATTTTCAAAGTGCACAACTTTTATCTTCATTTTGGTCTGACAATCAGTGCCTTAACACGTGTAACATCACATTCTCCGAGCTTGTAACATTATTACATATATTTCTCTTTAAAATAACAGATATATCCCTTTTGCTTTTCTTTTTTTGAAGAGTATACTGAGGAAAACAGCAGAGAAACATGATGTGCTTTGGACATAATAGCCTTACAGTGGAGCATTTTTCAATGGAAACCACACAAAAGCACTATCTGTCATGATGACTGTTTTTCAGGTACAACATGACTAAATAAGGCTTCAAAATACTTTTTGATACAAAGCACTCAACATCTAAACATGGTTCACTCAAATTCTCCTTAATTAAATATTCGTTTTATACCCCATATAACTCTTATTCATCATGATATCAATCTGATATTTTTCAAATGTTACTCGACTTTTTATCATAATTAAGAAAAATAAAATGTCACTAAAACTGCATTTATGACACTACTCTCAATATCTGATAAATTACAACAATTATTTTTTCAATAAGAAAAGCAAGAGTTAGATCTATACATACACATCATATGACCTTGGTTTACCTACAACTTTTTCTCACATAAAATACCTTTCAGTACTGATTGCTAAATTGGTGGAGAAGCTCACCAGTATTAATAAGTAATATAATTCTTTAAAAAATATCTGATAAGTTTATAGACAGAAATGGTTACAGTTAATACACATTATTTTAACATTTAGGAAGTTTATGTGTGACTCTGATCAACTGACTAGTCTTTTATCATTTACTTTCTTTTTTAATAAAGAACCTAACTGAATTTCAAAACTCCCTACACCAGTGTTCTCTAAAAATTTTCCATTATCATTCTTCTATACCCCATCAAAAAAAATTATTTTAAAATATTTAAATAATAATACTCAAAAATAATTTCCCTTCTTAGTGAATAAATGAGCATTGAATATTACATCTTGTTTCTTTCTTTACTACCTAAACTTAAGTATCATAATTCAAAACAAACTAGCCAAATACTTAAGCTACTGAAAACAAACATATTAATTCTTCCACCTATCTGTGATGTTTCCAAAACATTTAACCTGCAAAGCCTCAAAAGACTGATGAAATATTAAATAAATTACTTTTTTTGCTCCTGAAAAGAATACACAAAATTTCATACCACAGTAATAACTACCATAAATTAATATCAACCCTTACAAACATTACTTAAAATTATATTAGAAAATTTAATTTGTAATGAAGCACAGAATACTATAAGAAATAGTCTGTAGTGTTCAAATTTTATGTTCATTTTTCCTTTATATTAGTATTTTGTTTGTGTGGGAATTTTTTGAACTTAAAAAGCTGTACTTAGGTATCATCTTTTTCTTTACAGAACTGTGAAAATCTAAATGAAGTCTTAAATTACAATTAAAAGGCTGTGCATGAAACTTTAAGACTGTTAATATAAACAATAGCTTCATTCATTTCAGTAAAATATAGTGTTAATGCTTTAAATTTATCTTTTCCTAATGATGTGAATCTTCTTAAATTTCAATATCTGTAATAGTTGTGAAAACTGAAGTTATTTTGCAAATTCTTTTATTCCAGTTACAAGTACCTTTGTTCATTTTTGTAAAATTTACTTCTCACCTGGGCCTAACTTTTTTATCATCTGTTGTTTAACAATTATACCTTGAAAAATAACCTGAATTGATTAAAATTATATATTTATAAACAGGGCTTACATATTTTCAAATGCCAACTAAATTCGTTGATTCTGATAATGAACGATATATTACTGTGTTTGGCTGACAGTAAGTAATAATTTTAGTTGGCAGTGGTTAGTAATGATAAGATGGCTATGTTATTAAATATCAAATAGTTTTTTATTTCCACAACAATTTTAAAGATTTGAAAATTTTCAAATTTAAACTGATTGATACTGAAAGATTGGTATTCTTCTTGTTTATAAAATAAAAAAAATATTTGCATGAAGTTTTAAACTTATTTTACTTTTAGAGAAGTTTGAAGTGTGTTACAATTCGTTAATAGTTGTTTTTAGTTATATTTTAACCAAACTCAGTACTAATAACGTATGATTTGCAACTGAGACAGTGATACGTAACGAACCGCAAATTGAAATCAAATGTAAGACTCACTAAGAATAAGTTTTATTTATTCAATAATGGCATTATGAGTAACTTGTGTGTTTTATGATATGCCTACTTGAGTCCAAGACTTCTGAGATGCTGACCAATCAGACGAATAATATCTTTATCAACTTGTGATCTTATCTTTGGAGATACTTCATCTGTTTCTCCGTTAATCTGCCCGTTTGCAGTAGAAGGACAAGCACCATTCTGCAGGTCATCGACAGTTGATAAAGCATCCCCATTGTGCCGCGGACAGCCATTGGTAGTTTGCATGGTACTGTTAGCTGCAGAAAAGCGTTGTTTTTTCCGCGGTGGGGGAGATAGTCCACCGTCGTCGGACTCCGCGCTCGAGGCCAGGCTTGCTTGCGATATGGCGTTTTTCTGCACCACAAACCTTTCCAGTATCAAAATTTTACTAAACAACCTAACTCAATCATTAACTTTCGTCTTCTACGTTCAACAGTCACTCAACTCTTAAACATTCCACTCAGCTGTGTTTTCCTCTGTGACGACACTAGCAAAGGATTGTGGGACATTCCCTACGATCACCCGAGTATTTCCGATCCCATTCCAAAAATTATCAAAGAAAAACTTTTCTATTTTTATTAATACACTGTTAAACAAAAGTAAATCACTTCTCAACTGTGCTAGTGTTATAAATAGATACTTTGGTAAAAATAAATTAAATTATTATTGAAACCTACTTTTTCCCGTTGGCCTTTGGTAATCATTACAGTGGACAGTTTCTATATGATTTAAGTTCTAGAAGTGCGCAACTCATCAATAGTAGTCGATATGATACTTATTTCGATATAGAACTTTTCTCAATAGTTTGTTACACAGTTTGATAGTCTCGTCTGTAATGTAGTATCAATATTGTTTGTTTGAAATTAAGCACAAAGCTACACAATGGGTAATCTGTGCTGTGCCCATTACGGGTATCGAAATATGGTTTCTAGAGTTGTAAGTCCATAGATATGTCGCTATGCCACTGGGAGCATTATCAATATCGCTAACCTTGTTTAATTACTTCACAGTGCTTTTGCAAACTCTCATGTATGATCAATGCAATAGCAGTTGGTAAGAGAAGTTTTGTTATTGTAATTTGTTATGTTACTTATCAAGTAAAATTCTCGAGAAAAGAAATGAAAACAAAATCTAGTATTCAATACTCATCTTCTTTTATTAAATCATTAATTTTTTTGCAAAAACACTTCATTAGAAGATCTAATTTGTTTTGTTTTCCTGTAATGTTTACTGAAAGCTTGGCATATTTAGTGATGATACATAAATCTCATCGGATCGCCGAAGTATCGATGTAATCGTATCACAGCCTCATGACACCAAACTTATATTTTATCGCTGTATCGTCACATCTTTATATTTCGTGTAAAAAGTTTCTTGTCATTTATTACTAATAAGAAATTCAAAGTAAAATGTTATAAGAGAAATCATTTTAATATGTTTTCTATATTTTTTTTATTTTTAATTCAATAACATAAAAAAACAAAAATGAAAAGATATCACATATAGCACCGCCCAGAAGGTGTAATTGAATGCATCATTATGGCGCTGATATAATCAGTCACAGGTATGGAACCCGCATTCCGATCTAGGTGATATAAATTAACAAATACTGAGATATCGTATAAATATATCAAAAACCTTTTTATAAATAAATAGGATTGTAAAAAATATAGGTGCAAAATAATTTGAATATAAAGATATAATTAATGATTAAAAAACAAGTATAATAATCTTCATTATTATGTTCGTTTCAATAAACGATTTTATCTTAGTGGGAAATAAACATGCATTTTAAGTAACATTTAAACTGTTTAAACTACATGATAGTTACTACCATAAAACTAAATTACTTTATCGCTCATTTATTCACCTAGGTGGCTTATTCTCCAAATCATTTACGTTTTTACGCTCAACCTTACAACGAAATTCTAATGTTGTGTAAATTAGAAAGGGCCAAATGCTTTTGATTTTAATCAGCGAAGAAACGGCTTGTGAGATTTTATTATCCGTTTAAAATGGGATCAGAAATCATATGAGGGTCACCATTCTGTTAGTGTGTGTCTGCTCTGTGCAGACGATGATATTCTACGCTACGGCGCATTGTCGTATTGGTAACTGAAATAGGAGGTAAAAGCTATTATTAGAACATTACATATACGTATCACTGTGTATGTGAAGATGGAAGGTCAGTTTGATCCAAAGTGCTCCAGCGAAACCATTAACAATGGCAGAAGTTGCGGTTTCAGATATTTTTTAGTATGGTTTACAAAATTACGAAAGCATCAGAAAATTTTAACATAATCACATTGTTATATCTTATTAATATTTATGTTTAAAGTATAATACATTTTTCTGACACAAGTTAAAGCAGTAACTTATGATTTTCAAAAAGCATCATATTAACAGTGTTTATTAATATCGTAACTCACATTTAGTAGTGACAAATAACCTTTGAAAAATAATTAAATTTCATACTTTTCCATTAAAAAGTATTTTTTTCGCTTTCAGATAAAGTTTAACGTGTAAGTTTCTTAATATTTTTTAAAACATGATTTTCTTTACTAGATAAATATATGCATCCGTTGATCCCACTTAGGAAACTGATCGTATGTATTCGGATACTTTATTTTTATGAGCACTGGAAAAAATTGGCAATTTTCTACTTAATAGGATGTGTCTAAAAAGACTCATATTAGATAGTCTCTCTTTTCTCTTTCAGTTTATATAAATGTGCATCTTTTGATTTTTTAGTTAAAATACAGTAATTAAGAAAATCCATAGTTTATCATAATCTTAATAAATTTTTTTACTTCCAGTTCTTTTTAAAAAGTGTCAGCATTTTTCCATTTAATTTATAAACTTATTATTTCTGTGAGCTTGGCATTTAATTTTCATTCCCTTGTACTATCCACATGCGTTTAAGCTAAAAACTCAATTTTTGATAGACACCATTCATTTAGTTTAATAGAAACTGACAAATCTCTAAACTTCACTGACATTTTTTCCACTTTTTATGATAGCCCCAGTAACTCAATAGAAGGATGAAAATTTAGAATGCTTAAAATCAAGTTTTAATAGCCATGGTGGGAAGAGCACATATAGCTCATAGTGTAGTTTTGCACTGAAAAAGAAACAAACTTCTGGCATTTCATGGAAATCAACTGCCCTAAAATTAAGGACCAAACTCTCATTAGTTCTATAACAGGCTCAACACAAACATCCAAAAGCAACAATGTCATTATTTTTAATATTCATGTGCCAATGAACAAGTTTTTGACACATATTTTCTTCAGTTAAAAGTTGTTTGTTTTTCAGTATCATCTTTGACATGTAAAGTGAGAAAACAATTCCTAAGAACCTTGATAAATAATTAAGCCAAATATGTGTCTGCATGTATGTGTAACTACTGATGTTATAAAAGATGCTATCAGCAGACCCACAAAATCAGTAAAAATATTTTTTCTTTAAGAAATCTCAACTAAAGCACATATCACATTTTTAGAATTCTGTGTGATATTACCTTTTCTTGTGTATTCAGCATAATTTAATTTTTAACAAATATTTCCTCCAGTATTTACCAAGCCATTAATAACACCTCAAGATCTTTAAAAACAACATTTTAATAACTTCACTTATCTGTACTCAAAAATGTTGAAAACTAAAGCCTCAAATTCTAGCAGTTAGATCCAAAGTTCTTTTTGTACTGCTATGATTAAAATGAAATATGCATATTATTATCTTCTTTCATATTAGTATAATTATTTAATCTTTTAGCTTCATGTTTCCTAAAATCCAAGATACTATCCTTCAAAGTGAAAGAAATTTTCCAAGCAACATGTAACCTTTGGTGTAAATAATTTATAAGTCATTTATAAATAAATGTGGATTTGATGTTTGGGTAAGAAAAGACTAATCCAATTGGATGAAGTATAGCCATGTGCTTTTTAAAATTTTGGTTTTTCAAACAAAATTTCTTGTAAAAGCTCATGAGATGGAGAACATTTTCCCATAAGTACATCATATAAATTAAATTACCTCCCTCATATAATTGCATTTTTGCAAAATATTAATTTAATCCATACATTTGTGCTAGATAGTTTCACAAACAGCTAATACACAAGAAGAATCCCTCCCACACACAAAAATTACTTCTAATGTTACCCAAGCATGTGGCAGAAATATCATCTCCATGTGATGCCTGTAAGAGGCACCATTGATGTTTCTCTGGAAGAGCAGTTTTTCTACAATGATAAATAGCTGCCCAAACATCTATTATACTACCTTCTGTATGTTCCCTTTGGGAAAGAACAATCTTCTTTCCAGAAATGATGAACATGAATCTTACTACCAGCTTTAACA
Organism: Carcinoscorpius rotundicauda; assembly: GCA_011833715.1. Taxonomy (NCBI): domain Eukaryota; kingdom Metazoa; phylum Arthropoda; class Merostomata; order Xiphosura; family Limulidae; genus Carcinoscorpius; species Carcinoscorpius rotundicauda. The sequence continues at coordinate 27,709,482 of CM022396.1, forward strand.
AATTGGAAATAGGATTTATCTGAAAAGATAACATGTTGCCAGTGTCCTAACTGTAAGTTGGCATGTTGTCTTGCTCAAGTAACACAGTGATGGCAGCAAATTTTGGTTAATATTGAGTTGCAAATAGCCCTCTTTATAATCATTTTCAGTTAGTCTCCTATTCACTTTTTTTTGGTTCTGTTGGAATGAATATTTTCATATCCTTTCTATAGTAAGGTGCTGCAAAACTTTTTTTGACCTTGGCATGCTAACCTGATCAAAACACAGTTATCTCAGAGAGTAGTTTTTTGGCATCTACTAGAAGAATTTTTGTGACAATTTTTCCTGCATTCCAATGAGGTTTCAGGATTCTGGATACATTTCACTGGGGTATCCAACTGTTTTTACATTGTCTTTTTGCTTTGTATCATTTCAGGATAGTAACACAGTTTGACTTTTGGCATGATGAGACATGACTCTGCACCAATTGCAGAGAAATTATCTGAACAAAGTATTGATCTATTTGGGAAATGCACACCCTTTTGATGCAAAATATGTGTTTTGATGAATAAATTCTAAAAACAACATACATAGAATAACAACTCATACGCGTTTCACTGATCATACATTACCTTCTCTACTATTACTCAGACATTTTCTCAATGACTAGTCCAGCAGGTAGACAATTAAGACAATGTATAACACTATGCAAACATTTTGGTCAAGATTGTGCTTGCTTTGTTAACATGGTAGGACCACTTTTCTCTATCCTCTATCCACATCTTCTATCCTCAACTGATCATACTGAGTTAATATACCTCACTGACTAAATTCCTTACTTTGCAAGAAGTATTGCATTTACCCAGAGTGAACAGCACTATCCATGTGGCTGATAATTCTTCTCAAAGAAGGTAGAAACATGTGGTATATTCGTATAAAACACTTTTAATGACCACAAATTTAAGACAATATTAAAATGTGAGTTTCTTTGTAATAATATAGGCACCAGAGAATAACCCATAAGCAATCCTGTTTTTAAAGAAACGATAATACAGTAAGGAGAAGCTGTTACTGCCAGTGAACAACAGAACATGTCAAAACATGAAACATTAATGATGATAAGGTAAAAAAACAAAACAATGAATTTTGAATTTATAAAAGTAATAAATACTTCTTTATAGTTCCTCAAATTGAATGAAAAAAAAAATGGTAGAGAAAGACTCATAATGGAACATTAGGCTTATGTTATGTGTTGGTTATAGAAGGAAAAATGGCTCAAGAGCAAAATTACTAAATAATTTGATTCTGGATTAATATAATTTGTCCAAAAATACACCCAACAGATTCTACATTCAATAATTTATGTTTTTCATGTTTATGTCAATATCATTGATAAGAAATACACTCCTGAAACCTGATACACATAACTGTGATATTCTCATCCTTACTGATTTCTCCTAAGTGTGATTGAGTAGGATATAAAACTTAATAGGTGATTTAAAAAAATGTATTGTGGAGTAAAATCTGAATTCTTCACTCTGACTGAGTTGTGAAAAAGGAGAGTGGACAGAATGAAAAACAGGAAAACAATGTTCATTAATTTTCTAAACATTATTATGGTGAGGATATTCACAGAAAACAGTGCTACTATCAGTATTCATAAGCTAATAAAGAATCTACAGACCTTTAAAATTTGTCTCAGTCTGAGAAAACAACATTATTTACAGGATTCTATAATGATATTCTTCTTGGGAAACCTAAGTTGGTTACATCACTGTTTGCCCTTCCCATCAAAACATGTTTGCTTGCTTGTTGAACTTGGTACAAAGCTTTAAGGGTTATCTGCACTGACTGTCCCCAGTATTGAAGTTATAGACTAGACTGAGTGTCACTAGAATGAAAACAAGTACTCAACATTGCCCACAACCAGTCTTATGCTTTTTTTTACCAATGAATAATTGGAATGAATGTCAGATTATAATGCTCCCATGGGTGCATGTGCTTTACAATGAGTTTCAATCCTGAAACTAGCAAATTATAAATGAAGCACCTTAACCACCAAGCTAGCTAGACTTCCATTAAAACATAAAGAGGTTATAACATTAAGGTATCATCTGAAACACTTCTGGAAAACATTTTTGTCTACTTTCATCTAATATGTTCAACTTTACAGAAATATTTCCCACAACAAATTATGTGTCATACCATAGATGAATAGCCCAGGACAATAGGTAATAAGAGTGGAAGTTACTTATTCATTTCTCTGACAGATATTTTATTGTTAATACTAGAAACACACACTTACTTGCATGGAAACTTTTGAAACTAGTTTAAATAAACTAAGAGTTCAATAAAGGTAGTTAAAAACACCTTATATTCCTGCATACTACATAGCATAGTGTATGTGTGAACGTAGTTTTTGTTCCTTAATGTTATTTTTTGGCAAAGAAAGTTTTTTATTGTTTAATATTCAATGAAACTCCTTAACCCTCAAGAGACATGAATAATCAATATAGTCACATTTATGTATTGAAACAGAAACCAAAAAAAACAATAAAAAAAAACAATACAGTTAGCATAACATTCAAAATAACTAGTATGAACGGTTTATGCAAAGATGTACACAACTGATGTACAACATTCAACTATGACTATTGTGTATGATGTAAAATAAAAAGATCTTACACAAATGACAATATTTATGTGATGTAGACAGCTCAAAATAAAATTTCAAATGCTGTTTTTCTGTTGATTTTGAATTAAACACAAAGCTACACAATGAGCCATCTGTGCTCTGCCTACCACGGGTATCGAAACCCGGATTTTAGCGTGTAAGTTTGCAGACATATCGCTGAGCCACTGAGGGGCAATTTCAAATGCAAAGGAATTTCCAAGTAATTCATAAATATCATTCTTAGATGAGTAGTATGTATGTAATGTACAAAAATCTTTACAAAGCTGGCAAAATAACATTACCAATGAATAGTGGGATTGACCGTGAAATTAAAGCGCCCCCACGGCTGAAAAAGGAAACGTGTTTGGCGCGAAGGGGATGCGAACCCGTGACCCTCAGATTACGAGTCGCACGCCTTAACACCTTTGGCCATGCCGGGCCGTACACTTTGCAAATAACGAAGAACCGAATGCAAACAATCGATTCTGGAAAGTTAGAAAAGTATTTACAATGGTGAAGAATAAAGCTAAGGAATCTTTTCATCCATTTCAAAAGGTAGTTATCTGTGAATATTTGATTCTTTTCAAGGGTCGCATTATTTTCAAGCAAACGCTGTACATTTGGAATAAAGATTTTTGTATTATGTGATTGTAAGACAGGAATTGTAATAGATATGATTATCTATTCTGCAAGTGATGTAGATGTCTCCAAAGATCTCCGATGAGGATTTTCATGATCAATTGTCAAGCAATTGATGAAATACTGCCTTAGAAAAAGTCATTTATACTGATAATTATTATACAAGTCCGAAATTATGCAACTTTTCTCTTTGAAAATAAGACTGGTTTTTGTTGAACGGTTGGAATTAATCCAAAGAACATATCTGAATTTACATCTCTGAAGATGGGAGATTTTGAGATCAAGAACAAAAGAGAATTTTTTAGCACTTCAATGGAAAGACAAACGTCCTGTTATTTTGCTCAGTATAGTACATAAAGGTGAAATGAAATACAGTTGGAAGAATTATTACAAAACTAAACAACCAATAACCATACCTGATATGATTTTGTGCTATATTATTAACATGAGGCTAGTTGACAAAGTGACACGCAAAATGGACAAATTGATTGCTTTCGTAAATGTGTGAAGTGATAATAAGCTCTTTTTTCACCTAATTTATATCTTAATTTTGAATTCTTATAACATGTATCTAGTCAAAACTGGCAAGAAACCATCATTGATGCAGTTTAGTTACAATGTAATTAATGAATTATTGGAAAGGTATGGAAGGGTGACAAGACCTTTCCCAGTAAGATATAGCCTTACTGTTCTTGATAGACTCGATGGAAAAGAAGCATTTTCTCGGTACTTTTCAGAAAGCATTCTATCTTCAGAGGCTAGAAAAGTGGACAAAGACAATGAAAATGTTGTTGAATGCAAACAACAAGAAAATAACAAATGATGTTGACGACCTTATGTGAAGAATGTAGAGTAGCACTGTCAATTGGATAACGTTTTCACAATTTTCATACCCTAAAAAAACATTTGATCTTGTAATAAATAAGTCTTTGTTATGCTTTTCACTTCATTTTTTATATTTTGTTCAAAATGTATAATACAAATGCCAAAGCGTATGTTTAAGATTTTTTTCCAATTTTTTACGTCTGTGGGAACTATTACCTACAACATTACCGTTGTTTAAGGGTTAACTATCTGAACAATTGGCATATAATATTCAAGCACGAATAATGTGTCTCATGTACAAATATCTCACACAGATGGTGTTTTTGTGATGAAGAGAGCCCACAATGAATATTTAAATGTAGAAAGATTCCTGCATAGTTCATAAATATCATTTATAGATGAGTAACGTGTGCGTTATGTAGATCTCTAAAAAGATGACAAATGACGTGTATATGGTTAATATATGCATATACAACGAATAGTTATACTCAGCTCACATAAAACATTCAAATATCTTTATATCGAGATAGAAAAGTCTGTACAATGGTAAAAAACAACATACAAATTGATTAGTGTGAAAAAGTTCACTGCTGTGAATACATCATTTTACCTTTCATTATACTCTCTGTGATGAAAATGAGTTGTGTGTAAAATAAATGCACCAAAAGTTATTGTTATGTCATAATATTACTAAAATTAAATACTATAGGTCTCATTTAATAGAAACATTTGATTGAATGAAATAATATTCTTTTATTTAAAAAACAAGATGCATTTTCACTACCCCTGCTAGTACAGAGGTGAGTCTAAGGATTTACAACGCTAAAATCAGGGGTTCGATTATCCTTAGTGGGCTCATCAGATAGATCGATGTGGCTTTGCTATAAGAAAATACACACACACGCATCTTGATTTCTGCTCAAATATAGTTTATTGTGTGGCAATGTAATTTCAAAATACTAAGCGATTATTGGAAAATCAATAATTAAAAAAAATATGTAGAAAAAACAATTATAATTATAAATTATACAATATCAACATATGAAAAATATATTTCCAGTAAGTTTTGAAGCTTTCTCGTACATAAATTCCATGCATAAATGGGTTTCGATTTCCATGGTAAGCAAAATGCAAATAGTCTACTGTGTAATTTTTTGCTTAACTACAAACCAACAGTTATTGTTTGCTTGGTTGTCTCTTACAAAGATGCATGAACTAAATGTCTTAAACTTTCTCTAACTGATTATACATAATGTTCGCTCATGAACAACATACAATTGTTCTATCTTCACAGTTTATAAAAAAAATCTGATGTAGAAAGTTAAAACCAAATAGATGTTTATCTTTTATAAAGGCTAATGTAAAGACAAATATTAATCGTTCATTAAAAATATGGTTTTTAATTGAAAGTGTCGTAAGCATATGAATGGGACATACCACTGTTAATATTGCATAACAGGGAAGTTAACTTCACCATTAAATGTTTGAAAGAGTAGGTTAAATAACTAGTGAATAGAAAATCTACAAAGGGGTAATTGTACCTCATAAGGTCAACTTGCATTTGGAAACGCGTCACTGCAGGTAAGAACCATTGCTTCGTGTGAAGAATGCTTAGCAGCTATAAATTTAATTAACTGCAAGGCAAACTTTCAACCATTTGGTGTGATGAGTTGTTATTGTTAAACTTATTGATAACAAGGTATATCATAATCTTTTCTGAAGAAAATATGTACTTGCATGTATCAAGATTGACGACTCAATCCCAAATTAAAAAGCATTTTAAGCAAGATGGACTTCAGTCCATATTTTGGTCAGTATTCTTGTTTGCAAATCACCTGATGTTTACTGGAAACTTCAGGAGACAAATTGGAACAGTCAGAAGTATTATATTTCTCTTCGCCTCGCAATTGGTAGAAGACTATACATGGAAGTTTGTAATGTTTGGGCAAAAATTGAAAATGTGTGAGATTTGGTATGAGGCTGGTATGAGATTAACTTTTAATTGCAAAGGTTAAATAAGGAAAGCCATAAGAAGGCTGGCGCGCTTCTTGTTAAAGTTGATTTCTGCAGATAGCAGATATCTTCCTCGCGTTTTCAAGGCAAAAGATTTCTATCATCCTAAGGTGTGTTTTTTAATGGGGAAGGGATCCATAAATCCTATGCGTGAAAAATTTGATGTGTAGGAGGAAACCCACTTTAACCAGTTGAGCACAAAATATTCTACCTGAATAGTGCCTGAGGTAAAAAAATAAAATGAAAAAGGGTAAGGGCCTTCGATGTTCTTCATAGAACCATTAAAACATGCACATTTGAGCATAAGATCTGCAAACAACTTTAAAACCACACCTTAGTTGAAGCCAAAGCACTTTCTTCATCTGCAGAAAGAAAGTTATAGTTATAAAAAAGAACATTCTGACTCTGATATGCCCCCCAGTGGCTCACCGGTATGTCTGCGGACTTACACGCTAAAATCCGGGTTTCGATATCTGTGGTGGGCAGAGCACAGATAGCCCATTGTGTAGCTTTGTGCTTAATTCAAAACAACAACAACGACTCTGATACTCTTAACAATATAAGAAGTGATGACGAATGCTAAAAGTCAAAAGCTCACGAATTTTATATTATATCTTGAAACCACGTCTGTTCAGAAAAAATATAGCCATGAAAATTAAAGACGTGAACTGAAAAAGGTCTCTAACCTGGATATCTAGCTTATATGTGTATTCAGATTGAAGCATGTATATCAGTGCTATTGATTACACACTTGTCAAGTCCTCTAATGCTGCTACAGTCCACTTTCATGCAATTGGTTTGCTTAGATGTGGTATTGAAGTTTGATGCTCACATACAGTGGAGAGTCTGTGTAAATCCTTTTACGATTTCTGGTACAATATAGACCTTACTATGGTTTGCAGAAACTTTGTGTAATGAAAAATGTGGTATGTATTCATGTCTATCAGAATGAGAAGAATCGACAACCAAAAAATAGTTCAAATGACATCATGGGACTTCGAACATCGTTCTCAGTTCAATTAAACTTCAGTAATAGTTATTATGCATTTGAAAAGTAATTTTTAGAATTCTACAATATTAACCTTGTTAACCCAGATTTTTAGCTAGATATGTTGCTCTGATTAATTATAACATTGCATGTTTTTGTGCATTAAATAATGAAAAATATTTTTTCTCGGTTAAAAATTTGTATATGTAAAAATGTCAATATTTATGTGAGCTATGCTTAAAATTGGTTACTTACAAGATGCTATTTTTGTGACGGTAGATGACGCCACTAGAATATTTAACTGGGAAAAATGTTTCAAAAGATTGTTTGATTTTGAACACGCTTGGCATGGCCGAGCACGTTAAGGCGTGCACTCGTGATCCGAGGGTCGCGGGTTCGCGCTAAACATGCTCGCCCTCCCAGCCGTGGGGGTGTATAATGTGACGGTCAATCCCACTATTCGTTGGTAAAAGAGTAGCCCAACAGTTGGCGGTGGGTGGTGATGACTAGCTACCTTCCATCTAGTCTTACACTGCAAAATTAGGGACGGCTAGCACAGATAGCCCTCGAGTAGCTTTGTGCGAAATTCCAGAACAAACAAACAAACAAAAGATTTTGAACACTGTGTAAATCTACACGAGGGCAACTTGAGATAGACGTCCCTAAGTTAGCAGTGAAAGACTAGACGAAAGGTAGCTTACCGGCAACTCTTGGACTACTATTTTATTACGAGTAGTAATATTGACCAAAACTTTATAACGCTCCCACGGGCAAAAAGGCGAATATACTTGATGGACTTCGAACCTATGACCGTCAGACTGCCCTAACTACTGACGTGCCGGGCTGTTTCAAACAAACCAGCCAACAATTTTGTCAATTAGTAGAAGAAGGTGGTCGTTAATTGCACCATATCAAATCAGCTGTCTCAGACGTGTATTAATAAATTTGCAATGTAATTTTAATTTGTTTCAAATTGAATATATCTGTATAATGAGCTTTAGAGAGTTTCTTTTTACTTATTAATGTCCCGAAATTCTATATTTCTTGATGTTCTAACAATTCATCACCGACAATCAAACCTGATGCAAAATGCAATTCACACCATTTCTATTACAAAACATTGGGAAATTATCAGCAAAGCTGTAAATACTATAATATTTTCATACGTAACGTAAGAATATGTAGACAAAGATCTTGATGTTGTGTGAGAAGAAAATGCTATATATATGCAAAGCGACATCACTGATTAAGAAAAAGCTATGTTTAGTTTTGATGTTTCCGAGAAAGATAAACAACGATACAACAAAAAAGACGACAAAGTTGTGAATGTTTTTACCTTTTTATAAAATGTACACCTTCTTACACTAGCTTTAAATCTTGGAAGATAAGTATTCTTCAGTACTCTCCTACTCAATTTTAAACGTAATCGCTTTTAAAATAGACATGTTTAGTACACATTTTAAAGTATTCTTTGCTAATTTTTATAAGTGCTTTTTTCATTCAATCGCGTAGCCTGGTATAAATAAATATTCTTAAAGATTTTGTTGTTTTGATTATTTTTCCACATTAACAGACATTTGTTTAAAAATTATACTTTACCTAAAGATTTGGTTATCTAAGAATTTAGTTTATTTTGTTTTGTTTGTTTTTAAAATTTCGTACAAAGCTACTCGAGAGCTTTTTGTGTTAGCCGTCCCTAATTTAGCAGTGTAAGACTAGAGGGAAGGAAGCTTGTCATCACCACCCACCGCCAACTCTTGAGCTACTCTTTTACCAACGAATAGTGTGATTGACCGTAATATTATAACGCCCCTACGGTTGAAAGGGCGAGCATATTTGGAGCAACTGGGATGCGAACCCGTCTAAGAATTTAGAGCAAAACTTGCAGCTGTACACAACTACACTGTTTACTACACTGTATGAGCAGGAACGTAACACTGATAATCGGAGTATTTATCAATAAATTATTTTGTTTTACACCCTAACTTTTTGTAATTTGAAAATAAAGTACAGTTTACCGTTTAATGGCTGATATCCGGCGAAATATTATAATAGGCTTAAAATCCCTTTAAAAAGGAATTTAAAAATAGACCTTGTAATTTATTTCATTTTAAAAATAATTGTACAAGTTAGTAAAAGTTAATGGCGAACTTCTAATATGCAGATTCCACCATACAACTGGGGTGATTTTACTGTTGAAGTTAAAGGCGTTGGTTTTAACGAGAAACTTTTAGCTCAGACGAGTCGTGCGTTTCGGAAACTTCTTAATTCTTCATCAATGAAGTCTGATTTCTAAGATTTGTGCTCTCAAATATAAGTGTGTTGTTGTTTTTTGCATCACTTGTAAACAATCTCAATACACGTTTATCGTGGCAACTGTCATTTGTTTTCAATAGTAAATAAAATCGTTTGTTGATATATACATGTCCAAGTACATGGTATATGTTATAAAAGTGATTTAAATCCAATTTGAAATCTAAATCTGATTTATCCATAGATACTATGTTTTCGGCTATGGTAAAGATAGTTCGAAGAGATATAGAACAACTACAAATTTTACAAAAACTAACTACAGACATGAAATATTGGTTAATAACCTCAAACCTCCCTCGAGAACCACGGGTTTTACTCTTACTTCGTCCATTCTTTATTTATTTCTCTGATACTTATTATTGATCAAACATACTTTTCTTTAATAAGTGAAAGTTTTTCACAGGTTTTATGGTTAAAACATCTCATTTAGATAAAGAGAATTTTCACAATTCTCCATCCTATTTACTGTTCGTGTCCGGCTCAGCTCTTTCTTTTCGTTTTGACAGTTGATCACTGCATAATGGTCCAGTTACGTGATAATCCCACTTATCAAAGTACTTTTCACGAATTTTTTTTGGATGCTGCTATCGCTGAACTTTAGAATTTCATATATTTCTTTCAGTAAATATTCTATACGAAAAAAGATTATAACCACTTATTGTCCATTCATAAACCTTCAGAATATAAAGTGCCCTTATGAGACGTAATACTCATCAATGAGCTTAAACAAGTAATAGACACTTGAATACATTTGGGTTTTGGATTTGAAAGAACAAGTCAGCATGTTTCAACTGTTATGTATATGTGTAAATATTTTGTAAACGACAACATGTCGTGTTGTGTTTGAATTTTCATTTGTATTATTCATTTTTCCATATTGATATTATTGTTTAGAAGTTTAAACTAAAATATGTTATTTATTTAGGGTAACATTTGGAATTTTCTTGAATTAAGTAGACCAATCATATGTTTGTAAATGAAGTGCTGGTAACTTCCTGTCTAGAAGTGTAGTCTCGTGCAAGAACGGATATGCGTGGATAGCTCTGGAGTTGCATGGAAATTTCAAGATTGTTCGAGAAGTAGGCCTATCGATATAAAAGACGGTGACAAGAGAGAGTTTCAGTCATCAGTTTTTATTCGAAGAAAAGGAGAGAGTTTTAGTCATCAGTTTTTATTCGAAAAAAGAAGATAGGTTCAGTCATTAGTTTTATTCGAAGAATAAGAGTGAGATTCAGGCATCAGTTTTAGTTATTTGAGAAAAATTATGTGTTTGCTGTGAATATTCAACTTGGATTTGTGATTGAAGTTAGATCTACGGAAGCTGTGATTTTATTTCGTCAAACTCTACGATACATCTGAATTACTGCTTGTGCTGAGAGACGGCGAATTTATTGAACTGTGAACTGTTTTGGAATCTCTTCGTGGGACCAAATTCACACCCTAGACTGGAATTTGAGACTTTCATTTTAGATCATTGTATTAGATACAGGCCAGTACCGTTTTGTATTGTGATTAATTGTGAAGTTTGAAACTAATATTATTTTGTTTTGTAATTAATTTCGAATGTTATAACTTAATATCTGACACTGTTATCATATAATTTATGTTATATCTGTTATATTTGTTAATAGTTTAGTGTAATAAATTATACAAGCTGTTATCTGTGTTTTTCTGAAAATGTTTTATGTTCTTCGTAGACTAAACGCAACAGAAAAACGCAAATAACAGCTTGTATAATTTATTACACTAAACTATTAACAAATATAACAGATGTAACATAAATTATATGATAACAGTGACAGATATTAAGTTATAACATTCGAAATTAATTACAAAACAAAATAATACTAGTTTCAAACTTCAAAATTAATCACAATACAAAACGGTACTGGCCTGTATCTAATACAATGATCTAAAATGAAAGTCTCAAATTCCAGTCTAGGGTGTGAATTTGGTCCCACGAAGAGATTCCAAAACAGTTCACAGTTCAATAAATTCGCCGTCTCTCAGCACAAGCAGTAATTCAGATGTATCGTAGAGTTTGACGAAATAAAATCACAACTTCCGGAGATCTAACTTCAATCACAAATCCAAGTTGAATATTCACAGCAAACACTGAATCTCACTCTTATTCTTCGAATAAAACTAATGGCTGAATCTATCTTCTTTTTTCGAATAAAAACTGATGACTGATGACTCTCTCCTTTTCTTCGAATAAAAACTGATGACTGATGACTCAATCTCTCTCTTGTCACCGTCTTTTATACCGATAGGCCTACTTCTCGAACAATCTTGCAATTTCCATACAACTCCAGAGCTATCCACGCATATCCGTTCTTGCACGAGACTACACGTCTAGACAGGAAGTCACCAGCACTCATTTACAAACATGTGATTGGTCTACTTAATTCGAGAAAGTTCGAAAATGTTACCCTAAATAAATAACATATTTTAGTTTAAACTTCGAAACAATAATATCAATATGGAAAAATGAATAATACAAATGAAAATTCAAACACAACATGACATGTTGTCGTTTACAAAATATTTACACATATACATAACAACGTGGTACACATAAACCGTTGTGTAGCTTTATGCTTAATTGCAAAGAATAAGAACGAACTTTTTAATTTCACAGAAAAAAAGTGAAACATCTTTCTTCGAATAGTTTTTCATAATGTTACAAATGTTCACATGAAATTATATAGACAGTATTACATTATTTTACAATGTAATATTATTGTACAATCAATCCCACCTTATTACACAGTCTTAAAATACAGTATAAACAATCCTAAATTGTTTTAACTTACATTATAAGTACAGACGATACACTTCATCAACTTAATCTAGCTGACACAAGATCATTTGCTGTTCATGCGATTTGCTGATATAAATGTTATCTCAACCACTAGTGTGTCTGTTTGGTATTGTCGGAAATGCTTTGCCGGCAATAGATAAGGCACTTTCACTTTTAAGTTTTCAGAATTCCTATATTATGTTACGGTTGACATTGTTGCCCAGTCTCGGGTTAATTTACATATTGCTACGTTGTTGTAGAAACAGTCCTACATTATCACTACTTGTTTCAGTCGTAATAAAAGGTGACCAATAATTTTAATGTTGTCATTAGGGAAAGACTGTATATAAAGGTAGGAGCCAGATTTCGAACCAGAGTTTTCTTCTTAAAAAAACAAACAATAAAATTATGCCATACGCTTGTCTGATGTCTTATCCTATTTAGACTGGAATCAACTATTTAAATTACATCCAGACTCTGTTGACTTCTATGTAGGTCGACTAACGTGTTATCAGTTTGATGGATGTAGAAGAAGACGTTTGTATTTTTAATTCATGCCTTATTATTTAAATATTTTTACATTTTATTGTATTATATTTACCTTTGACGTAATAAGCTATTACAGGTAGACTGGTATTATACAGTATTATATGTCAGTTATGTTCTTGAATTCTAAAGTTTGTTTTTGTCTTTTTTCCCAAAAATTGTACATGATATTAATATTGGTAAAGCTTTTAGTTCGGTGGTTTGATATGTTAAAAATGCTATCGTATTCTGTTTCGGCTTTAAATACTGTTATGATATTATTCTGTAGAGAAAACTTGTTATTTTATTCAGTACAAGAAACTGAATATGATTGTTGCAAGTACAAATAACTCTTTCTGCATTGTTTTCTTCCTTATTGCTAATGATCTGAAATGGGTGTGTTACGTATTATTTATTGTTTTATGTTCTTCGTAGACTAAACGCAACAGAAAAACGCAAATAACAGCTTGTATAATTTATTACACTAAACTATTAACAAATATAACAGATGTAACATAAATTATATGATAACAGTGACAGATATTAAGTTATAACATTCGAAATTAATTACAAAACAAAATAATACTAGTTTCAAACTTCAAAATTAATCACAATACAAAATGGTACTGGCCTGTATCTAATGTAATGATCTAAAATTAAAGTATCAAATTCCAGTCTAGGTTGTGAATTTGGTCCCACGAAGTAATTCCGAAACAGTTCACAGTTCAATGAAATCGCCGTCTCTCAGCTCAAGCAGTAATTCAGATATATCGTAGAGATTGACGAAATAAAATCACAGCTTCCGTAGATCTAACTTCAATCACAAATCCAAGTTGAATATTCACAGCAAACACTTAATCTTTCTCAAATAACTAAATCTCTTCTTTTGAAACAAAACTGATGTCTGAATCTCACTCTTTTCTTCGAATAAAACTAATGACTGACTTCTCGCGTCACCGTCTTTTATACCGGTAGGCCTATTTCTCGAACAATCTTGCAATTTCCATACAACTCTAGAGCAATCCGCGCGTGTCCGTTCTTGCACGAGACTACACGTCTAGACACGAAGTCACCAGCACTCATTTACAAACATATGATTGGTCTACTTAATTCAAGAAATTCTAAATGTTACCCTAAATAAATAACAAAATATTAGTTTAAACTTCGAAACAATAATATCAATATGGAAAAATGAATAATAGAAATGAAAATTTAAACACAACACGACATGTTGTCGCTTACAAAATATTTACACATATACATAACATAGAGCTTGTGTAGATTTTACTGGTTTGTAAAGTCACCGTTTCTGACTCTTTTTTTGCTTATATTACTCACTGGAGAAAACTAGAACAGCTTTGGACTGTTTATCCATTCAGAACTACACTTGTATTCGGCTTTCTTAATTGAATGAACAGAGTTTAAAGAGAATGACAGCTTCTGTCTCTTTTCTTATTTTTATGTTTGCTGATTGAAAACGATACTACATCCATTCACACAGGCACACATATATTACTGTTTATTAGAGAAAACAGGCATACTTTTTACAGTTTTCTTTCGTATGAACCTATTAACTGGAGAAAGACAGTATAGCTTCTTCATGATTGTTTTCTTGCTCGGTCTAATAAATGTGATTACGCTCTAGTTTCCAGCCTAACTAATTTGTGCGAAATATAATGAGGTAAATCTTAGACAACATATCGTAGAAACAGACTCCTAACTCTACGTTTAAAGAAACAAAATAAGATTTATTGAAACTATTTGGGGAATTTCATAGATCAGAAATGATTATTATGATTATCGTTTCTTCGACTATCTTCTCCATGAAAATAGTAATTAATTTAGAGGAACAAGTAAAAGCTGACGAACGTGTTAGAAACTATAATCTCTATACTGCGGATGATGGAGTTGTCCTGTATTATAATAGCTTTAGTTGGAGTGTTTGCTTTTTTAGAGCTAATGGATGTTTTGTTGTTCGTATGAATAGTGATTGGAAAAAAATATATAACGCTCTCCGACAGTTTTATAATATAAAATACTGCAAGTAGAAGTATTGTAAATGTTTTATATTATTTTCTTGCTTATTTCATTTCTGAATGTTTGTTTCAAATTTTGCGAAAAACTACACAAAGACTATCTGCATTAGTCGTCCCTAATTTTGCAGTGTACAGCTAGAGGGAAAGCAGCTAGTCATCACCACCCACCGCCAACTCTTGAGTTACTCTTTTATCAACGAATAGTGGAAATGACCGTAACTTATAACTTTCCCACGGCTGAAATGGCGTGGAGATTCGAAACCGCGACCTTCAGATTGCAAGTCAAGCGCCCTAGCCTCTTGGTCATGCTGGGCCGATAGGCTTTTAAATGAATAAATATAGCTTTGTTTAATATTTTCATAGCTATTCACTGGCATAGGAGCTTTTTATATTCATAACTAGTAAGTAAGGCCTGGCATGGCTAAGTGGGTTAAGGGGTGCGACTCGTAATCTGAGGGTCGCGGGTTCGCATCCCCGTCGCACTTAACATGCTCGCCTTTTCAGCCATGGGGGCATTAAAACTGCAAAAACTTTACTGTTTCCCTGATTATAGCTTTTTGGATAATTCTTTAAGTGTTTTTTAATTTGTTGGTGTTGTCTCTTTTTTTTCTTACCGTCTCGAGAAATTAGTATTCAATGAATTAGATTTCATAAAATTATTTCTCGATATTAATGAATAGGGGTCATTTACAAAGTGATAGTTGTGTTAAGTGTGAGAAATCGGGTTTTGATATCTGCGGTGGGCAGAGCACAAATGCCCATTGTGCTTAACCTCAAGCAAACAAACAATGCTAAGTGTGAAGCTAAAGTATTTCAAACATTAGAATCTGTGCATTACACACAAATAGGTGTTACTGTCTGACAACGTTCAGTTTAGCACGTTTACTTTATATTACCTGTATTTTCACTTCTTTGTTATTTTATATATTTATCCTTCTTTTTTTTTTGAGTCCATGATTTTCTGAAATATAGATCCAGTATATTAATTACTTAGTCTTAACTTAATTAATAAACTGAGCGATTATTGTTGTTGTTGTTTTAAATTAAGCAGAAAGCTACACAATGGGCTATCTGTGCTCTGCCCACCACGGGTATCGAAACCCGGATTTTAGCGTGTAAGTCCGCAGACATACCGCTGAGCCACTGAGGGGCCTGAGCGATTATACTCTGTAGCTATCGACAGACAATACCTAATTAAAATCTTTATTTTAACCAATCAACGGTAACGGTTTTTCACACTACTGAAGACGACGTGAAAGCACGTTGAAACATGTAGAGTGACTTTAATAATCTCTGATTGGTTTAAATAAAGATTTTAATTGTGTATTGTAAAACGTTGTTCGTTTATGGATTTAAATATTTTGAAATTCAAATTAACCCAGTTACTGTACGTCTCAAGGTTTCAAATATTTTTTTTTGTGGTTAGCTTAAATAATGAATATTTTTACGGTGTCTACATCACAAGCGCAGGTGTTACTAACGGCGAAAGCTTTCGTGTTTCTGACAAACAAACGAGAAGCATATAATGTGGATTGACGTGTAACACTTTTCTTTAACCCCGCTTTTCAGCATCAATGGTCCTACACAATACGAGTATATTTTGTTTGCAGTTTTTAACTTTATCTCCTCCCAGTATGTATAGTCATATATGTTGAAATTTAAAAAAAGACGTATTTTTATTTTCCTCTCTTTTTAACCGTTTTTTTTACCTCTTTCTACCATATATATCTGTGATATTTTGTTTACCACAGTTTAGCCACGTAGAACGGCAATTATTTGACTGACACATTTGCTCATTTTTTCTACCCATTAAAGTTCAGAAGATTAACGCATTACGAGAAGTAGGAATCGTGGATATGTAGACCAGATGACGGTTCGCTTTGTGTGGTAGTCAAGGTCGTCCCGAGAACGAGGCTGAATAATTTTTTGACAAGTAAACAAAGCAGATTCTCTTCGTTCATTCTACCACTAACTATAGTTATTACAAAAGTCATCGGAGTGTTAAATACATGATACACGCACATACATATAATTTATCAAACCTCATTTCTCTCAACTTGTGTGTTTTAGGAGGAAACTAAGTGAGATAAGTACAACTCTATGGACGATAATAGAAGCGTTTTAGTCTATATTACAGTCAACAAACAAGTCTATACTTTACATCTGGCTGTATGTGAATAAACCTATTCGATATAACTTTGAGCTGCTCCTTCTCATTGTATTATGATGTGTATGTTTCAGAATATATTTACAACACTAAGGATTTAAAACATAAAATACAAACAAAGGAAAAGATCACTGCTTCTGTAGATGAGTACAAGAATAAAGATTTGATATATCTGGATTTTCATAAAGTGTTTGACAATGTGCGATATAAACGATTTGTAAAAAGAATATCTCTGTAGGTGCGGGGGATAAATTAGTTACTTGGATAAAACAAAGCAGAGGGTTGTTATGAATGGAGTATAACCATACTGGATTAAGTGAGATACCTCAGAGCTCAGTCTTTGGACCTTATCATTTTTTGATTTACATCAATGACACAGATGAAAGAAGTGCCAATAAATTACCTACATCTGCTGATGATATTAAGGTCTTGATTGTTGCTAGCTGTACATATCATTCAGTTGTTTTACTAAAGAAATTTTACCATTAATGAGTTAGATGAAGAAATGGCAGATGCGTGTTGATTATAACAAATGCGAGGTAATGCATATGGGCTATAATGATTTGAATTATAAGTACAATTTGTATGGAAATAACCTTAGCACTATGTTATAATGCTTTTCGAAAATCAAAATACACCAAATCGACACCCTGACTCTAATCCATATAAGTAATAACTTTTTCAAAGAATATCAAAAGATTTGTAAGACAAAATTTTCCTTAAGTGAAACCATATTAACTACCTATGACTTCTGAATGAATAATTACAATTACTGGTGATTATTGGCTTCAGCCTAACTTATTTTTTTAATTGGCTTATATGTTGTTTCTAAGTTAAATTTGAACCACATGTTGTAGAATTCGCAACGGATTTACTGTTATACATTTGTGTTAATACCTACATGTGTTATGTGTTTCAGTTTGATGAATGCGATACATATTGTTGGATGTGTATTGCGCAATTCTCGCCTATTCCCTAAATTCTAGAAGATTCTCAAGATTAAGAATCAACAATATTTGTTTTGTGTAAGCGCTTGCGTCTTCGAAAATCGTTGAAACATTCCAGAACCTCGCGTGATTCCCATAAAAGCAGCTAGCCGAGTGACAGTAATAAATTATTGTTGGATGTCTATAACACTGGGGAACACTCATTTTGTTGCATTTAAAAAAAGACCTTTCTATAGTCAATTTGAGTGTGTTGATTTCAAATCTGAAGTCGGTTTTTGTCTGCAAGCTACAGATTTTATGCAATTTGACATTTTTATTTATTTTTTAATTTTTCGTTATTATAGGAAATTATAGGAATAGCTTATCAATTTGTTTGTGCATTTTATTCAGGTAGGAATTTGCGTTTGTACACTTCATCTGGACAATCTCGTTTAATGCTCCAGCAGTAGTCAGCCATCATACTTTTGTTCCAGCGCCCTTGGTAGCGTTCTTCCATGACCTTTAGGTCTTGGTGGAATCGTTCTCTTTGTTCGTCACTCACAGCCCCCAGGTTGTCAGGGAACTTATCAAGGTGGCTGTTCAAAAAATGAAGCTTGATGCTCATGTTGCAACCGAGATCACGAAAAGCGAGGAGCATTCTGTTCACAAGTTCACTGTAGTTCTCCGCCTTATTGTTTCCAAAGAAATTCTGAACGACTGCCCTAAAGGATAACCATGCTGCCTTTTCTAAAGCGGTCATCTTAGCAACAAACTGATCATCACGAATTAGGGTTCGAGTCTGTGGGCCATCAAACACGCCTGCTTTGATCTTCTCAAATGATAACCCTGGTAAAGCTGTGATGATGTGTTGGAAACATTCACCTTCGGTTTCCAGCGCCTTGACAAATTGCTTCATCAAACCTAATTTGATGTGAAGAAGAGGAAAAATGATCTTATCTCTGCTTACAATTGGGTCTTGTATGATATTTGGCATGCCTGCTTCAAGGGTGTCACGAATAGGTCAGTCCTTCAGGACCCAATGTTTGTCTCGTGCTCGACTGTCCCACATACAGAGGAAACATGGAAACTTGGTGAAACCTTTCTGTTGTCCAAGAAGAAAGTTGACCATCTTTAAGTCTACACAAATGATCCAATTGTGCTCATGATATTTTAATAACTCCATGACCATTCTCATATCATCATAGTCTTCCCGCAAATGCACTGAGTGACCGACAGGTACTGCTCCATAAACATTCTCATTATGTAAAAGAACACACTTTAGACTGCGTTTTGAACTGTCTAAAAAGAGTCTCCATTCAGCAGGACTATAGTAAGATACAACCAGTTCTTTGAGAAGCCCTTGGATGTCATGGCAGTAAAAAAACTGTCTGTCTTCTGAAAAGAAGGTCACAAAATGCTGGTCACGCTTTCTGAAATATGATACTTTAACAGAGTGATCAACAAGATTTCTGCCTTGTAATCTTGATGCCAAAAGCTCTGCTGCTTTCTTTGAAAGACCTAAATCCCGCACTAAATCATTCAGTTCAGCCTGGGGAAGAGGCTTGGGGACGGGGAAAGGTTCAGTGTTTGAAGAACAGTTCTCCGATTGTGTACACTTTTTTGACAATTCACTGTCACAACTGTCTTGTTCGCTTATATCATGTCCAATGTCTTTATCATCCAATGATGGCAAGCCTTTGAAAACTGGAACAGGAACTTCTTCAGAGTGCGGAGCAGGCCGAATAGCTGAGGGAATGTTCGGATACGTAATCTTATGTCGGTTTTTCTTCCCAACACCCGTTGTATTTACCATGCAGAAATAACAGTCAGTTACATGGTTGGTGAGTTCGCGCCAAATCATTGGAACACCAAAAGGCAGACCATTGCGTTTTCCTTTGGTCCAGTCTCGAAGCATTTCCTCACAATTGTGGCACACAACATGAGGAGCCCAATGCTTGTCTTGATCACCAAGATGAACTTCAAAATATGCCTTGTAGGCACGCTTGACGAACGAGGATATGTTACGTCTCTGACGATTGAGTGTGTAGCATCCACATATGTAGCAGAAGGCATCAGGCTTGTTTCTGCAATGATATTTATTTTTGGAAGCCATGTTTGATCTGAAACAAAAGAAGAATGATCAAAATTTTAGAAGCTATCTATATATATGGACGTGAAAATGCTTATACATGGTTTACGCAAGTTCACATTTGTACAATTTCATTAACCTCAAATTGCATAAAAACTAGAGCTTGTAGAGAAAAACTAATTTCAGATTTGAAATCAGCGCCTAAAACTCCTTCAGAATCAGTTAAAATATCCAATGCAACTCAAAGTTACTGAAAAAGTGTTCCCCAGTGTAATCAGTATACTATAAGTCTCGGAAGCTATAATTGTGAGTAACGATTATTAAGCGAAAAACTACAAAACAGGGTCAAGAACATTTATAGATTTCAAATAGCAGAAACTGTCCCAATTCAGTGGATTTACTTTGGACGTTAATATTTTAATGAGGGCATTAAATATCTTCATTGGCAACAAAAGATAGCAGTGTGAAGTCAATCAAGCTAGCTAGCTCAAGCGAGATGTAACAACATCAACTCAAAATTAATTTGCTCGTTGTGAACCTGGATTGTCGACAAAATATTCAGTTCTAGCCTGGTTATAAGAATCGGTATTGCCTGTAAATTTGTGAAACTGTGTATATCAACAATATTTTGTAATAACTATTAGTAATAACCGTTGTTTTAAGTTTATTAATTTTTGTTTGTATATTTTAATATATTTGTGCTAAAAAAGAAAATTGTGTATATGAATCTGTTTGGCAAATATCATAAATTTGTTACATATTAACATTTATTTAACTTCTAAATTCAAATTCAAATTTCCCGTTATTTGAAATCGTAATACGTGACGTACCTAACATAAGTCGGAAAATCGTTCAAAGTAAATTATAATACGTAACATAATAAACTGGGGGCTTGTGTCAGAGATCTGAATCAAAGACAAAATTCGATATAAATTAAAATTAAAATCATAATTTAGTATATTATTATTAGTGCTAACAAGGTTTGATCATGTCTGATTACACTATGTGACAAAAATATTGTTCCTGGATAGTATGTGTTATTTCTTAATTTCTTATGGGTTAAAAGTACAGAAATGGCCATTATTCCCTTTGAACTTTGCTTTTGGGACCTGGATAATGAAAATTAAAAAGTAACCTATTTTCTATGTAAAAACGGGCAAAGTTGAACATTTTCATTTACCTAAGGTCTGAATTAAACAACACATGAATCAAGATTTACATGTATTTATACTAAAGTTATACAAAAATGAACAAAAATATTTAGAAATGAGTAGTTTTTCGAGATTTGCCACTGTAATGTATACCACTTTCACGTATTAGCCATCAAACATATTCTTCCATTACGTTTCCGTTATACGCTCCTTGGTAGCGACATTCAAAGTCCAGTATATCTTGGTGGAAACGCTCGCCCTGCTCCTCTGCGTATGCTTCCATGTTCTTCTTGAATTTATCAAGATGAGCGTCAAGGATATGGACTTTCAGAGACATCCTGCAGCCAATTTTGCAGCAGTTCTTCACCAAAGCCTCAACCAATTCCACATAATTTTCGCTTTTGTGATTGCCAAAGAAGCCCCAAACCACTGCGACAAAGCTACCCCAAGCTTTTTCCTTCCTACTGAGCTTCTTGGGAAATTCTGTGCACTTCAGGATTCAGGATCTTCTTTTTTTGTGATCCAATGAAGACATAAGCTTTGACCTTTACCTTAGACAGCTTAGGAAAGAAGTCTTGAAGGTACTTGAAGGCTGCAGTCTCCTTATCAAGAGCTGTGAGAAATTGTTTCATAAGACCCAATTTTATGTGCAATGGTGAAAACAAGACGTTCTGGAGGTCCACTAGTGGCTCACACTTGACATCTTGTCTCCCGATAGAGAACTCGGTCCGTTGTAGCCGATGCGTCCTATTGTAGCGTGCTGCGGTGTCCCAACTGTCCCAAAGGCAAAGATAACAGGGAAACTTGTTAAAGTTTCCTTGGAGACCCATCAGGAATGCTACCATTTTGAAGTCTCCGATGATTCAAGGCTTCTAGCTTGGTCTTGACGCTGTTGCATTCCTCTTTGGAATACACCGAATGAGCCAGAAAAAGAGACTGATACTTATTCCCATTATGGAGCAGCACAGCTTTGAGGCTTCTGGATGAACTATCAATGAAGAGGCGCCACTTACAAGCAATTCCCTTTGCCTCGTACAGACTGGATACATTGTGGCAGAAGCAGAGCCTATCTTAACAAGTGAAGAAGCTTGAAAAATGTCAGTGATGCTTCCTCTCACTTGCGACTTACACACTTTCATTTAACAAATTCCACTCCTAGAGGCTATATGTCAAAAGCTCGGCGTATGGGTTTCTCTCCCCAGCTGCACCTCTGAAATTGTAATCTGGATCTTCAACGTCTACCTACTCTTCTGATTTGCTGCTCTTTTCTAAGGATGGCTGCTTTCTCTCTGACAGAGTGGGTTCAGGGAGCTCAGAGCAGTGTGGCACTGGGGAAGGGATGATGGAAGGTCCAGATACATAATAGCAGATGCAATTTTGCCAGCCCGACGTTTGGAAAGATCCATCATGTAAAAGTAGCAATTGCTTGAGTGATAAGTGGGTTCACGCCAAATTATTGAAATAGCGAACTTCGTGGCTCTCTTTTTTCCCTCTGTACTATCCTGCAAAAGAGCAAATTAAAATTATTATGAAGAATACATTTATTTCATTCACAACTAATGTGTAAGAGGTTTATGCAAAATATTAAAAAAAGTAAAAGATATTTACATTTTAAAAGGTCTAATATTTATACAATATAAAATATTGCTATTCAAGCAAGCAAAATTGTCTGTCTTATCTTCTAGAGTTTTATTGCAATACCTGCAGGTAACTTGAGGTGCCCAGAGTTTGTCTTGATCTCCGACAGACATGCCAAAATATTTCTTGTAAGCTTAACCCAATTTATCAGATGTTATCACAAAGTATTTTTTCGCTCTTGTCTTGATAAATTGTCCACATACAAAACAATGCGTCTGGAGAATGCTTGCAGCTTCTTGATGTAATCTCTGATAAAATCAGATATGTCTATGTGTTTACTTAGGCAGCTAATACTAAAGTGAAGTGGTGAGTGGCGAGCCCCTGAAAAATTCTAAAAAGTTCTTGAAAATTATCATACGTTTTACATTCTTGAAAATTCTTGTAATTCTACAACATTCTAGAAAGTTTTTAAAACTTTTTTAGTTCGAGAAAATTCTATATCAGCCACTTAGCACTTAATCTACCTGGAATGTTCTGAAAAATGTGTAAATTTAAAAGTTTTATTACCCAAGTCACAAAAGAAAAGTTTGAAGAGTAAAATAGGTCTCTTCCATTTACTTTTGGCATAAGCAATTGAGAAATAACACTTTCTTCCCAGGAACAAAAAAAAATTGTTATATAATGTTTTCAAAATTTTCTTGAATTACCCTCCCGTAAACAACTAGAAAATATATAACAAAAGTTAACTACTCAAAATTACCAAAATATTAGAGGTGTAAATATCAACAAGAAAAAATGAACTAAAAAAAGTTTAATGCTGAAATATCAGTTGATGATGATCTGTTGTTTGAGGAAGCATCAGGGAAAGTTTCTAGTGTCTCCACTAGCAACCAGAATTGAGCGATAAAGTTAAGTTAGAAATCGAATTAAAATTCAAAATACGAAGTTTGAACAAGCCCGCATCGAAGCCATCTCAGTAAAAACCAATGTCTGTTCAATCCACTAAAGTTTGAATCCTTCTGACAGTCAAAATAAAACTTCATCAAAATCACCAAGTTCTGTCTGCCATCTTTGTAAAAAACCTAGTCGTGTTATGTCCGATTGTTGGAATTTAAAAAGAAAAAAGAGAAAAAGAACAACACCGAGTCCATTCAGGACCACATATGGAAGTAGTTTCACCAGATCCCCTGATGAAGTCAATTTGGCCACTGATAAAAAGGCTGATGTTGCTAAGGAGAAATTTCGACCTAATGTATCTGTTGGTTTTGCCTTTGACAAATGACACTGCTTATCCTATACTCTTACGTATTTTATGATACACTAGGGCAACTCAATCATTGCTGTTAGAAGATTTATTGCCTTAAGGTATGAATTATGTCAATGGCGAGTCTGTTATTACTCAGGGTACTGAGGGTGGTTTTGTTCATGTTTCTCTTCATCAGACCTAGCTGTGGGACCAGTTTTGGTACGAGTAAGACCTACTCTTCCAATTAAGGGTGTATCATTATTGTTGGTAAACGAATTGGCTGAGGTAAAAGCTGTTGCTAAACTCAAATTGTTAGCGAGCCGATCGCTGTTTCATCTAAGGATGGTGTTATTGTTGAAAAAAATCCAGACATATTTCTCTCGTGTGCCTGTGACTCGAGCTCAGGATAAGAAATTAAATCAAAACAAATGATAGACACGTGTTCAGAGGATGATATTATAGCTTTGCTTCAAACATTTGTTTGGATCTAATGGGGATCTTATGAATAATTGCTCTACTGACAATACGTCGGTGAATGACAACGTGGTTTTGTTCAAAATGTAAAAGAATAGCAAAAGTCTTCGAATTTATGGCTGAAGGGATTAATAAATTTAGATAATGAACCTCAACAATTTGTTTGTCTTACAATAGTTACGTAACGTTATCCATCAATCGTGCAGTAGCCACGAGGTCAGTTATAAGTTTTATTTTGCATTTACTCAAATAAAAATGGGAGTTTTTAAAAAAAGCAATTTATTGATAACTTCAACTATTTCAAATTTAGTGAAGTTTCAAAGTACAATATCTTTAGTCGTTACAATTTTTAAATTTAAACTGTCAACACACTACACAATGAAATCGGCAAACGGAATCGGCCAATTGTGCTTTGTAATTACTGGCAATCGGTGATTTACGATTGTGACATATTCGGTACGATAGGATTTTTTTTCTTTTGGCTAGTGTAGTCTGCAAAGTTGGATTCAAAAGTGTTTGCCCTGACATCTACAGTCATGTAAAAAAGTGAGGACACCCTATGAAAGCCTGTGTATTTTTGTAACATTTTTGGATATATAGATATTTAATCTCAATTTCAACAATACTGAGAGATTATAGGAATATAACTAAACAATTAAAACTGAAGAAAAGACTTTTCAAGATCTTTTGTAAATGTAATTCTACAAAACTGCATATTCTGAGGAAAAGTTTGGACACCCTACCCCCTAATAGCTAGTGTTACCCCCTTTGGCTGAAATAACTGCAGTGAGACGCTTCTTGTAGCCGTATACCGGTCTCTGACATCGGTCTGAAGAAAGTTTGCTCCACTCCTCAATGCAGAATTTTGTAAACATTGAGATGTTTGAGGGGTTTCTTGCATGTACAGCCCGTTTCAAGTCACCCCAAAGCATCTCAATGAGATTAAGATCTGGGCTTTGACTCGACCATTCCAGGACTCTCCATTTCTTAGTTTTCGGTCAGTCCTTGGGGATGTATTGGTATGTTTTGGGTCATCACTGTCGTGTTGCAGGGTTCAGTTCCGCTTCAGCTTTAATTTTCGTACAGGTGGTCTCACATGTTCCTCAAGCACCCTCTGATACACAGCGAAATGCATGATGGATTTTATGATTGTAAGCTATCTAGGTCCTGCTGCAGCAAAGCAGCTCCAAACCATGACACTTCCAACTCCATGCTTCACAGTTGGTATGAGGTTCTTTTCCTGGAATGCTGTATTTGGTTTACGCCAAACATGTCCTATGTTCAGATGTCCAAATAATTCAATTTTGAACTCATCTGTCCAAAAAACATTATTTCAAAATTCCTGGTCTTTGTCTACATTCTCTCTGGCGAACTTCAGTGTGGCCTTAATGTTTATCTTAGAGAGCAAAGGTTTCCTCCTTGCATACCTCCCATGCAAGTGAAACTTGTGCAGTCTCTTTCTGATTTTAGATGCATGCACTTTCACATCAACAGTAGCCAGAGCCTGCTGTAGGTCCAGTGATGACACGTTAGGGTGTTTGGAGACTTCTTTTAGCATCTTGAGGTCTGCTCTCGGGGTGAACTTGCTTGGTCGACTCGACCTAGGAATGTTGGCAGTTGTTTTGAAAGCCCTCCACTTGTTAACTATTTTCCGGACAGTGAAATGGCTCACTTTAAAAAAGAGAGAGTCACTTCCTCAACTAAGTCAGCGCATATTACCGTCATTGCTTGGTGTTGTTAGCTGTAGGAGAGAATAACTTCCTCAACTAAGTAAGCGCATATTACCTTCATTGCTTGGTGTTGTTAGCTGTAGGATTATGTTGTAAAATTTACGAAATAAAAGTAAGGATTCGTTGAAAGCGCTTACTCCAGCATTCATTTGGAGTTGGTTCTCTTCGTGGCGAATGATGGTGAAATACAGATTACTTTGAAAGCCATTTTAAAGCAGACTTTACATTTTCCACAGTTAAGTTTTGCAAAAAAGTGCAAACCGAAATTTTCTGTTCTTATTCATACTATTAAAAAATCAGTTGCACCAGTTTACAAAAAAAAAAAAGCTAGACAATTTTTTTTATGTTAAGCACAAAGCTACACAATAAGCTATCTGGGCTGTTTAACGTGGAGGGCTGGATTAAGGGCAACTGATGCCTTACGCACAGCCCAACAATGGTGCTCCCTTCGGCCCCTCTATTGTTTAACTCACAAGACATTAAGATTCAGTAAGTGCTGAAAGTGAAATAAAAGTTTGAAAATTTATAACCCTTGTTCAGTTTTCTTCCAGGTCAGATCCCACAACTATATTAAATAAAAACTTTTTTATTTATTTAACAGAATAGGCATGTATCAAAATAAAGCACTGACTGAGGCCTTTTATTTAGAAATGATGAGGGAAATCTCTTCATTGAATAATGATAATTAGAAATAATTATTTTTACTGCATAATTGTTTTCACTCTAAGTTAACAAATTCACACTTTGATGTTTACAAAAATGAAAAAATTTACTTAAAACCCTTTTATTTAAAAAATGTTACTTTGATGTTAATAAATTCTCACTTTGAACTTAAAACCCTGTAAGCAAATTATTTACTTATACCTTAATATTTACTGAAATTTTAAAAAGTTTTCTTCTAGATTTTTTAATTGCAAAGTCTTTAATCAAGTTATCAAAGCTAAGTTGGTGTAACATATCTGTTTTATACTTAGCAGAGACAAGGCATCCAGTCTGTCTTGTGGCATTGTTGTTCTGTTGGGATTTTTAATATATTTGAGTTAAGAAAATGGACACTCAGCTGTGCAATTTGTAACTATTAATGTTAAAATATACACAATGAAATGTCTACGTTTGGAAACGCACACTCAATTTTGCCTTCTAAAATCATTTTATAAAGTTCAGCATGACTAAATCTAGTTCTTACAGTTTTTTGTTGCACTGAACGTATGGCGCAAATATGTGTGACACTGCTGAAGCTCGGTAGAGAGATCAATGTCAACATCCACTGGGTAAGCATCAATTGGCTTTTGGGAACACTGAGAGTACCTTTCAGTTTCAACAGATGAAGTAACATCATTTGGCACATCACTTAGGAAAGAAAATTTGTTTGCTGTTTCTTTGTACACCTTTCCTCTTTTTCTCATCTGGGTTTCTAGTTTGTCAACAAATGTGTAGAAAGTGGTGATACGAAATTTATCTCTAGTATTCAGATATACATCTTGTGCATTGAGTCATTGAGTTCCTTCTTTCTGACATGTTTGCGAGTTTGAGCTGCATTGTAATCAACATCTGGTAGTATTTCCTTTGCAACTGCTTCATATCTTTCAAAGTAATCCCTTAGAGCGCATTGTTGGTTAGCTAATAACCCATAAAGATCTGCACATGTTTTTAAGTTTACATCCTCATTTTTCAGAACTTGACTTGCTTTATAAAACTTTTGCAATATTTCATCCCACATGATCAACATAAAAACAAATTACAGCTCTTGGATCTTATTTTTAACATCGTTTGCTTCTTTTCTAGTGTATCCCTTTTGTGACTGGTCTTCAACTAGACATTCTAAAGCTTCCAAAACCTTAAAGAAAGACTTCAAAATTGCTGTTGTTGCCATAGCGTGTGCCTCCCATCTGGTATCAGAGAGGGATTTTAACACACTTTCATTTCCAAGACAAGCTTTAAGAATTTTCCATGAGCTGGTTGAAGTTGAAAAAAATGTATAGAGCAAATACGCTGTAGAGAAAAGATTAACTACCACTTGACAGCAGTCATTCGGCCTACCATATTTAGCGAATGGGCTGTACAGGGCTCATACATGACATACTTATTTTCTTCTAAAATCTTTTGCTGCATCCCCTTATAACGCCCAGAGATGTTAGCAGCATTGTTGTAAGACTGTCTCCTACATTTTGGAAAATTAAGTTTGCAAACTTCACGTGAGTACTGCAATACTTGGTTTGCCATTTCCTCACTGGTATGGGTTTTCAGTTCTAGAAAGGTTAAAAAGCGTTCAGTACGCTGCCCATCTTTCAACTATCGGACTACAACACTTAACTGATCTATATGTGATAGATCTGGCATCGAGTTAAGTGAAAAGCTAAAATAACCAAAAGAATTTGCTTCATCAGCTATGAACACGTGGACCTTCTGAGCCATTGATTCAATGAGTTCTTCACAAGTGGTTTTGGACATGTAAGAAGGATTTCCTTTTCCATATTTCGAAATGTTCCCTGCTAAAAATGGATCAAACTAACTTATGAGCTCAAACAGCCCTAAAAATTCCCATACTGCAGTGAATCAAATTTTTCATCTGTTCCTCGAAAAGCCAGACCATGTTTAGCTAATGTACGAATAACAACTATTACACACTCCAAAACATGTTCCCAGTAATTGCACTCTTTTTTAATTTGTTTTTCCAACTCTTGTCGCAAGCCTAAATCTCATCTGCGAGTTAACTATCTTAGCATAGAGTCTCGGTGAGTAGCGCTTCATTCATGATGATCAATTACAATAGTATTTTACCAAAACGCGAGGAAAAATTTAGGGGCAAAAATTTACAAACAAAGCAGTAAACTGGCCCTTTTGATGGTGAATATAATAACCACTCTCTCTTGTATTCCTCACCATTGACTTTTACCCCAAAGAAAAGTTTTTGCAAACAGTATCTCGTTGCTTTGCCACTATTGAAAGTCCGGCAAGATTTCCAAAATGGTCCATTGTGGTGTTGACAGACAGTGGGTCCACAAGCAATCCAATAACCCACATCATCAGCAGAAAAGTCGACTCAGAACCCTAAATCTTTTGCTTTAGTTTTTTTTTCATCTTTTCTAGACTAAAGCATTTTACCATAGTCCAGTAATTTTTATTTTCAGCAATTATTTCATCTTCAGACTGTCTTGTAGAACAACTTGCATCAACATTAACACGAGAGATATCAGGAGAATTCACAGGCAAAGTGAGATCAGTTGTGAGACTTCTGCCAATTAGGCCAACCTGTGACACCTCAAAGTCATAATGATGTTCCGGCATTGAAGAGAGTAAAGTTGTACTTGTAGATGCGGAGGTTGGTTCAACTTCAATTTTCTTAGGGTTAGATACAGTACAAGTGACTTCTGATGACGGAGATGGGTTTTGATTTTGAAGATCATGTTTTATAAGTTCAGCGCAAAAATTAGTCAGGTTTCCAGTCTTGTCCACTAAATCCAAACCATTTTGTTGGTTCTTTTTCGCCAGTCTTCTCTTCTATGTACCACTAAATTAAACACATTTCATCTTGCAGTCTAAAAATACAGAAACAAAATTAAAAGAAAAACACAAAAGAATATGGATCATATATGGTCATAATGATTAAAAAAAACACTTAAATTCATAAAGAAAAACGTTGGTAAAAATGTTAAACATACTAAACTCTAGGACTACATTGAGACAAAGATTGTCACAAAGTTATCCTAGGACTTAGGTCCATTAGCACATGAACATGAATTCATAAACATCTCCATTGATTTGCTGGATTCTGATCAGTTGAAAACCATTCGCGACTGGCTTCAATCCATTTTAAGAGAATTAGTTTTCAGTCATTGCAAAAGTTTAATTAAGGTTGTTGCTACGGCAGGTGTATGTAAAAAGCAATGTCAATGGTAATATGCAAATCCACTGTGAGCCAAAACGTATTCCAAAACAATTTATGATCAACAACACATACTGTAGTAGCCTATATACACAGTGATCATTCTGTACTGGCATACATATATAGCATATAATCAACTGTAAACAGTATTGCACACTAAACTGTTAAATACTGAGTTAGGCCTAGGCTAGAGAACCTTTATCCTAATCAAATATCTGAAATTAGTTTTAACCTCACCTCTGAGTTCAATTTTGACTTTATAAGAGCCCACAAACAATACATCAACAAAATTGGCATATTTCTGAAACTTCATCTGCATGCCTGGATGTCAAAGCAAATTCAAAACGACGTCCTTAAATTGGGAATAGCCCACCTCATTATTCAAGGATAAAGTCGCATTTCTAGTGTACTTAACACTAAACTAGTTACAGTATTTAGGCCTAGCTTTAATGTCACTCGGTTCTCAGATAAAAACATTAACGTTAAGCCTGATACTAATACACTGCAATTGAGGCCATTAAAGTTTAGCCTGGTACTCAGTACTAACTTTGCTCACATGAATTTGTCCAATTCCCTGCACTTTCTCAGATAATCCTAAATTGATTTTGTTGATGTTTCGGTTCTTTAAAGTATCTTTGTATGACCACGGTGCCATACTGTGCTACTAATAGTTGTATAGTGTATACATAACAATATTAAAAATCACGTAATCGTACATGTCGAAGTTTTACACAATTTGACTTAAAATGTAGAAACATCGTCTTTAGACTACTCCGATCAGTCAGTTGTTTTCCCAGCTTTTCAGAAATGTAATAGACCACATACTAATCTGAATTTATAGTTGCAAAATAGTTGAATTGCACCTAAATGATTCTCGTCGTTGTCTCTGTGATTCTGTCTCGGATTGTTCGTTTGCCTATAAAATATATCACCAAAGGGCCGAGTCGCGGCATTATGACGTCAGAATAAAATCAAGGAAGATTGTTGTTGTTGTTTTGAATTAAGCACAAAGCTACACAATGGGCTATCTGTGCTCTGCCCACCACGGGTATGGAAACCCGGATTTTAGCGTGTAAGTCCGCAGACATACCGCTGAGCCACTGGGGGGCGATCAAGGAAGAAGGAAGGAGAATATGATTGTGATCTCCATTTTTGGGTCTAAAAATGGCATATTTGACAACATTTTGTTGGCTATTTGTAAATGGGAATAAAAACAAGGGTGTCTGGGCTTAAATGTGATTAAAGACCAGGCACTCTTGTATTTATCCCATAAGTAAATCTCAGCTTCAGATCTGTTTATATTATTACATAATCAAATCGCAAAGGAATACATATATGCCCAAATACACTTATAGGTTACATGTAACCTATGAACGGTGGCATTGCTACAGTGAAATTCCTTTCTACATTTTTCTTTTGTATGATAAATCTCAAAACATGTACTTACACACAAAGGAGGTGCTTTTTTGTTTTGTTTTTTCTTACAACAAGTTGTTTGAAGCCAAAAAAACTTCGGCTCAGAAAAGTTTCAGGGAGAAATACATTTATAAAAATATTATAAAACACACATGAATAACGCAATACTAACGCAAATAAAACTAAAACAAACGAGACGATAACTCAGATGTAACGCACGAAAACAGAATCCGAGAAAAACATAAAACAAGCCACGTCTTTGTACACATTTGTCACCATTTCGTTTGACTTTTATTTCTGTGGTATTATACTCTTATTTTTCTGCATATGTGACTAAATAAAGCAGTAAAAGGTGAAACAGTTTCACTGCCTATAATTTCTTATAAATAGCCACAACAGAAGGAATGATTGAGAAAATATTTTATTTTCAAGGTCAGACATCACAACATACGATTATCTTTTACTTGAAGTTTTATCAACATTTTGTACTATTCTCTATAGTGATCTTTCATAAATCATTGACTTCTTACTTCAGATATATAATTTAATAGTTTCTTAAAACTTTAGTCACTCACCAAGCCAAAGAAAACGCTTTTTTGCAATGCAGAGTAAAGTCGAACACAGTAGATAAGGACAATTACATAAAAATCGATTAAGTTGAGTGTGGCAGTGAAAGAGTTAAGGGCATGATAGCTGGGAGAAAACTCTGTGGTGCTCCCACTTCCCTTGGTGTCTTAAGCACGTGCTTATTTCATTTAATTATTAATCCAGGGCTGTTAACATGGGTATCGAAACCTAATTTTTAACAATATAAGCCATTAGACTTACCACCTAGCAACTTCGGAGGAGCTATGGGTAAAAAATTAGACTACTTAAAATTCTGAATCAAAAATTGGTAAAGCTGGTGAACAAAACATTCCAAGTGTGTTCTAGAAGTTCAAGATAAAGCACAACATTTTCCAAGTCTGGTTTTGGAGAAGAGTAATAAGCATGCAAATCTTATACACAGTGAAACAAGTAAACAAACGAAAACAGACACGTTAGTTTTGTTTCACCTTTTCCATTCTTTTTTTATCTTAATCACAAAACTACTGTTTTGTTTGATAGCACCTGTTTTGTTTCATCTTTACCTTTTTTTCATTTCAGCTATAGAACTACCATTTAGTTTGGTGGTATTTGTTTTGTTTCACGAGGGTCGCAGATTCGAATTCTCGTCACACTAAACATGCTTGCCCTTTAAGCCGTGAGAGCGTTATAATTTTACAATCGATCCCACTATTCTTTGGTAAAAGAGAAGCCCAAGAGTTGATGGTGGATGGTGATGACTAGCTGCGTCCCCTCTAGTCTTATACTGCTAAATTAGGGACGACTAGCGCAGATGACCCTCAAGTAGCTCTACACGAAATTAAAAAAAGACCAAATCTTTTCATTTTTTTCTTTTTATTTTAGCTACAAAACTACTATTTTGTTTGGTAGTACTTGTTTTTAATTTATAAGAATCCTCCCCATTTTTATTATATTGTATAGTATGAGTTAAACATGTTCCTTAGTATAGATATAAATCCTTCATAAAGCATAACAAATTTCTGTCACTGAGAGATAATGAAAGAAAACCTAGTCTATAAGAATTATTTTTACACTATAAATTCACATGCGTTAATTATAAAGTGTTAACGTCATGTTTCGTGATTTGATCAAAACAGCTCTTGATATTTTCATATAAGCACTAAGTATTGCACTAAGTTTTTCTCTGCTTTGCGATTAACTAGAGTATGATTTACATTAACATTTTATTTCAATAAATTTCAATAACAGCATAATATTTTAGAAAGAAGTTTTAGTAACAACCGAAAGATGGCAATGCACCATATCGTAACCACAACAACTGGAACGATTTGTTTGTTTCGAGGTCAACACAAAACTACACAGAGCTATTCGTACACTCTTTCTCGGGATTTTGGTTGTCTTACGTACCCTGGAGGATCAGGTGCGCTTTGACCTTTTCCTTTTTCCTTTACTTACATGACCATGCAGTGTATGTTGATATGGCTACTACTGCTTCAGGTTCAGAGTTGTCTGAGTTTAGTCCGACCCTTTTCAGGGCAATGTCCATGTACTAGTTTCACACATTTATAGATATTATTTGCCCTATCAGTAGGAAGGCTATTTTGATAGTGGCCTCTTTTTCTCTCTCTCTCCTATATATATATATATATATTTGTGTGTGTGTGTTTGTTTAAAATATATGTTGATCGGAAGAGATGTTAGACAGTACTTGTCTAGTTCGCATTATCATTTTTTATCTAATTTTTATAAAAACACGTTATTTTACTGTACTATGCAGGAGTCTATCTGCGATGGTTGGTATGTTTGAATATTTGTATATGAAATTAGATGTAGTTCTGGGAACTCTGTATGCTGTTGTGAGGAGTGTGTTTTGTATTGTTTGTAGCTTGGTTTTGATCAATTTGTCACTTACAGTTATCCAAGCTAGAGCCGCATAGTCAATTACTAGTCTAATATATGTTTTGTATATTTTTAATATATTGTCTGTTGATGGTTGATTCTTCGCCAGACTTTATTTTTAATTTCATTTAAATGGTTAATCCA
This sequence comes from Carcinoscorpius rotundicauda, assembly GCA_011833715.1. Lineage (NCBI taxonomy): Eukaryota > Metazoa > Arthropoda > Merostomata > Xiphosura > Limulidae > Carcinoscorpius > Carcinoscorpius rotundicauda. The sequence goes on from CM022396.1 coordinate 27,743,550, forward strand.
TGTTAATTTTCAGCCATAGGTTAGACCTAGAAATTTTGCCGATGTGAGAGTCCGAAGTGATGTTCCATTCATAAATATTTCAGGCTGTACTTTTTCGTGCTTTCTCAGCTTGATAAATACGACTAGTATTTTTGCTGTATTTATTTTTATTCTGTATTTTTGGCAATATTTACTATATATTCCAGTTAAATGTGGTTGCATACTTGTGGCTGCTATTACTGGTGTTGGGGCACTTTTCCAGACTGCCACATCATCAATGAAATGTAAGAAGAATCCATGATCAAAATCCTTCAGTGGTAAATTGTTCTTATACATGATGAACAGTATAGGGTTAACCTCCCCTCCCTGAGAGACCCCAGCTTCTGGGGTAAAGTACTCAGGAAATGCTCCCTCTACATTTATTTTACATTTTCTTTTTTCCAAAAAGTTAGTAACCAGGGAATAATTCTACGCGGTAATCTCATTTCGTGCATACGTAATCGTAGACCATTGTGCCATACAGTGTCAAAGGCCCGGCATGGAACAAGGGTGTTAAGGCGTGCGACTCGTAATCTGAGGTTCGCATCCCCGTCACGCCAAACATGCTCGCCCTTTCAGCCGTGGGGGCGTTATAATGTCACGGTCAATCCCACTTTTCTTTGGTAAAAGAGTTGGCGGTGGGTGGTGATGACTAGCTGCCTTCCCTTTAGTCTTACACTACTAAATTAGGGACGGCCAGCACAGATAGCCCTCGAGTAGCTTTGTACGAAATTCGAAAAAAACATTCCAAAAATAGCAATTTGTCTCCGATATCAAAAAACAAGCCACTGGCTGAAATGAATTTCTTCTTTTTATCGAGAATTTTGCCATTGACCATAAGTTTTTCATAACTATTACTTAGAAATAAGGCCCTGGCTACATTTTTTTTGTTTTAGGTATCAAATTTTGTTCTAATGACCATATACATGTCATTCGTCTTGATTGTGTAGAAATAAGGTTCTGGCTGAAACTTTAGTGCCTTAGGAAAGCCTAGCATGATCATATGGCTAGAAAGTTTGACCCATAATCTCAGAATTGCAGGTTTGAATTCCTGACCCACCAAATATGATCATCCTTTCAGCAGTGGAGGCGCTAAGTCAACTCCACCATTCGTCAGTAAAAGGGTTGACTTCCCGCTAGCCCTTCACCTTAAAATTAGGGACGGCTAGTGCAGATAATTCTCGTGTATCCTTAAGCGAAATTCAAACGGACTACTGTTTTATGTATTGACAATATTGCGAATGAGCATAGGTTGTTTGACTTTGTTATTTAGAAATCAGGCACTGACTAAAAATTCTTTGTTATCGTTGTCTAGAATTTTAGAACAAGGTATTTTCCTCCAAAATATTATGCAAGGAATGCTTTTACAAAACTTCTGCTCTGCCCTCATATACAGGTTGAATCTCTACGTTTCATGCTTAAGTTGTAGCTGTAGTAATGACACGATATTTTTCCCTTATTAAAATAAACCACAACACAGAATGATGTCAGACATAGCTATGGAATATGAAAGTTGAGAAGAAACCTGAGGTTTTCACTGAGTACTATTTATTTTAGTGTATTACCTGATTAATGACTAGTTCAGAAGTATTTCTTTTAACATCAGTATATTCATAAATTAAGAAATATCTGGATAATAACCATCTGACACGATCATGCTTCCTGCTTATACTGATATTCTCTTTCTAGTTTTTTTAAAAAAACAAGACTAGCATAACATAATTGAAAAATCTACTGATATTTTCTGCTTCTCGACAAAAAACTAAGCAGCGTTTGGTAGAGGTAGTGCTGAATGTTGGTGAAGGGTCTGTAATAAAACATATTCCAATACGTATCCATTACAAATAGGGCTACTGTATACTGGTATAATATTTTCTTTTTTCAGAATGGAGCTCTTTAAATATTTTAGCTGATTTCAAAATAATGTTTCAAAAGAAAAGTTTCTCAAATCTCTGTTTAATCCGAAATTCGAAAGTTATTGAATTTATTTAGCTATAGGAAATTTAAAGAAGACGCACGATTTCTCTTCAAAGATGAAAGAAAAAAAAATAACGGTATAGCAGATAATGTTATCATCTTTAGACTTAGCTTTTCTAGATAAATGTAACTGTCACTGATACATTATTTTTGTTAAGATTATTCTTTGAGTAACAACCATCAGTTACTTCATCTCTAAATTCAAAAACAAAATTTCAAATTGTTTATCTCTTGTCATGGACTTATAACTGTATAGAATATTTTACAGTTGTCAATTGCTTTTAATGGTTTGTGTCTAGATTTAAATTCATCTTGATGATCGACAGATTTGTATAAAAATCTTAAAAAAGTAATTAGATCTATTTAATCCCCCCCTTCAGTGGCACAGCAGTAAGCTTGCAGACTTACATTGCTAGAAACCTAGTTTCGATACCTGTGGCGGGCAGAGAACAGATATTTTATTGTGTAACTTTGTGCTTAACTATAAACAGAAATCATTACAGGAAAACAGGCACGGTCTTGACGGCTTGCATATTAATTACAGGCACGATTGTATAAGCCCACACACAAGGAATTATCGAGGAAAAAAAGTGTTGTGAGTAAGTAGATGTACATTATAAAAATCGAGAAAGTGTTCTACTTACAGAGATAATTTTCAAGTCTAGTGTTTTGTTTGTAAAATAACAAAGAAAATATTTACAATCACGGGTTCCGAACGTATTGGTTGTGGTGAATATTTCCTAAATGATCAAACATAAAATCATCATCTCCCTAAAAATCATTTTGTGGAGCATTCTATTTGTTTTTTTTGTTGTTGTTTTTTTGTAGAGGTATGTTATAGTAATATGACTGAACATTTAAATATTCCTTAGTTACTATTTCATAAGGCCATTGACATTCTCCAAATCGGACATCATATATTTCATGATGAGAATCCGAACAGAAAATGATGAATGTGAAGATTCTTCTTCTTCAAAAGACAATGATTTTGTTTCAACATAAGAAATTTAAAGGTTTCTTTTTAGGACCACACATACTGAGAAAGAAGAAATATAATTGAAAATATAATTAGAAAGTGATAAGGCCTAAGTTAGCCACATATCATTCGGAATGTTATAAACTAAGATGTTTTCATGAACAGTATATTATTGTAACTTGAAATTTTATTAAAAATTGTTTTTTACTTAATACTGAGATTTTACTTACATACACTAATGTAACAAATACGTTATAGTATGATTAAAAATCCTTTTATATAAGTAGCACTTATTTTATAATTTTTAAGTGAAAAGATAAGTTATTTTTCTGTAACAGTTTCAAACTGTATGTGTGGAACTATCTGCTTTGAAACTGACTTATGCATGGTACTGAGACTAACGTCCAGTAAAACAGCTGAAAGAGAGGCCTAGAGGCATGATCCAATCCGTTAAGGTAGTAGGAAGGACTTATATTATGTAATTATAAGCGTGGTTTAAAAGTACAGTTGTATAGGTATGACCTAAAAATAACAGTTTTATAAAACCTTGAGAACCATTAAATTACGCCCCTATATAAACAACTTAAAGTTTCCAAATGACTTGCGCTGTATGTATTACAGGTTAAAAAAATGCTTAGAATAGTAATGAAAACCTTTGCTGTGCTAAGGCTATTATTCCAGGTTTGACACAACTCAGAAAAAATCCTAATTATAAATATATTAATAATTACCGAAGATTGTTTGTAGTTAAACATAAAGCTACATAATGGGCTATTTGTGTTTTGCCCACCACAGATATCGAAACCCGTTTCTATTGGCTTGAGTCCGCAGATGTACCACTGTCCCACAAGGGGAGAAATTAACGAAGATTACTAATTACACGCATGGCTAATAAACTCCGTGATACATGTAATATTCCATTGGGTCCTTATGGAATAGATAAGATAGCAATATTTTTATTTCACTTAAAATCTCAAATACACATTATGTTTTCAGATGACAGAGTTACATATAAAGGGCCAGATTTTCAAGAAAAAAATTACCTTTAATTTCATGACAACCCTTTCAATGTTAGAATATCAATAAAAGATTTTCTCGGTGTCCAGTATTACTGTTCCGATTGTGACAAGGGATTTAATAATTTAAATTAACATTCTTGTGCGGGCTTTTGTGATTTTCTTACAGTAACGACTGTATAATCAATGAATAACTCCATTGTACTGATTGTAAAATATTTTGTAATTCAGTAGTCTGTTACAACAAACACAAAACTAAAAATAGAAGACAAAGTGTTGCTGTGTTAGACATTTTTTTTTAATGTAAAATGTGTTTCGTTATCATAGACAGGAGAAAATATTTTACTGAATTCCACATATGTAACAAAACGTGTTGGGCAAGATGTAAAAAAAATTGTCATACACTCCTTGCTTCCTTCAATCAATAGAAGTTAAAGACGCGTCCTAAATTTTTTTATATTTTAAAACTGGCCAAAAGACGAGATCTTATGAAGTAATTTGCTGTATGGTACATGATTTTATTGATAAAGAGGCTGTATTTAAAGGATCTTATGAAATAATTTGCTGTGTGGTCCATGATTTCAGTGATAAAAAGACTGTATTTAAAGGATACCATACATGTGATAAGTATGCGAGATTTTATTTTTCGAGGGACACAAAAATTAAACAGCCATAGCTCATAACATGAAATGATTTGATGGTCATTTCATTTTAAATTATCTTAATTATCAAGAACTAAAATCTGCCATTATTGTTAATAATGGAACGATATTGATCATTATTGTCAAACTCCATAAAATTATGTTATGTTATGTCAGAGGAAACTGAAATTCAACAGTATACTGAAAAAAAAGTGCAACTGATCTTCTGTCTGGACTAAATTCTATATTTTCGTGTGTTCAATAACTATGATCTTCAAAGTCTATAGCAATTCTATACAACGCAGCTACCAACTACAGTCAGGTAATTAGATAATAGTTAGACTAAATGCAACAGTCTGTAGGTGTTAATATCCAACATACTCTTAATGGTGCGTTATTAACTTATAGTGTTGACCTCTTCTGTAAGTATCGTTACACTGTATATGAATTTTATGAATGTTTTATCACGAATATTGGCCTCCCAGTGGTTCAAAGGTATGTCTGCGGACTTATAACGCTAAAAACCGGGTTTCGATACCCGTGGTGGGCAAAGCACAGATAGCCCATCGTGTAGCTGTGTGCTTTATTCAAAACAACAAAAACACGAGTGTAGTTTACGTTACTATCCTAACACGATGAATCTTATTCTAAATAGATCTATGCTATCTGTTAGGAAACGTATATTGGACAGGTAACTTAAACTAAAAGCTCAAGAGAACCTGGGAATATGAATTTAATCATATGAAATCAAGTGATAAATATTTAGTTAGTTTCCTTAAAGACCATACAGCAGTTCCTTGCATGAATATATGTGGCAGTTTCTATGGTGGTAGACTTCAGTATGATATGAAGGAAGGTAAAAAAAACAAACCACATTGACTTTACATCTCCATATCTATGGACAAATATGAAGTGTGAGTATCCATCTGGCCATCCCATAATCATCACAACATATTTTTCAGATGTACATAACTGTTGTGGTTTCAGTACATGGAAAATATTAGCTTCAAGAAAACTCTATGATCCTGTTATACTTCTGAGAAGTAATGGTAAATTAGTTTTCACTCTGTGTAACACATATGTCAACTTAAGAATACCACTCGCGTGTAGTCACTCAAATGATGAGATAATTTATTGGTACGTGGATTATCAAGGAAGTAAAAAGCATTTAAGTGTGGCTATAAGGTAATACAGATTTATGAAATTTATTGTTTCCCTGAAAGATCCACACAACTGTTTAAAAGTTATAAAGATACATTTCTAAAACTAAAACAGGAAACTTCAGGATGACCCTCTCAATGTGTTATGTCAGAGGAAACTGAAATTCAACAGTCTACTAAAAAAAAAAGTGCAACTGATCTTCTGTCTGGACTAAATTCTATATTTTCGTGTGTTCAATAACTATAATCTTCAATTGATACATGAACACGAGTATCGATGTCAGAAAAATCAAACAAATATATTTATGGTAGTTTTAACTACTGCTTACATGCATCAGAAAATATACCGTACACTAGCAAGATTAGGGCCGTTTGTCTCGTACTACAACACAGATAGTACTGTTTGCATTTTGAACAGAACTGATAACCTCCATTCTAGGTGATTTCTCGGAGAGCTTACAGATAAGCGTAAGGGACATTTCATCATATCATGGGTCAGTGGTGGATCTAAGAATTATTGATATTTATGTGATGATGGAAAGCCCTGTCGTAAGCTCATGGAATTTATCCTTAATTTTTCAACAGTCAGAAGTCGAACCTTTCTTATATGAAGAGTAAAATGTTAGATATTTTAATCCTACTCAGCATGCCAATACAATGACAGAAAAATATGTCGGGATATGAAAACATTAACTATAATTAACAAACCCACAAGTAAAAATACCTCTCTGTATACGGCAAAAGACGTTTTCTAACATACGTTGACACCCTACAATATGACTGTTAAATTTATTTATATATTTATTCTACTTCATGAGAAGCTGGTCCTTTCAATATAAAGTAAATCATACTGTATATTTTATTATTATTATTTAAGAAGGATTGCTGTCTACGACATCCTTTCACATGTTTAGGTTTTAGTCTAACAGAAAGCGGTAAAACCCCATTTGTTAACAATATGTTATCATGATATTTATTAACCCTGTTCTATAGTTTCACAGTGAATTCCAACAGTTGTATGCTAACTTAATGCAAATTATTCCTAACATTCGTTTTATCAAAGGTTTACCTAAAACATTTTCAGGATTATGTTCAGCCTGAAAAACCAAATCTTATTTATAATTGAAAATCTCAGGTGTGAAAGAAGAAAAAATAAGGAAGTTTTCAATTTATTACATGTGAAAGTTAACATTTGAATTTATATGTGTTTTATACTGTACAGACTCTATTTCACCAGGATGGAGAAATATCAGGTCATCCTATAAGTAATTTCTCCAAAATTTTAATACAGAGACTACATCATAATTTCTGTCTTTGTAGAAGGCTTTAATTACTAAAATATGTAGTAAGACGTGTACAGAAATGCTCAGACAAATAAAAAAACTAACCTAACTCCATATTTTCAGATCATTAATCAAATAAACCCAAATGAAGATGGATGTGTCTGAGGAGCAGTTCAGGCATATAATGCTTTATGAGTTTAAAAAAAGGCAGAAACTACATGAAACATTCAAGGTGTTTGTGGTACGGAGTATCTAACTGAAAGAAAATGTCGAAGGTGGTTTCAGAAATTCAGATCAGGTAACTATAGTTTAAGTGATGCGCCACGTTCAGGTTGTCTTGTAGAGTTTAATGTTAACTTGCTGCTGGTTGCATTTAATGAAAATTGTGCTGTAACAGTTGAAGAACTAACATAGAAACTTAATTCAACAGTTCACCGTCATCTGCAACAGCTTGGAAAGGTGTCAAAAATGGGAAAATTGGTCCTTCATGATTTGATAAACGCCATCCTGAGAGCAAGAGTGGACATTTGCAGTTTTTTGCACTCTCGTGAGAGTAACTCACCTTTTTAGACAGGTTAGTGACTGGAGATGAAAAATGAATATTTTATAAAAATGTTAATTATCACAATTAATGGCTTAGGGCAGGTAAACTGGCTAAAGTACAGCCCAAAATGGACATTCACCCTAGGAATGTCTTGTTAAGCGTTTTGAGGGATATTGTTGACATGATTCACTTTGAGTTGCTGCCACTGAATGTAACATTTACATCAGAACTTTACTGCCAACAGTTAGAGCAATTGAATGATGCACTGAAAGAAAAGAGGCCTGCTTTGATCAATCTTTAAGATGTTGTGTTACACCAAGATAATGCACGGCCCCATACAGCAAGGATCACATCTACAAAGACGGAAGAGCTAAGCTGGGAAGAACTACCACATCCTCCTTATTTTCCAGACCTTGCCCCATCTGATCATAATATATTCCGAAGTTTGCAGAACTATCTCGATGGAGAAAAGAGCTTGGAACACATGAAGATGTCAAAACTAACCTCTCTACCTTCTTTTCCTCCAAACCCAAATAATTAGTGAAGCAAAACGTCAATGTAAGGAAGGATATATATAGAAATCTGAACTACAATGTGTTACCAAGTGCTTGAATGATGTATATTCTGTGTAAGAAATATTACGTAAACGAGAAATGGGTAAAAATAAACAGCATTTCCTCAAATGGGAAGTATATTTTGATAAGTTTAATAGCTAAATCCCTTAAGCTATTCACGAATCAATTGTCATCATAAAATGATTTTGGATGTATCAGTTGTACGTGATGTTACTCAAGAATAGTTCTATGAATTATTTTGCTAAAATTATATCTACTAATCTAGAGGGTTCATGTGAAGTTGCCTTGGCAGATCTACAGTGTCCACATAAACGTCATCACGTATCTGATGGTACAGAATGGGTCGCAATAAAATAACTTATATTAGATTGGGTCATTACAAAGAGCATGAAGATTTAATTAAAATACTGAATAAATTAGACGAGTTAACCCATGAACCCAACACATATTATTTTAGTATGATCCATTCACCAGGAAAATAAGTGTTAACGTGAAAGAGAGATCTTTTGTCTTATTTGTTATTGTGTTATCTGCACCACTCAGATTTGGGGATAATCATATAATATCAGAACCCACTACAGCTCCACTTTTAGCACTGTTAATATTCATGGTGGATTTTATTCACCGTATATTGATTCAATTATTATGAAACCAAGTACTGTCGGTGATATACACGTTTCGCTGTTGAAAGTCGTTAAAGTTCTAGGTCAGAATGGTGGCATGATCACTTAAACATTTATGACACATCATTATATACCTGTATCTAAAAAAATATTTCAAACTTTTGAGATATAAAGGATGACATGTGTCCACATATACCATTTGAACACAGGAGAGTCGCTATTATTATTCATTTCTGTCGTCATGAGTGTACCTTATAAAGAAAAGATGGTTTATGACATATATTATAATTACCAGGTGATAAACAGATTATCATAACTTGCGTATAGCCAATAACAACGAGGTTACGGTTTGGGAGATGTCTCAAACAATCTATTTCGTTTAGCTACACCTTTTTGGAAAAGGGGCATTAGGTTTGGAAAAACAAGCAGTTAAATAAGGTATAAATTCAGCATCAGATGTCACACAAGGGAAACCTTTTGTCAATGCTGGAAAGCAATATACCGAAGAATGGACCTAAGAGTTAACACAGACTGATTTACCCAATAAAATAGATGCAAAGGTCTTTCATTTAGAAGCACCAAAACCAAGAGACGAAGAATATCTATCCCTGATATTTATACAAGTAAATTATATCCCTTTAACCTCATGAAAAGCCCTTTCAGTGTATAAATTCTGAGCTAGGTTTATTTTCTCTTTCTTCTATACAAAGGGTGATTGAAGCGTGTCAGTGGACAAAATATTATCCATTTTCATCAGCGACTGACAGTCGATAATGATGCATCGAACGAATTTTTAAAAAAACCCATTCAGTTTCAGACTTTACAGTATTAATATTTTGGCAGTCGATATGGATGGAAAACAAAATCCTGCTCGATTTTTACAACTTCATTTTGATGTTGACCTCTATGAACGAATCTATGAAACATTATTTAATGGAATGGAGAAACAATTTCAAGATCCATGTAATGGATGTAGGATAAGCACAGGAAAATGTGCAAATAGAAATTGAACTTGGTAAAGCTTTACTCCACACCATAAATATTCTCACCTATGAAAAATTTCAGTCCATTTTAGAAATTGACCAGTCTAAAAATCAATGAACACTGTAGAGATTTATTCTATACGCTCACAAGATTTATGTACGAAAAAAAACTTCGAGGTGTGTTTGCAGCAATCAGTTACCCAACTATGCAGAAAGTTAACTTGGATTCAAGTCATAAACCTGGAAACCACTGATTCTATGTCTACTTTGGTCAAAATTGGAAAGAATATAACTTTGATCCCTCCGGGCTTGGCTCTATGATCTCACAGCATAAGAACATTTAACAAAAAGAACTGTGAAAAGTGGATTTACAATAAGAAGATTCTGCACTTACATTATTCGTTATATATTATACGTCATCTTATAACGCCCACACGGCTGAAAGGGCGAGTATATTTGGTGAGACGGGGATTTGAACCCGCGACTCTTAGATTGCGGGTCGAATGCCTTAACCACCTGACCATGCCAACTCAGTAACTATCACTAATAATTGTTGCCATCAAGTGTATTATTTTTTGTTTATATATTTAAATATATTTTTGCTAAAAAAGAAAATCGTGTACATGAATCTTGTTAGCAGATATCATAACTTTAATACATATTAACATTTAATTAACTTCTAAATTAAAATTAAAATTTCCGGTCATTTGAAGTAGTAGTATGTAATTTACGTAACATAATAAATCGGGAGCTCGTCTAGGATAAATATTTTATGTAACACAATGAAGTGTCACTTTCTTTCTTGTTGGTGTGTATTGATAAAAAGTCATGATATCTGATCAAAACTATCTTATGGGTAAAAGAGAGGTGTAACCAGAAAAAATCGTTTGAGTGTCCAATTTAACGGAATGAAATAAAGATTGTTGGACAAACTGGTGGGTACAATAATATTAGTGATAAGAATTTTACAGCAACTATTCTTTCACTAGCTAGTTATTTTGTTTTATCTATCATTATGTTCCAAGCTGAACAAAATTTTTCATTTTTTATATATAAAAGGTATATCTAGTAAATACATTGTTACATTAAATTGCTTTGTAACAAAATTACGATCAAAACAAATCTTTTACATCTTTATTAGATTCAAATTTGGAGAGTAATTTTTGTTTGGATACACATTTACATCTGTATTATTTATAATACATGTAATATTGTTCTAAGGCTGTCGAATAATGTAATTGCAGAATCTTCTTATTGTAAATCCACTTTTCACAGTTCTTTTTGTTAAATGTTCTTATGCTGTGAGATCATAGAGCCAAGCCCGGAGGGATCAAAGTTATATTCTTTCCAATTTTGACCAAAGTAGACATAGAATCAGTGGTTTCCAGGTTTATGACTTGAATACAAGTTAACTATGTAGTTATTTTTCTGCATAGTTGGGTAACTGATTGCTGCAAACACACCTCGAAGTTTTTTTTTCGTACATAAATCTTGTGAGCGTATAGAATAAATCTCACTATTCGTTGGTAAAAGAGTGGCCCAAGAATTGGCAGCTGGTGGTGATGACTAGCTGCCCTCCCTCTAGTCTCACACTGCTAAATTAGGAATGGTTTGGTCAGATAGCCGTCGTATAACTTTGCGGGAAATTCAGAAACAAAACTAATAATTGTTACAAATGATGGTTCATATACAACAGTTTTACAAACTTACAGAGAATACTGAATCTTTTATCCTGTCAATCACTGAATATTTTATCGACAATCCAGATTTACGACGATCATATTAATGTTGAGTTGATTTTGTTACACATTTAAACTATCTATCTGTCTTTTTTTGGCTGGCTTCATACTGCTTACAAGGTGACTTTTTACCAACAAAGATGTTTCATGTCCTTTTAGAAATAATAACGTCCGAGATAATTCAAAGTTGAGTGGTTTTGTGATGTTCGAAACCTTTAAGAGTTCGTGGTCAACTTTGCAATTTTCCAAGTAGTAGGCGTTAGTCACTATTATACATTCCAAGGCCTAAATCAACTGATTGTAGCTTCACTTCGTATGCTGACAGAAAGAAGTAATTTAAGGCATTTTGTATTTCACTGGGTTTTTTTTCATAACTTGCACTTTAATAGACGAAGCGGTACTGATTTCTCAGTTATAATAATTTTTGTCCATTCAAGAATCTATACAACTAAAACTGTTCGTTTTTATGACATATAAAGATTGTTTTTTTACATTTTAAAACATATAATACAATAATACACGCTTTTGAAAATGGTTGCAACTGTTAAATGATAGTGATTAAGGAACTCGAATCTGAGGGTTCTGGTTCGAATTCCGTCACACCAAACATGCTCTCAATTTCAGCCTTGGGATCGTTATAAAATGACGGTCAGTCCCACTATTCGTTGGTGAAAGATTTGGCGGTGGGTTGTGACGACTAGTCACCTTCCCTCTAGTCTTACACTACTAAATTAGGGACGGCTAGTGCAGATAGCACTCGAGTAAGTTTGTGCGAAATTCAAAACCAAAACAAACAAACCTTGAGTGAAAAATGTGTACATAAAAATTATATTTTCACCATCTGGGAGGCACTAAAGAACCTTAGAAATAGTTAAAGCATCAAATATAAACTGAAAACAAAAAAGAGTAAAGATCGCTTCAAGTGAAAAATACTTTGGTTGTCCATGTATCGATCAAACAGCCTTTGTTGGTCTTTTTGTTTACCAACGTTATGATACTGTAGCTGCATATGTTTGTTAAATACACCTTTAATTACAGAATATCTGTAAATACGTGTATATGTGTTTGGCAGTAAGCTTTTATTTTTACGTTTAATGTTATACTCTTTTTTTACCTTTTAAAACTTCAAGGCACATTCACGAAATCCATTATCTTTGGAAAACTACAGTGCAGAGAAAACATTCAAATAAAAAAGATAAAACTTTTATGGTACGCTCTTAACAAAGTTTTCTACTCCTCTCTGAGTTGTTGGTCGTATTTTTCATTTCATTTCTATTTTATTGTCAATGTGTACTAAAGAACCAAATAAAGCATGTTCTAGGAATAAGAAACTACCATAGTCAATAGATTCCCCCAGGTTTAGATACCCGTGATGGTCAGAGTACAGATAACCTTTTGTGTAGCTTTGTGCTTTATAACAAACAACAACAGACAATAGAACATTTAGGCTATTTCTGACCGCAAGCCTGGAGAGTCTGTGGCTAACGTTTCTTAGAAATGACATGCTTTACTGTCAGGGATTGTCAGAGTCATAATGACAAAAAACAACTAAATGTCACTTGGTCGAGGTTCTCATCTCTGACTAATTCTCTTTTGTTTGTCATTTTGTATATAAAATTTTGATTTGTATATATAATATTAAAATACATTAGATAAAATTAGTATATCGTGTTTGATGATTGGATGTAGCCATATGATGGGTATTAAAAATAACAATAAAATAGTTAACCTTTTCACTTAACTACGTTTATTTACTGTATTACCAAATGGCAATATTCGTGGATTTGGCCTGTGAATTTTTCTCTTAAGCCTAATTTGATGACTACGCATGTACACACACTTTTTAAGTAGCAACAGTTAAAGTTATTCCTGCTTTAGTTAAAAAGGAGTAACATTTATGGTATTGATATTTGATTTTCCCTTTTACCACTATTTGACGGCTATAGTTGTTCGTGTTCTAGTCATCAGTCATACTGTTTGTGATCCATTTGCTTCCCATTCCCACAAAAAAGTCTATTTCTGTACTTTAGGATCACGAGTATGTTATAACGGTTACGGTTAAACCTTACTATTTGATCAGACAAGAAATTATGGTGAATGTTGTTTACTAGCTGTCTTCATTCTTGTCTATCAGCTCAAAATAAAGGACGCCTGGCATAGAGAATCCTAGAAGATCTTTGCACAGAAATATCAAAACAGAAAAACAAACTTGCAATTTTTCTTAAATAATACTCAGATATACCGATGCATTTGATATCTTACAGAGCAGCAGTACTTGTGACCTCGACGTTTCATCTTTTTCCTCATTAGGATAATCTTTATCTTTGTTAATCTGTACACAACTTGTTCCAAGTAACTCAGTGTTAATATAATAAATAAGATAATTCAAGAGAAAGGTTAAAACACAATGAAAATAAAGTACTTTTTGATTTGGAACTTAAAATACTGAAATGAGCGGCTTTTCAACAGTTTCATACTCAAGTGTCATTAGCCAGAGTAATAATGTTGATTATATACGAGATTTGTATTACATAAAAGTTATCAAAAATAAGCAATCATAAAGTATTATCTTTTCAACGTTTTTCATTCATCTGTTGCAAAGAAAGCAGTTTTAAAATGACTTTTAAACAAACGATCTCACACAAAAGCAAGGACCATTTTTCATGTGAAAAACAGCAATACGTATTAGCTGTGTTAAAAACGTTTTGATAGATGGCGCTCTGGTTTATTTTAGCTACTGACTACTGTAAAGGAAATACGAATTTAGACAGAATGCAACAAAGAATTTCTGTTTTTCAGTTGTATGTATTTCATTAAAATTCAGTGTTTAGAAACTCAAAAATATAAATCCATAAACAGATAACTATTGTTTTTTTTTATTTTCCCTGACAAAAAATACTTTGTTCCTCATTTTCTTGGTATCTTACTGTGTGTGTTACGGGAATAATATTTCTTCACGTATACTACGTGTTCTTATGTTTATTAATAATATTTATGAAACATCAGTAAATACGTTTGTGCTCTATACTTGATTTATGGCACAGCGATATGTCTACAGATATTCAACGTTAGAAACCGGGTTTTGATGCCCGTTATGGGCAGAGTATGTATACCCCTTTGTGTATCTTTGTGCTTAACTTCAAACAATAACTGACTTATACAACTTTCTTGGAGTTTTATTTATAAACATCTTCTATTTAGTTCTTTTTAAGACGTTTTCTGCTATCAGCTTAATGAAACTTACATCTATACAACTTATTGCGTTGATGAGATTATCTACTGTGTACTGCATCAGTTTGTTTGTTTACTAGTGAGGGTTGATAGTCATGGAGCAATTGTAAAAACTGTGTGAAATCGTTAAATTAATGATTAAGAATGACACCAAACACCGTATTTTATCTCGTACTCTTGTGTCATCAGAACGTGAAAATAATAATAAGAAAAGGACAAAAAAATCATGAACTAGCACTAACTAGCTCTCATTATTATAACGGCTTCCCAGGACTATTAACATTTTGTTTTCCATCTTTATCGTTTTTCGCACCACCAGACGATTGAAAACTCATATGTATAGATAATTTACTGGGATATATTTGTTTCAGTACAATTTCTAGAAGTATCATTCTTTTTGATTCTTTATTTCAGTTATTAAGATATGAACATAACATAAGTGTAATTGCACCTTTAGAAAAAAAACTTTTTATAGTTCATGAATATACACATGCAGTTTGTGCATAATTACAAGCAGCATTTCACAAGAAGCGCTGTAAATATTCCCTACCGACAACTTTCCCTCGAGGAAACATTGGCTCTAATATGGTGAAGCCGCTTTATTTAACTTAAGTTATAACGTGATATATATGACATATTCCATGAATTCTGGAGGTTACTAAATTACATCTAGTTAGGCCTACTCGATGTTAATGATATTTGTAAACATAGTTAGAGTTTTGAGTTTATATTGCATGTAAGAAATGAGCTACGAGTCTGATGGGCTGGCTACGCAAACTACACCTTCTGCTCTGCTAAAAGTTTCCAGCTAAGGCGACAACGAATACGTTCTCGGCTAAGGCAGTATACTCGAAGCTCCTTGTAATTCGTTGAAATCGTGTACAATCCAAACCACAAGGCATAATCATATCCGTCTGTTGTTGTTACTTATAAGTCGTATCATAATTAGTATGTTTCAGTAAGTACAAACACGTGAAATATTTTCCTTTGCCAAAACCACGAACATTAAGAGATGGTAGTCCGAAAAATAAAAAAGTGT
This sequence comes from Carcinoscorpius rotundicauda, assembly GCA_011833715.1. Lineage (NCBI taxonomy): Eukaryota > Metazoa > Arthropoda > Merostomata > Xiphosura > Limulidae > Carcinoscorpius > Carcinoscorpius rotundicauda. Next base: position 27,759,355 of record CM022396.1, read on the forward strand.
ACGTTTTTCTGTGGCTACTCTTACAATATTATAAGTGAAGGAAGTTTCTATATTAAGTTTCTTTGGAAAGTGTTTTTTTTTTGTCGGAGAGCATACATTCAGAGAAATCTGAAATTATAGTTTGTTTTGTCTGAACATTGTTTAATTCTGTTGATGTTAATACTTGCAGAAAGCAAAATTAAAATTTATATTTACAACATCACAAAAAGCTGTCTTTAAAAACCAGCCGTATATGATAATAAGAATAACAAACATTTGCGGTTACAGCGAAATGGATTCCAAAGACATAAAGTAGTTGTAATCAGACCTCAATAGTTAGTGATTTCGTGATATTTTTATAAACACTGAGATTTCAGTGAATTTCAATAAATCTTGGAGAAAACCTGAACACAATTTAAACTAGATTAAAAAAATATTTCACTATGTGAAACCCATATAAAATAAATATTATAATGTGTAAATTCACAAAATTTTCGTTAAAGTCCATACAATTTTTTGTGCTTTTCATCTCACAGGTATATGTAACAATAGACAAAAAAAGTAAACAATATAAACATAAAACACTTCGAGTGGATAATATAGTCGAACTCACTGCACTCCCTCGTGTAGTAAGTTTTTAGTCTTTTTTTAACCAAACTGAACAGGATTCATTGACTTACGACGTATTCCTTAAATATCCACCACATAATGTTTCGGCTTATAGTTTACTATGTTACACTGTCTTGTTACAGAGTAAATGTTTTAGCTTAGTTTCCAGGATTTAAAGTCCCTAATCGCGGGTTCGCATCCCCGTCGCGCCAAACATGCTCACCCTTTCAGCCGTTAGGGACGTTATAATGGTACGATCAATCACATTATTCGTTGATAAAAGAGTAGCCCAAGAGTTGGCGGTGGGTGGTGATGACAAGCTGCCTTCCCTCTAGTTTTACACTGCTAAATTAGGGACGTCTAGCACAGATAGCCCTCGAGTAGCTTTGTGCGAAATTCCTAAACAAACAAAAAACAAAAAAAAGCTTGAATCTCATTGCTGATGTGAAATTGAAAAAAAAATCATAGGAATATTTTTGCTTTTATAAAAAGTTTATGCAACTTTGTTGTAAAACTTACGCTGAACGTCATCTGGATCGTTTTTCGATATGTCGTAATTTTTTTTCTAGGAGCTATTTCAAAGACAAACAGCAACATGTTTCATAAGAAATGAGTTTTAGAAAACGTCAGTTATATTTTACTGAAGGCTGTATCACCCCCTCCCCTCTCATCTTCTTAATATTCTTGTTGACAACTTCTCTCGACTGCACAAAACCAGTAAAACAGGTTTTGCTCGAACGTCTTCGACTAGAACGTTCCTTGGGTGGTGATGTGCCTTGAGATTTCAAGGTTAGTGTGCTTTGAATTTAATGTTGTGGAATATTTCATTCTAGGAGTAGGGGAGAAAGAAAATTTGATTTTTTATATGTAAAGAAGATAAAGAAAGTTTTAAAAAAAGTTGTGCACCTATGAACTTTGGAAACATTTAAGTTTTCATTACAATAAATATTTTTTGTAAACAAAATTAACCCTATATTTTGGCCAGTGAGATTTTCAATTACAGTGGAAGACAAGTCAGTACAACTGGAAAAAATACCGAGTAACAAAATTACAAATTTTATAACCAATATTAAGAGATTCCTTTAGATCCTTTGCACACGTCCATAGGTTGTATTATTTACTTTTTAAAAACTACGTAAAAAAAAGAATTATGTTATCTTCTGAACATATTCCTAATTACCTTTTGAGGTTATACATATCTGTCTGTATATCTATCTATCTTTAGTTTGCATAGCTTCTAAGTATTTATGAGCTGTTTATTATGGATTCAGGACAATGTCCCATCTCCATGATCACTGACTTTCGTTTTGTTGTACTCCTTTTCATGAATATAGAGGTTTGCGAAAATTTGGGCATTACTTTGACTAAGCATAAGATGCATCCTTTGTCATAACTTATGACTACAATATTTGAATGCCGTAATCAAATGAAGTCGAGTACCAACAATTCTCTAATTTTTATAAATAAAAAGTTTTTATATAAAAAGTTTATAAATATTAAAGTTTTTGAACAATCTTTCTTTGTGTGAATTGGATCGTCATATTTTTTATTTTGTTTTCAGACAATATTGTTTTTTCGTTCAAATGTTTTGTATTTTCCAATCATTTTTCGAAAATTTTTATATTCTTATATTTGACTTTAAAATGTGTTTGACAATTGTTTTATTGAAACAGAAGCATTTCTTTCTAATGAGATGTAAATTTTATGCAATAATGTGTAATTGAAAAATACAAGATGTAATTTTCCATTACCTACCTAATTTGATTCTCACTTTGAAACAAACAAACTTGCAAGAAGTCTTCAAAAAAAGTAAAAAGAATAAATGAAAAGTAGATTATGTAAATAATATTTTGGTGAAACATTGTCCGTATCGTGTTTATTAGACCAAATTTAGTAGTAAAGTACACTGGGTGGATTTTTATAATTCAAATATTGTTTAAGTATTGGATATAATTCTAATTCCTATATCAATTACAGTGGAACGAATAATCAAATGTTTATTGTACTAGTGGTATATAACATCACTAAACCATGCTCGATATGTTTATAATAAAGGTTGAACCCCTTGGAATTTAGTATAAAATTTATTTGGAGAGAATGGGTAGAAGTAAACTATAATTAATGTGTTTACAATAAAGGACGGATGCTATTGAAACTTGTAGGAATGCGTGAAAGCAATGTTTTTGTCACTTACAGATTAATTCATTAAGGTATGTGTTCAGAGGTGTGGTCTTTCACGACCTTTTTACCTTTTATAAAGTTTGCACAAATGTATCATTAACTGCTATTTCTAAAATACACTACATAAAGTTTGCTGTCATTCTAAAATAGAGTCGTGACAAAGACAATTTCGAGAATAGATTAATTGACTGGTGGTGAATCACAAAGTTGAAATCATCTTGACAACAACGGTATATGCTGTATTTTTGAGAATATTAATTAATATGTAAGTTACATATCAAACTAAATGATTAAATCTCATTAGCTACTAATCTTAGATCGTGTTCTAGGCATTAGTAAACTTATATTTTGAATTGCAGTTTTAGTCAGATGGGCCTGGCATGCCCAGGTGATTAAGGCACTTGACTCGTAATCTGAGGGTTGCGGGTTCGAATCCCCGTCTCACCAAACATGCTTACCCTTTCAGCGTTATAACGTGATGGTCAATCCCACTATTCGTTGGTAAAAGAGTAGCCCAAGAGTTGGCGGTGGGTGGTGATAACTAGCTGCCTTCCCTTAGCTCTCGTGTAGCTTTGCGCAAAATTCAAAAACAAACAAACAATCTATTCAAATCTGAATGACATCATCTTAAGTTACGCACAAAAAGAAAGCTGAGATACTTTGCATGATTTGATATCATTGTAATCTTAATATTCTTCTGTTATGTATATGTGTAAATATTTTGTAAACGACAACATGTCGTATTGTGTTTGAATTTTCATTTGTATTATTCATTTTTCCATATTGATATTATTGTTTCGAAGTTTAAACTAAAATATGTTATTTATTTAGGGTAACATTTTAGAACTTTCTCGAATTAAGTAGACCAATCACATGTTTGTAAATGAGTGCTGGTGACTTCCTGTCTAGACGTGTAGTCTCGTGCAAGAACGGATATGCGTGGATAACTCTGGAGTTGTATGGAAATTTCAAGATTGTTCGAGAAGTAGGCCTATCGATATAAAAGACGGTGACAAGAGAGAGATTCAGTCAGCAGTTTTTATTCGAAAAAAGAAGATAGATTCAGTCATTAGTTTTATTCGAAGAATAAGAGTGAGATTCAGGCATCAGTTTTAGTTATTTGAGAAAGATTAAGTGTTTGCTGTGAATATTCAACTTGGATTTGTGATTGAAGTTAGATCTACGGAAGTTGTGATTTTATTTCGTCAATCTCTACGATACATCTGAATTACTGTTTGAGCTGCGAGACGGCGATTTCATTGAACTGTGAACTGTTTCGGAATTTCTTCGTGGGACCAAATTCACACCCTAGACTGGAATTTGAGACTTTAATTTTAGATCATTACATTAGATACAGGCCAGTACCGTTTTGTATTGTGATTTATTTTGAAGTTTGAAATTAATATTATTTTGTTTTGTAATTAATTTCGAATGTTGTAACTTAATATCTGTCACTATTATTATATAATTCATGTTATATCTGTTATATTTGTTAATAGTTTAGTGTAATAAATTATACAAGCTGTTATCTGCGTTTTTCTGTTGCGTTTAATCTACGAAGAATATAAAACATTAAAAAAATACGTAACACTTCTTATAACCTGATGTTAAACATCACATTTGAGCGTGTTAAGACATTTCATGTTAAATTTGTCTATGGAATGGATGTTAATTGTTACTATTCTTAATGCTAAATTTGAAGGATCACTCTGTTAGAAAAAAAAGAATAAAAATGCATTTTTGTTCTTGAGAATGAAACTTTTACAAATAATTGAAGCCGAAAAACGTAATGAACTATTGCCTGTTCTTTGATTGCGACATCAAAATAAATCACTTTAATGTAAATAATTTATTTAATTTGTTGCAGTCTGTTTGTTGGATTTCGTTCAAATCTACTCGAAGGCTATTTGTGCTAATTCTTCTTAATTTGAAAGTAAATGACTAGATGGAAAGATTCTAGTAAGCACTATCCTTCACCAAATCTTTATAAGATCGAATAATGGAATTAGACTGTCATTCTTAAAACACCCCCACAGCGCCAAAGTATGGTGCGCGACGGATTTTGGTGGTAGCAGGATGCGAACTACAGACTCTTAGCTCTACATTCTGAGTAACTAATGAAGCGTCGCTCTCGGCTCAATATATGGAACTAAACTATTGAAAGGAGAAACACGTCCTATCATATTGCCACGTGCTACTCGCATTCAAACATTGTTAATGTCTTTGATATTTATAAAGTGGCAAAGAGAATGTTGTCTCAAGATGGTAATAATGATCAGGTTTAACTAGTTAAGATTGTGTAGCGGAAAATCCAGAAATAATTAGATGAAACGTTATATGTAATTAATAAAACTAAAATATAAGGATAGTTCATTAAAAAGTCACACTTCTTGTGTTACTTGAAATATGGTATATGTAGAGAAGTTTAAACCTAGTTTAGATTAACTGTTTTCACTGTTTACCATGTCATTATTTTTCATATTTTTGTAACATTAACCAAAAAGCGTTTTGCCAACAATAATAATCCATGTATATGTGATATACTACGCTCATAATCGTACTAGCTTTTTATGCCCCGTTTCAATTTGTAGTTTTTACCTTTTAATCGTTTTTGATATTTTCAAATCCATTTTACAAAAACCAGATTATGCACATTTTCAAATAAATTATTTCGCCGTTTTTTTGTTTGTTTTAAGAACAGGAAAATAAATGATATCTAGCACATTTTATTATTAGAAACGTAGTTACTTTTTTTTTTTTTGCTTTGACATTTTACATGTTTAAAACATAATGTTGAGTAACAAGATTCTTGTTTGTTTTGAATTTCGCGCAAAGTTACACGAGGGCTATCTGCGCTAGCCATCCCTGATTTAGTAGTGTAAGACAAGAGGGAAGGCAGCTAGTCAGCACCACCCACCGCCAACTCTTGGGCTGCTCTTTTACCAACGAATATTCGGATTGCCTATTACATGATAATCCCCCCACGGTCGAAAGAGCGAGCATGTTTGGTGTGACGAGGATTCTAACCCATGACCCTCAGACTATGAGTCGAGCGCCTTAACCACCTGGCCATGCCGAGCCTAACTATATTTTACAGAATTGTAAGGAACATAGAGCGGTTTAAAAACAAACATGATCTTTAATATACTCTTCAAAAAAAAGAAACGCAAATAGCAAAATTTAAGACATACTGTGAACAAGTTTATTCCGCGTAGTTCTGTATGACATGTGTGAAACTTTGCACATTCACTGCTGAGCATCCCAAGTTTGCAAAGGCGAAGTCCACGCTCACTAGTTGAAGTTTAACGTCACTCAACGTCAATAACAAGTATGCCCCCGTGAGCATCAATAACTACTTGGCATCTCCTGCCCATGGAAGCGATGAGATGACGAATCACATCCTGTGGAATGGCTGTCCACTCAGCCTGCAAAGCTGCTGCAAGCTGAGATAGAGTCTGCGGTTGAAGTTGTCGCCGTCGCAGACGTCATTCTAATTCGTCCCAAAGATGTTTGATGGGGTTTAAATCTGGTTCCCTGGAAGGCCAGGGAAGAATGTTGATGTTGTGGTGTCTCAAGAAGACAGTTGTGAGTCGGGCTGTGTGAGGACGGGCATTGTCATGTTGAAAAATATCGTTGACGTTCACCATGATGGGTTACACATGGGGCCTAAGAATCTCGTCGACGGTTGCGTACGGTCTGATCAGAAATTCTACGCAGCCCTGGTATGGTTGAGGCAGTAGTCGTCGCAGTGGTGGTCTTATCCCGAAGGTGATGTAACCGGATGTAACGATCTTATGCGGGCGTCGTCACACGAGGTCTGCCAGATCGTGGACGGTCACGAGTTGATTCATGTTGTTGGTGACGATTCCATAGCTTTGTGCTTGGGTAGACATTTGCAGCTCTGGCAACATCTGATCGAGATTCGCCTGCTTCAAAGCGACCAATGGCGTTGTTGCGTTGTGCTTCATCAGTCTTGGCGTAACTGTATTGCGTGTCGGTGGCTTAATAATGAGCTATGGAAACCGAGAACCCGTCACTTTTATAGGGATTTTTCACATGTTGCACTTGCAGAATATGCAGATCTTTCAAACAAATTTATTGGACACGAATGCGTTTTGGCGAAAAATCCGATGTTTTCCTCCGTTTTCAAAGTGCACAACTTTTATAGCCATTTTGGTTTGACAATCAGTGCCTTAACACGTGTAACATCAAATAATCTGAACTTGTAACGTTATTACATATATTTCTCTTCAAAACAACAAAAATATCCCTTTTGCATTTCTTTTTTTTTTTTGAAGAGAAAATATGCTTTGAATTATAAGCGTAATTTTCAACAGAAGAATAAATATATGATGTAACTCTTCATACTTTTCACCAAAGACATATTTGTAATAACTTAAAGTAATTATTCATTTTAAACATTTTTGCATAACATTTTCTATGGAGTCGTCCAAAACACATTAGTAGATATGCAAGCTAGAAGGATTTTTGCATACTGATAATCTCTGACGTATATATGGTTGTAAAAGAAATGTATATAGTGTTTCATATTTACTTGTTTTGTACAACATTAACACAGAGTATGCTAGCGATGTAGTGATCTAATTAAAAATGATAAGAATTAAAAACAAAACTCAGCCGACTTCGCTTTTCATCACAGACTCTGTACTGTTTACTGGAAATTATATCTCTTTCCTGAAAGTCTAGTCAGTCGAACTTTAATTTCAGCTTTAGACTCGGAGATTAAAAGAACCTTTGTTTCAGTTCTGAAGTAAAACGTTTGAAGCTCTATCATAGTGCAAGTTAAGTTCTCCTAGCCTTAACAAGCTGTTTTGTTTTTACACCAGCATGTAATCAGGTTACTTTGATGTCTGTCGGTTCAAAAGTTTAATTTTCAAGATAACCACAAGTTTCTTTTGCAGAGTTGATTATCAGCAATGACCCAAACTTGTCTACGTGTTGTAAAGGTTTGTTTACAGTGATTTTGGTGTTGCTATTTTTAAACGACTATCATAATAAGTGGTATGCTGAAATGAATGGGTACTTATTTCACCTTTTCACCTGAGCAATACACTAATGTTAGAGCTTGAAATGGGGAATAAATACTCTCCTTAATTGGTATTAATCACTTTACATTTCCAGCAGTTTGAAATACCTCATTCGTTTATGTTTCGAGCTGTCTGGTCACGAGTTGGTTGTACACATCTGTTTGTAAGCAAATTTATATTATGTATAAATATGTTAGTTACCTAACGTATACTTAAGCAAGTATAATTGTGACAGACTACAGCTAAGCCTTGCTGATGAAAGTAATAAATCTCAGGACCAGAAGAGAAAAATATCGACATAGATAGTTTGATATTCATTCGTTTTGAAACGATATTGTGCTAGCACATAAGGACACCCAGCGTCACGTGCCACTTGTGGGGAGAACATGACCTCTGTTTACGCTGTCTTGGAATTTTTTTAAACATTAAGAAGTTTAATATGAACATTTCATGAAGTGTACTCGCTACACAGTTTTTCGAATATGTCAATTAGTTTTACAAATATTGAAACACATGTTGGTGTTAACAGTTTTTAAGTTAATTATTCACAAAATAAAGAATCAGTTAATAAAGAAAGCGTTAAAGTAACTAAACTAGAAAGGGTAACAATAATTCACACAATTAATTATCACACACGCAAATCAGCATCTACCATGCGTAAAATATGAGCAAGAAGACAGACGTGTGATAAAGACAAACTTACAGGGTGGCCCGTAAGTCCCTACCCTTCCATATATGTTATGTATCCAGTGTATCTGTGTGCTGTCCCTCATTCTCGCTGCATAATATTATGCGACGCCATGTTCTGTGAGACATTTTCCTCAACATAGCAGAGGTTATTGTTCCAAATGACGCGGTAACAGCTGTCTTTAACTCACCGTTAGTATTATAACATTTAGACACAATTTTCTTTAGCATATGGATGGGTAGGACCTACGGCCACCATGTAAGTTCAAGTTGTGATATTAGTCACTCATACTTTTCTATCTGTTTTTCATAGTTATTGTATAATGTTTAGATTTGTTTCTTAATAGTGTTTTACTCGTTCTTTGTTCTCTCTTATTAGTTACCAAGGAAAAAATATTTCTTTGATTCGTTGTTTATTGCAAGTCTATCGAGCATTTTATATGCCATCCCCACAGTAGTGGGCCATTGTTTTTATTCTCAAGTTTATCGTATGAATAATGATATTGTAATTCTAGATTACTTGGATGACTTGTTTATGAAATACGTGCGCAGCCTGCAGCGACTTAAAATAAAATTCTTTGAATTTTCAGACTTATTACATTTTAGAAAGATGTATTTTTTGTAGCTGTTGTTTAATCTTTTCGTCCTTTTGACTTTTGGATTGTGATTACCACTTGTACAATGTAGTTGAGTGATCATGTGACACACTGATAAAAGATCGAGGTAAAATGTTCACATTTTTAAATTTCTAATTTGTTTTATATAAAGAAATGTATTACATTTAATTCGATTATATTTCAACATGAATACAGAAGTAGAACGAAAGTGAATTGCAAAACTTCGTCATAACACTATATGAAGCGTTAAAAAGTATTAAGATATTTTGTTGAAAAATGATCACTGAAACCATTTATTTTTCGTTTTTAACTGTTTCTCATGATATGTGGGTAAAAAAACAATAACTCCGAACCATGTAGACTTACTTACTTCCAGAAACACAGATCTTCTATATGTTTTCAACATAAATTTTGAATTAACGTTTTTTGTACTGGGCTATATAGTAAAACAGAAGTACCTTTCATTCATCATGGTATGCCAGGGTCGCTTAAGTGGTTCCACATGGTGGGAATTTATCACGTGCTCGACTCTAGATGTAAACACATGAGGATAAAATAATCCAGATTTTAAATGCAATTGATGACAGCTTGGAGGATGGAGGGGGTCAGATCTTCGACATGTGCCAACAGATAAGGTTTTCTATAACTTATTAATAAGTGGTGGCGCTTCAGAAGGTAATTATCACTTTACCCCCGTGTAAAATTACATGCCCCGCGTAGTCAGGTCCGGGATATCAAATAACCTGACCTGAAATTTTAAGTTTCACGGACACACACACACACACACACACACACATATATATATATATACATATACACGCATATATATCATACATAAGCCTTTTACTACCTATTAAAAAATTGCAGAAATATAAAGAAAAATATCACAGGATTTGTTGTTGTTTTCCTTTCAACCAAAGCACATACATTATTTTAGAAGAAACTACTTGTAGATATGATTTAAAGTACTTAGTGTGTATCGTGGAGAAAATCTGAAACGAGAATATCTTTACTTTTTGAAGTGAAAATTTCTTAATTTCATTTATTAGTGCAAAAGGTTGATGTTCTATACTTGGCTATTGCCTCATGTCGATAGGCGTGCGAAGCAGTACTCACATATTTGTCTAGAAAACCCCCCTGAGAGATTGTGTGAGCAGTTTATATACACACAGCTGGGTAATTATTCTTTGTCTCCTTTGTTTTTCACGTGTATCAGCTTTGATATAACCATTTTATTAGGTTAATTCAATGCAGCACCTGATCTTATACGCCAGTTTGGCATGGGGAGGATTTAACCTTGAAATTTACAATACACTAGATGTTAGCTTTATTATAGGTTGAGATATCATTGTTGGAAATATGGCCTTTGAGTGAAATATAAGATATAGGTTTATATAATAGTATTGCTGTTAAAACAGTATCAGAATAATACTTAATAAGTGTGATTTTAATTATATTTTGATTGGTGCATTAATATTCAGGCTGTGTGCTTCCTTCACTTTGATGTATCGGATCAGTGTTCAATATCTGCCACTCTCAATACTGGATTACATAGAAATTGTAAACCTTTTTCATCTCCGTAGGTTAATCGTACTTAATTGTAATATTGCTAAAATATCGCTCTTTAAATATGTTACAAGTTATTTATGAACTTTAAATAATGATATCTCTGTGTATTTGCTACACAAACTAGTTGATATAAGAACAAGATCTTGTATTCGAGAACCAAATGTTTATTCTTGTAGTAATGTTCCACTTATAAATGACTTAAGCCAACTTCTAACAAAACTATTCTGAAGATTTTCAGAAGAATAATTTTAGAAAAATAATATAAATTTGCTTTCTCTCGGGAACTAGTTGACATTTGATATTATTCTTTTGGTCTCTACAGCAGCATAACTCGATTTGGATAGTTTAAAAGGCTGTGTTCTCTCTGGGATCAGTAAATGAAAATGTTACTGTAGAAACCGTATAGAGTATTGTAAAAGTTATTTCAAATCGTTTTTAAATAGGAAAACTAGCAAGCCACGTTACAATCACAGCTAGTATGAAGTCGCAGTTGAGCGGAATATGTCAAAACTACATTTTGACAACGTTTGACGCTGCGTTTGTAGTGTAAAAAAAACACTGAAAGCGATTTGCTTTTGGGAAAGATATATAACAGCCCTATTCAGCGCAAAATATTAATACAATCAGATAAAAAAGATGTGTTTAGGAGTATGAATCAACTTGGGGTTCCAGGTCCACTCAGATTAAAACCAACAACATTCCAGTTGTGATAAGTAAAGTACAACATTTTGTAATAAGCGTGTAATAAGCCAGCCACGTTTTTCAGATGACAGTACGCAATTAATCTAGAAAAGTGATATAAATCACACGTATACAACTTTCTTTTTAACATCATATCTTTTAAATTGTTGCATACCTCAAACAACTGGAGACTACAACTAGTATTTATGCTTTTTCATACGAAGATCAGTTAAACTGTTGAATGCAGATTATTTTGGTTTTCTCTGGGACCGAATTGTTGAAACGAGCATTAGGAAACCGTCGTCTTTGTATACTAGATATATTATGGAACACTTTCAGGTAGTAGTGGTATGCTTTGACCATGAATGCTTTACAACGAAGCCTTTCGCTATAAAAATTACCCTGTAGAATCATTGGAGAAATGTATGGTCATCAGATAGAGCATAACCAGATGTGGCAACATGTGCTGCAACGACATGGTGAGATTTCAGAATCGATTTTATATAACGTATTGAAAATTTGTAGTTATCACATACTTAATCTTTTTTATGAAACGTACAATTTCAAAAATAATTATATTTTTTATTTCGACTAAATATGGAAAGTACTTTACGCAATTTAAGAAGGCACTTTCTATTTAACATTCTTAAAACCCGTGGATGCTTCAAGCACATGTCAGTACTCCAGGTGAGCTAATTACTTTTCGTCCATTGTATCGTCCTCATATAGCAATCTAAATCAAATATGTTTTGAATCTCAACAAGAAGTTATGCCACGTGAGTTTTCTATTGGTTTTTTCGTTAAGAAATTTATTGAAAAAATTGGATAGTTTACCTCGTAATAACAATCAAAATCCAACCACCTGCTGTCTTAAGTTCCTTTTATCTAGTATTTAGTCTTTGTTAAGGCTGACAACAAGTAGTCCCTATGTACAGTTCTTAAGTGGATACCAAAACTGCTTGAATCTGTATACTTGTTTGTTTGCTGCATTTCGTGTCAAGTCACACTGAGGGTTGGTTATCTGTACCAGCCGTACTTAATTTCGAAATTCACAAGAAGAAAGTCAGCTATTAAACATCTTCCACGTCATTACTTGTCAGACCGAATTTTAGGATCAAATTGTCACTCTTATAAAACATTTATAACCTCAAAATACAGAACGCATTTTTTTTTTTTTAGATAACGGGGCACGAATCGGGGAACCTGAGTTTCAAAGTTCGTCACTCTGGCTACTAGGCTGCACTAAGCCTATTAAACATCTTTTAAAATAGTTTAATAAACAAAACTGTTACTATAAACCTCGGCCCGAAGGGTCGCGGGTTTGAATTCCTTTCACATCAGTCATGCCCGCTCTCTCAGCCCCATGGGGCATAATAAAGTGATAGTCAATTCTACAGTTCGTTGGTAAAAGAATAACTCAAGATTTGACGATGGGTGATTATGAGTAGCTGCCGTCCTTTTAGCCTTCCATTTTTAAATTAGGGACGGCTAGCGCAGATAGCCCTCGTGTAGTTTTACGCAAAATTCAAAGAACAAACAAGGTGCGGTATGATTCTTAGTATGAAATAATTTAATTTGCGTCACTATTATTTTATTTACTATTTATTATACTTTAATATATTATATGCTACTGGTGAAGTTTTCAATTTTCACATATTTTAACAATTCTTTTAATTTGTCCGACTGAAAGTTTCAAACTGCTTTTCATTCACTTTTTTCAAAGGTATAATTGTTTCCCTTTATGACGAATTGCGAAAAAATCTTGTACGTATAACATTTCAAGTCGCTGAAACTTAGTGCTGTTTCATTTTACCCAGTTTTATGTACCGACATTAATTTTAAACGCATTTTTAACGTTCTGTTGTATAACGTGGTGAAATATAAATTTTTAGTTGTGAAATAGAAAGTTTTATTGATATTTTAATTTGTTATTATCTTTTTTTTTCATTTTATGTTTTTCTCATGTATTAGAGAACCCCGGCATGACCAGGTGAGTTAAGACGTTCGACTCGTAATCTGAGCGTCGCGGGTTCGAATCCCAGTCGCACTAATCATACTCGCCCTTTCAGCCATGGGGCGTTATGATGTTATGGTCCATCCCATTATTTGTTGGTAAAGGAGTAGCCCATGAGCTGGCGGTGGGTGGTGGTGACTAATTGCCTTCCCTCTAGTCTTACACTACAAAACAAGAAACAGCTAGCGCAAACAACTCTTAAATAGCTTTGCGCGAAATTCAGGAAAACAAACACTTTAACTGAACTAATAGACTAGAGAGAAAAAAAACAGTTAAGGGCGCTCACCCCCTTCTGTTAATAATGCTTATTGAGTACGCGAGGAACGACTGGTTGTAAAAACGACACGGGAAAATGATTTTTAGATTTTGGGGTAGAGTCATAGAAACCTGAGGAAGGTGCTGTTCTTAATGATACACAACCTATTAAATGTACAAGCATTTTTTATACAGTTTATAAACTAAACGAAATTATAATATGAAAGTGTTTTCTCCTGTAATTCAGTGTTTATTAAATTAATTTCCCATCTTAGTAAAATATAGACCTATATATTCACAATATTATATAAACTGAAACTAATTCACACAAAAGGATTTTTTAAATAATTGTATAATTACCTGTTTATCACTCAACACTGCCGCAAGCCGTTAAAAGAAATGGGTACCCGATTTAAACAGCACTTTTTATATGGTCCATCTGAGAGTATTTTGATTTTCCTAGCAACTATATACGTTCCCAGCCTCACTATGTAATGTGCAGTATTTGTGCAATGTTAGTTTGTAGATATATACTGACACACTACTTACGTGCAAAGATACTCCCGAGACATTAAAAATAATCTGTCTACATTAGAAATCAGGGTTACGAAATAAAATCTGTCATTTGTGATCTACGGTATTCCACCTCTCTCAGGATTAGATCTAACATGTGAAGGGAATGTTTTTAAGTATCAAGTTTACGAGGTAAGTTGACGACCTCATCCACACCCTCTCAAGATTCGGGAAAATGTCATGGAACGACTAAATATTTTACACCCTCTTTATTTTCTATGTTATCCGTTGATGGATTCAAGTTTTTGAACCATTCAAACGTAAAAGGCATTTAATCGTTTAACTAATATAATATGAGTGCTTATTTCAGTTTATGCATTTCCTCAATGATTTCGCTTAAAGAAATTATATTCATAATACACTTTTCTCTCACGAGCTGTTTAACGAGATATTCACTAAAGTAATTTATTACGTTTTAAGAAAGAACAGTTCTACTCAACTGAGTAATAGCAGTAATAAATGATTTATTATTGGTGTTTTGTCTTCGAAGATATTTCTGCAGACTACTGATAAAGTAAGCCGCATCAATCTGTTGCTATATGATTCTTATTATTCTTATAAAATTCATTTACTTTGGATCTTTCTTACAGACTTGTTTCTCCCGCGACTGATTGGTCCTACATAATACACCTTCACAAATCAATATCTGTAACACCTAAGAGAAAAAAAACCTTATTTCGATTATTAAATGGGGGTAAATATTTATCGTAAATCAATTTTTTTTAGTTTTTCTGGTTTTTTAACGCTGTTACTATAGCTATGACGGATCTCATTGGCTACTGGTTTTCGTGTCTGCTTTTGGTTTGTAGAAGGAAGATTGTTTCGTTAAAGTATGCCCTCCTATCACACTCGCTGAATGGTACTGATTGCAGCCATACTTATGCTTTAACTGATTTTCATTTTAAATAAAAGCTTTTGAGAATGAAACATCCTTCTACAAGATTTGACAACTTTTTGGTGAAGTTAAAACTAAGACTGTATAAGATTGCAAAACTGACTTTCTAAAGCAGCCAACTGAAACATCTTCAATAACATCCGAACCTCATTCACAAACCACGAACTTCCCAGTGGCACAGTGGTATGTTTGCAGACTTACACTGCTTGAAACCGGGTTTCGATACTCGTCGTTGAGTAGCTTTGTGCTTAATAAGAAACAATAACAATATAAATCACGATAGAAACTTAGGAGTAATGTTTGGACACAATCATGTTTATAGTAAAGTTCGAACGGTCAGAATAACAACCAAGTGAGTAGTTATAAGGGTATTACTTTGTACAATAACTAAGTGTGATTAGATCTTGTCTGGGTTTTGCATGTAAAAAGAAAAAGTACTTTTTCAGCTGGACGATTTACTTCAGATGACAGTACTACATACACACATATATGATTGTTTTATTGCTACAGAATATTGGCATCTTAATAAATGTCAGTTACGAAACAGAGGTGAGTAAATGTAGTATATTCATTGATTACGTTCTGTCTTGGTGATTAGTGTATTTCCCTCACAATCTGTGGGTCGCAGGCTCAAATCGCGTCACAAAACATGCTTGTCGTTTCTGACGGTAATTCGCTAATCAATCCTACTATTCAATTAGAGTCGCTCAGAGTTGGCGATGAGTAATGTTGACTAGCAAACTACCCTTCGCTCTGTTCTATGGTTTGGTTTGGTTTGTTTGGAATTTCGCGCAAAGCTATACAAGAGCTATCTGCGCAAGCTGTCCCTAATTTAGCAGTGTTGGACTAGTCATCATCATACACCGTCAATTCTTGGGCTACTCTTTTACCAACGAATAGTAGGATTGGCCGTAACATTATAATGTCCCACGGCTAGAAGAACAAGCATGTTTGGGGTGACGGAGATTCGAACCCGCAAGCCTCAGATTACGAATCGAGTGCCTTAACCACCTAGTCATGCCGGGCGATTGATATCGTTGTACCTCTTAAGTCAGCCAGTTCGATTGGTCTCACGTCAACAAGATGACTCCTTCTAGCGAAGATATTTAATGTCCTTGTAGAAATACTAACATCATAATTATTCACTAACGTTGAATTGAGACCAATTCCTGGTTTTGTGGTTTGCGATTAAGAATCGTTAATCACAGTCATAGCTTCTTCGGCCTATAGTACAATGACTGTAACTACCTAATAATATTCTCTTCTTGGCGCGTTACTTTTATACAAATTACACGAGTCTCTAGAACCTTCAACAAAGCTCACTTAGCAACCATGATCTAACGCGTTTTCGTGAACACATATTGCTGCTTTTGATATTCAAGTGGTCCGGCATGGCCAGGTGTTTCACTTGTAATCTGAGGGTCGCGAGTTCGAATCTCCGTCGCGTCAAACATGCTCGCCCTTTCAGCCACGGGGGCGTTAAAATATAATGATCAATACCACTATTCGTTGGTAAAAGAGCGGCCCAAATGTTGGCGGTGGGTAGTGATGACTAGCTGCCTTCTCTCTAGTTTTACACTGCTAAATTGGGATAACTAGCGCAGGTAACCATCGAGTAGATTTTCGTAAAATTCAAAAACAAACAAACATATTGAAGCATTCTCTACAAGTTTCGAGGACTGGCGGGACTTGAGCAACATACAATCAAGAATATACGTCACACAAAAATGAAAACGTTTCAGAAACAAGTTTAGGTACTACAGCAAACATATAACGATAAATCTGTAACACTATAAAAACGATAAATATAACAAAAAAAGATATATTGTGTGAAAAATCTTCACGATTTCTGAATTTTTCCCTGTTAATGACAGCACGCACCTTAAGGTCTAAAACCAAGCGATAAAGAGTTGTGTTCATCATTAATTAAGTCTTGCTCTATGAGTACATTACAAAAATCACTTCATACTTATTCAGTCATTAATACCTACAGGTATATGAGGAGGGAAAGGAAATATGCGCATGCATGGACTCTATCAGTCTTTTGTATAAAAATTAACAAATAAAAAAGTGCTGTCTACAGTAGATAAGTGTTTTCATTTTAAAACCTTTAATTGTTAAGCATGGCTACATAACATCTCTAATGCATGTAAACCAACATTAATCATGTGTATTTCTTCGTGTTTGTTTATTTAATGTCGCGCAAAGTTATTAAAAGGCTGTTCGCGCTAGCTGTCTCTGATTTTGATGTTATAGACAAGAGGGAAGATAACTAGTCAATACCACCCACCGCCAACCTTTGGTCTACTCTTTTGTCAACTAATAAAAGGACTAGTCGACACAGATACGCAATGAGAGAACTTGATGCAAGTATCTTAAAAGAATTGACAGACAAAAGAGAGAACTTTACACAGCAGGTATCTTGGTAGACATGACAGACAGAGGGAAGAGAGAATTTCACATAGAAAGTGTTTTAGTCAATCTAACAGTCACACAAAAAGAAATAGAGAGATAACTTTACACAGCAGGTATCTTGGTTGAGCTGGCAGACATAAAAAGAGAGTGAACTTCATGCAACAAGTAGATATGACACAAAATGAGGGAGAACACTCATCACACAGTAGGTATCTTAGTAGACATGACACAGAAAGAGAAAATGTCACACAGCAAATATTTTGGTAGGCCTAACAGACACAAAGAAACCTCACACAACAGGTATCTTGGAAGACTTTTGGATGCAACTATGGAAGGCAGATACACATGTTTTTTTATGACAAACATACATGATTAAATACACGATAAAACTTTGTAAGAATAATTAGCATATGTAAATACAGTGACGTGAAAAGTCACCAGAATAGACTTAGTGTTGGAAGATGTAACACCTTTTCCAAAGAATGATGATCACATAGTGAAATTATTAAACAGTGCAGAACTTAAGCATTTTCAGTTGGACTGATTTCTCTGTAAAGCGATCAGGTAGGTTTCACAGAATAGCAGAAGGATCGATAGTAAAGATATTTCAGAGCAAACCTTAATTATCTGACTGAATCAGTTTGAAGAATGAAAGTGACTGGACACAGTGTGTAATAAAATGAAACAACCTTTATTCACAACAAAAATACTAAAAGGTAAGACGAATGCACGAGGCATAGTGTGTGTGTATTTTTTTATAGCAAAGCTGCATTGGGCTATCTGTTAAGCCCACCGAGATATAGTGCCTTTACTAAAGTTTTGCAGCTACGACAAACCTGTTAAGGAAAGTTTGAATCAATAAGAACTGTTGCAGAGTAAGAAAACTGCGCATTTTACACATTAAACTATAATCTTCTTCAGGTCGCGTGTACTACACATATGATTGTTTATCATTGCAATCGAAAAACAAAGAAGGTTACTTTCTCAGGGTGACAACTGACCCGTCATCTAGCTCAACCTTACAGAAATCTTTCCCGCAAAAAAGTGCGTATAATGCTGGAAGTGAATGACCCAGGACAATAGGTGAGTAGGGTAAAAATAACTTAAATACTTTTATGAGTGACGTTCTGTGTTACAACTAAATGCCCTTACATACATGGAAATTTTGATAAAGTTTTGTTACACAAGCAAGTAGAAAATATGTTAGTTACTTGAATACTGAAAATCAAAAGGATGCAAATGTGAAGAAAGGAATTAGTGTTCTTCATTGGTATGAGAAACTCGCTCAACAGCATGCATTTATGACAACAACCTACTCCAAAACAACACTTCAAACCATTTTGAGACAACATCTTCATAAACACATTAAAATTATGGTTATGAAAGAAAATTTTCAGTTAAAAACATTCTGATTCGATGAAGGTAGGCATATCTCCTGGTACAATTAACAGATTATAGGTATGAATTTCAAATTTATTGAGGTTCACAAGCTAACAGCCACATTTCGAAATCAATACTAATTTCACGGGAAAAAGGTAGAAGAAACTGTAATAATTCCATTCGACCATATGTCTATCAAATCTTTTATTGCAGCTTCAATTGTTTTTATGCCTCAGAGCTGCATCAATGTGCTTCAGGAAGCTGACGTTCACACACAATGGAAAGTTTGCAGAAAGGCTGTCAAGAGGTGTAGTCTGAAGCTGACATCGCACCATCTTTTTTTCTGACAAAAAATTCACTGTTACTGCTATAGTGGGTAGTTACTGAAGTGAATGACAAAAGAGCAAGTGGTATCAAGGCACCACGAGACATAATTTTTATAAAGAACTATTAACCCTCTGTAAAAACAATAAATATATTAATATACATTAAAAGCACACACATATGAAGAACGATGAAACACACACACCTCATTGTTAGATATGACAGACACACATATTAGTTTGTAGACAGAAATGCTTTGCAATTTACGACAGACAAGTGGAGCTATACACCAAATATTAATAAAAATGTATGACACATGTTTGGATAGATAACAGAAAACTTATAAATAACAGGCACACAGATAGCACTGGTATCCCTACTTGTAGAAGATTCGTTGGGATTTAAGTATATTACAATTACACAGACAGAGAGAGTTACTGACAAAACAAAATGGATTAAAATATACTATACGGCCGAATGAATTTTGATATACGACAAAAACACATAAAGAATGCTATAAACGAAAATGTTTTGGTACCAACTACACACAAGAGTGTAAAATAAGACATGAACGAGAAATTGATTCAGCATTAATAAATTCATACTCAACAAGTAATGTGCAACACAAGAATATTTGGCATACATTGAAATACCATAGAAGCAGCTATTTTAAAAGCTTTAGTTCTCAGAGAGGACTTTGCTTAGTAAATATGATGATATGATTAACAGACACAGAGAGATATATGTACCTCTGATATGTTGTTAGTTGTGCTGAAAGAAAAAAAAACAAAGGCCGTATATAACAATATCTTTGACATGCTCAACCAGCGACTATCAAATTTGTTTCCCTCCACATATAAGTCAACATCTTTAAAACAGTTTACGGACAATTAGAAGTATATAGGCTTTCTAGTGTTATTTTCCAATTTAGCTTTTGCATGAAGCTTTGAAGTACACAAATTTGAGGATCACTTACTTTACATAGAACTATTTACTTATTTCTGATACATGTGGAAATTACAAATTAGGATAGTTTTTTTTTTCACTGGATTTTTTCTCAATCAACGTTTGGGAACTGTCGTGTTAGATCAACAACGATTAGGGAATATTCTGTCACATAATTTACATTTTATGGTCTATTTCAAAAAGTGTACGACAATTTTGCTTCAATATAGGAGGTTAAATATAGTGTTAATTCAACAAGACCAAGAAGTGAAGTTAAATATCTAGTTAACTCAACAGATAAAGATTCCTGGTTAAATGTTTTATTAGCTCAACCGAATTTTTCAAGGTGTAAAGTTATCTTGGTGAACTAACAAGATTGCTCAAGGGATAAATGTTTTTAATTCAACCGGATTGTTCGATGTGTGACCCTAAATATCTTGTTAGCTCTGTAGAATTGATTAAGGTGGAAAGTTTGTTTTTAGCTCAGCAAGATTGTTCAATGTCTTGTTAACTCAACAGTGTTCACGGTGTGAGGTTAAATGTTTTTAGATCAGCAAGTTTGTTCAAAGTGTGAGGTTAAATATCTCGTTAACTCAACAGTGTTGTTCACAATATGAAGTTACTGGAGATCCTGAACACTTCTTTTAACTGAATATTAGTTAAAGAATAATGTTACAGTCTAGTTAGATATGCTATGAACTGAGTTAGTTGGAGTTGTGAGGCCATGTTAAGACAGCAGGGAATAAATTAACTTACAAAATTTATATAGGATAAAAGATTACTTTAAACTGTACTAAAAATTTCATAATTGTTTGTTTTTTCTCTATGTGTGAACTGAGTGGAAGAAGCATGTTTTCTCCCTTTTTTTTTTATTGAACTTGCAACAACACAGGTAGTTACGATTTACTTTACCAAAGGATGGCGCTCTCTGGGGTTATGCAATTGTTACGCAATAGAAAAAAGACACCTCCTCAGTGGGTACTGCCAGATGAGTAGTGCTCAAGATATACCGCCTGAGGGTTATATAATTATTACATACTGTGCAAGTTAGGTCGAGACCTGAGGGTTACATAACAAAGGGCGATGACGTACTAGAGGGCGCTACTACTTTAAGAGAAGAGGATAATATTATAGTTCGATGCCAGAAAGCCTAGTGGTATAGAATAATGCTGTTACAAAGGTTCTGTAGACGAATGGTACTACTAAAAATACTGTTTGTATAAGTGGATAGAGTTACTAGTCGTATTAATGTGTTTTACAAAGACTGATGGTGTTACTATGTGATTTGTGTTACTCAGGTTCTGTAAATGAATGGTATTACTTGACAAATTATGTTACTAGGATTAGTACTGCTACGGCAGATACTGTTTCTATAAATGGATTGTTTAATAGGATCATGAGTACATGTGATTATGTCATTAACATCACAGTTTTCACTGTTTGATTTAATTATGTGTCCTAAAAATTGCAAGTGAAACCATTATTTTAACGAGACATATCGTATTACGTATGCCAGGTTTTATCATATATACTATCTTAATTTATTCATTATTTGAACGAAACAAATATTGTAGCATGGTCAATAATTTACTTTTCATACTTATACATTTGTCCTGAAGAATTTTATCATGTCAAATGTTACGGTTCTATAAATATTGAACAAGACAGTTACATTATTATTCTATAGCAGGTTACGTTTTAATGAGTTAGTACACCCTTGACGTAGTGTACTGTACTTTTCGTTTCTGTATTTAATCTGCATATCACATGTTTTATAAATATTTTGAATGGATTTTTCATGACAGTGTAATAATTTAAATCTTTAAATAACATACCATCATCTAAAATATCACCATTTTATAAGTATATATACTCTTCAAAAAAAGAAACGCAAAAGGGATATTTTTGTTATTTTAAAGAGAAATATATGCAATAACGTTACAAGCTCAGAGTATGTGATGTTACACGTGTAAAGGCACTTATTGTCAGACCAAAATGACAATAAAAGTTGTGCACTTTGAAAACGGAGAAAAACATCGGATTTTTCGCCAAAACGCATTCGTGTCCAATAAATTTGTTTGAGAAATCTGCATGTTCTGCAAGTACAACATGTGCAAAATCCTTATAAAAGTGACGGGTTCTCGGTTTCCATAGCTCAGTGTTAAGCTACCGACATGCAATACAGTTACACCAAGACTGACTGAAGCACAACGCAACAACGCCATTGGTCGTTTCGAAGCAGGCGAATCTCGATCAGGTGTTGCCAGAGCTGCAAATGTCTACCCAAGCACAAAGCTATGGAATCGTCATCAACAACATGGATCAACTCGTGACTGTCCAGGATCTGGCAGATCCCATGTGACCACGCCCGCACGAGATCGCTACATCCGGTTACATCACCTTCGGGATAGGACCACCATTGCGATGTTTACTGCCTCAACCATACCAGGGCTGCGTAGCGTTTCCATTCAGAAGGTCCAGCATGGCCAGGGGGTTAAGGCACTCGACTCGTAATCCGAAGGTCGCGGGTTCGAATCCCCGTCACGCCAAGCATGCTTACCCTTTCAGCTGCGGGAGCATTGTAATATGACGGTCAATCCCGCGGGTCGGGACCTGGCCATTCTTTCCGGTGCTGCCTTTGCCTCCGTCCAAGATAACATTTAGAGTGACATCCTCCACCCAAAAAAGAGACAAAAATTATTTAATAAATAAATAAATAAAACTAAACCTAAAAACAATTCACGAAAGGGGACGAAGAGGAACCACAACGTTCCTGAACACCCCAGTTGGAGAGAGAATTCTTACGATTTCTCTCTCTCTAAACTAAACCCTTGCTACGTTAGTTTGCGTTTGCGTTTCCGATCAGACTGTACGCAAACGTCTACGAGATGCAGGAATCCGACCTCGACATCTAGTCAGAGGTGTCATTTTCACCCAGCAACATCGTGAAGCACGGCTGCAGTGGACTCGGGTACATCGGGTATGGCCTCATCGATGATGGTGGCATGTTTGGTTCAGCGATGAATCACGTTTTATGCTTCGTAGGTAGAATGGAATGACCTGTGTTTACCGTCGCCGAGGTGAACGTTTTGCAGCAAACTGTGCGCGGGAAGTTGACAGATTTGGTAGTGGCAGCGTCATGATGTGGGCTGTCATCGTTTACAATGCCAGAACACACCTTTGCACATTCGAGGGAATCTTACGGCTCAACTATACGTCGATGAGATTCTTAGGCTCCATGTGCAACCCATCATGGTGAACGTCAACGACGTTTTTCAACATGACAACGCCCGTCATCTCACAGCCCGACTCACCACTGTCTTCCTGAGACACCACAATATCAACGTTCTTCCCTGGCCCTCCAGATCACCAGATTTAAACCCATCGAACATCTTTGGGACGAGTTGGACCAACGTATGCGACGGCGACAACCTTAACCGCAGACTCTACCTCAGTTTGCAGCAGCTTTGCAGGCTGAGTGGACAGCCATTCCACAGGATGTGATTCGTCATCTCATCGCTTCCATGGGCAGTTATTGATGCTCATGGGGGCATACTCGTTATTGACGTTGAGTGACTTTAAACTTCAACTAGTTAGCGTGGACTTCGCCTTTGCAGACTTTGGATGCTCAGCACACATGTCATATAGAACTACCCGGAATAAACTTGTTAACAATTTGTCTCAAATTTTGCCTTTTGCGTTTCTTTTTTTGAAGAGTAAATATGTATGTAACGCATGCTTCTCTAGTTATAATGTTTGGCTTAAAACTTATTATTATGCTAAGTTTCTAAATTTCTAGCAATGTTTTCATTCGTATATCTTATTTTAACAAATGGTTAATAAAATTGGTAGTATACAATTTTGTTACAGGTATGACGTATGGTTTGACCAATCACCTTACTGTTATAGAAAATATCTAATATAGCAACGCTTGCCATTTTAAGATTTTTTGTAAAACATTCATTTTTAGTAAAAAAAAACATAATATACAACTAAAATTCAAGAGCTTTGAAGTTTCAGAAAAGGGCCCATAAATGAATTTTGTTTCTGTATGAATCATAATGTCTGTAACGATTGTCTTGCACAATAATACTGTCTGAGGTGTTCAACTTAAATGACGTTGACAAACTGTCATTGTTAGGAAATACAAAGGGCAGCAAATGACCCTTTGTATTTCCGGATATTAAAACTGGCAGAATAAAAGGAAAATAGTATTGATATATCTAGAATTAGAAAATTTTGTACGACACAGACATACACGTTGTTGATAAAATACCTTAGTTCCAGTTCATAATTATATGTATGATACTAAAATCATGCCACTTCATAGTCATTCAAATGTATATGCCGCAAGTTGCACAGCGGTACGTCTGCAGACTTAAAAATCTAAAAACCAGGTTTCGATACCTGTGTTTAACAGAACACACACAGCCCATCGTGTAGCTTTATGCTTAACCCTTAAACGGCAGTTATTGCTAATTGGTACTGCTGCCTACTATATTCCTGCTGTTTGATGGTTAAATGCAAAACAAATGTATATATTAAATATTTATTGACAGTTAAAAAATTATATTTCTGTATTTTTTTAAATTTTCTCTCTATATACACTATAACGTTTAAACGTTGTAGTAATCAATAACACAAATCAATATTTTATAACCGGAAAAATGTTGACAATCAATCTTATAGGAACCTTGAATTATGAATCAAAGGATTATTATTTCACATTTTACAAATCCAACTCACTTTAGTTTTTTTAGTTTTAAGTGTTAATAATAAAAGAGATACTTTTGATATAGCAAAAAATAATCAGACCATCTCAGAATATCTGAAAAATTGCAAACAAGTTTTGTTTGTTTGTTTTTATAATTTCGCACAAAGCTACTCGAGGGCTATCTGTGCTAGCCGTCCCTAATTTAGCAGTGTAAGACTAGTTGGAAGGCAGAATGTCATCACCACCTACCACCAACTGTTGGGCTCCTCTTTTACCAACGAATAGTGGGATTGACCGTCGCATTATAACGCCCCCACGGCTGAAAGGGCAAGCATGTTTGGGACAACTTGGATGCGAACCCGCGACCCTTAGATTACGAGTCGCACGCCTTAACGCGCTTGGCCATGCCAGGCCTGTGAACAAGTAAAATTTCATTAAAATATTTAGTTTTTGTTATAAATTCATTAATACAACATTATTTTATCATTTCATAGAACTGAAAGAAATAAAATTTAACTCCAAAAACATAAAGATGTATTAAGTTTCTGCTTTTACAATAATTATATATTTTTCAGTAAATAGGTTTTTAAACAAGTCATACGAATTCCAATGAAAGCTATTGTTATAAGCACTCTCACTTCACAATTACTCAGATTTTGTAATTTTTTTAGTAAACTACAGTATTTCCTTATTAATGTTGAAACACTGTAAAAATTAATATATTAGATTTAATAAAGAAACTTTAAATAAAATCAATAAAATATTCCCTAATAAATATAAGAATGTATTAAATAAATATGAAGAAATAAAAATTAAAGAAATTTTACTGTTTCTGATAACTATTTTAAGTTATGAATAAGGTCATTGAACAACTTGGCACTACTTTATGCGAATAAACACCTTCCCGCATATGAAGGCTTGTTTGGAGAATAAAAAATTGGTAGTTACAGTGGATGTAATAGGTGGTGGTTGGGAGTTATACTAGCTAGTTTACATAAATGATTGGGCCCCTTCCTAATAGTATAATTCGTTTACTGGTCTACTAATTAATGCCTTACCACCATAATGGGGACTATAATGCTAACTTAGGAAGATAAGTTTATTTCACTTACTTAATCCCAAATGGTTGTACTATATTATTATTTTATTTATTTTTTCTTCTTCTTTAGTTTGGAGAACAGTCACCTTCCCATAACTGTCTGTGCTAGCTGTCCCTAATGTAGCAGTGAAGACTAGAGGGAAGGCAAATACATACGATGCTGGCATATTTTTATTTTGAGGTTAAAGAGGGGGGGGGACGGAGAATAGGATGGATGTGTGTGTGAATTTTCTCTGTCTTATACTTGAAATTCTTAAGTGTAGGATAACATTTGTTTCTTAGATATGGAGTTTCTTGTTGGTAAACTGCACTCACCTGTTACAAGGTACAAAGTTGTGTATACTGACCGCCAACATTTTAGAAAACAATGCTTAGCTGAGCCTTATGATTGTATAAAATTATAGTTTACATTACAAACAAACATTTCTTGGTAGTTCAGCGTCATGCCGAAGGGCTTTTTCACGTTGAAAATTAGGTTTTGATACCCGCAATAGGCAGAGAACAGCTAGCCCATTGTGTAAATTTGTGTTTAACAAGAAATACTACAGCAATGTACGTCTCACTTGTCCAAGAAAAACGTAGTTTTTGTGGTTTAATACAGAGACTGAAAACACTTCCTGTCTTAATTAAGGGATTTGGTTTTACCCCTCAACAACAAAGATAGGATTTATATAACTTCAAATGATTTTGTTTATTGGTAACTAATTTTCCCATGTTGTAATAGTATTGAGATTTTTTTATCATATTTATAAGAAGTTTTTGAATACAACTTTATTTGAATTGCATTATTCTCGTACCATTATTAACGTATACAAAATTTATTTTGTAATTTTGTTTGTTAGTTGTAACATAAAACTACACAATAGTTTGTGTGTTCTCTGTTATACGCGATAATCTGACCCCAAATTTTAGCGTTATAAGCCCAGAGATTAACATAAAGGCAGTAGGAAGTCATTAAAAACAATAATACAGTTTATAATAACGGTTATTACAAACAGTTATTATAAATAATGATTTATATACAAAACTAGAATGTTTAAGCACTAATTTCTCATTCATTAAGCATAGAAACATACCTAGTTCTGAACTACGAGCTTACAGCAAAATTATTCTTCTCATGCTCTTTATCAAATGGTGTACAAACATTATTGTTCTGAAGTACAAGAAATGAACGTGTTTTAAATAATACATGCAAAACTCAGTCTCTCAGTCAAGAAATATGTATATTTCTCTAACAAAGCAAAGGGGAAACACTTTCTCACTTTTTTTCAATTCTATTATTTTAAATTTTTGTCAAACAATATTACAAAAAGTGGGAAGTGAGGTATAGTGAGCAGGATTATTTGAATTTCAATAAAACCCAGGTTTTTTTTGTAAGCTTTTTATTGCATCATAATTATCCATGTTGAGGTGGTTCGTTCACTTTCCATACAACTCTCGTACAGTGACTCGATGTCTCACTGGCGGAAGCAGCAGAATCATATTAATACATTTTATCTATTCTGGTCAAAAAAGGAAGAAAAAAAAAGAAACTTCATAAAATTTTTAAGGCTGTGTAAAGAAAATACAAAGACAGACTTTCCACCTATAACTTTTTCCGTTAACCGAAAGGGACATAACACTTGAAATACGGCGTGATGATTCCTTCAAGCATTTTGATATAATATTTATTTTGTTAAGCTTGTTTTATGGATACTTTTCTTGACGTTGTTTCGCTTGCAATCAGGATAGAAACAAGACTAAGAATTACGTTTACTTTATTGTTTCCACCACCTTTGTGTACTTTCTGATTTTATTGTTTTTTTTTAAATTATGGATAATTATGAAGTACTAAGAAAAAATCACAAGAAGTAGAAATACCACACAAATAGAAGTTTTGCTGTTTGTTTTGTGTTTTTGAATTTCGCGCAAAGCTACACGAGGGCTATCTGCTCTACCAGTCCCTAATTTAGTAGCGTAAGACTAGAGGGAAGGCAGCTAGTCATCACCACCCATCACCAACTCTTAGACCGGCCACTCTTTTGCCAACGAACAGTGAGATTGACCGTTACATTATTATGCCCTCCACGGCTGAAAGAGCAAGCATGTTTGGTGAGACGGGGATGTGAACCCGTGACGTTCCAATTACGAGTCGAACGCCTTAATCCACCTGACCATTGGCTGTAAATAATTTTGTAACTGATATCTTAACAGAAGATTTTATAATATCCAGATGTAATAACAACAACAAAATTAGTTATTAGCACGATACACATACACATATATATCAAAATAAATAGATAAATGAATCAAATATCTCGTATTTTCATCCCCATAAAAACTATTTGTAAGGTAATGTCTCAGTTCAAACTCACTAGAGGGCAGGAACATAGTGTCAAACCTTTCTTCCTATCTGATATTTCTCGCTGGGCGTTAATTAATTCATGATAACAAAAAAAATTAACGAATAACAATCCTTTTCGCTGTTCTCCTGAAGACAGCAACAGATTGGCAACTGAACTATTGGATATTAGCAAAGAATGTACTCTGGTATAATAATACTATATTATTAATTACATCGAAGTGTAATTACAATGGATATACGACAGCCACTTTCTTCTGGTAAATATATAAATTATTTCACTGTTTTGTATTTGGCTTGGCATGGCCAAGCGCGTAAGGCGTGCGACTCGTAATCCGAGGGTCGCGGGTTTGCGCCCGCGTCGCGCTAAACATGCTCACCCTCCTAGCCGTGGGGGTGTATAAAGTGACGGTCAATCCCACTACTCATTGGATGAAAGAGTAGCCCAAGAGTTGGCGGTGGGTGGTGATGACTAGCTGCCTTCCCTCTAGTCTTACACTGCTAAATTAGGGACAGATAGCCCTCGAGTAGCTTTGTGCGAAATTCCAAAACAAACAAACTTTTGTATTTGTGTGCCTAATCAATTAGTATGTCAATCCACGACAGGTTCATTTCATAGTGAGACATTTGGAACATGTTTTCATGAGTTCTCGCGCTTATTAGTAATCTTACTCAAATAATGAAATGGATTTTTTCCATACAGGGAATTTGTACATGAAATTTACCATTTAGCGTCCAAAGTACTATTTTATCAATATAACACTTAAAAATTAACATAAACACAAATATGGCACGTTTAATGAAATGATCTTCAAGGAAATCCACTCACATTTTCTCTATACTGAACCCAGCACGTTTGTACAAATTTCATGAATAATTATTCTAAGTCGTTTTTCTTAGTTTTTTACGTTAATGCCGCCTAGTGATTCTCATATGGACGATAATTACTTCTTAACTTTTGTTATAATGTTTACGGCTATAAAAACTATTTTAACGTTTTGGAGTTTACACCCAAGCGAAGTTTTGTTCACAGGCATAATAGAGTTTTCCCTATTTATAGCTTGAGTACAACTCTTAAAACATGCACAAGATGGCCCAAACGAAGACTAAGAAATACAGTCGTTCGCTCTCTTCCTCTACTGCACGAAACGAAGTTAAACAGTTCAACTGTTGTTGCTTTTACAACACATAATGACTCTTTTCTGTTATTGAATTAAGCTAATATTCTAGCAATTTTGGATTTAATAAAGGTGTATGAAATTCTGAAATGCAGTAAAACAGTTTAGAACGCCACAAAATCATTATAATTATTACCCTTTGAAAAGATCGAGCCTTGATATTGTACAAAAGGCCTCGTTGGTACTAGATATGACAGATGTAGTGTGATTGATATATTATAACATACTTATCTTTACTTTCACTTCTCGAAGTACTTTGAAACAATTCATCGCTTGACTTTTCAGTTAGTCATAAAGGCACTTGTATTCAAACAAGAAACGAAGTTTGTTTATTAGGTGACAAAAATTGAGATTTGTATATAAATTCTAAGAACCCAAAAATGAAAGCATAGGAAAATATTATAACACGGCAACCACACAGCATTTGTTGTATCAGTACCGACGAAGTATTTCGCCTTATAACAGGGAACATCGAACCAAATGGAATACCTTTTGAAAATTGTAATTTTCAACCCGAACGATACCTATATTTCAAGAAATGGAAAACAACAAATGCCAAGCACTTCAGTTTTGTTAGGTTTTAAGAAAAACAACTTCACAGTGGCCTATCTGTGCTCTGCTCATCTCGGATATTAAAACTCAGATTTTAGCCTAATACGATCTCAATTTTCTGCTAAGCCACCATAAAGTCCTTTTTCTTCAGATATAAGTTTGAACAATAAAAACAAGGAAAGCACCATGAACACGAGTTTTCCACGTCAGAGATATTATTGTCTTTTCTTTATTGAAATTTTATTATGTTCAAATACGATTGTGTCACCGGTCTCTTGTTGTTATTTGTTTTTCTGTCTCTTGGATATAATGTGCTTAACGTAATAAAAAGAATTGGTAACAACATACAGTGACCTTTGATACGTAATCACCACATTTAAAGTGTTTTAATAAATAATGCGAATAATTTTCTATACACAATAAATTACTCAAAATGACAGATATATATAAATAACAAGGAAAAATATCGTAACAGAATAAATATCATTTATAGGAAACAAAACATTAACACCTTATTTTCAAAAACTGGTATAATGTTACTCAGTTACCTATTTCACCTTCATACAAGAGTTTATCGATAAGCGAAAAATAGTATTTCTTTCTCCAGATGAGTGCAAAACTTTCTATAGTAATCTCAGTACCTGTACTTCCTGAGTTCTGATTCCATATTCGAATAATCAGGTTTAAAAATTGTAAATTTTCACTCCAAATAGCACATATGCGCAAGTTGACTAACCGGTTAGGATCTGGTATAACTGCCCCTAATTTTGAACTTTTGACCTACGTAAGGTAGCCTGTTAGAAGGATCCACTGCTAAAAGGACTCTGTCCAGTTCTTTTAATCGAATGATAGAATTTAATATCCAACTTTTCTAACACGCTTCTAGCTGAAAGTGTGAGGTTTGTATCCAGCAGTATCACGTATTAACTCCTAGACTCTTTTATCTTCATTCCGATAACTAATACTTAGCCACATTCGGCCTAGCAATTTTAGAAACCATACTAAAGAGAAAGTCACTTAATTATTGCTAGCAAAGCATTTTAACTCGTTAGATGTTGCTAGTAAGTACTTTCAAAGGCTCATTAACTGTTTTTCAGTTGTAATAAGGCACTTATATAAACTGTGTGAGGACATAAAACAGTAAAATAATTTAGGACATTAAAAAACGTTGTTGCTTAGAATTAAGCACAAAGCTATACAATGGGCTATCTGTGCTCTGCCCACCACGGGTATCGAAACCCGGATTGTAGCGTGTAAGTCCGCAGACATACCGCTGAGCCACTGGGGGGCAGAACATTAAAACTACTGTCGTATTAATCTCTATATATGGTAACTTTAGAACTTTTTCCATCTTATATTTATCTAATTATAAATATGTTTGTATAATATATTTATTGTTAAAATATAGATCATTGGACAAGAGAAATAACACTTGAATAAAAATATTATATATATATATATATATGTTTCGAACTTTCGAGACAGTTTTTATGTCAACAGGTGGCTCTCAGTAACGGAAATGTCATTGCAGAAAGACTAAGTACAACTGAGCCGAATAAAACAAAAGGTCTTAATGAACGGGTATATAGAGTTGCTAATTGGTAGCTCGGGTTAAATATTTGGTAAATATTAACTGGAGTGTGTATATAAATATACCAGCTGTTAATTGCTGATACACAATTACTTGTTTATACATAAATGAGCTAGGTTTTCTTACACACGAACTGGTAAATATAAAGTGATGTTAACCTACTGATATACCTAGACTGATTTTATAAATTATTGTTTGTATATATAAAATAATACTTTTGAATTAAAACAATGATATTGGAGGTGTGGTCCAGTTCTCCTAACAGTTTATGATTCAGCAATGTTATAAATGCTCGGAAATCTTAATTTAAGAGTAGTATTTAAAGGTCTATAGTAAATTATGAGTTAAAACAAAGTACGGGTAAAAACTGTGCTTTTACAGTTCCTTGACCACGGAATAACTTTGATAAACAGATGTTTGTTTGCTGGGGTAGTAGTGATCTGTGTAATTAATTTTAAAACTACATAAACGGCAATTACTGTCCATACCTCGGCTATATCTGGAACAACATGTAGTATTTAGTTCGCTGGTAATTATATATCTCTTCTCTTCTTACTCCCTTCATGCTCGTGACTCTAGAAAATGCGTAAAACGATTATGTACTTCCCTGAGAATGTTTTGTTCGATAAGAGATTAACACATCTTCTATTGCAATGTGTTGCTAGATCAAATGTTAACAAAAATGTAATCTAATTATTTATGTATCTCAGAATTTTGTCTTTTCATGCAATACAGATGCAGAAAAGTAAAAAAAAAAAAAATTCAGAGGGAGTTAATTAAGTAATATGTTTACGGAAACTATTCTCAGGGACAATTTTCTTGTTTGAACAGAGTAATTAACTTGTAAAATGACTTGTTGTTGGCAGTAGTGGAGACCAACATTTTAAATGAGGAACTAAAGAGGAAAGTTGATGATTTCCTGGAAAATAAATGGTGGGCTAAAATTTCTATCATCCTCACAGATGTTTACGCAAGGAAAGCCTTGTTGTTCGAGATGTTATGGGTAAATGTATTGTTTTATTTAATGTTCGAAGTTGGTGTTGCTTAAGGAACTTATATACCAGCACACGTTACCTTATACATATATTGCTGTTTATGCGTGTGATACCTAGTCATTTCTGTCTGTGTTTTGAATTTCACGCAAAGCTACTCGAGGACTATCTGCGCTAGCAGTCCCTAATTTAGCACTGTAAGACTAAATGGAAGGCAGCTAGTCATCACCACCCACCGCCAACTCTTGGGCTACTCTATTACCAACGAATAGTTGGATGACCGTCACATTATAACACCCCCACGGCTAAAAGGGCAAGTATGTTTGGTGCGATGGGGATACAAACCCACAACTATCAGATTAAAAGTCGAGCGCCTTAATCACCTGGCCATGGCGAGCCTAGTCATTTCTGATCTGAAAGTTTGTATTGCAGTTTCTCACTGTCCTGATGGGTTGTAAGAAAGTTTCAGAGTTAATTTATTTCAAGAATCGCTTCAGGAAGTGACATAACATAATTGGTACACGAATATACTTCATAATGAGGTGTTGTAAGATTATCTTTAGATGTTTTTAATGAAAGGAAATATCTATTCGACATCTTTTATACAGAATAAAATTCTATTCAATAACTTTATTGAATTTGATAAGTATTACAATTATAGTGCTCAACTTGTATTATAACTCAACCTGTGTTTTTTATATATTAAGTAAGTATGTTTAAAACATATATCCAATAATCTAAGCTTATGCTCCATCATTCTTTCACGGTTCATCAGTTTAACTTGTCTACTTCATCAACAAAATATCAAAATAACATAAAACGCTTTCTTTGAAGGCCATGGATCAGTTGGTAAAATGATTTTGTTATGGACAACTTGCCTTGAAGGTTTTTTGTAGAAGGCATGTTTTGATAAATCTTGATTATCTAAATGACATCTCCAGACAAATAAACCTTCTGGCAGATTATATATTTAAAAACGGCTAGAATGGGTTGAGAAAGCACTAATAGAAGAGTGAACAACGTTTCGACCTTCTTCGGTCATCGTCCTGTTCGATCCTCTATTTGTGCCTTCTCTATCCATTCCAGCCGTTTTTAAATATAAAATTCTCTCTACCAGTGGGTTTCCTAGTCATCACGAATTATGTATTTCTTCTAGCAGACTTTCCATTATATGCTCATTGTGTCACCAAAGGATGGTCAGTAAACTGATGAGTCACAAAGCTCGTATAAATACTCTACAAATGTTTTAGTATTGCAGGACAGATACAAACATATAAATTACAACATCCTTTACCATAATTGTAAGAAAATACCTTAAAGTAGATAAACACAAGTTATGATTCAATGCTTTCTAATCAAGTATTGGGTTTCAGAATTTCGCGCATAACTACTTAAAGGCTATCTTTGCGCAGGCATTCTTAAATTTGATCTGATAAAAGTAAGGTGACAATATAAAACCAGGATTAAATTTATCAGGTTCCAAAAAATCGTCCCTGAAGTATTCTTACATTTCGTTTATTTATTTATCATGAAGTCAGAAGCAGTTTATTTGTAATTAAGCACAAAGTTACAGAATCTGCGTGTGCTCCGCCTACCACGGGTGTCAAAACCCAGTTTCTAGCACTATAATAAGTCCGCAGACATGCTGCTGCGACACTAGGGGGGATAGGAGGGGTCAAAGCAAAAATAAATAATAAATAAATACATTATTCTTCACTTTCACTCTAAAGTTCTTATTAATTAATAAAATAATTAGGTATATATTGATTATGTGACCGCCTCCTAGTGGCTCAGCAGTAAGTATACGGGCTTAGGACGTTCAAGTTCGGATTTTGATACACATGGTGGGTGGAGCACAGATCCCAATGTGTAGTTTAGTGCTTCATCACAGCCAAATCAGATTTCTGTGACGGCACTGCAAATGCAGTTATCATATGATTTTGAATATGCCATGGGACATTTCATAATATTTTTAGAAAAATCCTAGAACAGATACTCATCACAGAAATACAACTGGCAAATTTCTCCAGTTCTGCTTGCATCTGGAATAATACTGAGTACAGATACAAATTTGTACGCAAGCAAGGCCGGACTATCCAAAGTTAGATTAAACAGTAGTTTATGAGCCTACGATGTCAAGTAGTCCACAGTAGTTATTATTTTTAATAGCTTTATCAGATTTTTGTATGTGGAAAATGTAGTACTTTAAGATCAGTAAATTTGATAACAAGTTTTGCTGGAGGGAAGGCAGCTAATCAACATTGCATACCGTAAACTCTAACCAAATAGTGGGATTTTACATTACTTGTACAGATCACCCGCCTAATGTGTGAAGCTAACTTGCAACAAAAGGCCGCGGAACGTAAATCCTAGGATTTACTGTCCGAACACACTAACTAGTAAGCCACACTCAGCCCATACACTGCCTGTGTGTAGCTTTGCAGGAAAACCTTGAAACAAAGAATGTGTGCAAATTTGCTACTGTATTTTGCCATTTTTATCTAACACGTTCATGAAACTATAGAAATACCAAGATGTTAGTCCGCGTGAAGTAGACGCGGAAATACACAGGAACGTGCACATCAATAACCTCTTTTAAATTTATTTATTAATTATATATAATTTTAAATGCAAACAGTAACCTGCTGCAACATATACTGTGAAATGAAGGGGATTTCTCAGTGGCTCAGTAATAAGCCTGAAGGGTTGTTGCTATGAAAATTGGGTTTCGATACTCGTATTAGGCAAAGAGGGTTGCCAATTGTTTAGCTTTATATTTGAAAGAAAAAACAGTCCAAGTAGTTAAATTAACTTAATGAAAGGAATGAGTATTAGTGCAGAAATTGTGAAAAATAGCACAAGTATAGGCAAACAATTCATTTATGTTAAATGTTATACAAAAATGTTTTTACTGTAAATTTTACTCATAATACTCATAAATACATACACTCTTTAACCCTTGCAACTGTAATTTTATTCTTTTACTTTATTTTATTTTTTGGATACTTTTACGTTCAAAATATACAAAACTTGTTTTAAGGAATGACTAAATGTTCAAATGTGAGAAGTTTGAAAACAAAATATTGATAATAATTAGTTGAGAAGAAGGTGGGAAGAAGTTTTAGGATCTCTAAAGCACCTAATGTGGTTCTTGTTTTTGTGGCAAAGGAGAAAACTTAAATAAAACTATGTAACTACAGAGTTGCACGCTTAAAACACTAACGCTCGATATAATCATAATTGTTTACTGTGGTTTCAAGTTGAATATGGAAAACTAGAAAAGAATAAATATAAAACATCTCTTGTCTCATAACAACGTCAATCGTACTCGTCAGTAGAGGAAAACTAAATTTAAACGTGTAACAACATTTCAGATCAAAATATACAAGTTAAAACAATGTTTAAAAATAACTTACAGTATTATTATTGTATATACTATTATAAGTAATGAATATAATACTAAATTATCAGTGTCAAAACATCTATACTGATACAGTGAATAAACACTTTGTTCTGTTTCTGATAGATAATGAATGTAGTAAAACTAAACCTGCTCAGCGGTCAATGACTTTGAACGATTCTAACCACTAGCGATGATCGTCTCTTTATTTTATCCCATTGTAATATAAACGCTTTTATCGTTATATTAGAAAGGTGTTTGAAATCAGCTTATTGGTACACTAAGGGTGTGTCTTGTGAGGAAACATGTAATAAATAGAATAAGTGCACGTACTGTTGTGTGTAAAAAAATACAAAAACCCTTAGATAGGCTCTGTGCCAAGAAAACAAAGACAGCTAGCTAGTATGGTAACTTATCTCCTCGGGTTTATTGTCAGCTGGGGAATACCAATGTAACATCGAGAAAGTTAAGTCTATTTAGATAGCTCAAAGGAAGAAACATGAATACAATCTTTGGATCCAGAACCAAAACGGCGCCACGAATACTTGCTTGCCAAAGGCGACAATAAAATATTTGTGATGAGTGTGCTGATCACATTAGCCTGTAGAATACCAAAGATATATTCATTTAAGTACTCAGATCAAACTCACCAAACCACGTAGGGAGAGGTGTTGTCCCGAGTCGTTGTATGCAATTTTGCTTGAACCTTAATTTTGGTTTGTTCAAGAAAATTTGTGTTTACCAGCCAAGTACTCCAGCAGTGACGAGTTCGTAGTCTCAAACCAGTAGCTTTTGCTAGTAAATTACAGTAAACTACATATAATTATTTTTATTTCGATTTTAAACTCGTGCGATATTATTAGAGATAAGACTTTTATAACACACCCAGAAACTCTGTTGTTAGTTCATTGATTTATAGGTTTGTACATCTACACGAAACAACAATAATCAGATAATTTCGACAGACCAAAAACCAAAATTCTTATTCAATTTCTTATATATATTAGCAAAACTTAAAAAGGAAGCCTTCCTTTTTTAACATTCTACAAATCGTACGTTTTTAAGATACTTTGCAAAATAATCAATAGATAGATAGTTTATTGAAGCTTGTAAATTATAATGCATTTTTTGATTGAGGGTATAAACATAGTTTTAATGATTTCAGTGGTATTGTTTTTGAATGATACTAAATAACTAAAAATGTTGGATCTGTGGAATAAATTTAATGTATAAAAATATAAAAAATACCATGAATTATCCATTTTAAGGAATACAGGGTATGTACTGTTGGAGGTTTGGAATAATTATACATTTGTATAAAGATAGAAAGAAAACATGCGATTCGTTCTATCGTTATAGAAGCAGAATGGTAGAAATACGAAAGCTAGAAACAAATGACATCCAAAGTTTCAGTTCATTTGTCTTGATACTTTGTTAATTAGTTGCACGTTCAAATAATTTTTTAATATGGGATATTTAGATATCACTTCAAGAAGGAAATTAGAAATGTTATTACTCAGAACTTTTCCTCTGTATATATTTCCGTCAAGTTAAATATCTGGATCTCACATTAGAAACAAGTTTTCTCAAATTAAAGCAGTTCACTGAGAGAAGTTACTAAGCACAGACAAGAAAGCTGCTTACCTTTGTCACTTACTTTGTTCCTTCCAGAATTTTCCTGAAAATCCTACACAAATAACTAGCCGCGAATGACTGTCTCTAAGTTTAAACTGTAAATTATAGAAGAAAGGCAGATATTCAATAATGCCTACCGCCAACTCTTGGGAGACCCTAGTGTGACAGGATAATGTGATTTGACCGTTATTTTTATAGTGTACTCACAGTTGCAAAGTGCTGAGTTATTGTTGTTGTTTTTTGTATAAACGAGATATGAGCCACGTGCTTCAGAATTCTCATGCTTTGAGCAGTTTGCCACGCCCAGCCCACTAATTTTAGTAAATCAACATATGTATTGTGTGGTTTTTTTAAACTCATTTTATTGTGGTTTTTTTGTTTACTACTGATGTTATAATGGCTGAATTTTATCTAAAAACAATGTAAACAATTATACTTATGAAGTCGTATAAATTATCTTATAAATATCAGAAGGAAATTAAAATATTTTCACCTTATTTCTTCATATACATTAAAACATTAAATTCCTGTTAATTTGGACAAATATCCTATTTTTTGGCATAAATATTTTCTAAAATGCTTGTAGTCAAAAGTTTTAGGTTTTGTATTATTCTTGAAGAACTTGGTCCAGCATGGCCAGGTGGGTTAATGCGTGCGACTCGTAATCTGAGGGCCGCGGGTTTGAATCCCCGTCGCACCAAACATGCTCGCCCTTTCAGCAGTGGGAGCGTTATTATGTGACGGTCAATCTCACTATTCGTTGGTAAAAGAGTAGCCCAAGAGTTGGCGGTGGGTGGTGATGACTAGCTGCCTTCCCTCTAGTCTTACATTGCAAAATTAGGGACTGCTAGCGCAGATAGCTCTCGAGTAGCTATGCGCAAATTTCAAAAACAAACAAACAAATCCTTGAAGAAGTCAAGTGATATAGCTTGATTTATATATTTCTTATTGTGTGGTTTTCAACTCTATTAAGCTATAGAGACTTTGTATCCCAAATCCACACTTAAGATCAGTCTAAGGTTATCATCACTAGAATCAATAATACGCTTCATATTATGTTATATGTCTTTGGAATTTCAAAGAAATTAATAAAAAATTTCGTAAAACTGAAAAGTTCTTAAACTTTTTATCAGAATGTTTTTTAAGAATTAATAAGATATGGTATAAATTTATTGTTAAAAGTGTGCTAAGTTTCATACAAATTTCTATCAGTAAACTAATGTTGTATGTACAGCATCAAAACTACATAGCTCCACTAAGAACCTTTAGTAACGCATGGAATGCAGTTTATTTATATTTTATATTTTGTTAATAATTCAAAAGCATTATTTAAAGTATTATACAATGCTGCATTATCACGTAGAGAAGTTATTAACACATAATTTACAAATGCCATTATCAACAGGAGACTATAATGATAAATAACCTGTAAATAAACTATATAATTATAATTCGTCGTTGGTTAAGATAAAATAACAAGTTTCACATAGACAAAGCTGTATTCTAAAAGGATTTGAAGTTTTGGTATCCAAGAAAGTGTATAAAACGAAGTATTGATATTTGTTCTTTCAAGATTTATTTTACTTATTTTTCTCTAACAAATGCTAAGAACATGAACTGTAAAATTCTGTGTGGTTGACAGTTAACCTATAAACCAAAGTGTTTTATAAGTATTTCGTCAGATCATAAGAAGGAAAACCTTAATTAGTGGTTAACAGAAACCTAAGTTAACTCTCAGCAGAGCCGCTTCTTTGCTCTATTCCAGGCTATAGTGAAAGGTCAAGAAAAAATTCAACAGCAATAGACGATTCAAACCGCCGTTCTAAAATTTTGTACAAGGTAGAATGGTCTGAAACGTCAGTGTCAGGGTTGATTGTACTCATGTTTTAACAGTTTAAAGCTGTGTTTAATAGTGCTGACAACTAGTTATTCTAAAATGTCTGTTGTCTCCTCTAATTATATAATTATATGTGGATGATCTAAACAGTGATCCATACACAAGTAATCATTTAAACTGCATGTTTTAGTTTTCTATTGGTAGCATAATCGAAGGACCAATATTCAGATAAGTATAGTCTTGTTCAGTAATATTTATGGCTCTTTATTTCATTTATAACTTTCCTCTTAGTTCACTAAGGATAGATACTTTATGACTTTTAACTTCTTTAATGTATCTACTAACATCTCACCTTTGCCCTGTGTTTCTAATTACGTCTATAATTGCATATTACCTACAAAACTTTTTTATAGACATTAAATACACGTAAGACTAAGTTGTAATGTGTGTTTGTATCCCTTGTGGGAACTATGAGTCCACTCAACTAAGTCACGACATTGTGATTTCCTGAAGCGTTGCAAGCTGTGTTTTCTTTATAAGAGTCGGTTCTTTCCACATTTTGATTTTGAAAGGCGTTCCTTTTCTATATTTGTGTGACAGGCTTTGAGATCACATTTAGGGAAGAATGAATTATTAGAACAAACTCACAATCCTTGTCGCTGTAATAGTAATTAAGCTTACTTATACTGCCCCCAGTGGTAAGTCTACGGATTTCTAACGCTAAAATTCGGGTTAACTACAACCAAATTATTTGTACTTCTATAGAAGTTTATGGTGCTGTTAATAGAAACGTCGAGTTCTTTAAATTTTGTGGTCGAATGTTTCTCTTCTCCTGGTTTCGAAGCGATGAAATCAAATTTCAGATCCCGAAGATAATCTATAAATATATCTTTTTCTTTTAATCAAGACTATTGTGTCTTGCATTTTGTCTCTTTAAACACTCCCGGTTTGGGGGTTTACTCAATATCCAATAGCTATATACTAGCATTTGTGCTTTAGCCGATTATTTCAGGTTTCAAAAGAGGCTTGAAAGCTGATTTCTACCAATTTATACATAATCCGATAATCAGCAATTCTCTTAATACGTCAGATTTTAGATTTTATGTTATTCAAGACAAGTTAGATAGTTTTTAATAATGCACACAAACACATACAGTTATATATATATATAACCTGGAAAATGTGTATATACATCTCAGGCTACTTTGACCATGGAGAGCGAAAATATTCTATGAGTATATCACATAAGGTTGAATGTTATTTCACAGTATTTATGGTGCATACTGTGAGATTTGGTTAAGTATTACCTCGTTCTAAAAGGAACTGATGCTATTACCATCGTAACACATTCACGTGAAATATTTTGTTGATCTTGTTGTTGAAATTTGATGAGATTGTTGTAGTTCACTGTCCTCATAATTTTTGTTGAGGAATTTAGCTTTAACGAGTTAAATATTAATAAACAGGAAGAAAGAAGAGAAAGTGCTTCTTTATACAGGCTTATCCTTTACGTTCGTTCTGGCTGTCTTTGTTACAGAAGACAAGTTTTTCTTATAGCAGGTTTTTGATAACTTGGACAGACTCAACAAACCACGTGTTCAAAACCTGTTTTATAATCTCTCGCTTGAGAATATATATGTTCGTTACAAGCGTACTCTGAAGGGCAGCATTCCCGACAAACTTGTCATCATTTATCACATGTTTCTATTTCTTTTTACTAGTCGATTAGGACAAACTTACAGTTAAAGAACTTTCGTCGTTGGCAGATGTGCCTTCATACACTCATCAAGCCGGACGTAATACGTTCCTCTACAATAGTTTGTACAAATCTTCTCAGTGATTCTTCTTCTGAGTATTTGCTATCATTCATTAACAATCGAACCGCAAAACTCTAAACTTTTCCAAGTTATTTCACGTGTATTTCCATTTTGTAAAATTTAAGTGTGATTGGTGCACCTAAGGCGTGGTTAAGGAGGAACAGATATGTAATCTGATTTTTAAAAATTCCGTTTAGATTTCATATCACTGTGTAATATGCGAGGAGCAATTTTTAAAAATAAAACAGTCGTGCACGTTGATGTTATATTCGTTTACTTCACATGCTGTAGTAAAGTTCGCTCACTTACACCATGAAATAATTTTATTTTTTTTATTAATCATAAATTTTAGTTGATATCGTTGAGAAATTCTTGATTTAGTGTGGTGTACCGCATAAAATATATCGACAAAGAAAAACATTTAACATTAAAGGCTCCGTATTTGTAATATTTTGACTTACCTTTCATAATGTCATATTTTTTTCAACGTTTACCCACAATTTCAGCACTCCCCAGACACTACTCCCTTCTTCGTACCATCAATTTCTCCCTGATTCTGCGTTTTTCACAATAATGTCGGCACCTCACGAGCTCTAGGCTGTTCTTTAATTAATTAAGCTAGAAATTAATTAATCATTTTACACTAAGATGTTTAGATTATCTATTGAAATATTTGATTTCAAGGAAGTTTTAGCTCCGAGTAATTCTAAATACTTACCAAAGGTGAAACATTTTTATTTTGATTGTTCCTCCAATTGTAAGGAATGTGTTAGTTCGTGCCCCATGAGCCAACTCAATGTATCTTAGTACTGAGCAGTGATGGTCAACAAGAGTTTCATTCGATGATTTAGTGTTATCATTGATAAGTCTCAATGAATGAAGCTCATCACAACTTCTAAAATGGGAATGGGGTAACATTTAAATATTAATAAAAATATAAGATGATGACATTTATATGTATTATATTAAAGTGGGATTATCCCATCCTTCTTATATTTACTCTTCATTGTATAAATGGTATTTTTAATATGAGAATCGTTTAGGAAATGAACTTGTAATTCATCGTGTACCTGCTTCAACTTCAACATAACATCTTTGAGCTTTACTGTGTCATTTGTAATACAAAATATTGAAATTAATCGTTTATTATATATGATTTCACTTCTCATTTTGGATGATAAAGATACTGCTGCCATCTTTTTTTTTTCTTTTTTCTTTGCTGTCAATGTGATAATCAGTTGATGAATCTTGATTTAGCTAGAATCCCAAATCGTTTGGGAAATTGAACCATTTTTTACCTCATCCGGTCTGGCTCTACAGCATAGTTTAATCACCAAACTTTATCCATCATATTCACAACCAAGCTAAAACATGTGCGACATGTTTCATTGCTGCATCGTTTTGCTTTGTATTTACAAGTTAATTTCTCCATGTTGGATCTCATGGTCT
Organism: Carcinoscorpius rotundicauda; assembly: GCA_011833715.1. Taxonomy (NCBI): domain Eukaryota; kingdom Metazoa; phylum Arthropoda; class Merostomata; order Xiphosura; family Limulidae; genus Carcinoscorpius; species Carcinoscorpius rotundicauda. The sequence continues at coordinate 27,802,132 of CM022396.1, forward strand.
CGGGTCTGATCCTACAAGCTGGACTTCGAAAATGGTACGAAATGTTTTCTTTTTATGTAATCAAATCAACCAAAACCTTTTCTGAATGATTTTTTTTATTTATTTTTGATCCGCTTCAAGATGCCAGGATAACTCGTGTGGTAAGTGTTAAGAATGTTGTTATTGTTTTTTAACAACAAGAAACTTACTTAAGAAAAGGCCTGGCATGGCCGAGCGCGTTAAGGCGTGCACTCGTAATCCGAGGGTCGCGGGTTCGCGCCCGCGTCGCGCTAAATATGCTCGCCCTCCCAGCCGTGGGGGTGTATAATGTGACGGTCAATCCCACTATTCGTTTGTAAAAGAGTAGCCCAAGAGTTGGCGGTGGGTGGTGATGACTAGCTGCCTTCCCTCTAGTCTTACACTGCAAAATTAGGGACGGCTAGCACAGATAGCCCTCGAGTAGCTTTGTGCGAAATTCCAAATAAAACAAACTTAAGAAAAGTATTATTGTTTCAGATACTTCAAAGAAGTTGTTAGAAAGGACATAAGTATTTCTTTCATTATAATGGACTTTTTGCAAAGAATATTCTTATTTCTTTCAAAGAAGGTATTAAAAGGAGCGTTATTATTTCTGTTACTTTAAGAGACTTATCAAGACTATTTTTATTGTTTATGTTATAATAGATGATTAAAATAGATTATAACTTTTTGTCAATGCAAGGGATTTACTAAAGAGTAGTTACTGTTGTTGTAATGGATTTAGTTTAAGTTGCTTTAAATTTCGCGCACAGCTACACGAGAACTACCTGCGGTAGCCGTCCCAAATTTAGCAGTGTAAGACTAGAGAAAAGGCAGCTACTACTGGGATTCGAACCCACCACCCTTAGATTACGAGTCGAGTGCCTTAACCATGTGGCCATTGCAGGCCTTTTACAATCGAAGGAACTTAGATTAAATTATTACATTTGTTATTAATATAATGGATTTACTCAAACAATTGTTACAGTTTCTGTTAATAAAAGAGACTTATTGGAAAAAGTTATTGTTTATATAAGTTATTGTAAATGGCTTTTTAAGAATATAAGATTGCTACTATTGCCTGTATTATAAGTGATTAATTCACGAGCGTAATTTCTTTTACTGAAAAATAGTTATTTGAAAATTAATATTGTTTTCAATGCTGTTATTGTAAGGGTCATATTTGAAAGGGCGAGTATGTCTAATAAGACCCACGACCCACAGATGACGAGTCCAGTGCCCTAACCACCTGGCCATGCCGGGCCTACTATAAAAAGCAAGCAAACAAACAAGATTTTAATCTTGTTTTCATCATGAAAAGATAATACAAACTGTATTATATCTATATTATAAACTAAAATATATTATATCAAGTAGAAAAGTTTTCGAAGTGTTGTTCTTCATAATTTGTCTTCATGGGAAGTGAAACCACAGCCAAATTCTAATATGTTTGAGACCACTGGAAATTTAACCACAACACGGACTGTACATGTAAGCTTGTATTCTGAAACATTTATTGCATAAGCCAAAAAGCGTTGTTCTCTCATGGCCTATAAAAGTGTTAATACCCACACCATCCGTTCTGAAATATATTAGCCAAAAAGTTTTACTCAAACGATGTGACCATTGATCTTGTGGTTAAATAACCGTATTTCACAATGCTATTAGTTTTTTTGGTTCACCCAAGTTTCTTCTGGTAACAGATTTTTTTTTTACTGATCCTTGTCTTATCATATGTGTATCAGAAAATAGAATTAAGCCGGAAAAGTCCTGGTTCCCGTCACCCGCTTCAAACACATGGTTTCTAAGGGTGATTAGTAGGCAGCCAACACCAACAAAATTGGTTTCATGGAGATTGCTCTGCTCTATTTCACTCTCCTTTTCACATTTTTCTTGGTAACTCCCTAAGTCTCACATCACTCAGGCTAGAAAATGGTTATTACTTGTACCCCTGAACCTTGTGCTTGTTATCTTGTTCATCTTTTCTGCGCAAGGTCCAAGATTGGACCTTGTTCTTGTTAAGACGCTTTTATTACAAACACGTGCAACTCTGTTGTAGGACAAGCTTCGCTAATTAAATTTCATCACTACAAAGTACAAAACACATTTTTTTTTCACTTTAGTAAAAGTACTTGTGAAATGGTTGCTATCAAATCAATAATATCTTTACAATATGACATTATACGACATTAATAATCATTCATGGTATATTTGATCGTAATTATGCGAAAACAAAGACTGAATAAAGCTTTGAAGATTCTCATATTGATAAGAATTACTAATAAACAATGAGCACAGATGAATTAAAAATTTGCTCACTAGTAAAATTATTTCAACAAATATTATCGGAAGAATTCATTTGTTAGATTTATTTAGAAACGAATAGGATTTTGCTATGAAGATTTGAACTACTATGAATTGGTGCGAAAATGAAAGTAAGTGCATTCACTTATATGTAACTAAATTTTCATTCATTTATACACAGGGGCTCAAAATGGTAGGCATACACTTTTTTCACTATAATTAGCACTAAATCATTGTATCTTTAGTGTTCTCGATATCCACTTTACATCATTCACTATGCGAAGTGTCTATTTTATTAGAAGTTCATTAGCATTTTATGTATTACAGCACTTAATCATAAAGTTCTCATAGTTAAGTTTATTATTATTTTTATTCATACCCTACAACCAAACTGAGCTCAAATGGATTTTGTAGTTTTGTCTTTTGTGCATCTTCCAAAAAAAAATCTCAGAGTAGGAATATCATACTTAATCCGAAGTATTTTTTGCATCTTTGTTAATTTCTGAAAATATGAATAAAATCAACGTAAAATGTAGGAGTCAACTTGAAGGTTAGCTGTCAATATATGGATAGGGTTGATGGATTTTGTGAGTTTTTTGTTTTTAACATTCCTCTTACCTTTCTGCACATTTGAATTTTGACATACAGATGATTACGATAACTACTATTCAAGTATTTCATAATGTTTATAATTATTAGAAGTGGAATTAGATAGGAAGTTCAAAGGAATACTATAAAAGTATTTTGTATGGACTTTTGTTGTATGTTAGATAAAACAATTCACTCTGTTCATATATAGTCACATTTGAATTACTTTTATTATTAAACTGTATTCACAACAAAATTTTGATAAAATAATGTTAAACATCAAGCAACACCTTGCAGCTTTCAAATTCCCCTTCAAATAACTGTTCGCGATTTGAAAGACTTCAGTACAAGTTATTAAAACCATCTCTATATCAAAATCCAAATATTTAGAGCGGAAATACGTGTTCTAAGATAGTTACAGAGTCACCCAACACTGTATAGGTTAAACTGTAAACTTCTAGGTCATAATTTCAGAAACTGACATTAAGATATCAGAGACATTTTTGAAAAAAGTATGAGGTACCTGATCTAAATATGTTTTAATATTGAAAAAACAACTAAACATAAAATATCATTTTTTCAGAATTCGGTTGTGTTGTATTAAAAATATAAGTAATTTAAACTACGAATACTTTCGGACAAAAGAACCGCAATTTCTACAATTCTCGTGAACTTCTAATCTGGTTAAACGCTTCATACACTGATGTGAAGTAACCAAAGACACTAAACGTAGAATGTTGAGGCGAAACTTTCAAAGTGCTTTTAATGTTAAAATATTTAATAATAAATTAATAAATTATTGGGACAACAATTATGCAGTAAAATGTCCAAACCATATATAACGACCACTTAAACGGTTTTTTTTCAAGTAAATTCGTGTAACAAATCAGTTTCTAGAGTCTTTTAAATCCAATTGATCTACTATAAGAGTTCAGATTTGAAGATTTCGAAGTTCTAAACGCTGACATTTATATCGAATTATAAATGTCCATTGCATGTCCATTCCAATTATTATGTAAATCCTTGAATTCAGTCTTGAGAATCTAAACAACTTGTAAAATAGAAGATGCGATTCTAAATCATTATTTTGAAGGGTTCTTAAGCATTATAAGCAGTTTTGAAAGTTGAGCTTCTCAGAAATACCTTAACTCCTGATTTTTGAATCCCGTTATAGTTTTTCACAGTTCATGTTTCGTTTACATCCTGTGGAGTTCGAGTCTGGATGGAAAACGTCAAAACACTTGTAAAAAAGTTATGGGACAAGTTTAAAAATATAGTATACACAGATATATAAATCATTATACTTGATAATCAATAAAGATTATTCAACCAAAGAAAAATAATCTTTTATTCGGTATAAAATACTCTAATCAAGAGAAAAGATAAAACACATTAGAAGTATTTCAATAATGCTAATAACCAGGAGAAAAGAATTACCTCTAATTTTACAATCATGAAGCTAACCAGGAAAAGGAAATTGTTTCTAATGTTACAGTTATGAAACTAATCAGTTAGACAGAAGTATTTCTGTTATTAATATTATTAAGCGAACCAGTGACCTGATCGGGAAAACAGAGGTTTCCCTAATGTTACATTTACAAAACTAATCAGAAGAAAAGGAAGGTTATATCCAATAAACAAACCGGAAGAAAAAAAATGTCCCTTGTGTTAGGTTATGGTAAGAAAAATGATTATTGTTAATATTACAGTTATTAAATTGTATCTTAGGGATCAAATATTGTGTCTTGTGTTACAATACTTATTGTGTAAATCAGGTGAGGAGACGCATATCTAGTGCCATAACGATATAAGTATAAAGAGAGATTAATTCATAATGAGGTTGTTTGTTTGTAATTAAGTACAAAACTCCAAAATGTACTATCTGTAACCTCCACACCACAGGTATCGAAGGTGCTACCGCGGAGTGGGAATCATAGTGAAGAAAAGTCAAATAATTTAAGTTACAGATGCTGATAATCACACATTACAAATCGTGTCCATAACCATATTTAATGACGTTAAAAATTATGTGCGTTAAAACATATTTAACTCTCAGTAAATATTGTTTTTCATTTTGTATGTCTTAATTACTGGAAAGACTCGATGATCGTCATGAAATAGAATAAGGAAACAAAACAAAATTGTGTAAAAAGGGTTGAATTCATTTAAACAAATTAACAAGTCACTAAAGTACAAGTCACAGCTGATATAAAATATCGGTGAAAGGCTATATATGTCAGAATTACATATTTACCTTATTTACCATTTGTTAGGTAGTACGATCCCACCAAAAACTGATCGATTTTGGGAAGGATATGTAACAGTCATACATTAAGTTGATAAAGATATGTTCTAATCAGTATTTATATTTTCCATTGAAACACCAAGACCGTCAAGAAATAGACTTGCAATAGGTCGTATTCAAACTGTAGCAAGCAAAGTGCACCATCTTGTAACTCATAAGAATGTACGAACATGAAGGTCAGTGACAAAAGCTGTGCACGTGATCCAGGCAAAAAATATGCAACATAATAAAGAAAGATCTCTTTCCGGAAAGACGAGATGAGTTACATGTACACAAGTTGTTTCTAAGACATTTCTGTTCGACCACAACATACCTCAAGCAGCTACAGAATGAAATGAATATTTATGCTATTCCATACGAAGACATACCGGTTTCTTCGAATCGCTTGACACAATATCCTCGGATTTCTTTACGATAGGTCTCCTGAAACGGACTCTTAAAATGTCTTGTCAGGAACATAAACATAGAAAGAAAGGAGAGCACTTCGCCTGTGGCATTTGTAAATGTTGTTTACCTTAGGAATCGTGTTTGAATAAAGCAAATCATATTAACTGGAAATGAATAAATGATATTGAAAGAAGCGTAATGACAAGAACAAGTGACCTGAAAGATAAAAATCGAATTATATTAGAAGAAAGCAAGATGTATTACAATATTGATTCTGGAAAAGATAGAAACGCTAAAACCTCTAAAACCGTCACTGTTGTATACAGTTGTATCTTTTTTTTTAATTTCAGCTATGAAAAAAAGATTTTGAATAGTAGAGTTAAGTACTTAATTTATACCAATTAGCGCTTTCTTGGACGTAATACTTTTGTCCAGATACCTAGAGGGTTCGGTTTTAGGTGACTGGCGATCTTAAATATCGTTACTTACATATTGCTTGATTTTTATTTAATAAAATTCCTTTCGTTCTCTAATTTTATAATGTGTATACGGAATGTAAGAATTTCAACACAAACCTCAGTAAAAATATTTTTATTCTATTTTGTTAGTCCAGTGTGTTGGTTTTAATTTAAGCTTGTATTACAGTACACTTTACTTCATGTATTGTTGTACATATTTTAAATTGGTTGTGCAATTGAAATTCTCCAAACAAAAATGAAGCCAACAACAATGCTTCATATGATATGGCAACGTAAAGTACAACAACATTCTTTAAAATTGATTTGTTTTCATATTAAAATAAATGCATATTCAGTTTTCACTATTGCTTGGTTGGAGTGTGTGTGCGCGCGTGCGTAGGTGTGTACGCAATTGTTGCTTTTTTAAGAAGACTTTCAAGTTTTATTAGTTAAGTGGGGATGGAACTGGCAGATTATACTAGAATATTTTGACATATATGATTTGAGTGTAAAATATTTCTAAGAGAGATATTTTAACTTACTAACTCCTGTTTACTGCTACATAATCATTTCACAAATAAGTATTTTAGCATTGATTTTTAAACACTAAAAGCGTCTAGACTCATTTTTTTTATAAAAAACAAAAAATTGTTTATTTATCGATGTTATTTTTACCCACAGGCACAAGCAATAGTCATGCGTTACTAATGGTGTCTATTACATTCTCTAACACACTTTTCAAGGCGTGTAACTCGGTGTGTGTGTTTTCTTATAGCAAAGCCTTAGCAGGCTATCTACTTGAGTTTACTACTTATGGGAATCGAACCGCTGATTTTTAGCGTTGTGATTTTGTCGACTTACTGTTGTTACAGCGGGAGACATGTAACTTGCTAAAAAATTGGGATGTAAATCAAAGAGTTATTAAATGACACAACAAAAAATAATGTTTTTTTTAAGTCTTGAGACAAATTATTTTTTATCAACTATAAATTATTTGGTATTTCTTTGTACTCGTATTCATGAAAGTATTTTACTACTTTTGTTCCATAAATAAATTATTAATACATTTGTTCACTATTCTATTTTCGTGAGCTAAGATTCTTTAACAATTTCTCTATTTTTTCTCTATTATTCTATACTAGTATTAGACCCGTCATGGCTAGGTGATTAGGGGGCTTGACTTGAAATCTGAGTTTCGCGGGTTTGAATTCCCATGACATTAAACATATCATTCCTATCGGTTGTTGGGGTGTTATAATCGAACGCTCCATCCCACTATTTGTGAGTTGCCTTCAGTGTAGTCTTACACTGGTAAACAAGGGACAGTTAGCGCAGATAAACCTCGTGTAGCTCTGCGCGAAGTTTCAAAAGAAACAAACAAAACATTTGTGTTTGTTTGTTTGTTTTCTTATAGCAAAGCCGCACAGGGCTATCTGCTCAGCCCACCGAGAGAAATCAAACCCCTGATTTTAGCGTTGTAAATCCGGAGACCGCTGTGCTAGCGGGGGGCGCAAACAAAACACTCTTTCTGTTTTTTCTCTCTCTCTGTAATACCTCATGCACCAAGTTAGCACAAATTACCAAATAAAATTTACAACTGTTAGTTATGTTACGTCAATAACATGTTATTTAATTCATGAACATTTTAAACAAAATTTCATTAAAGTAATGTCTTTCTCCTATGAAATATTTTCCTATTACGAATAACGTCTGAACACAAAAACATTTTCAAAGGCAAATAAGGCTATTAAAGGAATACGACCACTATATAATACATGTAAACCCATAAGTAACAGTCTATGACAATAGTTTATAGTTATATAAGTTTCGCCTTGAAGTAATTATGTATTACAGATGTGAATTAAAATGAAATATCAATGAACTTATTGTTAGTAGTCGAAATAAAAATATAAATCTATTTTTTTATTAATGTTCAGTGTAAATGCTTCATTAAGTTAGTTTGAAGTGTGAAAATATTCGTCATGTGAAAAATTATGTTTTAGAATTGCCATCAAATACAACATTTGGAAAAGTTTTATGGTTCGTTTTGTCAGTTAAGTGCCTTAGACAGTAATCTTATTTTTTGTCTGTAATTTCAAACTTCTTTACCACTATTATCCAGTTTAGCTCAGTTTTGAATTTTGCTTAAACTACTCAAAGGCTGTATCTGATAACTTTCCCTAAAGTAAACGTGATAGAGAATAAGGAAAGCAGCTAGTCAACATCACCAACTGCCACCACTATTCTTAATCAAATAATAGGATTGAACGTCCCCTTATCTGAAAGGGTAGCTATCATCGGGGTCATATTCGCAAATTGCAAGTCGAGCGCTCATACCACCAGGATTATAGAGAAACAAAATGAAAAAGATTACAGTTATCATAAAATATTTATGTTGGTATATATATCTGTACAGTGGTTTACTGTAGATGGCGCTATACACATATATAGAGTTTCACTCATCCAGTTTGTTTGTTTCTTTTTTATTGAAGAACAAAACTTCACAAAGAACTGTGTATGCTCTGCCCACCATTGATATTGAAAACCCGGCTTCCAGCAGTACAAGTCCGCTTGGGAAGGAGGTGTTTCACCTATGTAGCTATCGATATTATGTGTGTGTGTGTTTTGCATACCTGTTGCTCAATATACTCTTTCGTCCGCACCTTTTAATGGTTAGGAGTTTATAAATAAAATTGAGATAGAATTCAGTGCAGTAATTTAAAACTTTGCATTACACAAAGAATAAAAAAAAATATATGTATGCCTTTTTACTTTGTACTTGTACTTTGCAAATATTCCAAACATTTTGCAAAAAATCATATTAAAGTGTTTCCGAAGATCTTGCATGAGAGTGTTTCTAAAGGTCTTTCATCAGTACTCTTGTGTGAAGTAATTACCTTCTATACATTACTGACGATACAGAAATTATATTTGTCACGGAAGACCTATTTGTCGGAATTTCCTAAGTAAGAAAGCAAAACTGCCCCCTCTAGTGACGATATAAATCAACTTGAAATGTTTGCCAAGGTCATGTCGTAAATTGCGTTCACCCGTATTTTTACAATGCAATATTTCTTTTTAACGTGTTTTTACTTTACTATGCAGATTTCTTTCTGTATTGAATTAGTGAATTTCTAAACACTTTACAAATGACATTTTTAATTCCAATAATTATTTATTGTATTACTGATGAATTGAACGTGCATATCGTTTGATAAATCTTTACTTTACTACTATCTAAAAAATTACACAAAACTGTTGCAGATTCGTTTGTGTTAAAAAGAAAAGGCTATAGAGAAAGATAACCATTTGCGTCATGTTTTAAGTACTTTACCAGTTTCATAACTATTGTGGTGCTTAACCACCAAGTTTAAAATAAAATGGTTTCCACTCAGTAACTTGTAATCGATGTTCAATACGAAATTAATCCATTCAACATATAAAAGAAGATATTAACTAACGGTGAGGTTTAAAAGGAAGTTATTCACTCAGGATCAGGACAAAGTTTTAAGGTAATGTTGGCTTCATATTTCTCCAGTAAGTAGAGATTCAAATGAAAATTACTTCATTCAGTATCAGCAAGTGGAAGCTCAAAGAGGGAAGTTGACTTCTCTCTCTACAGTAATGTGAGTCCAACGGGAATGAACTTAAAGTCCATTCTTAAAATTAGGGATTGAACAGGAAATCCATTTTAATCCCCCCCCAGTGGCTCAGCGGTATGTCTGCGGACTTACACGCCAAAATCCGGGTTTCGATACCCGTGGTAGGCATAGCACAGATAGCCCATTGTGTAGCTTTGTGCTTAATTCAAAACAATAGCAACAACCATGTTAATTACTTTTTAGGAGTAGGAGTCCAATAAAAAGCTCTGCTCTCAACATACATACAAGAAGTTCAACAGGAAATTGACTCCACTCGGGTTCCCCGTGGACTAGTGGTACCTTTTATAGACTTATAATTCTAGAACCAGTGGTTCAGTTCTTGCCGAATCGCAGAGAGCTTATTGTGTACCTTTGTGCTAAAACCATAACAGGCATTTTACAAAACTTCTAGGAATAGAAAATGAATACTTAGATGACTCCTTCCACTACTCGAATCTGTCTCATTTTTATTTAACACTTTGAGGGAAGAACACAACAGTATTCTATTACTTGTGTATATTTTTTCAGACAAAAATTAACATTTTCCTTTTCGTAAATGTAAAATTACTGTGTACACGTAGCACAACTATAAAAAGTTAACATTTTCTACTTCTATTCTAGAAAGTCTGAAAAATGTTTAGCGTTTTCAATTCAATATCCAAAACATGTCGAAACATACAAAGTGAAACAAAGCAAGAAACTGAAGTTTAGGGTTACTTGCCAAAGGCATTTACCGACTGCCTCAAGATCGTACTTTCGTACTTTCTTTGTTACAAAATTGCATATACAATATCGTTTGAGTTGCAGTTAATAGTATGACTCACTGCAGGTCGAGCATAGGGACGAGAGGGAGGGGTGAAGGGAAAATGATAATACAACTTAATAATATGTACTTTGTAACTTTAAAAATATCATAATTTCATCATGGACATAGAAACAGTACAGTACGATGTTGTTGTTGTTTTTGAATTAAGCACAAAGCTACACAATGGGCTATCTGTGCTCTGCCCACCACGGGTATCGAAACCCGGATTTTAGCGTATAAGTCCGCAGACATACCGCTGAGCCACTGGGGGGCCTGTACAGTACGAAATTAAGGTTTAATATGAGTCATTTAAAAAAATAGCGTATGTACTATGTAGCTAGATTTATAACAACCACTTTTCTTAAAGTAACATAATATAAGTAAAAAACAAAGAAACAACAATGTACTGTGTAACTAGGTTTTAATGATCAGCTCGTGACTAGCTTTTCAAAAGAGCAAAATCACATAAAGAACACCGAAATAATGTACTATGCAAATATTACTTTAAGGATAAGTTAGTGTTTCGTCTTTCAAAACGGTGCAACCACATCAAGAACACAGAAATAATATACTACGTAATTATTACTTTAATTATCAGCTAATAATTCGTCTTTAAAATTGGTATAATAATACCAAGAACATAGAAATAATGCACTACTTGATTATGTTTGACCCCTCTCAGTGGCACAGCGACATGTCTGCGGACTCGCACCGCTAGATATCGGGTTTCGATACCTGTTGGGACCAAAGCACAGATAGCTCATCGTGTAGCATTGTTCTTAGTTACAAGCAAACAAATAACCATATTTTAATGATCATTAATATTTCATCTTTAAAAAGAGCATAATCACGCCAAGAACTTGGAAACAGTAAAATGCACGTTATGACTTGGATAAGTCTTAGGTGGTTAAAAATAGATAAAATGTAATTTTATGCAAAAATTTATTTAAGTTTTGTTCCAAAAAAATAAGCTCGCGAAGAGAAACTTTGAGCAGCAGTTGACTTAACTTTTGATTCATCGTACTGTAAGGACAATCCATTATGCGGGTAAGCATTCATCACTCAGTATTACTTGGTTTGATTACCATAATATTGTATATTATAACTTGAGGCTAAAGGGTGGATGAACTCCATGATCCAATTGTCACCTACACACAGAGAAGTGATGAGCATACGAGTTTGTCGTACTTGTTAATCATGCGAAACGAAAGACCTCCGGCTAGAATTGTAGAGGTGATGTTGTCACTAAAAAGACAACGGGAAACCACTAAATAATCATCTCTACAAAACAGCAAAGCTAAGAAAGATGCTCAGTAATGATATCAATGGCACTCAGGGCTCTGAATGCGGCGTTCGGCAGGGACAGAAGAAAAGCTATCCTGCTCTCAATAAACGAAATCCTTAACGGAGGATAATGAATTATTTTTGGTGTTTCGAGGAGTTATTGCTATACAAAAATACCAACAACATAAAGAAAGAATGAAAGTGATTGTGTAACATTTCACGAGATTCGAGAAGAACCATCAACTTTAGTGATAATTCAGGTTTATTTGCCAGCAAGTGATCAATGTAGAAAAGGAAACGAATGAGGTGCACGATATACTGAAAGAAAAGAGAACCTAAACAGATCTTACTGTAAAGGGAAATTGAAATGCAGTTATGGGAAAAGGACAGGATGGAGACAAACTGGCAGGCATGACCATTGAAGAAGAAGGACAGAAGACACAACATTTAGTGAATTCTAGGAACGGAAACAATAGGCGATTACCAATACGCTATTAATACAAGCAATAAAGAGTAAGTATACTTATAGAAAACTTGGTTACACAAAGAAGTACCAAATGGATTCCATTATGGTTCTACAACACCATACAAACAGTGTGTAAAATTCGCAGAGTTACATAGACCACAGTTTGGTGATTTGAAGCTAAACTACAATTCAAGAAGATAAAAACATGTTTGTTTTGGAATTTCGCACAAAGCTACTCGAGGGCTATCTGTGCTAGCCGTCCCTAATTTAGCAGTGTAAGACTAGAGGGAATGCAGCTAGTCATCACCACCCACCGCCAACTCTTGGGCTACTCTTTTACCAACGAATAGTGGGATTGACCGTCACATTATACGCCTCCACGGCTGGGAGGGCGAGCATGTTTAGCGCGACGCGGGCACCAACCCGCGACCCTCGGATTACGAGTCGCATGCCTTACGCGCTTGGCCATGCTAAACCGATAAAAACATGGCCAAAACATTACGAAATGTATGTAACGTCACTAAAAGGAACAGATGGACGACAATAAAACCAAAGAATAACAACATAAGGAAATGATCAACCATCTGGAGAGGATTAAACAGACAATGTAAAAGAGTGCAGAAAAGACCATTAAAATCATGGGTTACAGAAGAAATATTTAAACAAAAATCAGGAAGCGGAAAGTGGAAAATAATTAACAACGATGAAAGAAAGAAGAAATACAGAGACCAGTATAACAAACTCCAACAGGAAACCAACAGTGATAATCAAATTTGGTAGCAGTAACAACGTTATGAACTTTACAAACCAGGAAGAAAAGGATAATCTGAGATTTTGTACCAGAAGGTCAGAGATTTAATACAGTTCCAGACATGAAGAGTGAACTATTAATTGCACCAGAGAACATTAGATAGAAAAATTACATTGAAGAGCAATATGCAAAAAAACTAAAGTACATTTATTTTGACAGTTTGGAGCCAAGTCTTACAGATAATGAGATCAAAGTTAAATTACAGCAAAACATTATGAATAGATAGTGTTCCAAAACAGCTAAGAAAAGTCTTGGATCTAGAATCGACCAAACATAAACAAATACCTTGTTCAACTTGATTAATGTGTTTGGTGCCTGGCCTTAGAAATTTTCAAGAACATTTATAATACATTTTCAGAAAAAAGCAAAACAAAGTAAAGGCACATGAATGTAAAGACTATTGAATCATAAATTTAGTTTCCCATGCATTCAATATAATTCAAAAGCAAATTAGTATACCGAGAAAGACTTATTTGGATTTAAAAAAGGTTGTGGCACACGAGAGGCAATCGCTATGATGAAGGTTTTTAGTGGTGAGATGCTTAAAACACAACCAAAAATATATTTATATTTTATAAACTTTAAAAAAATATTTCACTGAATTTATTACCCCCCCCCAAGTAATATGACAGCGTTGAAGAAAATAGAGATGGATTACAGACACAGACATTGTTAATTCAGGACTAATATATAAATGAAACAGCAGTTGTAAGGGTTGCCGAAGGAATCTGAATGATGAAACAGTTGGACAAAGTGTAAGATAAAGCTGTATTTATTCACCTCTATATTTTAACATTTATGTTGAGGCAATGTTTGAAATAGCATAAACAATTTGGAAAAAAAGTATAAAGTGGGAAATTACCTAATCATACCTGAAAGGTTTGTAAATAAAATGGATGAGTGTGCAACACAGAAAAAAGCACAACATTTGGTCTGAATGCAACAGTTGTTAATTTTAAGATAATGATTACATAACAAAGACAAAACTTTGTGTGTATGTTGTTGTTGCATAGCAAAGCCATATCAAACTACTTGTTTTGTCCACCAATGAAATTGAAATCATAATTTTAGGGTTGTAAATCTGTACACTTACCATTGTTCTACCGTTGGATAGACAAAAGATATAAAGGTTTCAAGACAGCGAGGCAACATGAAGACCATGATCGGTAAGCAACAACTGGAACATGCTAAAAGGTTCAGATGCCATGGCAGTATGATGACATCAGATAGAAAAAACTCAGAAGTAAAAGTTAGAGTAGCAATTGTTAAATAAACTTTAATAAGAAGAAAGAAATACCAACAAGAGACTTTCAGAGAAACTTAAGAAAAGTATGGGAATGTTACTCTTGCGGAGAGTAGCCTCTTATATCACTGAAATGTGAACATTAAAGACTGAACATTTAAAACTCTTAGAGAGTTTTGAGATGTGAGTGTGAAGAAGAACAAAGAGGACAAGTTCAATTATAAGAAAACCAAATGAAGAGATGCTCACAATGGTCGAGGAGAAAAAAAAATTAATGGAAATTAATAGAAGGATGCTGAATACGTGACTGTATCACATATTGGAAAGTGGAACTTTGACAAAGGTTTTGTTAGAAGAATCATGAAAGGAAAAGCACCACGCAGCAGGAAAAGAAAGACATTGTTGATTGACATCGGGAACAATGGCATTTATAAACAATTCAGTATAAGAGTACAACATTGAGAGTTGAAGATACTGGACTGAACCATGGATCTGGAACTGGAATCTGTCGGACAATGTACATGGGCTATTTTGTTTTAGGATTTTTGTCCAAGAAGGGAAATAAAAATACTCTCAAATGGGGCACATTTCTATTTCTATTTATTTTTAAATTTAAATACTTAAGCAATTAATTAGTTAAATGAATTAATTATTATCTTCTCTAAACCAATATATGTAATTAACATCTGATGAGGTCATTATGACTTTAATAATATAAGAAAAAAAAGAAGGAAAACATTATTTAATTACGCTAATTTATTTTTGTAACGGGAATATTAAACTAGTTTATATAACTGTAGTGTTGTTTTCATTAGATCTTCAAACACTAAATGATTAGTGGAAATTATCAACAAAAAGGTATTTACAGTATTTTTTATTTTGATGGAAATCATAACGTCACGCTTTTTGTTTGTTTGTTATAAAGCAAACCCACAACGGACTATTGGCTCGATCCACCGCGAAAAATCGGATCCCAGATTTCAACGATGTAGATTTTAGCATTGGTAAAATTGTCACTTTCCCATTAAGGTGTGACTTTATGAACAGAAGATCTAAAATATTGATCTTGTGTCAACTGTCTCGCTACCGATATGTTTTTCCATAACTAACACGATTTGTTAAGGCTACAGCATGTTATGAAAAAGTAAATTTGAACAGCAACGAAACTGTATACTAAAGGATTGTGTTCAGCCAGTTTTAGTAGGCGTTCTTAATCTGATATTTACGTTATCAGTAGCTCATGACTAAAATTATTTGAAATATATTTTGAATAAGGTGAATGAAATGTATTTTTTATTTAATTGTGTTATCTTTCAGTGCATGCATAATTCGATTTTGTATTGGAATATTCGATGTTGTTTAAGATGACGAATATAATCGTAGATTCACGATGTATTCGCTCTTTCTACTCCAGGAATCACTGTTTGTGTCACCAGAGGCATTAGGTCAAACACCTCTCTCGTCAGAGTAACGCATGCTACTACCTCATTATCAGTTGTGTAGTGTTTTTATTTTGTCTTTAATTTGGGTCCAGTGTACAGCCACGTTTGGCTGCACCTGGTGACTTTTGGGTTAGTGTGTCGGTCATTGTACTGCATTGTGAAAATAGTCGAAAAGAGAGGTCTGTCCCATTGAATAAGCAAGCTTGTTGGATGTGAGAGAAATTCTCTGCAGTCTACATTTTTAGTCCTGCTCGCGATCAGGTGTTTATTTATATCTAGCTTATTACCTAACATCCTGTTTATGTACTACCATATAAACGATACTAAGTACTTATGATTATGTTACAGATTTCAACTCTGTGATAACAGACTGTCAAAGATGTGAAACTAACAATTTTTAGCTTCCGTTTTTCACCTTAAACAAAACTTTTTTAAATAAGAGATTATTATACCATCGTTACTAAAACTGGAAAAAAACAACATAGTTTTAAGTACTCTTGCGAAATAACAATTATTATCTCCAAAACCTCGTGGAAAATTATGAAATAACTCTAAATCTCGTTGACATTTGATATGACAGGTACAATGTGGATGATATATTATTACTTATTCTTCTTTTCTTTCACTCATAAACGCCTCTCAGTGACAGAAAGGCAAGTCTGAGTACTTACAACGCGAGAAACCTGGTTAATACTCGCAGTGGGTAGATCACAGGTAGCCCATTGTGTAGCTTTATGTTTAAGTTCAAGCAAACAAACACACATTCTTAGAATATTTAACTGTAATATTTTCATTACTATAAATTTAATGTCTAGTGAATTATAACATGTCTTTAAATACTTTATTGTCGGCATGGCCAAGCGCGTTAAGGCGTTCGATTGGTAATCCGAAAGTCGCGGGTTCGAATCCCGGTCGTGCCAAAAGGTGCTCGTCCTTTCAGCCGTGGGGCGTTATTATGTAACGGCCAATCCCATTATTCATTGGTAAAAGAGTAGCCCAAGAGTTGGCGATGGGTGGTGATAACTAGCTGCCTTCCCTCTAGTCTTATACTACTAAATTTGGGATGGCTAGGGCAGATAGCCTTCGAGTAGCTTTGCGCAAAATTTCAAAACAATACTGTGTTATCATCGCTATACATAC
This sequence comes from Carcinoscorpius rotundicauda, assembly GCA_011833715.1. Lineage (NCBI taxonomy): Eukaryota > Metazoa > Arthropoda > Merostomata > Xiphosura > Limulidae > Carcinoscorpius > Carcinoscorpius rotundicauda. Next base: position 27,819,003 of record CM022396.1, read on the forward strand.
AACATTTAGTGTATTGTAAATTATTTATAACTATAGTATTACCATCGCTTTCTCTTCAACAATTAATAACATGACATACGTAGCATAATGTTTAGGGTGACTTGTTGGTCAATCTCGACTGTCACATTCTTTAAGACAAACTAGTCCGTAACATTCATATATCTATCAAATTTTCTTTCAAACTCACTCAAATTTACTGCTTCCATAACATTGGAAGACAGTTAATTTCATAGACCAACCACCCTACTTGAAAAAGTAAAACTGTCTTTGCTGATGACAGCTTCCACCTTTCCTAAACCTATATTTGCGTCATCTAGTTCTATAATTCTCGCTTTTGGGTATGAAAAATTTTGATGTTTCAACATTATTAATTACTTTTGCAAGCTTAAACACTTCAATTAAATTCCCTTTAACTATTCTTTTTTTTCAAGAGAAAACAATTTTAAGGATCTTAATCTCTCTTCATATGACAACCTTCATCCCAGGTACCATTCTGGTAACTCTTCTTTGAATCCTTTACAACAGTTAAATGCATTTCCTAAGGTAAAGAGCCCAAAGCTGAACACAATACTTCAAATGTGTTTTTACCTATACAATAAAATTATAACTTTTTAGACTTGTATTCTATATTTCTTAAGTACAACCTAGAATTCTATTTGCTCTACCATTAGTAACAATACATTGCTTGAATGGCTTAAGAGACTAATCAACCATTATACCAAGATCCGTTTCTTTTGTGACACTCTTAAGATTATTTCTATCCAAATTATAATAACACAAATGCAATAACCTGTATTTATCATAATTAAAACCTGTCTGGCATTTATTTGACAACTCAACAAATAATCGAAATCCTTTTGCAAAGCAGCAGCATACTCTTCACAGCCAGTAACACCAAAGACCTTGGTATTATCGGCAAATGTAAGTAATTTATTAGCCATTCTTTCATCTATGTTATTAATGTAAATTTTTTAAAAATAAATGGTCTTAAGGCTTAAGACATTAATCCAGTTTGACTAAACTCCATTTATAGCAACTCTCTGTTTTCTTTATTCAAGTCACTCTTCTATTTAATTAGTTAACTAATACTCCATACCTATAGAGATAAGTTTCTTTCTTAGCCTTTTATGTGCACTTTGTCAAATGTTTTCTAAAAATTCAGATACGTCAAATTTAGATCCTTACTTCATTTAGGTATGCAGTAACACTGTCGAAGCACGCACAAAGATCTGTAAGGCAAGATTTTCCCTTAGCAAAAAACCATCCGACTATACAATATAATTTAAACTTTGTTAAATTACTTTGCAAAATATATTTTAGCAGATCTTTCAAGACATTTCTCACAACTCATGTAAAACTAATAGGCCTATAATTTTTGAGATAACTTTTATTATCTTCATTCTAGACAGAAGTAGCATTTGATAATTTCCAATATGCTGGTATTTGCCCATTATTCAAGAATAAACAAAAATTTTGGTAAATAGCTCACATGTCCAATCTTTGATCTCCTTTAAAACTCTTTGGGAAATGTTATCTGGTCCTAATCATTCTTTAAACTTTCCAATTTTATTCTATAAAGCTCAGAATTTATGCAGTTGTCTTGTTTAACTTTGTTTTCGTTTATCAATTGCTCAAAATAAGGAGACTGTTTAAGCCTTCACTAGTAAAAAATTGAAGAAAAAATCAAAATTTATTAACTAAGCATTTCATATTCATCAGATATCAAGACTTCATTTATCATTTCTAAAAGATCCTATTCCTTCTAACATTTCATTTGCTAATGACACATTCTTAAAAGCTTTACTGTTAACTTTGATGTTTTCGGCTAATGTTTTCATACATCTTTTTGGACGTCCTTATTACCTGTTTGACCAACTTTCTTGATTTTATACAATTTTTTAATTTTTTTGTAATGCTAATAAATTTAAACTTCTTAACTTTGTGATGCTTGTATTCAATTTTATCTCTTATACCCTTAGAGAACCAACCTGATTTACTTGCAGGTATCCTTTTCTTTCTGTAAGAAATATATTTTGAATCTTGAAAATTTTCCATGTTTTTAGTGTCTCCAAAGAACTCAGTTACCCAATTCGCAACAGATAATTCTTCATGCATTTCTTTAAAATTTTCTTTTTTATGTGTAAACGTGTCAATATTTCCTTTTCTCTACGCATACAACATTCATTGAATTATAACATGTTTCTAACAAGATTATTTTCGTTGATATATAATTAATATGATCTTCCATTCAGAATATATATTGGACATTTAAGCAAGTATTTTACCTCTTTTCCTCTTATTTCTGATATGTTTCATACACTTAAAATAATACGAAAATGCTGTAATGATAGGTATTAGAAGCTATGGTATAACATAGCCTTTAGCACATAGCATTTGTAAAACGTCTGGCAAAATCTGTAGCTAAAAATTACACTTTTATTATAAAACTTTGTACTTTTTTGTGCATTTTTCAACATGTTATAAGCGTTGGCTTATACTATATCATAATAATATATATCTCAGGGCGGCTGGTATGGGTATTAACACTTTTACTAACATAGCAGATAACAACTTTTCAACCTTCTTACGTCATCTTCAGGTTAATCCAAGAAATAAAAGTTGAGGATCAGAATTACAATTACTACGAGTTATTCTTATAGTTACTTTAGTTCTATAATTTTAATTTGTATGTATCTTGAAAATACATTGTGCATCGAATTTTCGAATTATTTGTTTGTCATCTAGTACGTTCAGGCAATCGTGCGCGCAGGTAAACATTCCACCACAAGCTGTGTCAGAACACAAATCCAAGTGTCAGGTTCCAGGCGTCACATTAGTGGCGTGACTGGTGTTCTGGTAGGTGGTAAAACTCGGGTGCTCCAATAACAAGCAGGATATGGGGATCAAGCAGTACGTTATGGAGTAGCTTCAGTTAGGTTGGAGAAGCGAAACATCCCAGTAACGTGAGAAGTGTGAGAATACCGCTCTCTTAGACTCAAGTGTTTGTGCCTTGTTATTTGAAATAGGTTTAACGTCACGCGCATGCGTGTTATGTAAACGGAGAACGTGATAAGAGAGAAATGTGGGGTTCTTTGATGAAAAGTGGGAGACCAGAGGACAGAGTACATTTTGGATAAGCACGTGAATGTACATACCACATTCCATATATGTATTGCAGTGGGATTGTCTTCTATTTGGAGAATGCTTAATATTTTTAATCGCTGTCCGATAAATATCACATAAAACTGATTCAAGTTCTCTTTATGCCTTTTTAAACACAAATAGTGAACACTTTTTATACAACTACTCTGTTTATACTAATACGTCTCGTTTTAACAAACAGTGTTACTAATACATACTGTTATAAGAGTTTTACACATGTATTTAATAGTAAATAACGTGGTTCCGTACCTTCTAACACACTACTTTTATCGTAATCAACATGGTACCTACATCAACTTTATAAACACACTAGCTGTTAAACTAATTTATAAAACTACATACAAAAGGTGTGTTAATCTTATATACATAATAATTTATTATATGTAAGTTTTATATATGATCTAATTATTCAGACTAGCCAGAGAGCAAATTTATTAGATATGTAGTTTCAAAAATATAAGCATGTCACTTATACACTGATATGAATATTGGCATCTATTTACGCTCATTTAGTCAAAATAATATCAGAAGGTTATGGAGTATAAATAGGAATAGATAATTTTTTTGGTTCGTATCGCTTCTTAGTTAAAGTAATGAAGGCGTAAAAGGATTTGTGGATTCTGTATGTCATTTAAAAATAATTGAAAATATCACTTTTTTTTCAAAAAGTGTAACTATAAACCGAACATTTTAGAAAAAAAGCATTTTAATATAGCTCTATAAATGTCACTATATAACGCTTTACATACTGCAGTAATGAGTTTGCCCGTAACAGAACAAGTTGATTCTTATAACCCCCGCTGGTTCAACAGTAAGTTTGAAAATCTATAACATTAAACCATTGGGTTCAGTTCCTGTGATGGCCATAGTATATATAGAGAGAGCCCATTGTGTGAGAAAGTATACAAACAACAACTTGATATTCTTGGGCAATAAACGTATATGTAATATATCAATCTAATGTAAGTGATTACTTATTAATTTTACGTGAAACTGTCCAGGAATGATTAATAATATCACAGCGAAAGTGTATTTCTTGAATTAAAATTTTAGCCTTTGTAACATAAGAAAAAAAGCCTTCAATTCTAACTTTTAGAAATAGTATTTTTCATTTTCAAGAATTCAAAGATTATAAAAAGGCTTGCCACGTTGTGAATAAAATTCATCCTACCATTTGGATACATTTGTTTTTCAGTCCTCTTTATATGTCTACTTAGTATCTTATTTTTTGTTTCTATTTTAACTTTACGAGCTTTGAATTTACAATGGTACACTTCTAATAAAAAATATGAAACTTAAAATAGTTTTTCAAGTTCAATTTATTATTATTCAATAAAAGCAATAAACAAACAAGTGTTGTATGTGTTGTGTAAAGTTTCTAGTGTAATGAGCTTTAATGAAATTCATGGGATAAAACTTCTGTATTGACTTCCCAGCATTACATACTCATTACATGTGATTTCTTTTCTAATAAGCGTGCTTAAAATAGTTTTATAGAACAAGATCAACGTCTGAGATCGAAAACAAATAATAACTGTTTCCATGCATGTTTTATTTTCAGTTAAATGAGGACATGAAAATAATTGATTGAAAAACCATTTAGAGGGTGGACAGGTAAACACTGAAAAATGTTATTATTAACATGCCCCTCAGAAGCTAAGGAGTTTCTTTACGCTACAATTTGTTGAGTATTAAAAGTACGTTAAATTCAAAAACTTCCGTAGAGGCTGGTTCTGGACACATCTTTTCGAGACCAGTTTTCCTTTGTTAGCAAGTACTAAGTTATACCACTAAGAGTAAATTCAGTGAATATTAATAAAGCATATTCTCAATATCATTAAATCAGCAACTGCCAACTTTATATACTTCTGCTATATCCATTTATATTTAGCTTACAGCTGAAATACGAACTATTTCACCTGCGTTTTGCAAGGAAGGTCAAAGCATTACCATAGTCAGCAGTAAGATAAACATATAGGAATACTTTGAAAGCATTACAAGCATAATATTTTATCCGGCTAGCAGCACAATATATATCAAGGTGTTTCTAAACAGTTTTTGAATATTTCTACATGTCATTTGGAGACTTCCATGTTTCTTCTGCTTGGTCTTTAAGCTCATGATAAGCTGACAGATTTCAGTTACTTTTCCACTTCAAAATACTTTTTGCAGTCCCAACACTGAAAAAGTGTAAAATGTCTTAATTTTAGTCAATAAAATTTTCCAAAAATATTTAGCTCAAATTACGAAAAACCGATTGGGTAGAGTTTTGTTTGGATTTTTCTTACAAAAATGTCCCCCAGTGGTTCGTGAGGAACCTGTTAATAGCTTTTGAACAGAAGTGCGCTAATTATAGGTTAACGAAGCCAATGCTATGCAATAAGCTAAGAAGGAGTACAGAATATTATGCTTAAAACGCACAAGAAAACTCAGATCACGCTGCTACATTGAATTAGCAGTTGTATAATGCACTATTAATGGATTTTCAGCCATTATTTAGTTAACATCTCACGAAATTCGGGACCCAGCATGGCCAAGCGTGTTAAGGCGTGCGACTCGTAATCTGAGGGTCGCGGGTTCACATCCCCGTCGCGCCAAACATGCTCGCTCTTTCAGCCGTGGAACCGCTATAATTTGACGATCAATCTCACTATTCGTTGGTAAAATAGTAGCCCAAAAGTTGGCTGTGGGTGGTGATGACTAGCTGCCTTCCATCTAGTCTTACACTGCAATATTAGGGACGGCTAGCACAGATAGCTCTCAAGTAGCTTTGTGCGAAATTCAAAAACAACAACTCACGAAATTCGGTAAACTTAAAAAGCCTAATTAGTTCTTAATCTTAGTGTGAGTTCTCTTCCTTCTCTACAGTTGTCTCATAATGTTCTATAGAGAGCTAACAAAATCAGGTATTGATATCAGCGAAGAGTATAGGAAAGTTTACCTATTGTGTAGCTTTGAATTTAACAACAAAACAAACACAGTCATTGTATTGAGGTAATAATACAAAAACATCTTTAAAAAAATACTAATTTATGATAAAATAATACCAATATTATTCAACATTATGTTATGCACTATCGCAAAAAAAAGACAAACATGGATTACCACTCCTTCTTTGTTTGTCACAGCGATAATCTAGATATCAGATCTGAAGCCCACTTCATCAGTACCATTTCATTTGTGATTTTACAATATTTTTGCGGGACTTACTTCGTTACGTTAACAGCTGTCTATTTCACTAACTAAATTTACATGTTCTCGTTTGTAGACACTAAAATTAAGGGCTGGACTGAGAATTTATAAAAAAACAAACAAGGTAAAACCAGCGCAAGCTGATTCATCTGTTCAGTTATCTATTTATTGGACTGATTCATTCCTTCATCCATCTTTATATTTAGCTGGTTCGTTTGTTCATTCATCTGTTAATCTACTACAGAATGACTAACAGGTTTTCAACTGAAATAACACAATATCTGAAGAACACCTGTCAATCGATGGGAATTTTCAGTCAGCTCCATGGTCACGACTACTCTAGCAAACAGGAGTGGTAGTCACGGAACATCCATCCGTTTCGAAACTCTGACATATTATTGCACCTAAGCTATAGCAGCTTCTGTCAAAACTAAAACATTTATCAACGGAATTACATTTGTTTCAATGTTGTACCACGAACATGAGAAAAAACAATTAAGAATATAAGATGCTTTTCTCTCAGTTCTTTGTCTCAAAGTTTACGTTTAGTGTCAAGTAATGACTTGAAAAAGAGAGTACAGTTAATTAATATTCTCAGTTTTGTCGTACTCACTGATGTTTGTTATTAAGCACAAAGCTACACCCACCACGAGTATCGAAACCCTGATTCTAGTGATGTGAATTTGCTGATGCTGGAAGGCTCTGGTAGATGAAAGCTAGCTAACTTCTAGCTAACATGTTATAGAATGAGATGCCAAAGATTAGAATTTTCCTTAACCAAACCATGAAGAGATTTTCTCATTGTTGGAAATGTTTCGTGTAATTCTTGATTTTTGTGTTGCGTTCTGACAGAAAATCTCAGAAAAAGCTAATAGCTGTATCGACGTTACAGCGTAAACTGATTGACATCTTGAGTGTAGCGAAACATTTATTCTTAATTAATATTGATGATAATTTTTAATTGCGAAAAACACAAAAAAACATATACACTTCAGATCAATAGTACTAAACGTATTAATGCAAAATCGCAAAACAGTACTAAGTCTATTAGTACAAAACGGCACAACACTACTAACCATATTAATGTAAACATTTTACTGTACCAACAATAATAGCTGTATTCAAGATAGCAGCCTGCCGTCGAGACAGCGGTAAATCTAAGGATTTATAACGTTAAAATCAGGGGTTCTCTTCCTCTTAGTAGGCACACTAGATAGACAGAAGATTACAAATTTTGTTGATTATTTTGAAAGTTAGATATCCAAATTATGTACAATTAATTTTTTCGTTAGATAAAAGACAGGATTTATTGCTCTCTATTTTTAGTATTGCCTTTTTTATATACATGAGTTCGTAACTAATTTTTGTGCATACTATTATGAAGCACTTCACTACGATATGTAAATAGGCTACACCATGTAGCAAATATTAACGATGCGACCTAACAACAAGAGTCTGCACGTGCCTCCTTTGGTCTCTGAATCACCCACTAGAGGTCATTAACCCCATATGTCATTACATCGAAAGCTCATGTTCGAATTAAATCTACCGTATAAATACGTTGCTCTCATTCACCTAGGCTTTGTTTTTTTTAAACATGATAAAGGTTATGTTATTCATTTAAAAGAAAATAATTACAAGCAAAACTACGTATTAAATTGTCCTGTGGCGGCGATAGAACATACTTCTAATAAGCGTTTGTTTCATTCAAATCACTCTGAAACAGTTTTTCATAAGTTTGTTTTATTTGGAAAATTCAGCATACTAAATTGTTTCATTTACATTTGAATAAAGGTGATTTAATCTGTATTTATCGTATGAAACTTACTAACTAAATATATTCGTCTCCAACACTGTTGTTTTAAATAAACAAAAACTTACTAGTTAAATATTTACATCCCAGAACACTGGCCTTTTAAATCAACAGATATTTACTAAGAGAATGTCTTCAACCTCAATACTATGTTTCCAATAAATATAAATTTATTAAACATATCCATCTTCAACACTGTTGTTTCAAATAAAGAGATTTCCTAAGTAACCTCTCCAGTCTCCCAAAGCTGTTATTTTAAATCAACAGAAACTTATTAAGTAAATTTTGTTAGCCATAGATACTGTTTTGTTTTTTTATATAATCCCAGCAATGTTTGTTGAATTAACAAAAATCTATTAAGTAAACATTTCCACCATCCTCCAACGTGTTATTTTAAATAATTAACTATTTACTAGCGAAATATCTCAAGTCCGAATAATGTTGTTTTAAATCAACAAAAACTCATTTACCAAATAACTCCGGCTTCCAATATTGACGTTTTAAATCAATAGATAGTTGTTAAACACCTATACCCCAAAATCGTTGTTCTGAATTAACAGAATTTTTTATATTGAACACCTCCAGCGTCGATACTATTTTTTAATCGATAGATACTTACTAAGTAAACATCTATAGACATCAATACTGTTCATTCAAATCAACCGAAAGTGAAAATCTCTAGCCTCCGATACTGTTTTTAATCAAAATAAATTTATTATTTAAACAACTCCACACCTCGATATAAATATTTCTAAGTAACAATACCTTTCTAAATAAAGAAATCACTCCTAATACTGGTGTTTTAGATCAACAAATATTTATTAACTAAACCTATACAATCCCCAATAGTATTCTTTAAATTCAACATATATTTATTACCTAGATATCTTAATTCACTACACAGGTATTTAGAAAACCCAACAGAAACTCACTAACTAAACACAGCGTTCATATAATAAAGAAAATACTGATTAAATATCCCACGCTCCAAATACTAATATTTTAATTCAGAAGTTTTTGTTTGTTTTGAATTTTGCGTAAGGTTACTTGAGGGTTATTTGTGCTCGCCGTACCTAATTTAGCAGTCTAAGACTAGAGGAAAAGGAGCTAACCATCACCACCCACCGCCAACTCTTGGGCTATTCTTTTACCAACGAATAGGGGACCGTTACATTATAACTCTCCCACGGCTAAAAGGGCAAGCATGTTTGGTATTAGGTGATTCGAACACGCGACCCTCAGATTATAAGTCGAGTGCCATAACCACCTGACCATCCTGGGATGTAAATCAGAAGGTACTTACTAGTAAACTATTACAAGTCTCCGTACTGACTTTTAAATAGATATATTTATTAAGAATACATCTCCAGGCCTTTTCAGGATGGGCTCTCAGGAATCGACCTACGAGTCATTTCGAGCTTGCTATAGCTTATTTGCTCTAACTTTTAAATTAGTATGTGTATTTTGGCGACATTTTGCGTATTATCAGTGAATATTACAAGGCTTTTATACGGTAAATGTCACACGTTTTTATTAAGTTTTAATATTTTAACTAATGTTTTTCATATCTTTTTTTTTCTTTTTGGATACTGGCTATCCAACAAATTAATTTTGATTTTAAAATTACAAATACTATTATAAAACAGAAATTTTTCAAATTTCACATGCGAAATCCTTATAACCTCCAGAAAATTATCAAACACCTTTTCAGAAAAAACACTATAATTTATCTATTCTTTTCACTACTCTATCTTGGTACGGATTAGGTTGATTTGACTGACATCGTAACCAACGTAAAAATTGGAAATAAATACAAATTATGAATTTTAGTTTTAGAATGACTACAAATTATAACATGAAAACACAAATGTTTTGTCTAAATAGCTTAAATACCATAACATTATATATATATATATATATATGTTTATTACATTGACCTTTTAGACGTGCCTCACTAACGTTTCAGGAATTGTTTATGTGTACTGTATCACACAGTATAATATTGTCTTTTAAAGAGTCGCATTTTATTTATAATACGTTGCATATGTATATACCTTATTATTTATAAACTATTTGTAAACTTATATTTCTTGAAACACAGAACAGTAAGAAATAAGTATAGCAATTAAATATATCTTCTAGTTATGAACTTTGTACTCGTTTACTGTTTTCTGTAGGCTGTTAAGTTTTATCAAATTTCGTACTGCAGGATGTGAAATGAAAACATTTTAAGGTTTTTTTATATATACATTTTAAAATAATACTGTATCAATGCCATAGAATTCTACAATAATTTATCAAGCTTAGTAACTAAGCTGTATTTGGGTCTAAAAATGCGAAATTCGAGCTTACTAACGTCTTATTTTACCCTTAAAATCTATCATGAAAAAAATTGCAACATAAATACTTTGCAGGAGTTGAGATAACCACTAATGTTATATTCTGAGTTTTCCATTGGTCATACAAACGTCATTTGACAAAGTAGGTGAACGTAACTAAGTATTTTCAAAAGGTGAAGAGGCGAGCGAGACCATCTTGGTTGATTCAATAAATATATTAATATTTCACAAAATAGAAAAAATAGGAGGTTCTTAGTTTACATTCCAGTTTGTCAATATCGGCAACTTGAGAATCTAATATGTAAACAACAACAGACTATGCATTTCGACATCACAAATATCTAATTTGAACCAATACTACGTTCAACATATCACCTGACACAAAAAAAGCGATATTTAGATTTTTTAATATTTATTTTTCAATTAAAAATTAACTAATTTATAATACTAAGATTTTAATTATAATCTACAATTTTACACCAAGATTATTGATATGCATTTAAAAAATAGTAGTTCAATAAAATTTTGAATGCGAATCTACAAACACAATTACATGGCCTTTGCTCCATGGCCCATGTCGATAGGGCTAAATCTGTTTAAAATTTAGCTCCTAAATACAGTCCTCATGGTGATATCTAACCATTTTGACTTCCTTCTTAGTGCTGTAGCCTTGCTTTGACTCATTGGGTTTTGGAAAATGTCCTCTCTGGCTGTCTCCATAGTTTAGATTATCACCTTCGTGATTTTGTCATACTACTGCGTGGATTGTTTTGACGACATTACATCGAGATTATAAATGAGAGGTTAGCACATTCCAACTATTAATAGATCCAGAGAAAAAGTTATGTAATTATTGAATGGTCTTAGCAGTACTTGTTCAAACATAATTCAATGAATGTGTTGAGCAAGGGATATACACAGCTAAAAGATTACTTTCCTTGATCCGAACTTTAAGGCTATGTAATTCTGTAAGTCAAGTTAGTGAAATTCCAGTGTATTGGTGACTGCATTGAATTCAGTTTCAGCTATCTATATCTATGATATGGAAAAAAGTTTAGAAATCGTTCCACGGGAATACGTCGAATAATGGAAGACATTTGATACACGTACGATATAGCTGGTGTTTAATCAATACTCATATAATAATATTTAGCAGTCTTTACTTCAACTGTTATACCTTCTGATAATTTGATTGTCATGACTTCAGCGACTTTTTTGACAGGTACTGTAATCTACTAGAACACAATTTTAATATGTTCTCTCAAGAAACGATCAAGTTTCGAAATGAGTTCAAGTATCATTAGGTAATTCCTATTTGAAGAAAAGCAAAACTGTTTATCACTGAATCTGAATGCCTGTTATTCAGACAGGAGAGCTTTGACGAATGAGACTACACGCTTAACAACATCTCTTCCATTCTATTTTTCTTCGTATTGCTGCTATATTAGCTTACGATCAATTATTACATAATATTTGACCTATTTGTCAAAAGTAAAACGTTTTTAACTCTCAATATTGTAACTCACCAGAACTCAGAAAATAAACAGTCTCAGTGTACAATACTGATGCTTTATTTCAACAAAATTTATTCCCAATACCGACATTTTAAATGAAGAGATACTTACTATTTTAACTTTAAAACAAACAAGCAATTTCCAGGCGTGTTTAAGGAGAGTATCTACGTTGTTTACAATTTAGTTTGGTGGATGAAGTTTGTCAATAATTCTTCAGCTTGTACAATGTACAATTTAATAGCAGCCGACACACAGAAGAACAAAAAAATTAAAAAGGACTACTATAAATATGGATCCATATTTTAAAGGAGATATTGTATGATATTAACTGTATTAGCGCTTGATGCACAAGACTGAATTAGAAACAACTGTGTTAATTAGAGATATACACTCATGTGAAAAAGTTAGGACACTCCATGAAAGCCTTTGTATTTTTGTAACATATTTGGATATATAAATATTTAATCTCAATTTCAACAATACTGAGATATTATAGAAAAATATCTAAAAATTAAAACTGAAAACTTTTCAAGATCTTTTGTAAATGTAATTTCACAAAAATGTATATTGCAACTGATAAAAAATTCAGGACACCTACTCTCTAATATCTAGTGTTATCCCCTTTGGCTGAAATAACTGCAGTGAGACGCTTCTTGTAGCCATCTATCAGTCTCTGACATTGGTCTGAAGAAAGTTTTTCCCACTCCTCAATGCAGAATTCTTTCAGCTGCGAGATGTTTGAAGGGTTTCTTGCATGTACAGCCCGTTTCAAGTCACCCCACAGCATATCAATGGGATTAAGATCTAATTTTGACTCGGCTATTCCAGGACTCTCCATTTCTTAGTTTTCAGTTAGTCCTTGGTGAATTTACTGGTATGTTTTGGGTCATTGTCGTGTTGCAGGGTCCAGTTTCGCTTCAGCTTTAATTTTCGTACAGATGGTCTCACATGATCCTCAAGCACTCTCTAATACACAGTAGAATGCATGGTGGATTCTATGATTGTGAGCTGTCCAGGTCCTGCTGCAGCAAAGCAGCTCCAAACCATGACACTTCCAACTCCATGATTCACAGTTGGTGTGAGGTACTTTTCCTGGAATGCTGTATTTGGTTTACGCCAAACATGTCCTCTGTTCTGGTGTCCAAATAATTCAATTTTGAATTCATCTGTCTAAAGAACAGTATTCCAGAGGTCCTGATCTTTGTGTACATTCTCTCTGGCAAACTTCAGTGTGGCCTTAATCTTCCTCTTAGAGAGCAAAGGTTTCCTCCTAGCACACCTCCCATGCAAGTTAAATTTGTGCAGTCTCTTTCAGATTATAGACGTGTGCACTTTCACTTCAACAGTAGCCAGAGCCTGCTGTATGTCCCGTGATGACATGTTAGGGTGTTTGGAGACCTCTTTTAGCATCTTGCGGTCTGTTCTCGGGGTGAAATTGCTGGGACGACCAGACCTGGGCATGTTGGCCTTTTACTTATTGACTATTTTCCGGACAGTGGAATGGCTGATTTCAAAATCTTTTGGGATCTTTTTAAATCCCTTACCAAACTCTTAAACTGCTACAATTTTCTTTCTGAAGGCCTCAAACAGATCTTTTGCTCTCACCATGGTGCTCACTCTCACTTCAACAGTCAGGAGCACACCAAACTAGATGTCTGAGGTTTAAATGGAGCAAGCTTCATTCAAAATGCTGAGTAACGATCTTCTAATCGTGTGCACCTGGTGTGATACACCTATGTGTGAGTTGAGCCATTTTAAGTGGGAATAAATGTGGGAGCGTCCTAACTTTTTCCACAGTTAGAATATACATTTTTGTAGAATTACATTTACAGAATATCTTGAAAAGTCTTTTTTTCAGTCTTAATTGTTTAGTTATATTTCCATAATCTCTCAGTATTGTTAAAATTGAGATTAAATATCTATATGTCTAAAAATGTTACAAAAATACACAGGCTTTCATAGGGTGTCCTAACTTTTTCACATGACTGTACATATAGGTTTTTTAACCTTTTAACTGAAGTACAGAGAAACGAAAAATACCCGAAAAGACTGACAGACAATGACATTACATTTCACAATTGATGGATCTGGAGTTTGTAGTAGGCTTTGTGGGAAAATAGCGATAATTTGTAAACATTATTTATTGGGTAAAAATGGTAAAAGTTTGTTTGCTTGGTTTTTGCGTAAAGCTACAGGAGGGCTATTTGCGCTAGCTGTCCTTAACTTAGCAGCGTAAGATCAGAGAGAAAGTAGCTAGTCACCATCACCCACCACCAACTCTTGGGCTACTCTTTTACCAACAAACAGTGGGATTAACCATCACATCACAACGCCCCAGGGTTGAAAAAGCGAGCATGTGGGTGTGACAGGATTCGAACCTGCGATCATTGGATTACGATTCGAACGATTTAACGCACCTGACTATGCCGGGCATGGTGGTAAAAGACAGAAACAAATTTGTTTTTATGGTACATTACAATGTGTTTTGTTTTTTTTCTTGAATAATGTCCCCAAAAGGGTCAACGATAAGTTTACGGACTTACAACACTAAAATTTGTAACACGATTATCCGTGGTTGATAGAGTGCAGGTAGCCCATTGTATAGCTATGGGTTAAAAATAACAACCTTCTTGAACAATAACGATGGATGTTGTTGTTGTTTTTGTTGTTTTGAATTAAGCACAAAGCTACACAATGGGTTATCTGTGCTCTGCCCACCACGGGTATCGAAACCCGGATTTTAGATGTAAGTCCGCAGACATACCGCTGAGCCACTGGGGGGCATAACGATGGAAGATTTAATGTTTCTTTATTCTCCATATTGCTTTGCTCTTTTTTTTTTTTCATGTACGCCCACATAAGTATTTAGAAAAAAAAAACATTCGCTATCAAATCTAGTTCAAGTTTCAGTACTGACAATGATTAACTATTGTATCAGATATACGTCATATTTTGAATAAGCAAATTTAACTACAAACAAACTTTCAACTACTATAAATAAAACATGAAAAATACACCTGTATGTTTATTATTGAATGATGCCAAAAACTTTAAACCAATAAAAAAACAATGGTTTATTTGGCACGGAACTTAAGAAAAGCGGTGATGCAGTACATAGGAAAACAAAACTTTTTTTTTTCCGTGAAGTACGTTAGTTGCCCTGAAATACAAGACACTTGTAAAATGGGATTTTTGTTGTTCTTCTTGTGGCTTTTCTACTGCTGCGTATGTGCACAGGAAATAAGTGGAGGTATTACCTATGTTTGAGAAGTAATTGTTGTTTTAGTGAAAAGTGATAAGGAAAAATTACATCTGTGTCACTTGCAAGAGATTGCAAACGAAACTAACCATTCATTAACTAGAATTAAGAATGTATCTGAGTCAAAAATTATTTTATTTTGTATTTATGAGCTATTTTAAAGTCTTATCAGTCTGAATATTCTTCCAAAATGTAGAAATCTGAGATATGCTGTTATTTAATTCTCTGTTTTGCTATATTTATATATTTTGTTATTGATTCTTGCTTTTCTTTAGTATTCAGCACAAAACAACAATAAGATCTATCTATGCCTAACCTTTACTACTATTGAAAAAAGGAGCTAATCAATAGCATCCACTCTCAACTCTTGAGCTACTCTTGTCGAAGTGAATAGTGAGACTGACTATCACTCCTATAGCGCACCCATGGTCCTAAAGTACGGAGCGGATTTTTGTAGCATCAGGCTAACTCACAGCTCAGACGCGCTAACAACTATGCACGCTTGGCTGTTTTGTCATTGCAGAGATGTGACGATATTCAAGTAAAGTAAAAATGTTTGATAACCAACATAATAGGAAGGAAAACAAACCAAATATTTATATAAAATAACACGCTTGACATTTTTAGCGATATGATACTCCAAGGAGCGAACATTAGGATGATTTACAATCAAACAGAATTGTTTTTAGTCATATTATCATGACATGCAATAAAACTCAAACCAAACAGATTTCAGTAGCATAATCACTTTAATCAAAATCCTAAAATAAAACTTTTTGTAAAGAAGCAAATGCATAACCTATAATGATATTATAATGAAGTATCAGAAATAAATAAATGTTAAAGAATACTTTTAGAAAATATGTAATTAGCTTTCATTATTCAAACACTTATAAAAGACGTTAATCATTGTCCTTAATACTTTAAACTAATGAAATCCACAATATATTAAGTGATTATAGTATCTCGTATTATAAGTAGTAAAAATTAGCTGCAGTAAAATAGTTTACATTTTAATGTATTGTTTTCTACACTCCTGCCAAAAAATAATGAAGCAGTCATCATGGCATATTTTCAGGCAAGTATGAATGTTAAAATAACGCGTGATCAGAAACATTAATTGCGCTGTGATGATGTAGCCCACTCCTTATCTTCCATCCAGAAGAATACGATTTTAGCAATTAACCAGTAAGTGGTTGTTGTTTATTGTTGTTGTTTTTCGTCTTTATTTAACTTACAAAGGTAATATATTTGTTATTTAAAATATTATCAGCATCATAAAAATGCATTTCCTTATACATTACCTGAGATTTAAAAACTATTCAGAATTGCAAGATAGACAAATTGATAGATTAATAAATATGAAAAATAGCAGGTAAATATATATATTTATTATCTCATTGAACTGTTTTTCTTAACTTTAAACCACCCTATAGAAGTATATGTTAGATGTCAAACAACAAAGTAAAAAAATGTATTTATCTAGTTAAGCCGTATCGTGAAAATCTTTGAAAAAATTATTGTAAAAATTTCAGTTCAAATATATATATACATGCAAGCCATAATATGGAGGATCAAAATAACTGAAACAGGAAAAAAAACATTTTATTTTGGTCAAATTGGTTAATTGAGCAGCTCTAGAAGTACTATTTAAACAAAGATTTCCGTAAATTCAGTAGAAGAATGGAATACTTCCCTCTTTGAATGGTGTGTGTTTCGGTTTAGAGTGAAATTTATATAAATATATATATATATATATATAGTTTTACAACGTAGTGGTAAATAATTCCCGCAGAACTAGAAAGGATGTGAGAAAACCCCAGCTGTCAGCTTTGCTTACTCGTCTTGCGCTCGACAACCATTCCACCCACCTCCTCATGGAAAGGGTCTGACACTATAAGAATATTGTTTAAGTGTATGATGAGTCAGTAATTGACATGTTCTCGAGCCTATTGTCAATTATGGCTAGTAAACGGACAGACAAATAACGACAGTTATCTCACCCATTTCTTCTATTATGAAAGAATAACATTTAACGCCAGCTCTCTTCCCTAATTCATTATGTATTGCGTATTCTACCTTATTTAAGATTGATAGCAATTTTCTGGGTGGTAACTTGTAAATAAGATAGGTACTGATATACGTTTGTCATCTCTTCAAGGTAGAACGTCAGAATTAATAAAAAAATGATATTTCATAACTTCCTTTCTTTTTCATGACTTGATACCAAACTGCTCAAAAATATCTTAAACTTTCAAACTACGCTTGTGTACAAAAACAGTGAAAGTAAGGACGAGTACACTCCTTTATTAAACTGCTAGTTCTAGTCTCAGGGCCTTTCAACTGTGTACATCTGATTGAAGGAAGTTTATAGATCTCAAATGAACAACATTCAATTATAAACAATAATAACAGTTCTTTTATCTGTTTTCACTTTAAAAGTAGAAGTTTTACTATTTATTTCTAAGTGAACATGTTTATCTTCGTAAACACTATCATTTTTCATGTTTTCATTTCAATGTTGTTATCAACTAAACGTGTATCAACAGTATATGGATAATGCCTCACCAGGTTTTGGAAAATAAAAAAAATGTTTCACCCAAATATGTTTTATATAGTCAACGTTTTTATTTATGTTTTATTACTTTTTAAGACATCTTGAAATTTTGTTTGCTTGCAATTTTAGGTTTGTTTGTTTGTTTTAAAGTGAGAATCTAATTGGGAAGATAATTTGGTAATTATAGCTTGTATTATTCAAGATGAGAAATTACACATTTTTGCATAAAATTGGTGTCTCGTTAGAAAGAAATGGTTGTATATGGTTGTATAAATGGTTGTATAAAACAATTGTCAAACACATTTTTCAGTCGAATATATGACCTGGCATGGCCGAGCGCGTTAAGGCGTGCACTCGTAATCCGAGGGTCGCGGGTTCGCGCCCACGTCGCGCTGAACATGCTCGCCCTCCCAGCCGTGGGGGTGTATAATGTGACGGTCAATCCCACTATTCGTTGGTAAAAGAGTAGCCCAAGAGTTGGCGGTGGGTGGTGATGACTAACTGCCTTCCCTCTAGTCTTACACTGCTAAATTAGAGACGGCTAGCACAGATAGCCCTCGAGTAGCTTTGTGCGAAATTCCAAAAAAACAAACAAACAGTCGAATATAAGAGATCATTTTTTAAAGTGATTGGAAAATACAAAACCCATTTATCCGAAAAAAAATGTCTGAAAACAAAAAAGAAAATATGGCGATTCAATTCACCTAAAGAAAAATTTAAAGCAATTGCCCATAGTTGAAACATAATTCAAAAAGACTTCTTGAATATTTATGAAAATTAGAGAAATGTTGGATTGACTTCATTTGATTACCGCATTCAAATTTTGTAGTTATAAATTTTGACAAAGTATGCATCTTATGTTTTATTAAAGTAATGCCAAATTTTCGCAAAACTCAATATTTATGAATATGAATGCAATATGAAAAATTAGTTTGTTTTAAAGCGAGAGTCAGTGATGATGGAGGTTAGATTTTGTTCTGGATTCGTATTAACACACCTGATAGTTTGCTTATTTGTATTGTCTGTCGTGTCCATAATATACGTTTGTTACATATTAATTAAACGCGTTTGTAATTGTCGCCGTGGCGTACCTGTTCCCGCTTCATATATTTTTAACTATTCTTTGTCATTTATAATTAAAATGTTCTTCGAATGACCATGTTATTTGCATTATTTTCCACCAAATTTTATAATCAACAAAATGTCAAATTTAATAGCTAAAAAACAAAAACCCTACAAATAATTTTATAAAATAGTAAACGCTTCTGACTTACTCTTTGTTTCCACCTTCGAGTCCCGTTGATTACGTATACACAAGACATTAACCAGTTGTTCTGAGACCTTCACTAACTTATTTCCCTTCCCGTCCAAATATTGGCTATGCCACTGCTAAATGATAAGTTTATACAGAAGCTTAAAACGACGGAGAACTTTAAGATATTTTGAGGTTATTTCAATGAAAAACAAGTTAACCCTTTTCCTTCGCACGGCATGACCAGGTGGTTAAGGCACTAGACTCGTAACCTGTAGGTCGCGGGTTCGAATCACTGTCACACAAAACATTTTCGCCTTTTCAGCCGTGAAGGCGTAATAATGTGACGATCTATCCCATTATTCATTAGTAAAAGAGTAGCTCATGAGTTGGCGGTAGGTGATGATTACTAGCTGCCTTCCCTCTAGTCTTACACTGCTAAATTAGGGACGGCTAGCACGGATAGCCCTCGAGTAGCCTTGTGCGAAATTCCAAAACAAACAAAACACTGGTCCTAAAAACGTTTGGTACTAATTAATAACAAACGTTCGAATTGGATTTATATTTAAAGATACGAATAAATAATACGTGTGATTGAAGGTTTCTTCACTCCAGCTGACCCAGCGGTAAGCTTAAGGGCTTGTAACGCTAAAATTAAGTTTCGATACCTGTGGTAAATACATTACAAAAGGCAAGCTTTGTGATTGATAACAAACAATAATACAGCTTGGATGTTTCACACGGTGCAGTTGTGTGGCAAAAGGAAGCTAATTGTTTGTTCTTGAGGTTCTCTACTTAACCTTGGAAGTATCCATGACAATTGTGTAGTAATAGAAAGTTAACAGTTTATTCTTATAACTGTCTGCTTAATGTCGAAAGTAACTGTGAAAGTAAATAAATGCCGACTCATCTAGTATCCAATTTATTTACTAATAAGATAACATGATTTAATGTATTTAATAACTTAAAACTATTTATACTTGGTAAATAGTAGAAAAAAAAACGTTTTTCAGTGTTATTCAATAATTTACAGAAATACTACACTCCATTCATCCAAGAAATGTTAATAGTGCACCACGTTAAATATGGTTCTTTATTCATTTTCATCGTTCGTGAAAAATGATTTATTAAATCCTTAGAAGTACTATGTGCTGTAAGGTAATGATATATTATTAAAAAAAAAGTGTAAAGTCGTACCAGTTGCTAATTCTAAAACTTCAAAACCAAAGTCATTATCTTTTAAGTATTCAACTAAAACAGAGCTCTAAATAAAAATCATATAATTATAACTTATTTTATTGAACTTCAACTTTTTTCTGATATATGGAAAAGTTGTATGTACAGAAATGACAACAGTATTGTCAAAATTTAAGCTAATATACTTATTAGATGAAAAATAATTTGTCTATCAAATATCCAAGTCATTAGAAAAAATGATTACTTGGAAAAGAATATGCATGTTTGTATATGTTGATTGATTTAACTTTTCTCTATTTCCTCTTCTCAGAAATCATGAACCAGTTTTATCTGCAATAGAATCTTATTTATACTACAACATTCTACACACGTTATTGAGGTAGCAGATCAACATATATCCTCAAAGTGGAGGTCAAGGATAACGTTGAGACACACAGTGTGTCTTCACTCGTGAAATACTTTATTTTGTGCCGTACGTAATCTTCAACCTCGAGGAAACGATCTAACAGAGAAGGACAGAAACCTGTAATACTGGTTGAATTCAGAGCCAAAAGTATTTCTCTTGCCTTTTAATTTACCCAGGGTACAACAGTTAAGTAAAAATACAGGAGAGTGGGCACAAGGTAAACATAGCAGGCAGTTCTTTTCATTGATGAGTAAAATTTTTCCATGTAAAGGCCAGAGAAAACACATCAGTATAAAGCTTAAAACAAACATCAACATTAAAATTATTGTTGAAGTAAGAACAACGTTCCAAAAAAATACAATAATAAAGGTTTTATTTCTCTTTTTTAACAAATCAAGTAGTATATTTAACCATTGTTAGAACGAACACACAAGATTTCTGTTCGTATATCGCGAGAGTCTACATACTGGGCCAAACATTTTATAGTTTATACAAGCATAATTTAGTTTCACACGACTCACGACATTCGAGAATGTGATTGTGACAGAACAATGCATGACAACGTTTGAACCTTTATGAGACTCAGAACACACTATAATAGATGGCTTTGAAAAGTTTTGTGAAATGTAAAATTATTATTTTTATTAGTGTAATGTAAATGTGTAAATATTTTGTAAACGACAACATGTCGTGTTGTGTTTGAATTTTCATTTGTATTATTCATTTTTCCATATTTATATTATTGTTTCGAAGTTTAAACTAATATTTTGTTATTTATGTAGGGTAACATTTAGAACTTTCTTTAATTAAGTAGACGAATCATATGTTTGTAAATGAAGTGCTGGTGACTTCATGTCTCGACGTGTAGTCTCGTGCAAGAACGGACACGCGCGGATTGCTCTAGAGTTGTATGGAAATTGCAAGATTGTTCGAGAAGTAGGCCTATCGGTATAAAAGACGGTGACGCGAGATAGATTCAGTCATCAGTTTTTATTCGAAGAAAAAGAGAGAGATTCAGTCATCAGTTTTTATTCGAAAAAAGAAGATAGATTCAGTCATTAGTTTTATTCGAAGAATAAGAGTGAGATTCAGGCATCAGTTTTAGTTATTTGAGAAAGATTAAGTGTTTGCTGTGATTATTCAACTTGTATTTGTGACTGTAGTTAGATCTACGGAAGCTGTGATTTTATTTCGTCAATCTCTACGATACATCTAAATTACTGCTTGAGCTGAGAGACGGCGATTTCATTGAACTGTGAACTGTTTCGGAATTTCTTCGTGGGACCAAATTCACACCCTAGACTGGAATTTGAGACTTTAATTTTAGATCATTACATTAGATACAGGCCAGTACCGTTTTGTATTGTGATTTATTTTGAAGTTTGAAACTAATATTATTTTGTTTTGTAATTAATTTCGAATGTTATAACTTAATATCTGTCACTGTTATCATATAATTTATGTTACATCTGTTATATTTGTTAATAGTTTAGTGTAATAAATTATACAAGCTGTTATTTGCGTTTTTCTGTTGCGTTTAATCTACGAAGAACTTAAAACATAAAAAATACGTAACAATTAGTTAGATGCAGCCTTGGCTTCATCTAGTAAAGGTAATGGAAGAAAAAGAAATTTTTATAGCTTGTTTCGAGATCCAGGATATTTTCATAAAACCGTATGAATAACAGTTGAAGGTTTGCTAATTCTCATGGAAAGCAGCACAGTTTTCTTTGTGATTTTAATCTAATACGACAATAAAAATGTGATTGTTCAAAGAGCCAGAACAACAGAAACGTCACGGAAACTTTCAGAAGTGACAGGAAGAGTATATGTGGACATCACTAATTTTAAAAACTGACAATAGTGAGTAACATGCAATTGTATAAATATTTTATATGATATTAGTACGTTCAAAATGGTAATAACCCTTCAACCCAAGCACTTTCGAAAGGTGGATCTTTCCGCTTCAGGCAAACTTTAAACCAAAAATTAACAGTATTATAGAAAGATAGATAAAATATTATTCGAACAGGAAATAATTTTATGCGTATATAAATAACATAGAAATATATGCAGCACTCCACGTAATAACTTACACAAATACACATGTATATATATGTTGCAGTAAAATCATAGGTTAGTGTACATATTACCACACATGGTGTCTTCCTTACCAACCGGCCCGGCATGGCCAAGTGGTTAAGGCACTCGACTCGTAATCCGAGGATCGCGGATTCGAATCCTCGTCACATCAAGCATGCTCACCCTTTCAACCGTGGAAGCGTTGTAAAGTGACGGTCAATCTCACTATTTGTTGGTAAAAGAGTAACCCAAGAGTTGGCGGTGGGTGGTGATGATTAGCTACTTTCCCTCAAGTCTAACCCTAATATATTAGGGACGGATAGTGCAGATAGCTGTCGTGTAAGTTTGCACGAAATTCAAAACAAGCAATCATACAAATCTTACTAAACAAACACAGCTACTACAGCCTGTGATGTTCCCTTGATATCAAGTAAACTGAAACAAACTACTGATATAGTTATTTGAAACTATTCATTCTTCTCGATACTAAACCCTCAGTAGCGACACATATTTATCTTTCTCCAGCAGACGATCCCAACAGCACCTTTACTTTCTTACTCACATTATGAAGTTCGAGATGATAAATTTTACTCTAAATGGCACATCTCTCAAAGAAGAAATAGTAGTGCCGGGCCCTTACCACCAAAACAACTTTCCTTTAAGTTTGAAGAACCAAGAAGCTACTGACTGGCGACATGGCCAGTTGTTGCTTCAGTTGGCCTAGAGTCATCCATAGTACCCTGTAGTTGCTTTATTGGGGCCTTGGATTCTACAGTAGTTTCTGTTTCCTTCAAAATTTCAAGCTTTACTCATGCAAAGAAGAGTCCATAAAATATTACAGAAAAACAGTCTTCAAATATTCCAGCAACTCTGCTGGTCTGTTTACAGCTCAATAAACAAGATAGACAGTGCGGATAATCATTACCTTTTATAGCAAAAGTCAGAATTGAAAAGAACTTATGATAGTTCAAATGTTCAGCAGGCTATTTAAGGTTAGATATTACAGCCAGTCGATTTTTGTAGCAATGTTTTGGTAAAAGTCTGGGAAGGATGTAGCATATATGTCTCATCTTGTAGTATTAATCATAAATGCACTAATTCTATATTTAAAAACATGCATTTTTTTCAAGGACTAGAGTGGATACATCTATTCAGCCAGACTGTTAGTACTGAACCCTGGTAACATACTTATGGGACAGCAGCTAGTATATTTATCTTACATGCACGCGATTTCCTCCAACACTACCCAGCCTGTCAGAACAAAGTGCTAGATCCAATGTGTAAGAAAATAAAACTTCAAACCCTCACTTTGTGTCAACAACTAACCGTAAAGTCATTACTTTATAAGCAATGGGATAGCTAGTTCTTTAAACTCGGAAAGTTTTGTAACTTGAGTGCACACAACGTTTACTTGTCTTCTGATAGAAGGTTAATGCGCAAGAAACATCATGTCTGATTTCACATCTAGAGTTATATACACGTACCCTACATAAGTATCAAAACACATACAAAAATCAAGTGTTTTAGTAAAAAATGACGTAATTTTACATTATTTTCATTTAATACGACATTACAAATGTGATTGTTCAACGAGCCAGATCGACAAAAACGTCACGGAAACTTTTAGAAAACACAGGAAGAAATGCGGTAGACAATGGTTTCATTGTTTCAGTTTTAGCTTTGCATTCTGGAATCACTGAAATACCATTCTTAATCCAAGCCTAAAATGCGTGGTCAAAAGGCAATATGCCATCCACTTAAGACATTTTTCCCACTACAGTTCTCTGTGTGCATGATCAACTTCTTGAAAGCATTAGGCGTATCACACAGACTGAATGGAATGATCCAGAATTCATAAAGCAATGGCTTAATATCAAAAGCAATCTTAGTTTTACTTATATTTTCCAGTTCCAAGCTAACAACGAGTTTCATGAGTTGGTTCTATCACTGAAATAAATAATGACAGTACACTAAATCCGGCTATATGTACATTTAGTTTATTCAGTAACAGCGCTACCTTCTTCTAAACAAGGACATGTACATTCTATACATCTCACAACCAACCTGGCTTGCCTTTATGGTTTTTTTCAGAGCTGCGGTTACCTATTACACAAGCAAAATCGTTTGCTAATTTTTACAGTAAATACTAAGGTCGGTATTAAAATTAAAGACAACTACTTTCATTTCGTAAGAAATATAACTAAGATAAGAACAGGGGCATGCCTCCCTACTTATGTTTAACGTGCCAGTAACTACCAGAACATAATTTGTAATAAATGAGTGAAGTGCGTGCTACAAAACAAGCTAAAGATGACGAATATAAGCATATTGGCTCTTATTTAAAAATTTGATTATTGCCAGATGAATTTACTGTAGTTGAATGTGTCTATAATGACAATGCTTTGCTTTTTATTCTATAGAAATGTTTTTTAGCTATGGCAAATTCAGACCAATTATTCCCAAAACATTGAGACTAGCAATGTTAATTGAATTGCATGATATCCTGCGGTTGCTCATCTCGGTATATACAAAGAATTCAGACGTGGTTATTGTTCTGGTATGAGAAAGGACAACAAAAGTTAGGTGTTGTCATGCTATGTTTGTCAAATCACTAAGTGTTTATTTAGACAAAGCACTAAACTAATGAAAACTGGTGAGATAATATGAGAAGACGTCATGAGATCTTATCCTAAGTTTGAAACAGAAAGTATTTATTCTTTGGCTGTGACAGATAATTTAAGTAAACGGGACTAACTTATATCCTCTCAAACAAAGAAAGAAGTTGGACGCTCATATGTCCACATGAACTTAACCATGCATCTATGTATTATTGAAGACACATACCTCATTAGACCGTGTCTATGGTTATTTGATCAGCTACCATAACACTGGTTACAAGTTGGCTGCTGTGTTAGCTCAAATTGGTGGCCAGGAAAGGTCAAATTAAGCTCCAATGATTTAAACCAGTTAAAAAGCTAAAATTATAGTTTGTTATCGACTCTCTTGTATCTGCTATGGCATGATTTGAATGATAATTCTGCCTTTGAAAACAATATGATCATTAACACAACCAATAATCCAGTAAGCTGCAGGCAAAAACAGAAGCTCTTTACCCCATTCTCTTGGCATCCTACCAGTTGGGAAAATTCCTGACTTCCTCAAAGACTTGAAAAATTGTGTAAAAATGCTGGCCTCTTCATTTGCAGCATCGCAAATTTTCATCATAAACTGTATTTACTACGTAGATCTTACCTCTCTCCTCGATGATAAATAATATGAACCAGCTCATATAGTATCTGAGTTAATTATAAAAAAACCCTCAGGAATTACACAAAGACTATCCCAGTGAGTCTCACGATGTCCATTTCAGACTACTCGTCGAAACCATGATCAATCTTTACTACTCTATATGGAAAGTAACAACTAAAGATCATGTTATAGTAGACAGAATTTCCCTTAATCATATATCAACTCTTTGTCCCGAGGACAGATCAAGAACATAAGTCTAGTTTTATTTTGGCTGAAGAAAAGCTGTTAACATAGAAGAAGTCCTCACTTATTCCTTGCCACTCTTGTTGTCTCAAAGAGTGATATTTCTTGATGATTATGATTTACACACTTTACAGAACCAAAGAGTCAAACAGAAAAAGATGCACATTCAAAATAAGCTAAATTAAAAAAGTCACGGCCCCAAAGTGTAAGTTATTAATTTAGTCTATGATTTACAGATGTATTAGTTTCTAAGAGAAAAGTATCTGTTTTGTTTGTTTTTGAATCTCGCGCAAAACTACTCGAGTGCTCTCTGCGCTAGCTGTCCATAATCCAATAGTGTAAGACTAGAGGGAAGGCAGCGAGTCATCATCACCCATTGCCAACTCTTGGTCTGCTCTTTTACCAATGAATAGTGAGATTGACCGTCACATTATAACGCCAACACGGGTGAAAGGGCAAGCATGTTTGGTGTGACAGGTTTTCAAATCCGCGACCCTCAGATTACGAGTCGAGTGCCTTAATCACCTGGCCATGTCGGACAAAAAGTATCTGTAGTGCAAAAGACTCATGGAATGTCATCCACAAAGTAATTTCATACTGAAACAGCAAGCAAATGAAATAAGGACAAGTAAAATAATCTTTATTCACGGTAATAAAATTTAATTCAATTAAACAATCTTGTTTCTGTATTCTTGCACTATTTATAATTTCTAGAGCGGATAGAAAGTTTCTTACATTTGCACAGAACATATATGATAATAAAATAATTTATTATATGCACTTTTAATTCAAGAAAATCCTAATATGATGTCCCAAAATCGTAGTTCAGCTGTTTCAACAGTCCTACTCATCATACATATTTAATAAAGCCCCAGCTCCTGACATCTCTGTATCACCACTGTTAACTTCATGAGGACATGACACAGAAATGATGTTAAGGAAAAATAAGTCCAATTAAATACTGGTTGCGGTAGACAATATTTGTTCAAGATAAGGAGTTAGTAAGCGTGTATAGTCTTCCGGTATCTGTTTTACAAGAACATTTACAAGCACAAACTAGATGAAAACTTAAAAATAATGATTAAGTATATTTAAACAAAAATACATTCTTCGTTCTTACAGACGGGGCAAATTAAACAAATTAAAAGCTCTTTCAACTGCAACTCCTTGTCAGGAGAGATATGTCTGTTGTTATCTAAAAGATGATTATTACGATGCTTTAAGTATAAAAAATATCTTATTATTATCCGGAACTCACAAAACTATTCATAGAAAAACTTCCCTGTCCTAAACCATAAAACATTGTCATTAGATACACTTTTTATATTGAACTAAAACAAGGCCATTATAATATTTTCAGTTGAGATGTTTACTTCTTCCATTATTTTTAAAAGTAAATAAATGTTCTAAAGTAAAGTAAGGCACTAGTCAGTAGATAAGTATCTGAAATTTAAGACTCAGTATTTAAATTTCGTAAAATGTACAAAATGTATAAAAGTTTTTATAGTTAAAAAATTAAATTTATTCAGTCGTGAATTATTTACTATCAATGAAAAGTTTCCATGTTTTGTGCAATGCCTCTTTTATGAAAGCTAGAAGACTCGACCTTCTTAAAGTTCGAATTTTCCTGCACCAAAAAACAATAATTGGTTAAAGATTTCTATATAGGGCGTCAATTAGATTAGAGGAAGGCGTTACCCAGGGATGATGAGGTGGAGTACCGTATATACTAAGATAACTGCCTGAGGCACAAGGTATACAGGAAAGAAGTGGGTGTTTATTTAAACCTGTCTGACTCAATAATTGCAGAGCAGTGAAACATATTCATACACGTTTGAATTCACGACGCACCCATCTCCTTATTTTTCCTTACAAATATAGAATGAAGACTTCAAAGCAGTTGCAAAGGTTATTATTACAATGAACATAAATAGTAATGAAAATGTTCACATATTTTTAAACATTTTTGATAATTTAGTTACAGATATGTATATAACTATTCCACTATCTTTTATTTCTTAACGTTTTGATAAAATAAATATTGTTGCTTAAAACGTGTTATAAGCTCTGAAAATATGTTTTCAGCTTCTATATTTCTCTTATTAAGGAATTTTTATACATAATTACGTTTCTATGCACTTCGGTGTGAATTAAAATACTAGTTATATTTTATTTATTTATGTCTTATTCGCAATTTAGCATTGTAATTTCTTAAGGTATAGTTATGTTTTCAAAGTGCTTTTTACAGTTGGTAAAGAACCTTCAACGTTTTAAATTAAAGAAAATTATTATTGGAGTAGATCCAATATTATATTTTTTAAGTATGAGAGTATTATTCAGTTTTTATTTAAATTTATTTGCATTACGTAACTCTTGGAAATAAGTTGAATATCTGTATGATGTCATTGTCCTTTATTATGGCCCTATAATGTAGAAAATATAGCTTAAAATTGTTTTACGATTATCAAAGAAACGATATAAAATTACTAGAACACACAGTTATCTTCCAGTTTCTATAAGAGAGAGAGAGAATCACTTGCACTTGAAAGGAATGATTTGCAAATTATAACGCAGCAGTGGCGTGTTCCACTAGATGAAACCGTGTCCACAATAGCAAAATAATATTTAGTAAATGTATAATAGTTTCATGACTAACTCCTGACCATTCAACAGTGCAGTGCTACAATAATTTATTAAAGTGCTTTTCGAGGAAGAATATTTATGTAGTGAGATTGTTAAACGACTCAGAAACAAAGAACTCGTTTTGAAAAAGATATATTTAATGCACTCCAGTGTAATGAGACAAGATCCTTCATTCAATGTATCTCGTTGGTACTCCTTTCACTGTCAAGAACCTCACAGTTTCATCACAGGCTAGGGTCAACAGCGGATTCGTAAAGCTTTACGATTAACAAGTTTTTTGTTTTATAGATGTTGTAAGATTGAATCACATCAGGTGCTACCAATCAAGGCTGGGATGAGGTTTCTACCGGACTACGGAGATATACAGGTGTTCTGTAACTCGGTATGCTTATCGTGACTGTTACACACACAATTATGAATCTTTAATCTTTGAATAACATGGTAAGAATAAAAACAAAGGTAATGGTTTAAGATTTCGAATGCTATTAGTAAGAGTACGATAGTATTAATTTAGTGTTTCTGAAGAAAGTTGTAAGTATCAAATGATGAAGATCTGAGAGTTTAAATGATGTTAATAAGACGGCATTAAGTGCAGAGTTTCTAAAAAAAGTCATGAGTATTTGTAGATAAAAGACCTTTAATGAAACCATAAACGATCAATGGAACAAAAACTGCAATTAATAAAACCTTTAGAACAGCTCTGAAACTTTGTAAGTATAGAGAAGATTATAGTCGTGAAAGAAAAGTGTGCGACCAAACATGTCAGTACCAACGAACAATAACAAGATAATAGAAAAAAACTCCAACTTTCTAAAAGCTCATAAGACAAAGATATACATGCTTCCAGCCCTATATCCAAATTAACGGCTATTTTACAATAATAACAATGACAACAAAAGAATACGAATAACAACAATCCCATTCAACTATACATATACCGTGAAGCCCCGATTCAGCCCCATTGGACAAAATTTTATCCATTCGAGTTACTTAATCATGATTTTGGAAGCAGACTTGGATAGGTTCCGAAGAAGTATGACTTAAGATTACCTTTTCTTTCTTCAATGGAAATTATGGTATCTGGCAAAAAAAGTGTAATCGTACCTATCATACTGAGCATACTGACAGTAATAGAAATATTGTTAAGATAGAACATGGCCTTGAAGATTGTTTGCATAAAATGCTATTAATCTCTAATCTAATAATATAGACTTTTTTGTAGGTTACTAAGGGACGCTGTTTTTGCTACTTGTGATTCCTTTACTGTACATAGTTTTAGAAATTTCTGCAGTTTAACGATGCGTAAAACGTAAGTTGCTTAACGGCACAAACCTATATCAAGTTAGCATTATTGGATTTTTAGATAACAATTTTGCTAGTGCTGTTTCTTAAACCAACATTTCTGTCCACAGTGTTGAAATACATGATGCTTTTAGTTGCATGGCCAAGTGTGTTATGCCGTTTGACTGGTAATCCAAAGGTGACGGGTTCGAATCCCGGTTGCACCAAACATGGTCGCCCTTTCAGCCGTGGGAGCGTTATAATGTTATGGTCAATTTCACTATTTGTTGGTGAAAGAGTAGTCCAAGAGTTGGCGGTGGGTGGTGATGACTAGCTGCCTTCCTTCTAGTCTTACACTGCTAAATTAGGGACGACTAGCACAGATAGCCCTCGAGTATCTTTGTGCGAGATTAAAAAAAATTAACTGTTTTGTATAAATAAATTTTAATTTACAGCGAATTTCATTTCAGATCGATTATATTTTCGATTTGGGACCATCAAAAATAATATATTTTGTGACAAATATGCAGTCATTATAAAAGATGTTTTGTATATTGTGAATAATGAGAACCTACACCTACGATGCTCAAAGTTTACAGTTCCTACAATGTTGATTTTCGTAAGTACAATGTAGTGCAGAAAACTTGAAAACATTTTCATTACATCTGTGTAGCGCGATACATTGTTAATTTTTTTTTTAAATAAATTAATTCCAGCAACTGTTTTGAAACACCAACTACTTCAACAAAACTAATAACAAATTAATTTATAGTTGCTGTCCGAAAGCTATCTTTATTGGCATCTTTTATAAATACGTGCTTTAGGTGCAAAACTCAAAACTATTCCATTTCTTAGAATCTTTGGTACAAAAAGCTGCAAAGATGGAACCATATAAAACTACATTGTTTAATGCCAAATAGATCTTCTCACCATAAAATAATATAAAGCTAAGCTTGTAGGAAACATTATATTAACCAACAGTAATGAAAAATAACTGTAATGTGAGTATACACGCACAGCTCACAATGTGTTGCGTCTAGACAATTCAGTATGTGACTTTACTGTAGATATGGTTACTTTCAAGGCTTTCATTATTTATGGAGTTTGCAAATATTAAAGCAAGAA
Source organism: Carcinoscorpius rotundicauda (assembly GCA_011833715.1). NCBI lineage: Eukaryota > Metazoa > Arthropoda > Merostomata > Xiphosura > Limulidae > Carcinoscorpius > Carcinoscorpius rotundicauda. Next base: position 27,850,317 of record CM022396.1, read on the forward strand.
ATAGCCCATTTCACTGCAAAACCAAATGTATGCAATCCACGCTGTGTAACCTAAATGTATTTATTTGTTAACGTGATAGAAAGCCCTGTACCCTGCTTGTATTTTATCCCAAAAGCCCTCTGTCTCTTCCTCACATCACGATATGTGGTGTATCCACCAACTGACTCGATTAAAGAAACGTGTATTCTAAAACAAGAAGCTAGCTGAAAATATACACTATTTTAAAATTATCCACTGTCTAACACAACTTTTGGTTGACGAAAAACATAGTTCCAGCGTTTGTTCAATGTAGGTTCGCATTTTGAAAGTGATGAGGAGAAGGGAAGAACGAAGAACATAATGGCTAGAACCAAAACATCCAGGAACAATTAACAATGGAAGATTATATGCGTGAAGAAAAGAAAAAAAAAAAAGAGTCGTATAAGGAGCTGATTTGATTGGCCTAAAATCCTGCTTTGCAACGCGTAACTCTTTTTTGCAGATAATTTTCAATTATTCACAACCTTTTGATACAAATAATTGTGCTTAACTTGGAGTTTTGGTATCAATAAACCAAATATCAGAATATCGATTTATAAGACGTGCAGGGTTTTACTGTTAAGATATGATTTATGCAGAAAAACAAACGTGTTGAATTTCTAAACGATATATTGATATTTCAGAATAGTTGAACAACAACACAAAAACTTCAAAAGCTTTACGAACTATAAAATAAATAAAGTTGTTACTGCTTGCTGTCACTTCTCTAACCACAGAAATTATTAAGTGGTGGCCATTATTTGATTGGTCAGTTGAACAATTGATCTCCTTAGTTGTCAAAAAACAAATATGTCTATGTTAGAGTTGGCTAAACTAGATATCACTTAAGATTAGTCTTAGAATAGAACATACTTTTAGGTAATGTAATCTAATCTTCTAAACAAGATTTCATCAATCTTAAAATCGCTTGATTGGTCAGTATTAATATGTAATGTTTCCAGTCATGATTATTCTCTAATTGAAAGTTGATGTTTCTATAAAAATAATACCGAGAGCTAAAAAGTAAAACATAGACTAATTTACAGTCTGAAAGTACTATTTATCTTATAAATCTGAAATTAAATTATGTAAAATTAATCTTGAAAAGCTGAATTTCAAACCAAACAAAATTTTGATACAGATCTTAAATTTAGGCTAAGTGTGGGTATTTTGCTTTTAAAGCCAAAGGATGTTTGTAATATGTTTCTCAAATTCTTCAATGAATTTGCTGTTGTTTTGAATTAAGCACAAGGATACACAATGGGGTAGACGCGCTCTACTCACCAGAGGTATCGAAACCCGATTACTAGTATTATAAAACTGCAGACACATCGCTGTGCCACTGGAGGTTTCAAAGAATTGTCTTACAGTTTTACGAAGAGTTATTACCGTTAAGTATGCTAAAGAAAAGGTTGTAACCAATAAAAGAATTCAACACTATATACAATACTAATAATTATAAGTTAGGCTTATACTTTAAACGTGTCGCTAAAAAATTGCACAGGTATCGGTATTATAGCAATCATTAATAAAACAACTATAAAACTAACTATTTTTATGGTGTTTCCTTGTTACTTCACTGCCTTTTGTTATAAGGTTGTTCCATTAGTCATAATTGTCTTCTTTTTATTTCAGTGGAGTCATTCGTAATCTAAATTGAAGTTATAACAAACCGGATGGTGAAAATACTAATACAACTAATTATCACTGGTAGGAACTCTATAATAGCTGTCAATAATCATAAGCTATTGAACCTCTCTGAGTAATTCACTTACTTTAATTTACAACTGTAACGACTGTAATATCCGTTTAAACAAGTACATGGGACACCAGCAGTTGGTCACGTGATATTTTATGTGAATATTTCCTGATTGTATCTAGAATTGAAGTAGCGATTCTGTTTCAAGAAAATGTTTTTCAGAATGAAGTAATTATCGTCACAATCGGATTAAAACCGCTTGTAGTTATTTATAAATAAATAAAAGTATTGTAATTATAATCGGTGGATCAATTTATCTTCCTATCTGGTCAGAATATTTTGATAATATTCTCAATACCGTTATCGTTAAATAAAGAAATGTGTACAATCCCTGTTGTTACTGTTCTAGTTTTCCTTTCACTTGAAATTAGCGTTTTTTGTTAGTTTTTTCTGCTTCCTCGTGCACCCCTTCCCTCACGGTTTCGTCCCAAGCTGGGACAGCGTTAAGTCTATGGACTTACAACGCTAAAATCTAGTGTTCTGTTCTCCTCGAACTTACTTGGAGTTTGTTTTTTTTCTTGGTAAAAATCATGTTTTTCACACAACAGATAGCCCGATGTGGCTTTGCTATAGGAAAAATACACAAACACTCCTTCACAGTTTACGTTGCACTATGCACCTAAACTAATCGAATAACCAACACGTTGAACCACAACATATCATGGAATTTAAACAAAAGATGTAATTTATATACTTATTTCAACACGATGTATATTTTTCAAAATTACGTAATTTTTTACATCATATTTCGACACACTGCTACATTCTCTATGTGAAATTTGATGAAGAAAGTCGTTTCTTCCCGTCATCATTTGTTCCCGACACCATGATGGTCCCTTGACGATTAAGAGATATTTTTAAAACTATATATACATATATCAGTGAGAGAAAGCATGTGTTTCAATATTACATGCCACAAGTTTGTGTTGTAGAAGATAGATCAGTTTTTATCATGTTATGCCCATAACAAAAATATATGATGTACATTTAAAACAAAAAAGGCCTGGCATGGCCGAGCGCGTTAAGGCGTACGCTCGTAATATGAGGGTCGTGGGTTCGCGCCCGCGTCGCGCTAAACATGCTCGCCCTCCCAGCCGTGGTGTGTATAATGTGACGGTCAATCCCACTATTCGTTGGTAAAAGAGTAGCCCAAGAGTTGGCGGTGGGTGGTGATGACTAGCTGCCTTCCCTCTAGTCTTACACTGCTAAATTAGGGACAGCTAGCACAGATAGCCCTCGAGTAGCTTTGTGCAAAATTCCAAAACAAACTAAAACAAAAAAGTAAAAAAAAAACTATTGTTATATTTTGTAAAAATTTAAATAAGGCATAATAAAAATTTAAGACAGCACTTGGCCATACTGGTTCCATGTTGGATAAATCCTCAATAATCCTATTGAAATAGCACGTGGATCTCAGAAGCCAAGTATATAATGTAAGATTTAAAATAATTTTATAATTATTTTCGGCACATTGACATTTATATATCACTTGACAAAACCTCAAACTCAGTAAAACAAATAGCCAAGAAAAAGAAAGGATATCTTAACTAGCAAAATGGTGTGTTTCGCTTCCAAAATAGAACAATTTAAAAAATCGTAATTATTTTACCAATATATTTCTCTTTTCTTATAACAGGGGTATAAATCAAATTCATTTGTAAAATAAGTAAATGCTGAAAGTCTTTGGTTTTCGGTTTTTCGTTTTGTGTTTTTTTCTATTTTTTTATTTTGTCTGTTCGCTTGGTATATCATAACCAATAATCTTAAAATCAAACAAGCACGGGTGTTATGCCTGGTATGTCTTCAACAGAATTAGCAACGAGAAAATGTTCAGGGAGCGGTTTTTTTGGCATAAAGTATGTTTTATTTTACATGTATATTCAACAAGTTTGCTTTCAACAGTCTAAACTTTTAAATGATGTAAAGTGATAATGTAGAGGGATAGAAATACCACTCTGTCTACAATGTAATGAAGCGAAATTGAATATAACCATGCTGGAAACCACGTGACTATAGTCGTGCCATATGCTGAGCACCATATCAAAACTTATCATATTACCCCGCTTGAGAAAGCTAAGGTCCATTGGCCACACTTGCTCATGTTAGAACGTAAATACGGTATTTAATTGCTTATGAATATGAGCTCTATAAAGATGACATTGAACAGACAGTAGGAACACTGAATGTAAATAGTGAAAGAAGAGGAGAGTTTGTTCAAGCTTGTGATAAAAAGGAAGGAAGCCAAGTATATAACAATGAAGTATGTATATATATATGCTGGGAAAAAGCTAATTCTGTGCGTCTCTAAATACAGGAATTTCTAGACTTTGTTCAGTATTTTACTGTCTGACCTAAACTACCAAGGTACTTTACGCCTTACAGGTGTGAAACATAAACGATAATTATAATATACCTTCAGGAGAAATATGAAAACTGGACCAAGAGATGTTTGTCATTGAAAATATTAAATTTTTCTTTCCTTGCTGTTTCTAATTTTAGAGAATACCGCTAACAAATGGACTATATAACTGTGTAATGTAGATTATCTCATGCTATAATCAAAACATCTTGTCATCTGAGTTTTGTTCTAATGATAACAAGAGACCTGAAAAAATCATTTATACAAAATGTCGGGTGACTGAGCAAAATTAAGGCTTATGAGACTAAAATTTGTGGTTGTATCCCTGCGAAACTTTAAACTTAACACCAGTTATCAGCAATAATGCCTGCATATGGAAGTTACCTGAAAATAATAAACCAGAGCATGTATACGATAAATTTATTTTTGATGGTAATATACATTGGTAATATAGTAAGCGTATGAAAATAAAATAGATCAGTTCAACGAGAAAATATATTTATTCCATCGCACCACATTGTTTCATGTTATTCCTAGAACTATTTGCCAAATATTAACTGAAACGTTCCAATACTACCCGTCTGTCAATTATGCATTATGTGCAAGTTTAGGCATGGCGTGGAACACCTCAGTCACCGGTAACACAAATAAAAAAATACATTTATGATGCATCAGAATTTTACTAGTTTTGAATCACTTTGTACATAAAGAGGGTCTTATGGCCATGTATTAAGGAGACGTTAGAGAAAATATTTAGTATATCTATTATCTTTCTTTTAGTATATGTAGATGTACATACACATAAAGTACCTATTGAATCACATAACGTTTTGATTACAAGAGAGAAACAGAAAATAGATAACAACCTGTCTTTTCCATAACACAAATGTTATATAAATAATATCTAATTTAGAGCAAGTTAGACAGCCCAAAAATTTTAAAATTATTAAATCACTTATGCTAATGCCCCCCAGTAGCTCAGTGATATGTCTGCGTGATGGACAGAGCACAGAGAGCCCATTGTGTAGCTTTGTGCTTAATTCAAAACAAACTTATGCTAATAAAATAGACGAGCAGATCTCTGTTGGAAGAGCGAGAATGGTAGTTATAGGTTTTGAATATTCACAACATATTGAACATTCATATCTGTTTCTAATAATTAAGGGTGAAGACGAATTTACATTATACCATTCTTTACTTTTCCCTATACTTATTTCTCTCTTTCTTTGTCATGTGTGCCACGTGTGAAGGCCAGTATTACATTATACCTCTTTCTCCAGATTTATTTGTCTCTCCTTTAATAATGTGTGAAGACCAATATTACATTATACCTCTTTCTCCAGATTTATTTGTCTCTCCTTTAATAATGTGTGAAGACCAATATTACATTATACTTCCAGAATTTTGTATTTTATCCAACATTTAAATGTCCCTCTTTGTTTCATGTGTGCCATGTGTGAAGACCGATATTAAAATATACCACTACCATTCTGTACTTTCTCTCTATTTACTTGTCTTTCTCTCTGTTGTGTTTGAAACCCAGTATTACTTATTTCACTACCATTTCGTACTTTCCCTATATTTATTTCTCTCTTTCTTTTTCATGTGTACCACATGTAAAGAACAATATTATATTATACCACTATCATTCTTTTCTTTTTTCATAAATTCATTTGTCTCTTTCTCCCTGGCATGTGTGTTGTATAGGAATACCAAATTACTGTATACCACTACCATTATGTATTTTCTTCAGATTTATTTCTTTATCTCTCTCTTATGTGTGTCATGTAAGAAGACCAATATTACATAATACCACCACCATTTTCTACTTTCCCTACATTTATTTGTCTTGCTTTCTGTCATGTGTGCCATGTGGGACGACCAATATTACATTAAACCACTACAATTCTGTACTTTCTCTAGATTTATTTGTCTTTCTTTGTCATTTGTGAAGACTAATATTACATTATGTCACTACCATTCTGTACCCTTCCCTATATTTATTTCTCTCTCTGTATCGTGTTTCTAAATCAATATTATTTATACCACTACTATTTTGTAGTTTTCTTTAGATTTATTTTTCACTTTCTTTGTTACGTGCTCCATGATTTAAGACCACTATTACATTTACAACCGCTATTTTTTTATTTTTTCTTAATTTGATAGCCCATTGTGCAGCTTTGTGCTTAATTCTAAACAACCAAACTCTCTTTGTCATGTGGAAACACCCGTATTACGTTATACATCTACCATTCTGTACTTTTCACCATATTTCTTTGTCTCTCTCTATCATGTGTGAAGACCAATATTACATTATACAACTATTATTCTCTAAGTTTTCCTAGATTTATTCGTCTGTCTGTCATGTGTAAACTAATATTACATTATACCACTACCAGTCTGTAATTTGTACGCTAGTTCTCGTCTTTGCTGTGTCATTCGTGGTTGATGTAACTGAGATATATCTATTTTACTAATATATTTCTTTACTTTGTACTCAATGTTACTTGCGTCTCCTGCGTGTAGCAAATTATTTGTTCTTTCATTGAAATTTTTAACATCGTTTTTGATAAATATGATAATACATGTTTCTTTAGATTTTAAGCATATTTATATGTATGCAAAATAAATAGGGTTCAGAAATACCCGAAAACATGTATATTTGTTTCTATTACAGCTGTGAACTCTAATCAAGTAAAGTGAACACTTAAAGCAATATTTTTCTTTAAACAGTTTACTGGTATTAAACAAGTTAGATTACAATCATAACATTTGATCATTTGTCGTACTAGAAGTTTTGATATACAATAAAATATCTAAACCAAATAATCTTTTAGCATATTCTTAAACCTCTTGAATTATTTAACACATATTTCTGTTATACAAAACTATACCAAAGATGTATGAAGACAGCATTTCTGTTATGAAAGATTGCACGTTGTCACGCAGTCAAAACGGAAACCTAAAATAGAACGAGTTACTCAACCAAGTGCAACAACAATAGATAAGGTATTATATTTCTCACTCGCAAAACAACAAGAGCTTGGCACGTTTGAAATAAACATTCCTTACCAAGTAACCTGAAGCATTTACATATCAGGTAAGTTATTTTATGTGAATAAATAAAGCAGGAAGTTCTCTGGTTTAAACACAATTTATTTTGTAATACAAACCACCAAAACACGACTAGATTCTAATTGCGAAAAGTTACTACTAGAGGGTGCTGCGCTTAAAAGTGTAGTTATTTGCTTTACAATAAGCTATTATCGTTTTGTTCAATAAAATAAATCAATCCCCGAAATTTAGCGTTGTAAGCCAGTTGATCCCCAGAGAAATGAACTTAAACTGATAGTTTTTGCTTAAATAATGTGATAGGAATATTATAATATAATATGTAGTAAAAATAAAAGTTTACAATTAATTAATTCTTGTTTTCATACTCAGTAGAATAAATGACAAAATTTTCTACTAAACTCTGGCGTGAATTTTTATCGTGAATAAATTATTAATTTAATACATCTTCATTTAAAAACTTGACGATAATTACAGGTGGCATTAATTTATAGACCTGGAGTCACTAGACTAAAGCGTAAATTTCTGTAATTGGTGTTTAACGAACATTTTTTTTCGTTTCTTACTGAAAACGAAATAATTTTGAATTTGAAGACAAATGCGTTTTTTATAGTTTGTGGAAAAATATCCTAAAGTTTAAAAATCCTTGATTCAATACTGAGTGAATACATATCATAGTTTGACTTACAAGTTGACCTTGGCTGTTTACTGCCGAAGGAAGAGGAAGAATCTAATGTTTTCTTTCATTTGTCTTTGTACTCCTTCTGTTTTCTGTCTGAAAAAATATTATTCCGTTTAGTTAAAGGCCCGGTACGGCCAAGCATGTTAAGGCGTGCGACTCGTAATCTGAGGGTCGCGGGTTCACATCCCCGTCGCGCCAAACATGCTCGTCCTTTCAGCCGTGGGAACGTTATAATGTGACATTTAATCCCACTATTCGTTGGTAAAAGAGTAGCCCAAGAGGTGGCGGTAGGTGGTGATGACTAGCTGCCTTCCCTCTAGTCTTACACTACTAAATTCAGGACGGCTAGCACAGATAGCCCACGAGTCGCTTTGTGCGAAATTCAAACAAACAAACAAAATACTGTTTAGTTAAATTTTCAGTCATCCAATTTTGACAAATTATTCATAAGGCTGTAATTAAATCATGCGTAAATTAAGATATTCAAAAATATATTCAAAGATAAAATCTTAATTAACACTTTGTAAGTAGCCAAGTGACATATGCCCGGTATAACCAGGTGGTTAAGGCACTCAACTCGTTATTCGACGGTCGCGGGTTCAAATCACCGTCACAACAAGCATGTTCGCCCTTTAAGCCGTGGGGGTGTTATAATGTTACGGTCAATCCCATTACTCATTGGTAAAAGAGTAGCTCAAGAGTTGGCAGTGGATGGTGATGACCATCTGCTTTCCCTCTAGTCTTACACTGCTAAATTAGGTAAGGCTAGTGCAGATAGCCCTCTTATAGTCTTGCGCGAAATTAAAAACAAACCAAAACCTAAGCTCATAACAAAAGCCATATAATCTTTATCGACTCAAAATATCCCGCCATGTGCTTTGTTTATTGCCTTTCTCTATGACACCGTCTTTTCCTCACTTTCCACTTCCTTTTTGTTTCTACACAGAAAAATGGTTTTCTTTATTTCAGTTTTTTGCCGTTTTTTTCACTATGCTAGTGTCTTTCATGCAACATATGTTCAAGTATCTTAATATAGTTCCATGGTTTTTGCACTGTCTACATAATCGCCCTTTTCCGAAACGTACGGACACTTCTCTTTCGTTTAATTTCCTCACCGCCCTTTCAACGCCTCTATACATTTTCTATTTGTTGATCTGTGATACTGCTATTGTGTTACCCAGAAGTTAAAGCTATTCTTATTCCCATGTTCATTGTTTGAGGTTTAAAAGGTATAACAGATATGTAGGGTAAGTAAAATATTTTGTACAGCAAAATATATAACACATGGATTGTTTTTTCCAACAAACACAACAAGTACCTCACCTAATTAGTCAATGAATACGTGGGTTTCTCTTTTGTCGAAACTAGTTCTTGCTCGTGTTGCTAAACTTTACAAACATTTCATAAGGTTTATTTTTCTTTAAATCTTGCTACTTCTCGTTTTTTTTTAAATTCCTTCTAAGAATATACTTGTATGGTTGAGAAGGGTTCGTGCAAGCTCTGGTAACAATTAGTTTTATCAAAGGTTTGATAAAGATTACTTCGTCAGAAAAAATGTCTAGAAAGAATTAATTTTCGTTCAAGGTTCTCTGATAATAACTTGTTTTGTCAGTGATTCCTTATCAGAGCTTCCTGATAAGAATTGTTTTTTTGTTAAAGATTATTTACATAGAACAATTTCTTTGCACAGTATTTTTTTAAATACTTTAGTTTTTGGCAAATTTCTTGTCGTAGACTAATTTTTGTGAAAGGAGTTTTAGTTTCCATAAATGTATTTTGCTTTAGGTGCTTGTTGAAGCCAATTCTTATTTGAAGTTCCTGAATGGTTGTTTTAATAAAATTTTCTTCTAAAAATGATTTTTGCTTTAAAATTTTAATGAAATACCTTTTTACCCAAGTTTTCTGATGAAAAACGGTCTTTACCGAGAGTTTCTGATGAAAGATAGTCTAAGGCTAAAATGTTTAATGAAATATGTTTATAATCAATTATCTTGATAAAATATGGCCTTTACTTAACATTTCTAATTAAAAGTGGTTTTTACCTAAAGTTTCTGATGAATCATGGTATTTACCTAAACCTTTTATTGGAAGGTGGTTTTGGACAGGAGTTTTGGTCAAACTTAATCCAAAGTTCCTGATAAAAGATTTCCTCAGAATTTCCAATTAAAACAAAATATTGGATAGCTTCATTACTAATAGAACTATTACTCTCCACAAAAGGTTCACGCATAACAGTCTGAACTAACGCGTGAACAACAACAACAACAAAAAAAGCCTTCGGAAGTTGTTGAACAGTTGACTATTAAACATTTGTAGATATATTTATCAAACAAGTACATAGATTTGCTACAAGATATTCTCGCTCTCTTAGTTGTACGACTGGATTTTAATACAAATCGGGTTAGATTACTTCCTGGTCACCAGCTGGTAAACTTTTTTGTTGTTTTGAATTAAGCACAAAGCTACACAATGGGCTATCTGTGCTCTGCCCACCACGGGTATCGAAACTCGGATTTTAGCGTGTAGGTCCGCAGACATACTGCTGAGCCACTGGGGGGCAGCTGGTAAACGTTTGTGATAAAAAATATTAAAAACGGAAATATTACGTAAAATATTGAGCTTTTCCAACCCCTTCTACACGGGTGAAACAAGTTGGGTTTCATAGAGCACAAGTTCCTAAATGTTTTAGCATAAACCCACTATCTCAAAGTATTCTGAATCTTAACTAAAGCCCCAAACCCAGTGAATTTATAAATATGGATTACCTTAATAGTATTATATATATGCTGTGACCCCTCTTTTCTGAGACCTTATGTACTTAATACACACTTTAGAGACCATAAAGTATTTTAAAATACTCCAGAGAAATACCCTCTACATAACGTAAGCGTTTCTGGTGAATATCAATCCTGAAAAAACACTTTATGCTAAACTAACTGGTCTGTCTGAATTATTTTGGCTTAATGCCAAAAAAAAAAAATCTTACAGAACAGGCATATGAATGGTGTCCTTTGTAAGTGTGTATATAATTGTGTGCACAGAAAAAACAAACAATTTTAGAATGAAATAAAAGTTGGTATAATCTGATTTTATGAATGTATTCATTTTTGTATTTATAAGTAGTCTGTCATATTCAAGAGAACCAGTTTCAAGACATAATTCGTTATTCATGAGTTTCAGAAAACAACAACTTGTAGCATTATGTTCATATCTAGTATTCTGTATTAATGTATACAAAATGCTACAGTATATGTGTATCTAATATTTTGTATTGATGTATACAGAATTCTACAGTACGTGTATAACTAGTATTCTGTGTTGATGCTATTACACTCACTGATATGAAGTGGGATTTTATACTGTTATATTTGGTATATTACATTTCATACAATAACACTGGGTCTTTATTATTTGTATTCTTGACTTTTTTAAATAAGATTGATCTTCGTTTTGAGGTAAGTATTCGAATTTAAAACGCTAAGATGAAGTGTCCGATTCTCCTAGGTGGACGCAGCAGATAGCCTGATGAGACTTCTATGAGAAAAAGGCCTGGCATGGCCAAGCGCGTAAGGCGTGCGATTCGTAATCCGAGGGTCGCGGGTTCGCGCCCACGTCGTGCTAAACATGCTCGCCCTCTCAGCCGTGGGGGCGTATAATTTGACGGTCAATCCCACTATTCGTTGGTAAAAGAGTAGCCCAAAAGTTGGCTTACACTGCTAAATTAGGGACGGCTAGCACAGATAGCCCTCGAGTAGCTTTGTGCGAAATTCCAAAACAAACAAACAATCTATGAGAAAAACACACACATATTACAATATTAAAAGTACGAAATACTTACAAAATCAAATTAATATTTATCTCTTCACGTTCCGAAACAATTTACGTTTAGTGACAAATACATTTAATAAGCATGATTGTAATATTAAATAGTTGAACAATGTTGTTGATAACAGTTTTGACAAAATCGCACGACTTGCTATAACTGGTTTATCAGGCTGAGCGGAACGTACTTCGGTGAAGAAAGAAGATTTGGAGAATGTGTCGAAAGAAATACATAAATTTAGAATCTGTCAAACCTTATACTAGATTATTGTTCTGATTACAAAAGGGCGGAAGTACGAGATTACACCAGTTGCCAATTTTGTTCAAACTGGTTGATTCGTTCTCGGTTTGGTGCGTTTAGCAATGGAATCCAAAGATTCGCTTCCATAGTAACTGATCACATAAAAACACAATACATTTTTTGTTAATTTTTATACTTTAGTGGAAAAAAGTAAAAGAGAAAAGATTATCAGCAGGAAATGAAATCGTTTTTCCTGTTAGCTGTTCCACTCAACACATCATGAAACATCGCCATTTTCTGTGTATAACACTTAGTAAATTAAATTCAAAGAAAATATGCGTTAGTAAAGACAGTCCAATACCAAGAGCCACCAAGTTTGATATATTTAAGTCATGTAGCTATTGAATAAAGTATCGCTCACTAAATGGATTATGACAACAAAAGGACTTACAGTTTAAACTAGTTAACCTGCTGTTAACTCACAGTGGTTCCAAATGCATTGATTCATCAGTTAAATACACTTAAATGTAACAGGATTTTGGCCATGATTCTAAGATTATTGGCTAAATTAATATATACTATGATACAAACGTAAAGTAATCAAAGTTAATACGGCCCGGCATGGCCAGGTGGTCAGGGCGTTTGGCTCGTAATCTGAGAATCACGAGTTCAAATCCCAGTCACACCAAACATGCAGCTCGCCCTTTCAGACGTGGAGGTTTTATAATGTGACGGTCAATCCCACTTTTCGTTGGTAAAAGAGTTGGCGGTGGATGGTGATGACTAGCTGCCTTTTCTCTAGTTTCTCATTGCTAAATTAGGGAAGGCTAGCGCAGATAGCTTTACGCGAAATTCAAAAACAAACAAATAATTAAAGTTAATACATATATTACCGACATAGAACAACTGGAAAACTAAGGTACCAACAAAATATAACCGAGATTAGGCTGGCCAAATGATTAGTATACACACTGTGTCTCCAATGGCTCATGGTTTGAGACCCACTGTCGTAAAAGAAAAGAAAGAAATTGCGTTCTGCTCTCTGGGGTCTTTAGTGCATAGTAAAGTAACTGTTAACTCTCATTATTAAATTGCACTAATCCAATGGATTAACAGTGTACAGTGGGTGCTGTTGGCAAGCTACATTCATTGTGTCAGATTTCTAAACAGAGATTTGTTGGACCTGAGACAATCAGATACATCTTCAACCTCTTCATTGGTTTTATGCCTCTATCAGTTTTTGTTATCAGTTCAAAATTAGGAACGGTTAGCACAAATGACCCTTTTTGATGCAGACTAGTTGCGCCCCTATTGTTAGCGTGATTGAATTTGGAGAAAACTTCATGTATACCGTCTTGTTACCACACAAAAAAAACATACACAAAAACAATTCACGTCAGAGACGTGGCTGTGTTATAAGCATAACGATCAGATCACATTATATTGTATAATAAGAGCAGAAAAAGAATTGGCGATAAGAGGCATTGACTATCTACGTTCTCTCGTTCTCTCTAATCTTTCACTTCAAAATTAGGGATAGCTAATGCAGATAGCCCTCATATAGCTTTTCGTGATGTACAACAACAAAAGACTAGAGAAAATAACGTGTTAACATATACTGAGATACCAACACAGAATTCTCAAAGCTGTGATGTACAGAAAGACATACCCACAATAATGAAAGCTCCTATATTCTAAAATACTAAAACAAAATAACCGTTCTATGAGACTTTGCAATCATAGACTTATTCAAGATGCTGAAATATATTTACATGTCCACATCCAACAATATACTACGGAGGTTAATATTTCAAGCAAGACACAAAAGTTATCATGTTGGACAAGATTTCATAATTAGAGACTACTGTTGGTCAATACGTCTTAAATAGAGACTACTTTTGGACAGTTAAACTAATGTAGGACAATGCCTCATAAATAGAGGTTACTGTTGGACAAAACCTCATAAAATGGAGACTAATGTTGGACAATACGTCTTAAATACAGACTACTATTGAACAAGACTTCGTAAATAGACTACTGTTGGACAAGACCTCGTAAATAGAGACTACTACTGGATAAGACCTAAGAAAGCTTACCTTCCAAACAGTTTTCTGCCAGCGGACAGTTATTCTCCGAAAGTGGTCATCTTGCTCTTTAAAAACTTATTAAATAAAAAAATAATTCATCCAGTCGTTAGACGGTTTCTGTAGAATGTCATGTAGTTCTATACTACGCACATTCATTACTGTAAAAGTGCTAAGTAAGATATCAGTATTTCTATGAGATAAAGATTATAGATTATTCTATTGGAAATCTCAAACTACTAATTACAAGCAAATAAATCAGAGAAACAATCAAGTTGTTTAAAACATTTATTCCCTATGTAGCATTTTTGGAAAAAGTAGAACACAAAAAATCTTTGAGAAAATTAAACTGTTTTAAGCTTATTTTTCAAAGAGACACTTCTTAAAAACGTGCTGCCTACTAAGAAATGAAAGGACAACATGTTTTAGTTTTATCATGTTCTCTTTATTCAAACTGTTGTTGTTTTCAACGTAAAGATACACAATTTACGCTCTGTCCGCAGCGGGAAATCAAACCCTGGTTTTTAGCCTATAAATCTGTAAAATTGCCACTGAACCATCGTTTATACTTATCCAGAAAATACATAAATACAAACAATTTATTTGTAAGCTTATATTAGTAAATGTTGTTTCTGTAGAAAATATATTGATCGAGAAAAACATACAACCAGTTTCTTTTCTGTTGTGGTTGGTATACCTAAAACCAACAGTTTAGAAAAATACATATAACCAGGCACTAAACCATGGTATTTACTGCTGAGATGTCAGTATTTCAATAATTTATAAAAATCAAAGGCACGTACACCACCGAGAAAAACAACAGAGAAACCTAACGTTCAGTGACCACTGATTATTATTGTTAAGATTATGGTAACAATGTTCGGAAACTCATTGCCATTCAAACCTAAAAGCTATTGTGTGATGTAACGAATCTAGCTAGCTGATCCTGAGAGACCCAGTTACATTGACAACCTAATGCTCAGTGAAAGGAAGAAATCCCTTTATGCTAAGAACAGTAAAAATTTGTTGTTTCTTTACTAAAACCAGTTTGTCTGTTTTGGAAAATTAATTTCCTGATAATAGACCTTATGGTTGGTTTAGTCTTGAGAAGAAAGATATTCAAGCTAAAGCAGAGAAGGTCTTGATGACAAGCAAATCACCATAAGAGTAAGAAACTGAGAAAAACATTTATTCTTACCTACGAAAGACCGACTTACGTATACCACAACTACATGGCGCCCCCAAACCTCAGAAATCTGATTGTCTACAAAGAACTATAATGTCGACCTACGAATCATTTAACAGCAGCCTCGGTAAATACATAGCGTGGCCATTTTCTAAATAAGTAACGTCAACCAGCTCCTTTTTCAAAGGTTTCTTTAACTTGAAATATATTTTTAATCAACTAAATCATAAAGCCTTAACGGCCAATTTTGATGTAATCTTCCTCTTCACAGAAGTCCCAACAACTAAAGCCCACAAAATAGCTTTAGAACTTTATATTCAAGGCCCCAACCTATTGATACACACCTACAGCAACCAATTAGCAATCCTTATAGAATTCACGACAACCAAAAACTAACTTTATGTTCAACAACCAAAACTACCTACAAATAAATGGCCTAAGTATGGTGAATACCGTGTCATCAGTTCTAGCCAACATTTTTAAGACACAGATTGAATTACAAATCATCAATTCAGCCTTACTTCCACCACTAAACTGGTACAGATATGTTGGTGATACTATTGCTGGATTCACATCTACAGAACACACACCTAATTTTTTCAATCATGTTAACTCGATACATCCCAACATTAAGTTCACCTGTGAACAGGAATTAATTAACCTAATAGCATTTCTTAACCTCAAAACCACAAGAACTGATACACAATTCAAAATAAAAATCCACAGATAAATCACCCACACTGGATTATACATTCCCTTGGACTCAGCACATGAAACAAAACAAAAACTCAACATATTAAGAAGCAAAATAAACACAGCCACAAAACTATGTTCACCAGATAAAATTAATAATGAAATCAACAAAATAAAACAACATTTCATAAACATCAATAAATTTCCTCAAAAACCGTGGAAAAATTATACACACACATGTAGATCAACAACAAACAAATAATAACAAATTAAAAGATACAACAAACTACAAAACCTTATACTGCTGCATACCATATGTTTACGATATCAAAAAAATAACCAACATTGGAAAAAAACTTATAACAAAACACAACATTCCAGTAAATATCACATTTATTCAAAGAACCAGATACAAAACTAAAGTCCATACTATGTAAAAACTACACTGACAAACACAACACCAACATAATTCATAAAATACAATGTGATAACTGCCACGAGATCTGTATTAGAGAAACAAGCAGAAAAATGAAAATTTGATTCAAAAAACACAAATAAACACCACACGTTTTTGAACACTGCAAATCAAATAAACACAACATTACCAGATATTAAGTGGGGAAACAAACATAAACAAACGCAAAATCAAAGAAGCTCTACTTATACAGCAACTAAAACCACAATTAAACCAGTATAAAGAAACACCTTTATACTTATACTGATTAATAACCTAACAGTCACTTGCAACGACCCCTACAATCCGGTACCCCTTTGTACTCTCGTCCCTAAGACGTGTGTGTCAACGTCACATTCAAATTCTTTCTATCTTAACCTAAAAATGACCTAGGAAGATCGAAACGTTGTTCTCTCTTTATCAATAAGTGATACCTATACCAGCCGTTTTGAGATACATTTTTATTTCAAGTGGGTTTCTCGTCATCAAGAACAACATAACCATAGAAAACACCCAGATATGAAGTAGGAAAACAAATATAAACAAATGCAAAATTAAAGAAGCCCTACTTTACAATAATTAAAACCGAAATTAAACTTATATAAATGAAAACCTTTATACCTATACCAATAAATAACCTAACATTCAACTGCAGTATCCTCTACAATCCCGTACCCGTTTATACTCTCGTCCCTAAGACATGTGTTTGGCAACTGTCAGTTGCAAACTCTCTCTTTCTTAACCTGAAGAGACCTAGAAAGGTCAAAACGTTGTTCTCTCCTTATCAATACCAGTATTACTACCCATAGCAGCTGTTCTAAGATACTTTTTTTATTTTAGGTGGTTTATCGTCATCAAGAAACTCACAATTTAATGTTTGATGCTTTTTATTAGCTTGAGTTCAGCAAGAGAGGTAAAAAGCAACATAAACATACCAATTGTAAAATATATATTTTTCTGCAAATTTTTGTTATTTATATTCTTGAAGAATTTAAAAGAAAATCTAAAAAAAAATAATCAATACAATTAATTATGTAAAGAACCTAACGGGAAAATAAACAAATTAGAACTCTCAAGAGATAGTGTACCATAAAATAAAAAGTACAAGATACATATTAAGTGTGTCTCCTGTGATGTAATACTTAGCCAACAGACAAGTAAACTTTAATTAAGTCATCATTTTTCGTTAGTTTTATGTGTATTTTTCAAACAATGTTCTGTTTAATGACGACAACAAAAGATAAATGTTCCAAGTCTCATTAAAGCTCATTAAGTGGTTGAGCTGATTAAGAATTCAAGAGCTGATCTTTTTTATTTATTTGTTTAACTCTGTTAAGTCATTAAACTTAGAGAATGTTGATAGAAAAATGTTTTATGAAGGTTATATTTAAATCGTTAAGATTCTAAATCTACTCAATGGACTATCTACACTGTGCCAACTGGAGAGATTCATCTTTCAAGTTTAGTGTTATAAGCCACCAAGCTTAACGTTGAGTACCGAAAGATGTGTACGTTAAACTGTGGAATGTATGCAGAAAATGTCTTATAGGCGTTAAATTTAGTAACTTTCAGCTGTCAAGTTACTAATGGGTGTTGTTTGTTCCAGTGTAAATCCACACAATGAGCTAGTTGTAGTCTATTCATTCAAACACCTAATTTTAGCATTGTGTGTCCTTAAACTTCCTTTTTTCTCACTGGGGAAGAAAACAATTAAAAATGTATAAAGGGAAAATTTCTCATAATGTATCTGAGGTTGTTAAACTGTTGATAGAGAATTTATGGTAACTATAGCCCCGACTTACTGATGTAAATTCTCTGGTATGGATGTTTTCTTTAGGATTGTTAAACAATACAGTTATCACTGTATAAACATATCTGTCCATAGATGTTATATTTGCTGCTGTTAAATAATCGAGCTATTAATGTAAATAAATAAATATTTTACGAATTACATTTACGATTGTTAAACAATCGAAAAATAAGGGGGTTAGTTGAAAACTAATCTTGCTCAACAACCAACTCAAATGTAGCTGCTACGTTAATGAAAAAGGCCCTATTTAATGATAGTTCTTGTTATACGTTTGTACAGCAATGTGCTAAAAGAAGGATGAAATATTATACTCAGCAAAATTTAAACTGAATAACGTGTTTTTTGCCTAGTATTTCAGAATACTTAAAATAGATACACAAATAATACAGACTGCACTGTTTTGAGACTGTCACTTACAAAATATATTAGTATGTTCTTGGTAACTAACCTACAAACTTGTTAGGAGAAATTACATAATATCCTAAAAGGGGAACTAATCTGTCTGAAATTTTTGAGATATAAATCAATGTGCTTCCCTGCTTGCCTGTCGTAAGCTGCAAAGTTAATAAGTAAAATTATTCAATAAGAAGTTGCTTTTGTAAGAGTTTGAGTAGGGTAACTATCTGTGCTGCTCTGTTTCATATATAGAGTATGACGTGTATGTTTAATACAGTAAGAAAATAAGAAGGTTGAACGGAGTTTAGATATGTGTTTTAGCCTGTATTGTAGTTTAATAGAATAGTTAGGTCTTGTTTGTTGGATTCTGTGTATAGCTACTCAAGTGCTATCTGCGCTATGCCTCTCACATTTTGAATGGTTGTTATTGTTTGTTATTAGAACAAAGCTACACACCACGGGTATCGAAACCCGGTTTCTACCAGTATGAGTCCGCAAACATACCGCTGTACCATTGAAAAATAATACTGAAAGAGCAGACAAGAGGGAAAGCAGCTACTCAACACCATCCACCGTCAATTCGTGAACTTCTTGTTATCAATGAATGGTAGGATTGAGCGTCACTTTATATTGTTCTGACAGATGAAAAGGCAAAGAGGTTCGGGAACAAGTTTTGATGCTACAAACCACAACTTGCGAATCAAAAACCCTAACCACTAGGTGTTGCCAATCTAATATAGCATTATTTTAGTAGTTATATTTTAGAACTGAATGGCACCTCACCTACACATACGCTAAATTGCTAAGTCAAATACCTCTATAGTTCAGGTATATCCATCATTAATTTAGAAGTATTGACCAAAGTTTTTTCTGACTTTGAACAAAAAACAAGATTACTTTCGCTCTCATATTGGCATCACATTTTCAAGCATTAACCAATAGGTCTCTTGACCATGTCAGAATATACTGTAATCTTTAGCTTTCCATTTGTAACTATTAGAGAGAGACGCTAATGTTTGACATATTTATATGTTGCCTCATTTTTTTCTATTCTTAAAACCTGTCATATAAAATTAATTTCATGATTTAAAGATTTCTTTTTATTATCAGTAACCATAGTTGCTTTTGTACTATTAGAATTTTAAACTTGATTTAGTTCTTTATATAAGTAAATATAATATAGAGGATATTTTATTTTATACTGTGTATAGATTGCACCAAAAATTATGCCACTTCGTCAATCTCCTGAATGCTGTGGAAGAGTAACAAATTCAAAAGGGAAAGGAAAGTGTGATGATCTGTCATCAGAAATCTCCATCTCTCTGACCTAAAGTATCTATATTTTAAACGCATATCCTAAATGAAATATTAGTTTAGTTCCTGTTATTTAATTTCCGTTTTGGATTCTTGGAGTAAAACTCTACAGTCGCCAGTTTCTAATAATCGTCTGGCTGCTGCTTTGCATGAAGGAAGGAGAATCTTGAATCTTTCCAGAATTTCCTTGATCTGACTGAGTAGCTCTTGATGCTATTTCTGTTGCTGAGGTAAAGGGTAAAATCAGTAACACCTCCAAAAGGTTATTTATGTAAAAAGCTATAAGTTATAGTTTTGAGGTATTAGATGGTCAACTATACTTGTGTATATTTGTGATTAATACGTGGCAACTATAAACATGTTTACATTCTGTTATCATCATTTTATATTCGCCAATGTTTTTGTGTATTTAAATTAACAGGATAGTAAAGTACTTTAACTTGACTTTCTTAACAATCACCATCATTACTTATCTTTCAACAGGACGGTTAACAGAATGAGTTAAACTATTCGTTTTATTTAACTTAAACATTTCTTACACAATGCTCCGAACCTTCGATTATTTTGTCCTTTATTGCATAATCTCTTTTAGGCCTTAAAAATCATAACTATGTTTATGCGATGCCCAAATAAGAATAACTATAAACAAAGTAATTGCAAAAATTGTTGTTGTTTTTTGTACGTCAACCACCCTTCCTACTAAGACCAAAGCCATAAAGTTGACATGTAACAAGAGCTGAGTTATTCATCAAGTGGTTCCAAATGTAAAGGCTTATTTATAGTGTTGTTGAGCCTATAAAAAAGACGAATAGTTGTTTTAAATTGATTTCGTCACTTATTAGTTGACCTCAATGTACCAGTAACAACTGTGTAACGCTAATATGATAATGTAATATAGTATGATACAGACAGAGGTATGAAAGTAATTTCACTGACTACATATATATATGTGTGTGTGTATTTAATTAAGTTGCATAGAGCAATACAGTGGCACTATCCTAAGGCTTCCCATTACCACACCGATATGTTTACGAAATGCTATAAATCGAGTTTCGATACTTAGGATAGGCAGAGCACAGATAGCTCTTTGTGTACCTTTTACTTGATAACAAACAACAACTACCATCCTGGGAGTGCTAAAAAAAGCTACAGTGATGCATGTTTTATGAGTCACTTGAACTTTTTCTGAACTTTAATTAGTTTCCGATACAAAATTATTGTGAACCATGATAGTCGTTCATAACTGGGTACGCAAAAAAAAATTGCTCAAAACTCTAATGGAACGTTCATGCAAAAAGCGGGGCCTGGCATGGCCTAGCGCATTAAGACGTGCGCTTCGTAATCTGAGGGTCGCGGGTTCGCGCCCGAGTCGTGCCAAACATGCTCGCCTCCCAGCCGTGGAGGCGTTATAATGTGACGGTCAATCCCACTTTTCGTTAGTAAAAGAGTAGCCCAAGAGTTGACGATGGGTAGTGATGACTAGATGCCTTCCCTCTGATCTTACACTGCTAAATTAGGGACGGCTAGCACAGATAGCCCTCGAGTAGCTTTGTGCGAAATTCAAAAACAAACAAATCATGCAAAAAGTACATTAATCAGAAAATATTCAATTCAAACAACACTTCAAAACCTTTACTATTTAATGCTAAGGTTGTACACTTATAAAAATGCACAAAAAGTCATGCATGTTAGACGTACAGGAAAAAAAAATCCACTCAAAACGACCTGTTTGTAAAACTTCTTTTTCTTGTTTTTAGTATTATTCTATAGCCAGCCTAAAACAAAAACGGCTTTGTGTGTTGCACCCAAAACCTTTTCTATAATATTAAATAATGTACAGCGAAAGTCGTCGGGATACTAGAAAATATTGTTTCTTCTGTACTTTACATAAACTAAGAAACATCATAATTCTAGTATAAACAATGTTATGGTTAGACATATGTAAAAACGGCTGGTATGGGTAGAGAAATTTTTTTATGTGGAGAATGTTATCGTTACCCTTTGAATTTGTCTTTTTCGTAAATAAATAATAGATGCACATTTGGTGATTGTAACATGTAGGTACTCAATGTTTTTTTACAGAATACAATCGGTATCGTTAGGGAGCCAGCCTCCATACAATGTACGAAGTGGAGAAGTAAAAAAAAAATCATAATACATAATATTAATCTTTACCATCTAACTTCGTAAAATAATTATTTTAAAAGACGTGACGTTTCATGCGGAGCAATGTATTTGACGTATACATATTATTTGAGAAGACGCTTTTCCACTGTCAAATTTTTATACCTGCTTAATGATGGTTGTGTCTTGGTTTAGGCATGTATTTACTCATTGCTATACGTTATATATAGAGGATTTAGTTATACAGAAACGATACATGTTCATTATATTATCCTAAAAAATCTCCATGACAATCTCTGGCTGCACCTTAACATTTTACATCTCAAACTAATACGATCACTTGGAAAATCGTATCAGTTGCTAATAGCTATGTTTATTATCATTACAGAGCCTGAAGTTAGTTACCATATTAGGCAATTCTTTACTCACAATTGAGCATCTGAAAACGAAAAATCACATAAATAAAAATTTGTGAGTTTAAAAACCTACAAATAGTGATCGTAAAAAGAGATATTACAGATAATATTTATACAAACTACAAATCTATATCTTAAATCCACAAAAATATATTTCTAGGTGAGAACATGAAAACAAGTTTGAGTAAATAACATCTACAATATTTCTAGCCTTGTTTTATTACATTTTTGTTTCCGGACCGTCATTGCAGCCTTTCAAATGACAATTTTTCTATTTATCTTGAAAAAAGGTTGTGAAATCAGAAGAAAATAAACTCTAAATGTTATATAACGTTAATAAGAATAGTTAGAAATCATAATATGACATAAGATCGATTTTATTCCATTCACATTTTGTCTACAGCAAAGTGTTCTTCGGAGACTTGAATAAAATAAATTAAATTAGTTTTCACTTGATTATATACTCTTCAAAAAAGAAACGCAAAAGGCAAAATATGAGACATATTGTTAACAAGTTTATTCCGGGTAGTTCTGTATGACATGTGTGAAACTTTGCACATTCACTGCTGAACATCCAAAGTCTGCAAAGGCTAAGTCCACGCTCACTAGTTGAAGTTTAACGTCACTCAACGTCAATAACGAGTATGCTCCCCGTGAACATCAATAACAATAACTGCTTGGCAACTCCTGCCCATGAAAGCGATGAGATGACGAATCACATCCTGTGGAATAGCTGTCCACTCAACCTGCAAAGCTGCTGCAAGCTGAGATAGAGTCTGCGGTTGAAGTTGTCGCCGTCGCAGACGTCATTCCAATTCGTCCCAAAGATGTTTGATGGGGTTTAAATCTGGTTCCCTGGAAGGCCAGGGAAGAACGTTGATGTTGTGGTGTCTCAAGAAGACAGTTGTGAGTCGGGCTGTGTGAGGACGGGCGTTGTCATGTTGAAAAACGTCGTTGACGTCACCATGATGGATTGCACATGGGCCTAAGAATCTCGTCGACGGTTACATACGGTCTAATCGGAAATTCTACGCAGCCCTGGTATGGTTGAGGCAGCAGACGTCGCAGTGGTGGTCCTATCCCGAAGGTGACGTAACCAGATGTAGCGATCTTGTGCGGGCGTGGTCACACGAGGTTTGCCAGATCGTGGACGGTCACGAGTTGATCCATGTTGTTGGTGACAATTCCATAGCCTTGTGATGGTGCTTGGGCGAACATTTACAGTTCTGGCAACATCTGATCGAGATTTGCCTGCTTACAACGACCAATGGCGTCGTTGCGTTGTGCTTCAGTCAGTCTTGACGTAACTGTATTGCTTGTCGGTGGCTAACACTGAGCTATGGAAACCGAGAACACGTCACTTTTATAGGAATTTTGCACAAGTTGCACTTGCAGAACATGTAGATCTCTTAAATAAATTTATTGGACATGAATGCGTTTTGTCGAAATATTCGATGTTTTCCTCCGTTTTCAAAGTGTACAACTTTGGTCTGACAATCAGTGCCTTAACACGTGTAACATCACATACTCTGAGCTTGTAACGTTATTACATATATTTCTCTTTAAAATAACAAAGGTATTCCTTTTGTGTTTCTTTTCTTGAAGAGTATATCTATCCAAATACCACACCATATCAACCTTTCAACCTGAACATTACACTTCGTCAACGTTTCATAAACTAATACAGGAACAAATTAAATGCAATACATTTCGTGTCGAATAGATTTACTCTTACAGAAAATAGAATTAGATGTACGACATTCAGACCATCTTTGCAAAAAACCGAGTAAAGAGAATGAATTAAACTCATCCTTAGAATTGTTATAACTAAAAGTATCAATCATTTACACAAGTTTGAAATGTAACTCAAATAAACCAACCTTACTACAATAGGCCAAAATTACATGCCCCCTAATGGCTCAGCGGTATGTCTGCGGATTTACACGCTAAAATCCGGGTTTCGATACCCGTGGTGGGCAGAGCACAGATAACCCATTGTGTAGCTTTGTGCTTAATTCAAAACAACAACAACAGTCTCTTGTCACATGTGAAAATTCATTAACCTAAACGTTATGGTAAAAGCCATCCACGTGTCCCAGCAATAGTAGGCAACATAAAGAAGATGGATCTTTGTCTTGAAGAGCGACACAAGTTTGGTGTACACCTAGAAAAGGAATATTAAGTGTGTTAGCTGTACCTACCCGGATAAAATGGCAGTACCTGGTGTTATTCAATGAAGCATACGTGTTCTAAATAACTATAAAATATCTCGTGCCGTTTTTTATCGGTCAATGGGTGAAAAACCTTTTATAAATGTGGTGCATGACATGGCGTTTTTCAAAGAGATTCATGAGTATCGCTGGATACGGCACCAGAAGAAATTTATGGATAAGGAAAATTTATACAAAAGTCAAAGTGTACTCTGCATAAACGTGTATGTGTGTTTCCTTACAGCAAAGCCTGTTTGTTTTGGAATTTCGCACAAAGCTACACGAGGGCTATCTGTACTAGCCGTCCCTAATTTAGCAGTGTAAGACTAGAGGGAAGGCAGCTAGTCATCCCCACCCACCGCCAGTTCTTGGGCTACTCTTTTACCAACGAATAGTGGGATTGGCCGTCACATTATACACCCCCACGGCTGGGAGGGCGAGCATGTTTAGCGCGACGTGGGCGCGAACCCGCGATCCTCGGATTACGAGTCGCACGCCTTACGCGCTTGGCCATGCCAGGCCTATAGCAAAGCCACATTGGACTATCTGCTAAGTCCACCAAGGGGAATCGAATCCCTGAGTTTAGCCTTGTAAATCCAAAGAGTTTACGCTGTAATAGAGAGGGACTCTCTACATACGGAACCGAGGAAACAAGAGAAATAAAAAATTGTGAATTTTAAAAACCTACAAATAATTATCGTAAAAAATAGTAAGGAAGCAACGCTGAAAATATTCTAAACATTATTTCAGACACTTTGTACCATGCAGAAATAACGAATATTTACTAATAGGAGGTCAACAGGATATGGGTTTATCACGATAAAGTTTCCACTCATATCTTTCCGTTAAATCGTTGAATTGCTCAAGTCGCTGTATAATGAAACGGCTTGTCAGATATTAAAGTTGTGTTTCTTAATCGTCAATTAACGACCTTACTTATACGTTTTTATGGTATAAATATATACTGCATTGTTCTTGTTGGGTTTGTTTGTTTGTTTTGGAATTTCGCACAAAACTACTCGAGGGCTATCTGTGCTATCCGTCCCTAATTTAGCAGTGTAAGACCAGAAGGAAGGCATCTAGTCATCACTACCCATCGCCAACTCTTGGGCTACTCTTTTACTAACGAAAAGTGGGATTGACCGTCACATTATAACGCCTCCACGGCTGGGAGGCGAGCATGTTTGGCACGACTCGGGCGCGAACCCGCGACCCTCAGATAACAAAGCGCACGCCTTAACGCGCTAGGCCTTGCCAGGCCCTGTTCTTGTTGGGCTTAGAATTCTTCTGCAATAGGTGTCTGTCACTTGTTGGCGATAAATTCAACGATACATGAGTGACTTGTATTCCACTTGTTTTCATAATAATATATACTTATATACATTTATTCGAAATTAGTTTAATGTATGTACAACGCTATAGTTCTCCTTGGCCTAAGTTTTGTCTCATCTGTTACTGTCTCTGTTGTTTTCTCCTCATCTCATACTATTTAAATGTTTATTACTAAATCGTCTGCTTGCTAAATTTTCGACAAAAATGAGTTAAAACATAACTTCAAATAATCGCCTGCCTCTAACTCTCCTACAATAAAAAAAACACACAATCATACGTTATTCAATCACAAAATAATCTAAATGATAACATCTACATCAAATAGTATTTAATATTATGACACGGGTATTCGTGCCATTCCATTCAAAGCTGCCGAATGAATTTTTGAATAATTTGCCTGTTCAAACGAGCGCTGGAAGAGCATCGACTTGTACATTAGATGAATTGCGGGAAGACGGATGATGTACGGTCGCTAGATAAATCGTGACTGGATGTAGTGACTTGAATTACAACGAGTTGATGGGGCTCGTCAATCGTTTTACTATAACGTAGTCAACTCTCTGTATTATAAAACTAGATTTGAACCGATGTTTGTTCATATTTAAATTAAAGTTCCAATAAACAGATCGGCATTATTCAATCGAATTATAGGTACTTACTTCCATAATAGGAGTTAAAGTTAGTTATACATTTATACCTTCATAACAGAAGTTGAAGTGCAAACCAAAATTGTTTAATACCCTTGAAAACATCACAAACTCCAAAAGAAAAATTAATTATTTAGTTAGAGTCGTGTCTTTTTCCTCCGTTTTATTAGAATTTCTGCACATCTACTCGTAATAGAATTATATGACAGCTACCTCAAACTAAAGTTTTCAACCAGCTAATATAACTCCAGTTAGATAAGATAGAAACACTTCATAAGCAGTTAAAGTTTAAGTTTTACTAATGTGGGAACTCTATGCAATTCATCTCAATGGAACTTCCTGCTACTGGTATGAGAATCAGAGTAATGTAACGTTCACACACAAACACACATATATACACGATACATACGTATTTAGTCAGGAACTACTACTGTTTATTGGCTAATGGCTAATTTAAGTACTTTCGGTTCATGCAGAATGGTTGGTTGGTTGGTGTTTTATGGCGTAAACCAACAAGTCTATCTGAACCAAATAACTGATAAAAATTAAAAATAAAGTAAAATTATTAAAATTCGTAAAAGGGAATCAAGTTAAAAAATTGAGTCAAATTGTATAATTAAAAACTTAAATTGCTTTAAAAAGGCCAATGGCCCTTAAAAATTAAAAACATTTGTAAGGTGGACAGTGTCACAATCGCCAATGACACTGTCCAGCCTCACGGTTAAACATGTGGACAAAACATATTTAAAATAGAACCGTTCACGGCACAACAGTAAAATGTGTATTACTGTGACTTGAGTGTCACACAGACCATACATTGGTGCATCAATACCAGACAAAAGAAAACGACGACTTAAAAACTGTGACCAATGCGTAGTCTAGTTATAACAGCTTTCTCCTTCCAATTCAAGTATTGCTCAGTTTTATGTGATCCAGAGCAAAAAAAATGGCGTACAGTTCGACAATGAGCACAGAAACTGTAGAGAGGATTCTGTGTGCAGCTACAAAACCACAACAAACCATGGCAGAGCCCATAGAGTCACTTGATTTCGAACCATCCGTATAAATGGGAATCGAAGGATGGTTCAAAAGACGTTCGACAAATAGAAGACGGTAATTCTAATCGGAATTATCCACCATTCTCAGATGGCTCAAATAAATATCACATTTGGGGATGATAATCAGCCATGGTGGAGTGAGCTGACCTCTGGATACAGCAATGTCATCGAAAGACAGACCCAATTTATCCAACTGTGCCTGGATACGAAGGCCAAAAAGAACAATGGCAGACTATATGTTCTGGAAAAGCATGTCCCTCTGAGGAAGGAAAACACAATCCCAGGTGGGATACCACGATAAGGATCGAAGTTTTGAATCATGCAGTTGTAAATGGCGGCGGTGTAGAGGAGGTTCATGATACTCTGTGCACAGACTCTGGACTGGGGAAGCGCAGAAAGCCCTGGTGAAGCCACTAATGATAAACGAGGTCCAGGATCTTCAAGGTCGAAGTACTGACAGAGACCTAGACCAGAGACCCATAATCAAGTTTTGATCGAATGACGACACGACAGATCTTTAGCGGAGAACATCGATCTGCTCCCCAAGTGGTGGAAGAGAGGACATGGAGGATGTTCAGTGCCCATGTGCACTTGACTCGTAGCTGTTTGATATGTGGTATAAAGGTCAGCTTATGGTCAAAGATAAGCCCAAATAACTGCCTCAAGGACCACGGGAAGCATAATTTTGCTGACACGGAGTTTAGGATTTGGGTGAATATCTCGTTGGCGAAAGAAAATGCATGCAAACAGTTTTAGAAAAAGAAAAGGTAAAAACGTTTCTATTAGTCCACTTCGATAAGTGAGTGATGGCAGTCTGTAGCTGGTGCTCAATAAACCTCATATTCAACGACTCACGTGAGATGTGGAAGTCGTCGACATAGAGTCTGTTTGCAATAGTAGGAGAGAGTTGTTCAGTGATAGCATTAATCTTTATACTGAAAGGGGTAACATTCAAAAAGCATCCCCGAGGGACTCCAAGTTTCTGTAGGAGAGAATGGAAAATGTCGACCAAACACGAACTTGGAATCGCAGGCCCATTGAAAAAAATTTAATAAAAATTGGTAAATGGCGATGCAACCCATCTGAGTGAAGGTCTCGCAAAATACCATACCTCCACGTAGTATTGCAAGCCTTCTCAAGGTCAAAGAATACCGACGCAAGATGTTACTTGAGAAAGGCTTCTCTGATCGATGATTCAAGTCACATCAGGTGGTCCACGGTGGAGCACTGTCGTCGGAATCCATACTGGGTGGGCGAAAGGAGGTTGTTTGATTTGAGGAACTAAACAAGACAAGCATTAACAATCCTTTCTAAACTCTTACAGAGTCAGGTCGTCAAAGCAATTTGACAGTTGTGTGAAATAATATTGAGATACTTCCGATGCTTAGAAAAAAGTAGGATGATAGCCTTACGCCAAAAATCAAGAAAAGTGTTCTCCTGCTAGATCCAGTTAAAACAACCAGAATAATAGCAAGAGAAGCAGAAGAGAAAAGGCGGAGCACCTCGTAGTGTATATTATTAGGTCCAATCGATGTACTGGCAGACCACTGAAGAGTAAGCTTGAGTTTTATGTGTGTAAAGAGGCGATTATAATCACAAAAGCGATCAGCCCGAAAGAAGGGAGGCAAGAGCTCTACTCTAGTCTTGATGGCTAAAACTGTGGGGGATGAAGCAAAGGTGCTACATATCTAGCAAAAGCTCTTGCCTAGATTACTGGTGATGCTCTAAGTATTGGCAATTTCCTGGTCATCAGAAATCAATATAAGAAAAAGCACAGAAATATACTGCTCACTGATCTTCCGAATTTTGTCCCATATGACTTTGGAACTGGTGATAGAAAAGATACTGATTGTTAATTTAATCCAAGATTCCTTCTGGCTTTGACGTCTCACCTCCTGAGCAGGTGCACGGTCCCACTAAAAAGTAAAACAGTTCAAAAGTGTCGAATATCTAAGAAAGGCTTTTGTGCCATGTGGCAGGCAGCATTCTACTATGGACGAGGATGTTATGGAAAACATGTAAAGGTTTTAGTTATATATTGAAAAGCTGTTTGGGCAATACAGTCACTTACTGCTGCCACATAGTTGTCTATCGGTGGTTTACAGACAACGGCAAAATCAAGTTCCGAGAAAGCAGTGAAAGGTCAGTTGGCTTGATTTAGCTTTCACCAGGACACGCGGGTCGGTTGGAATCTATCACAGTCGGTCTTTCTCAAAATGATAGAAAAATAATAACTGCCCCTTGGGTCACTGTCAACCCTCCAAAAAAGTGAGGAAAAAGTGAAGGGGAGAAGACAGAGAGTTAAGTAGCAGTAAGAGACTGACTAGGTTATGAAAATAAATATGAACACCTATATTGAAGAGAGATATGTTGAGATTTGAAAGTATATGCTCTACGGAACGGCCTCTCCCATCAATATCAGTACCTCCCCAGAATGAATTATGTCCATTAAAGCTCCATAGGATTAAAAATGGAGATGACAACTGTTCAATAAGAGCATCAAGGTCCGATTGATCATAGAGCTCTCCAGGAAACAGGTAGAGAGAACAGACCAACCAAGGAAACATGGATGGCTATGGCCTTCAAGGATATATCAAGTGGTAGAGATAGAGCAGGTATTTGCTGCTCAACCAGCAGTGCCACACCTCCATGCACTCGTCCATCACACAATCTGTCATTGCGATATAAAAAAAACTGCCGAAAAGGTGATTATATCAACAGGTTTCAAAACCTATAAGGAAAGACACACAGGATGATAAGAGTCATTTGTCGCTTTAATATCATCTGAATTAAAATTGTAACTAAATATCAACCAAAATGGAACGGTAACTTCGACAGTTCTACTCTATCAATGTAGCCATTTTTGCCTACATGGAGAAGAATTTGGCGTAGAACCCTTCTGTTTTCGACCACGTCTTTTCCCTTTATTCTATTTAATATAAAGAGGTCTATCAACCTGCTCTGGGTCGAGTGGGAAGGTCTCTGTCGTTGGAACAAGATTCCAGCAACAGAGGACGTAAACAAATGATCATTCTGCATTTTGAGACCGAAGAAGAAGATAAACCTGAGGGAACGCCCGACCCCAGAATTAAGAGAAGTGGATCTGGGAAGCTGCTTAAAGGAATGTTGGGCACAGAGATAGTTGTTGACGTTGACTCGTCAACTTTCTTAACCGCGGAGGGAAAAATATTTTTCAAGTGGTTTGAAAACAACTCTTTCGGAGGCATGGAGAGAGATCTGTCTCTATTCCCACAATAGCAGTAAAATAGGGTGCAGCATCATACGTTCCAGATGGACTGGTAGACAGTAGCTTTCGAGCCTCGGAGTAAAAAATGTTGTGAACTTTTTCAAACACTGTGCCTCTTTTCCTCCAACCACCTAGGGCATAAACGAAAGTAAGATGGGTGAGAGCCACTACAATTAATACAATGAGGGTCCATTTCTCACTCACAGGCATCATGGCCTTTGCCACTGCAATGATCACACATCGAAGAACTATAGCATTATGTTTCTGAGCGACCAAACCGCTGATACTGGAAACAACTGAAATGACTTTGAACATATGACCATACTCTGCAATTTAGATAATCTGCTTTGAAAGTGGTGGGTAAACATGATGACTTAAATGTCAAAATTAGATCATTGGTCAACATCATAATCCCATCTTTACGAGTGGAGATATGCCTCACTGCAGAAACTCCTTAGATGTAGAAACATCAAGTATCTCTGACTTGGGGATGCACTTCAAATCCTTCTCAACAATAACTCCTTGTGACAAATTCAAATTAGCATGTAGAGTAGCATCAATGGGCATATCCACAATGGCCTTTAACTGCAAAAGAAATTCGCTGTTTTTTGGAGTAGATGTTTCCACCAAGATGTTCCTAGAACGTAGGATTTTGACTTCTGAAGAAAAGAGGGAGACATATGTCCTAAAGATTTGTCTGATAAAGAATGTAATATCATTAAATGAGGTATAGGTGTTGGAGAAGTTGAAGATTGTTGTTCAGAATCACAAAACATGGTCATTTACTTATGGTCTGTGTTTTACTATTTTATTTTAATTTTAGGGATTTATAATAAATAAGGAATATTTATGTGCCCACTGACCCCACCCACCATAGATCCTACCGAGGGGACGCATTACAATACCAAATAAGGACACTACAGCAACGCTAGGGTTTCGTGAGCACTATACCCAAACGCCAGCATCAGACATAATGTCCACAATAACCTTTAAGAACGTCCAACATGGTATTTGGTTACCCTAGCCAGGTAAATCAGCCGACTGACCCTGGGGGAGCCACCCCACAGCCGTTCGTCTACAGGAATTCAAGGCCAAAGTGGTATGATTGGATTGGACCTCTCTACCACCAGGATCCTCTCCCCCCTTCACGGATCGCCACACACGGCAAATACGTGGGTGGATGTTAAGAACCCATAGGAGGTAAACTGAAAGAACAGAATTTTCTCTAGGAGGTCCCTCCACCAGGTACAGAAATCCACCGTGAGAGGTCATGCGGAATGAATGATCGCTTCTTAAATAGAGTGGGATAGGATTTAATTCCCCAACCTTCCCGTAATGACAATAAAAAAAAATTAAATTGAAAAACCATATAACGTAAATATCCATGAAGTCAGGCTTACAATAGGTTAACATATATTTTATCCTTTCCACACCTGTTTATGGTCTTCCGATTCCACTTACTATAGTAAATTGGCTGTCTTCCTCAATTCATGTCAACAAAACAAGATGTTATATTGATGGTGGATCGAGAGACATTATAATAACGTTTTAGATTGGGTGAATGTGTTACATGTTGATAAATAAATAAAGACTTCTTTTTGAGTTAATTTTAGCCATGTCATAGTGGAGCTTCATCTTTTTCCATGTGTTCTTACCAGCATAACAGAAATCTCGATGAAATTTGGATAATCTCTTCAGTATCTGCAGATTTTTTGTGCCACTCCAACTGCACCAAAATCTCTTAAATAACACAACCTTGTCTTTACATAGACAATACTGTGACAGCAAACAAAGCTACTTAATTGTCTTTCTCCTTCATAGAGGAGAGCAAGATAGAATATACACAACACCACGTCACAAATTTTTACTTTTTCTTGTTCCTAGGTGGAAAGTGTTATTTCCTAATTGCTTATGCCTAAAGTAAATGAAAAAGACCTATTATTTCTCTTCAAACTTTGCTTTTGTGACCTGGGAGCGTATAAAGAAAACATATTTGGGGGCTAACACGTAAAAGTGATTTACATTACAGTCGTAAATCTCGAGAAAACTACTCACTTTTAAACATGTTTGTGCAATTTTTGTATAAATTCATGTAAATCTTGATTCATATGTTGTTTTATTCAGACCATATATGAATGAAAATGTGCAAATTTGCCTGCTTTTACATAGAGAATAGATTAATTTCTAAATTTCATTATCCAGGTCACAAAGCAAAGCTTGAAGGGAATAATGGTCACTTTCTGTAGTTTTACAGCATAAGCTGTTACGAAATAACACATACTATCCAGGAACAAAATTTGTATTACATTGTGTGATTATTTGCGCGAATTCAACATGATACGCAAAATGTTTCGAGTTCTTGAAAAATACAAGGATTTTTAACTGGTGCTTCACTTACTCTCAACATTAACAAGTGGTTATGAAATGTATGTACCATCTTGCATTAGATTTTAGCATGCTCTGTCCTTTTTAACATTTCAAGTATTTTCCGGCCTCTCACTTCGAGTTTACCATTTAAAACCGCAAATTAAATTCAAAAATATTTTAGTAAAAAAAAAGAACCCTTGGTAAAAAACAAACTGTTTTAAGTGAAAAGACTACACGTGCTTAGCTCATGCACAGTCTGAAATTTAAGTGTTATATTACTCAACCTTATCGTTAGCTACCAAACGTCAGTCTGCAAACAAAGGTATCCTATGATTGATAATTCTACATTTGTAATAGAGGTAAATTCTGTCTGTATATTAACCACCAAATATATTTAATGCAATTTGGATTTCTTAGAAATAAAATTACTGAATTATGAAATATATTTTAAAGATAACCTGAAAACATTAATTAATTTAACTCGATAAAATACAGACTTTAAAACCAAATTGACAAACTTGGATGTTCTTATATTAGATGCAAAACAAAAATACAAGTACATGTAAAATACTCTTCAGGAGCTAATAATTTTTTGCCATGAGGAAATGATTTGGTTCATTAAACAACATCAAAATTTCAGATACAGATTTCAGATATTTTCGTCAGAAAAGAGTATATCCGCAGATCAGCGGATTATGAAACTTTGATATCATTTTTAAATTTTTTATAGATCAATTTATGAATATTATTATCAGTTCACTTCAAATTTTCTCAAATTTTGTAATTATCGTAACTTTAGTAACGTGTTTTTCCAGTTCTAATGTTGTATTCTTAAAACAATGTTCTTTTTCTTTTCATACAGAGTGTAGGCGATAACAAATGGTTCTGCCAGGTGATTAATGTTAGGTTATAACTCCGAACAACCCATAGACCTATAGAAATTAAAGTGAAGAAAAAGAGAGGAAAGAAAAACAGTATAAATCCTTACAGTGTATGACGTAAAATTGCAAGCTACAACTTTCCACAAGTTTCAGCTTACAAAATTCGTGTTATTAGAAACATTAAAAGTAACTGTGCTTACATTTAAAGTGATAACAGTATTGAGAAAAATCAACTAGTTTATTTATCTACTAACTTTACCTTATTTATTTATGTTTAGACGATATTTTGTTTCTTATAAACATATTGAAGTATTGCAAAATCTCAAACTAAAAATGGTGATTATTATTTTAAGACGTAAAAACGTTTTAACCATTTAAACTAGCAAATCGTGTATATAATATTTAATGTGAATATATTCAACACATTACAATAATCATCTCTTTATATATTTTATTCCAAAGATTGGTTAATTTAACTGTTCATTCAAGTCTCTAATATGCTTGTTAACAATCCAACTTTAATATTATCAGTTAATTTTGTCTATCTGTTCATTAAGTAATTACGATCGAACAGTCTGCTTGTTTCCAATTTTTACAGCTGGTTCAGTTGGTTATAGGTGGTTCCGTTTATCTATTTACTATAATATCTCTGTTTCAACAAACTGTCTGTTTCCATCCTTGAGTGTCATTAGTTCAGTTTATCTGTTCACTATAATGAATCACGACAATGATTCATAATAGAGATTGCAAGAATTGTACAAAACCATAATAGGATTTTCAGGTAAAAAGGACCTTAAATAGTAAATATTCTGTTGAAACAATACAATAAAACCAATAATACTGTCTGTAAAGTTGTACACATAAAAATGCTCAAAAAAAGTTCGTATGTTAGACTTACAAGGTAAAGAAAATCCGCTCACAATGATGCATTTGTAATTATGTTATTAATTCTCTTGCCAGCTTACATCAAAGACGGACTAGTAAGCTACACCCAAGCCTTTCTTAGAATACTAAATAAAGTAGTGTGAAAGTCAAAGTCGTATTGGCAAGTCGATTAGTTCTTTCTGTATTTTACATAAACTAAGAAAAAAAACATCATAATTATACGGTAAACCCTTTGAAGTTAGCTTTCTTATAAATATCTGGTGTTCCTTTTAAAAGCTTAAATATAAGGTGAAGCAAGAATAACATTCCCCCCTTTCAGTCGTGGGGGCGTTACCATGTTGTGGTCAATCCCACTATTCGTTGGTAAAAGAGTTGGCAATGGGTGGTGAGGACTAGCTGCCTTCCATCTAGTCTTAGGAATAGACTAACTAAAAGAGCATACAAATATTACTTAAAAACAGAACATAGAAATGAACTAACTGCGTCACCATACAAAATGGCCAGCGGTCTTACAAAATAACCTCACCATACAACATATTTTAACAGTCACAAATCACTCAATAAAAGAAAAAAAGATGAATAAGGCATATACGTGTTTATGTTTATATAAGTTTTTTTTTTCTCTTTTTCATTTCTGGGCACAGAACAGGTAGAATATTCGGCGCCTGTCCTGTGAAAGTGGGTTTTCTCGGAGTACTCCCGTTTCCCTTCACAACAAATCCTGAGACACTTGGATTTGTAGATCCCAACCACTCCGTCCCCCTGACAACGGAGAGTTCTACAGATTATTGCGGGGTTGGGCTGCAGCTTGCGTCTTTTCTGATTGCGGGCTCAGCACTTGTCCACTTCCTTTTTGCCGCTTTTGTCTCGCTCAATGTTCTCACTCGACATTTTCATACTGCCCCACCTCACTTCATTGCCTCAAATAAGCCAAATTAAAATATATGAAAACCCTCACTTACAGATAAGTAATCTTCCATGAGCGGGGACAAAGAGGAACTACAAAGTTCCTAAACACACCTGTTAGGGAGAGAATTCGTCAGACTTCTCTAAACTAATGCCCCGCCAAGGTTTCATTTCAAAGCGAGAATTACCAGCCAATACATTTGATGACTGTAACATGTAGATACTCAATACTCTATACTATCCGCGTCTTTAGGGAGCCAGCCCCCATACTATGTATAAAGTGAAGGAGTAAAAAGAAATAAACACACATAATATTAATTTTTATTACACACATTTTAAAAGACATGAATGGTTATTTAAAGAGATGTTTTATACTCATGTGTTGTATGTGAAAAGACTGCTTTTCTACTGGCAAAATTTTATTCGCGCTTAGTAAGGGTTGTTTCTCAGTTTAGGTGTGTATTTGTCCATTGCTATTCATTAAACACAGAGGATAAAGTTACACAGAAACAATAAATGCTCACGGTATTCTCATAACAATCTCTAACTGCACCTTAATATTTTACATCTCGAACTGATGCGTTCAAGTAGCCAACAGCAACAGAAAGCCATCATGAACCGTATCAGCTAGATTATAGTTAGGCTTATTATTATTACAGTGTATAAAGTGTTACGTGTTATAATTTATCAAAGACAAGTCTTCGATTTATTATTTCACATATAATAACGTATTAAAATTTCTAATAGCTAAAAATTTTATTTTTAATTTAAAAATGATTTGAATGTCTATGTATGTCAAATTTATGATATTTGCCAATAAGTTTTGAGCGTACAGATTTCCTTCTTTACACAGATATATTTTTATATGCAAACAACAATACGATAGTTTATAAAGAAGAGTTTTACAAACTCACAAACAACATTCAGTCTTCTAGCTGGTGTACAACTGAATATTTCATCGACAGTCCAGATATACGACAAGCGAATTTATTCTGATTTAACGCACTGTAAGTTTCTCTTGACGGCTTGGAGCACACGCAAGTTTTTCACCAGCAACAATAATTAATGTTTTCGTAGAAAATCTGACGTCCGAGGGTAACTCGCTAAAAGTGAATGGTTTGTAACGTTTGAAATCTATAAATGTTTCTGCTCATCACAAATATCAAAACCTGATTTCTATCGTAGTGAGTCCGCAAACATACGCACTGTGACAATGGGAGATTAACTTAACCCCGTATTATTTTACTCAGTACATTTAAAGTTGTCAAAATATATCATTTTATGATCTAATTATGTGAATATTACTTTTAAAATACCTTAAATTCATAAAATAAACAAAAAAGTAGTTTGGGTGAAAATTCTATACTTGAGAGTAAAGGAGAAATTATTATTTTAAAAAATAAGTAGTAAATTTCTCACATCCCAAACACATTATTTATAACTATAATTAGAAGGCATTATGTATATACCAGTTGCAATTTGATTTACAAAAGATTAAAGTAACACTTAAGAAAACTATTCCATAACAACTAAAAGGATGTAATTAATGAATTTTTCAAAATTTCAGTAAAATGCTCTCCATTTCACTGCGGACTCCCAGTGGCACAGCGGAATGTCTGCGGACTTACAACGCTAGAATTTGGATTTCGATACTCCTGGTGAACATAGCACAAATAACGCAGGGTGTATTTTTGTGCTTAATTATACACATTAACAATAATTTAACTGAGTTGCTTTCATTATCAAAAAATCTTTATACTTTATCCGTAGAATAAATACTACTGCCAACAAAATCCTGTTCTCGTTACAGACGAGTCCAGAAGAAAGTGTATAACGACATCGTAGGACTATATTAGTATTCTGATAAGCCATTTACAAGTCATCAGCTTATTAATGTCAAGTAAACTAAGTATCTCTTCATTTCTACCCTTTTACGTTTTGAATATTTTCGTTTCATAAGTTTAAATTAAGCTAAAGTAAATCATTTGAATGTTTTGCGTAAAAGAAACGGTCTGTATGTTTTTATTGTTTCTTTCAAAAACAAACTCTTTATTCTGTATTGTTTGATACGCCCTTGCTTGTACTTTAATAAATATGGTTCATACTTCTTAGTGTAATCGTTAGAGGGTGCTCTTCACAGAGAACATAAACACCACTCCTTTCAAAATATATTTAACTGCACATCAGTAAATTGCTTCAGTAAGCAATATCCATCTTTTCAAAGTTAAATATATATATATATATAAATGAAGAGTTCATCGATGTATATGTGTTAATCAAAGACCAACAAGTAATGATTAACTGTAACTAGGTATTTAAAAAAAGGTGAAAAATCTAACAAGCATGATCTATCTGTATCATTTCGCAACGATAGTAATTAAAATATGTATCATCTGTTTTATTTTAAGCAAACTAAAGTCACAGCTTGAAGTAGATCATTTTACATGATATTTTCCAAATAATAATTTGACTGACTCGTTAGCAAAATTTTCTTCTTTTTTGTAATACATGCTATTCTTAAAAACATTTTGTCTCGTTCTGTATAATTAACACTAGAATAATCAACTGCTGGACCTCATCCAATACCTCTACTTGTGATATTTAACTTCAGCCAAAAGTTATTAATGAACTTTTCGATTTCAGGCAGTAGAAATGGCTTAAAAACTTGGACTGGCTGAAATATTTAATTATATTAAATAAAGACAATTATATAAAAGAATGAAACATATTTTCTTTGAACTTTGAGCTTTAAACAATTTTATTCTGCTTCCTTTATTTAACCGACAGAAAAAATAAACCTATTCGTGGTATCTCAGATGCTTTGAGGCTGACGTCTTCATTATGAAAACTTCACCACTAGGTGACATGTGCATCAAATCCATTGTTTGATGAGCATATTGATGAAAGCTTACTGTAACTCAACGGCCTAAAGAAAACGGCTTCAAATCAAATTAATATCAACCATAATAACAAAGGAAACGAATCGTAACTGTAGAGATCAGTGTACTGTAGTCATAGTAACTGGATCAATTGGAGCTTTACCCTCACTTTCACTGTCAATTCTAATTAGTCCCATGAGATGTTCTTAGTAGAAAATGTCCGTACAATTCATTTGTTTTACTACATTAACAGTAACACTACTATTTGGACACTAATATATTAGATAAATGTTACACGTGGTAATTTCCCAGTGCTTATTCTGCTAATAAACGTTTATCGCATAATATCATACCAATAAAATTTCATATAAAGTACATGTTAAGTAATTGATACATACGATATGTATATGTCGCATATGATTAATGACACACATAAATAAATATAAATTACAAATACCTAGCTACTTGCAACTAAGCTTAACTTTAATTTATGGTTATTGTAACGATAATTAAATCACAAAATACTCGTTATTTCATCAGAAACTGTTTTATTTTGTATTTTTTACACTAATAAACAGACACTTAATCCAGTAAGTAATAACAAGAAACGGAAAATATTTGTAACTGAATCAGTTTGAGTTTCATATATTGGCCCGGCATGGCCAAGCGCGTTAAGGCGTGCGATTCGTAATCCGAGAGTCGCGGGTTCGTACCCGTGTCGCGCCAAACATGCACACCCTTTCAGCCGTGGGGGCGTTATAATATAATAATCAATCCCATTTTTCGTTGGTAAAAGAGTAGCCCAAGAGTTGGCGGTGGGTGGTGATGACTAGCTGCCTTCCCTCTGGTCTTACACTGCTAAATTAGGGACGGCTAGAACAGATAGCCCTCGAGTAGCTTTGTGCGAAATTCCAAAACAAACAAACAAGTCTCATACACTGACACTGAAACATTTGTATAGAGGGAATAATGAAAACCATTAAACAATATTGTACTCCTTGTACCCTAAACACATAAAAAATGTTTACTACATACTTACTTTAAAACATTGAATACAAACAAATGGAGAAATAAATCTTACTATCCAATACTACAGGCTTTCCAAACTTCACTCCATATTTTCTAACACTAAGTTGCTAGTAAATATTAGGAAATGGCACCTTGAGACTAGCAAAAAGTAGAGAATCTATAAGTGTAAAAGCTACTTTCATATCTTTTAGTGAACAGTCGAAAAATAGACAAATAGTACAAATCTGAGTCAGCTAGCTTTTTATCCTGATAAAATTCATATTGTTGTGCATTACATATGATGTGTAAGTATACATAAGAAAATGTATTGTTCTTCCTTCTGTATGATGTATATATGTATTAAGCATTGAATCAGATGTTAATTGTATCTCTAGTTATTTAATTAATATTAAAATTATTCTTAAATATGTACTATAAACAGGGGCTTAATACTTCTGTTCTGAAGATGGTGCTAATGCGCCACAAGTTCCAGCAATTTGATCACATAGTCTGTTTAATACAACAAACTAGATGGTTCTATAAAGAATTTATATAGCACAGAAAATATCGAATTCAAATGACATACAATTTATGGAAAATAGCGAAATCAGTATTTACGAAAACCGGAGAAGGAATAGTATGTACTTGCATGATTCTGTACCTTTTCTTCTGACGCTTGTAGTGAGAAAATATGATCTACCATTTTATCTATTTACCTGTCTTGTTGTTTCTCAGTTTATATATAAATAACTCGTTTTTTCCACTTTTTAACGTTATTTATCTAATATCTTTTGTTTACACATTTCTTCAATTTTTTTGTCAAATAATACACTTATGTTTTCTTCATTTTTCTATCTGCCAACTTAGTTCAGTGTTGCTTCTAAGACTGTAATAACATAAGCCACAGTAAACAAAGCAGATGTAATTAATAACAAGCAACTTGCAGTACGAGTTTGTGGTTAACTCTGTCGAGTTACAACATTAGGGTGTGTATCACCGTAGCTGGCGGAGCATGGCATTTTGCAATAATATGTATATGATTTTACATCACGATAAGACTGGAAACAATTTAAAATCACACCGTTTTCTCACTGGCCCACTAACTGTTTCCAGTAGTAAAAATTCAACATTGTATTTTAGTACACTTTGTTCTACGACCCAACTGATGAGACCTTTTCTTAAAACTTGTGTCTTTGTAATATCAACATAAAGTTTGAAAAACGAAAAACAATTAAATCGGAACTCTTGTTTTAAACACACGTACCACTTCACAGAAACTACTCATATGTATGTAGAGAAAAAGAAAGTTTTGTATTTCAGATTTAACTTAACATATGCTAAACAGATTTACTGAAAGGTATTTTAAAATACTTCAAACATATGATGTGAATGATGTTGAAGAGCTCTCTCTACTGAACACGAACATCACACTGAAGATTGTGTAACTTTAAAATATGTTTTCCGTGTGCAAGGTTAATGTTCTGCGAATAAGAGGATAGTAGATACTTACTAAACTCTATTATTTACGATAACTTTGCGGACCACGAAAGTAAAAATAAAGTTGTTTTTGTTTTTTTCCTAAATTTCCATGCAGATGTTTTGAACATAGTTGTTCAATTCTTATTAAGTAAATGTCGAAAGGTCGTAAACACGTATTAATCCTATCGTTTAGGAGAAAGTTACACATAACTAGACGTGAAAGTTTTTATCAGTTTAATTATAGGTCTGTCTACTCCAATGGGCGGGGCAGAACAATTCCAAATGATGACATGAATACTTGTAGAGGTTGAAATAAATTTATGGTTTGTGAATTCCTTTTTTCAGTGTACCTTTATACCACAGCATAGATGGTGGAGAAGGAGGGAACTAGAGAAATCTTATTTTTTAAGCATAACGTAAGCCATCCTGTGAAACGCTTGCTCGAATATTTAGCTGATCCGTGTTTTTTTTTAAATTGAAATTTATTACTGTCCTATTATTTATTAATAATACCCAAGAATCCCTCCTTTCGTAAACCCGTTGTATTATGACTTCTTATATCCTCTGAGGGTAAATTAATTTACGAGAAAACTAGTCTGGCTTTCAAACAATTATTGCATCCTTTATTTAACACTGATTGTATTTTTAAATAACTTACTTTCTTTAAATTATCCGTTTACAAAGATTTGAAAAATAGGTTTCGACATTTTATAGTTTTCGAATTGCATGTCCCCAAAAGGAGGCCAAAGTGCGCCTCGAGAGGGCTACCGATTTTAACCACTCGCATCAGTATATAGTAGTGTGTTGTCTATCAGTTAGTCAGTAGACACAATAGTGACGTCACATAGGGATGCTTAACGTTGCAATTTATATTGTAGTGACGTCAATAAAATGTGCCCATGCCATGACTCACGGGAAGAATTAATCATTCTGTTCATCACAACACGCATGGCATATGAACTCGAAAAGCAGAAAATATGAATATTTAATACCCTTAATTTGGGTTTTATTTACTATTGAAAAAGAAAATTTTCGAGAACCCTGCAGAAATACATTTAGTTTACCTCATGTATATTCATTAGCCACTTCACACTTTTTTGATTGTTATTACTTCACACTTTATCTTCATTATTCTGTAAATTAATGTTCTGCTGTTTTTAAGTGAATTACAAATTCATGAATTAACTGCTTAGGAAGCTAACCACTTTACTACTCACTCATTGGACGTTATAACTGTTATAGTTATTAATAATTGAATAAATAATCATTGTGTTTCTATGTATATACATATATATATATATACATACACACATTAATAATACTAATTATTTTCAATAACTAAAGCTGGCATCACGAATTTCAGAACAAACGGTAAACATACGTCACTGCTACCGGTTTCTCGCCATTTGAAAAACTTTCCCAAGGATATCAATAACGAAGTATTTCCATGAACAAGAGATCACTTCAACTGTCAATAGAAGTTAAGAAACTGACAATTTTGGAATTTATTATTCCATCTCTGTCTGTGTAAAATCTATTTACCCTAAAAGTATTAATAAATACATATATATTATCTACCTCCTATTACGTTCGTTCGCCTCTCAGATTGTTAAAAACAATTCATTTGTCAACAATCTATGCATATTTTCCTTAAATGTTATGAAAGCACGCCTTTTTTTAGTGAGCACACACCATTGTTGTCCTTAACTCATTAAACTTTGAAAAATATACTTTATTTTGATGATGATTAAACAAATACAATGATACCATGTCGTTTAGTCATAGTAAACGTTAATATTTACCGGATACTTTTCATTAGTGTACATACATACAGTCTTGTTTCTGTTCTAGTGTTCCACTTTATTTGGATTCTTATATCTAAAATAAATGGTTCAGGCATATTCAGCTGTACTCAGATGTTGTTCAAGACCCACCTCAAAGTATTTTCGATCATGTTTAATCTGTAGTATATAATTATTAATGGTTCGAAGACGTAAAGTATTTAATATATTATAATCATAACACAATAAAACCATTCACATCCCTGAAGAACTAATCACCAAACCAAAATATTTGCTATTAACGCAAATATTGAACAATATAGTTAAATAGTCCCAAGATAATCAAGAACACAGTCACTTAATCTCAAGACAATAGTTTATTAAATGTGCAATAATTAAATGATGAAGCTGGATAATCCAAA
This sequence comes from Carcinoscorpius rotundicauda, assembly GCA_011833715.1. Taxonomy (NCBI): domain Eukaryota; kingdom Metazoa; phylum Arthropoda; class Merostomata; order Xiphosura; family Limulidae; genus Carcinoscorpius; species Carcinoscorpius rotundicauda. The sequence continues at coordinate 27,893,849 of CM022396.1, forward strand.
AAATAAACTCTTGTCGCCAATTAAAATATTAAATAATGTGGAATCTATAAATGAATAAGAAATGTAAGAAACTGCATCACAATCATATCGATGATACTTTAAATCACATTATTCTTTACCGGCTCAGTACGGATTTTCAGTGAGATGTTGCTTTTTGCTCAATACCAGAGCTCATTAGAATGACTGAATTACAATATCAAGTCTGTAAATTATAATATTCACATTTCTCTGAAAACTGTTGCATGATATCACACAAGGAGAACTACTTAGCTTTAGGGTTTACGAGGTCTGTTCAAAAAATACGCGGACTGTTTGAATTGTGCGGCTCCAGTTGGTTCAGGGGAAACCGCTTGGTTCGCACAGATCAGCTAATTACGACGCCATTTCCCGATTGTAGATATCTTCATTTGTGTATTAGCTACGCGGTTTTAAGTGAAGTACGATATTTTCGTTTGACAGATTTCAGAACGAATGACCTGAAGGAGCAATGACTTTCTGTGAAATTTTGTGTTAAACTTGGAAAATCTGCGACTGAAACTATTGCTATGCTTAACACGGCTTACGGTGATGTTGGTGTGAAGTGTACGGCATGTTTCAAGTGGCATGAACGTTTTAAGAATGGTCGACAGTCCATTGAAGATGATGAGCGTCCTGGACGTCCTTCCACGTCAACTGACGACCCACACGTCGACAAAATCAACACCCTGGTGCAAGCAAATCGACGTCTGACTGTCAGGGAGCTTGCTGAAGAATGTGGGATATTAGTTGGATCTTGTTACGAGATTTTGACCGAAAAATTGAAGAATCACCGCGTTGCTGCGAAATTTGTGCCTCAGAACTCGTGAGTTTTGGCCAAATACTCGATCGCTGTTCTTCCCCACCTCCCTACTCACCTGACCTTGCTCCTTGCGATTTTTTCTTGTTCCCCAAACACAAGAGACCCTTGAAAGGAAGAAGATTTCAGACGATTCCCGAGATTAAGGTAAATGCGACGAAGGAGCTGGAGGATATTACAAAAGAAGCGTACCAGGACTGTTTTAACAAGTGAAACACCGTTGGGGAGGAGAGTACTTTGAAGGGGTCCCAGACCTGTAACTTCTAAATAAAGTACATTTTGTTTTATGACGTCAGTCCACGTATTTTTTGAACAGTCCTCGTATAGTCTTCAGGTTATCAGTGTGATCAGATAACCTCAAGATAATTATTTTTTATGCTAAGATATTTCAAACACCTATTGATAAGACAATATTCTTAATTAATTTCAAGATAACGATTTGTTGTCTACCTGCACAAGGAATAAACAATGCAGTAGTTTCATTTCATATAAAAACAGGATGAATATAAACAAAATAGCGTATTAAAATAATTATATTTTAAAATATATTTGTTCTTAGGGAGTCACATTTCATCAGAGGCACATTAAGAATCATAAGTTTTATTCAAGAAGGTTTAGAATCAATTGTCACACAAGGAATCAGTAAAAAATATACAAAACATTACACACTTCACATTGTATATGACACTTACAACTTGTTGTATACTATACATATAACAAATAGTAAATTTCATATAGTACTGCACACCAAATACTACATAGTATACCACACATATAACATATAGTATACTACACATAAAACGAGTAATATGCCACACATAGAGCGCATAGTATACGATACATATCACATATACTACACCAAATACCAAATAATACTTCACACACACAGAATATAATGTATCATACATACAAATTATTGTAAACAATATAAAAAGCCTATAGTTCAACTCGAGGCAGAATGACGAGTGAAACAAAATATACGTGACTTAGCTAAGTAATAAACAAACATTTACTGTAATATTTGTATCAATGCTATACACGTAGCTACCATTTTGGCTTCTAACTCTGACTTCATTCCTTTAAGTCACATGCTCAATTATTTTTGTCAACACACGTTAACAAACCGCATCAAATAAGGAAGTAACACTTGATAGTAACCAACATTAGCTTTAGGATCGCAACCCTAATATTCGGAACAAGCCTATCCTTTACAGAATCAACCAGTTTAATCAAACTGTATGATAGTTGTTTTTCTCTCTAAAACAGTGTTTGTTACTCCCTTTACAGTGACGTCATGAAAACTTAATTAACAGTTTCTTGTTATCACCTGCATGCACTCGGTGCATCATTATTTACATAAATTGCTTTAGCCAGTATCGCGTGACGCTAAACGTTCTTTAATTTCATAAAATCTAGCAAATTTGTTCTGAAAAGTTGGCAAAGTACACGTGCATGATTCTTTTGAAGGGTCCGGTGTAACATATCAGTTAAAAATAGGTGACAGTTTGGATCACCACAGTTCGAGTTACAGAAAGTGGATTAATATACTATCACTGCTGCTGAAAACACACAGTATGTCCTGCAGGTTGTTTTTGCCGTACGACACCCTACCCGTGTCTTGATACAACGTATAGTGTGTAATACGTACAAAACATAATATATATCACATATAGGACAAAGTAAACGAAACATAAAGCATACACATATATAGCACATACTATACAATATATACAGCACATGTATTATTTACACTTGGTATAATATTCATATATTACGTAGCAGGTCATACATACAGAGCATAATATATCCCACATACAACATATAGTAAGTATATAATAAATGGAGTATGTAGGCTACATTATACGTAACCATAGCATGTCACACATACAATGCATAGTGTATTATACACACAGCACATAGTACATCACACATACACTACATAGTATACCATGTATACAGTATACAGAATGTTACGCATAGAGCATATAGTATAACTGACATACAGTCTATATCATACAACGAGAATCTTAATTTTTATTTAAGAAATATTTGATATTACTGTAAACGTTCTAAAACTGTCACACATATTGAATGTTTCTTCCCGCTATTCTCAATCAGTTTATTAAGCCTATTCCTGGCAGAAACTACTACAGGATAGCATATGTTATTGTCACTGATCATCCCAATACTCCGGACACTGATTTAGAAATGTTGTTTAAAGGTTCAAGATACACTGTGTCATGCCCATTGTTTTCTAAATAAATTATGGTTCTCAATATTTCTTTTATGTATTTACTTGTGTGTCCCTAAGTCTAGTAGTTACATGATTATCTTGAATATAAGATTTTCTTTATAACTACCCTGCAGGTTAAGACCGTGTTGTTATATAATCAGTATTTGTCTCAGAATTAATGCATGGTCAGTACTTGATGTCACATCACAACAATAGATAAAACATAAATTGACGAGAATTATTGTATTATTGTAAACGACCTTTGAAATCGAATATTGGAACTGAAATCATTTGTCGCAGAAATAATTCTCATACACTCTAAGAACTATTCACTACAGAATATTTAATCTAATATAATTTTACCAGTTAATTTGGTTTAAAACCAGAGGCGCTGAGAAAGTGTAGTTTTTTTTCTTCATCCCACTAGCAGAATTTGGTAGATTTAAAAGTGGTAAAATAATTTTTGAGCAATTGGCTGGAACTTAGTACCCTTGAAAATTTTCGTGGCGAAGATGATGTTAATCTTTCAGACCATTGCATAAGAGGAAAATAGCATCTGGAAATTCCCTACAGCACAAAGCACGTGCTTAGTCAACTAGCCAATCAACCTACTTCTCACTATTTTTAGCACGCAAATTTTTAACGCTCACAGCGACCTCTATCTGGCAAATATAATGAAAACTTTATCATAATAACGGAATTAATTTTATGGGTACTTTCACTGTAACAAGGGAGGTTTGAAGGTAAGTTGTGGTTTGACAAATCTTTATAATTTGTACATGTTGTAGGAATACGTCACCTCATTCTCTTTGTTATTTGATATAGACAACTTTGCTTCCTTGACATATTCTTATCTGTTAGTATAAACTGTTGTATGTCTACAGCTTCATGCACTTTGATGGTTTTGACAAACAAGCGGTGCTTTGCATGTACAGCTGACAATGCGCCCCACAAATATAGTATCTCACACATCGTAGTAAACCTCACACACCGTACATAGTATATCACACTTACATCATGTTATGGATTATATCATTAATAACAGCAGCTGAGTGAAATTAAAAGGTCAACCACACTATATCTGCTATATCCAACGTCAACGACGCTTTTAGTCCAACAACACCGAAGCTTGTCTTCCCGGCAATGATACGACAAAGTAAACAGTCAATCAAACACATAGAACTGTATACCAACACGGTATGTACGTACAATAAACAGTATATCACATACATAGTACACTGCTACACACAAACAACACAGTTTAACACGTAATATACCATAAATAAAACATGTGGTATATCATATAGGGCAAATATAAAAAACAAACATACTATGGAACGTCACACACACTGCATATACAGTGTTCCGTCGCCACTTCGCGGGCTCGGCCGACCCCCACATATATATATATATATACATACATGTATATATAAAATAATAAACATTAAATCTAAAATATAGCATTAAATACCATTAAAATATTAAAAATAAATATAATTAATAGTGTAAAGAAAAAACAGGTATATTTTGAGATATAAACATATATTTGAGTTTATAACAGCGTAAAAATGGAAACGATTTGTTTGTTTGTTTTGGAAATTCGCACAAAGCTACTCTGTGCTAGCCGTCCCTAATTTTGCAGTGTAAGACTAGAGGGAAGGCAGCTAGTCATCACCACCCACCGCCAACTCTTGGGCTACTCTTTTAATAACGAATAGTGGGATTGATCGTCACATTATACACCCCCACGGCTGGGAGGGTGAGCATGTTTAGCGCGACGCGGGCGCGAACCCGCGACCCTCGGATTACGAGTGCACGCCTTAACGCGCTCGGCCATGCCAGGCCGTAAATGGAAACGAAGTGAAGGAGTGCTCACAGGAATGGGACAACGATATGGTTCGATCAGTACAATTTTGCAATAAAATAGAAGAACTGATGACTCCTTATCAAATGATTTTCGATAGGCTAAATAGGCAGAGAAAATAACTGCCAATAACAATGTTTTTCCAGCCGAGCAAGAAAGAAAGGGTACCGGTGGCAAGTACTGTTTCTGAAGTTGTAATGACCGACGAAGAAATTGCCGATTCACCTTCCACAGAAGAGGAAGTGATGTCCCCCGAAAAGACACCACCTGCTGAAGATATGTAATTTTTAATTTTAAGGCTTAATATCTTAATAATTGTTCTTATTATTTCAGCAATAATGAACAGTATTGTAATGGGAGGGTTTTAAAAGTCTAAATGCACATAAATATATGCGTAAAAATCGGCGATCCCACTTTGCGGAAAATCTCCTTTCGTGGGGGGTTTTGGAACGCATCTACCGCGATACACGAGGGATCACTGTAATACAACACATAACAGGTTGTATACTACGAGCGCAGTACAGTACATAGCACATATACAATATCGTATACTCCACACTGTGCACAGAATACTACACGTATACATGCAATATACCAGCATCCGTTAGTTTCAGTTTCTAGAGTAAAAAAGAATGTTGAATTAAGACATGTTTAGATTTGTCAAACAATAAAAATAGATCAAACTGTATTGAACAAATATTTCGTAATTATACATATGACTGTTAATAGCCACGCTACCCAACGTCATCTTCACGGCTGTTCTACACTAACGAATAGTGGGCTTAACCATCACATGATAACGCACCCATAAGGCCGAGAATATCTTATCACGATTTTCGATCCCGCGACTTGCAAATCTCGCGTCGAGCGCTCAAACCAACTGCGCTCAACAAAGTACGTCGAATAAACTTAAACGTTATTCACTCCTTATTCATATAAATTTAACCCATACTTTTCCATTAATTGTTATATGTATTTACTTTAATCGGATCTGAAATTCTTGGCTTATCCAAGTGAAAGAATGCAAGCAACGAAAGCTTTAGAACAAACGCTAAAATTATCCACGCTAGACAAAGTACTGCTCGCTTTAATACAAATCGATATGATTTTAGCCTCACCCCCCCCCCCCGCTCCGCCTAAGTCTGTGATATTTTAACGCCAAAAATTTGGTTTCAGTGTTCGTGCTGGGCACAGTACCAGTGTCCTGTTGTATATCGTAATTAAATAACAAACTTACGAATGTTGTATTTGATCAGAAAAGCATATATTTACGGAACACCATATATACTTTAACAAGAATTTGTAATAGGGTAAGGCAGTCCATTAAATAAATAAATATTTTCTTGAGTAACAGTTTAACATTTATTCAATACACCTTTAAAATATTTAAAGTCGTGTTCCCTATCCTATCCTGAGAATGCAGGAGCAATGACAGATACCATGCGCATGCGTGAATCATGGCCTAACGACAAGAACAGCCGAAATTCTTTGCCACCTAGTGAGCACTAAGGTTTCTGATTTGCAGTTAAAAATACGATTAGTTTGTAGATGACGCTAGCCAACATGTGGTATCCTTACCCTACGTGTGTGGATTCTATTCGTAATCATACAGAACAGTTTAAACGAAAATCGTTACTCCAAAACTAAGTTAAAGCTCTCTGAAAACTATGCACAACAATAAGAAAGGGTGATAAATTTATTTTGGAATCAGCTCAGATTACTTTGAAGACACGGTTTTCGTGCGTACCAAATATTAGGTTCCCTAGCTAAAACAACCTAAATTTATAAACCAAACTCCCTAGTGGTTGAACAGTTAGACTGCTGGCTTACGAAGCTGAAACTAGGGTTTTAATATCCATGGTGAGAAAAGCACGGATAACCTATTGTGTAGCTTTGCTCTTAACAACAAACAAACTGTATTACCCAGGGACTTGTGCGTAATGTGAATCAAAGTGATTAAAAATGATACTTTTTAGACAAAACATTTTAAAATGAGCATTTTATAATAATTATTTTCAAATTCTACCAATTAATTGTTCGTCGTCAAAACAATAGATACAGGCACACAGATAGGAATAAACTGACACTCCATTACTTTATCATGAATATTTTTTGCTTTTATGCTGTTGCGTTTGTTTGTTTTAAGTTAATAGTTAATGTGAAATGAGCTAGTAAAACTTGTAAATTAACAATTATTAATATGAAAAACTCTTGTATGACTGTGCTTCCTTATCGTCAGATTTTAACCCACGTACTCGACCATGTATTCAAAAAGATACTCTCGACAACACTCATCAAGTTCTAACAGTTAAAGTGACTTTAATTTAGCAACCACTACAACACCAGTGGAAGTATAATCCAGCAATCTAAAGTTTTCGTTTGTTAACTGTATCCCTTTTCTTTTTGTAAAAAAAGCATACGTTAAAATGTTTTTTAGTTAAATTCCTCTCTCGCTGTTGATATAACAATGTGTTTGTTATTTGAACGTAAATGTATACATGTAATTGAAAGCATGGGTTTAATAATTGGCTGCCAAGGATCCACGTTCGACTGTCTGAGAAGATTATATAATAATTATCTAGTTTCTTCAAATACACATATACTTTAACATAAACGATAAAACGTTTTGTTTTTCGTCACAAACAATAACAAAAAAGCGGTAGAGGATGTCCGTTCAGCAAGATGTGACAACGCCCCCTAGTAACGTTTAGATGCCACCCGTTAGTTTCCTACACTACTTGTTTGTCATAACTGAGTGAATTCATACTTACACGCGTGATGTATATGTACATATAATTAGTACTAGAGTATGTCTGTGTGCAGTCGTTAAATCGGATGCCCGTTCCTCAGTATATCCGTTTATATTATGTCATCAATGTACTTCCGGTAGATTATTGTTTTCGACTTACTTTCATTCTATAAAAATATATGCATTTCAATAAAGTTTTTCTTTTTCTATTCTGTTCTTGAAAATCGTCATCCTATCTGTTTGCGTACGTATAATTCCAGCTTCTGCGACTTCTTTCGTTAGTGACCTTCCCTTATTTTGATAAAGCCAATTTCTTATCAAAACGTATAACAAGTCTTGTCGGAACACAAATATGTAGCTCGAGTTGATAATGTCAATCCCAATCCACGTTGCCAATATTTCGAGCACAACATTATTTGATAACAAATCAGAACTTCATTCACATGCTCATGAAATCTATCAACGAATGCGTTAGATGAAAGGTATATTTTTAACCTTCGAACTTAAAGCGTTGAAAACGAAAGTGAAAAGGAGTTTTTACGTCCACGCCTTGCTAGAATTATAACTTCTACGCTCAACAACAAAAAAGAAAACAAAACAGTGGCATATTAAATAGAACCGCATTCCAAGGAATATCAGTTTCTTACTAATGAGATGACATCGATTTTTTATTTCAAAGTTTGCATGGTGGTTATCATGTATTTTTTTTTCTTAGAGTAAAACCACATTGTAAAATCTGTTGCGCTCACAGAGAGGAATGTAGCCTCCATTTTTTGCATTTTAAATCCGAAGACTTACTACTGTCCCACTGGGAAACAGCAGTTATTAAATATATCAAAATTCATCCTGAACTTTCCTTATATTGACAAAACTGAAATTAGCTTGTTAAAAAACATAGTTTAGTTATTTCCCGAAACAACAGCCAAAAACATATCGTATTTTTGTTAAAATATGCTCTAAAACTATAAATTTCAACAATTTTAAAACAGCAATATTGTAATGAACATTAACTAGGTGCACATAAACAGATTAAAAATTAATTCAATAGTGCATAATATCAAAATAAATATTTTGTTTGCGAACATCCACAACACATCTGCGTCTATTGAAAGTTATGAGAAAACTACATCAGAATATCGTATTTCTAATTTTTACAACACTGCTTGTTTGTTTTCCTTGTTTATTTTTCATTATTAATTGCAATAGTTTGTGACAAATTTTACTTTGAATCAGTGAAGTTTGGTTCTCTGTAAAATACAGCTGAAAAACGTTTATCGATCTCAACATTACGTCGCTGGAATTTTTTCACTCATGTTAAATGAACTCTTCTATATCACGATCTAAACTGATAACCCTACGAAACAGTGAATAACGTCTGCTCTTTTGACAAAGATCCATGCCTTTTAGTTTTCTTGTGAAAAAAATACAGTGAAATTGTTTTAAATTTTTAAAATATTTATTCAGTTCAACACAATCATATACGTTATTAAAATCTGTTTAATTTTTTGGAATTTTATTGTATACATTTTACAACTACATATTAACTATTATCAATGAACAACACGGGTAATAACTAATTTGTCAAATATATTTATCTCTCTCTCTCTTTAAGGAATGCTTTTTTTGTCTTTCCAAACGAAAAGTTGTACAACTAATTTTGACAAGAATAAAAAACTTTAATTAAATATATAATATTAGGTCCACTCAAACCTCTGCAGGAAGACGAAAGGACTAAGGCACCTTTCTCAATACGCATACTCAGTAAAAAAAACCAAACAAAATCTTGTGCGACATTAAAACTCAGGCAGACTTGTGCCTCTTAAGTTTAAAAAAAACATCGAATCCTCGATGTCTTAGAACATTAAATTATCTTGCCCAGTTTTATTACTCGACTTTTCTTTGCCAAGACATGTTCACAAGTCACTTACATCAGCATACGTTATAATCATTAAATATGAGCATTTATAATTTGAAATTGACCCCCTAGGGTATAGTTTAAAATAAATAACTTAAATACATGATACATGAGCAGTATGACATAGCTTACTCTAACACAAACAAGGTTTAAAACCAAATGGATACAAAAGTACATTGTCATAGGTCTAACTTGACTATTTATCAAAATAGAAGACTTAAACGGCTACATCCATTACAAAACCAACAATTGTGAAAATACTATCGTAATTTGCATCCATACAATTAAGCGTATTCCTCATTCACAGCTGGTAGTAATTATATAAAAAGAAAAACACATAAAACGAAAGTCATCAAACGATAAATGTGACAATGAAAATGAATTCACTACAAACTCAAGATAGCAATGTTACGGGACTTATTACATTTTAGCGAAAAAAGTAAAGCATTAGAATGAATAGTTTACAAATGCGTTACGAATAAATATATGCTTCGTCTGATAAGATTCTGCGTAAAATACAAACATCTAACTCCATAACAAAGTAGCTATGTTTACACTTTTGACTCGTGTTTGAGATAACTTTAAATTAAAACTAGGTTATTCAATATGATACACGTAGCTTAAGAAAATTATAGTGAAATGTTTATCGAATTAGTCCCAATTATAAGTGGAATTGAGCAGTAACATTAGTCTTATTCACACATGTAGAAGGCCTATTAAATATCTTAGTCCAAGATCGACAGCTTGCTGAAAATAGGCAACCGTGGAAGGTTGCGACTTACGTCCAACGGAGAGCTGCACGTGGCTCCCCTGGGGCTACCGCCCAAGCTAAAGTTGTCCAACTCTGAACTCAAAGAATCTACAGGTGACGGTGGAGCATGGCCCGGAGAATGCAAAGCTTCAGAAAACACAGTATTATCTACTATACTATCACCTAGACCATTAACAGTGTAAACAGCGATAGGATTGAGGCTTGGCTGGGAACCGCCAAATGTTGACAAAGTGGCTTGCTGTTTCATAGGAGACATCAAAGAGGCGAAATCCTGAGAGAAAGAAAAAACTGAAGTATTAAGTATTGCTCCTGCAGTGTGAGGAGCAGGAGAAAAGTTTCCTAAAGTATCTTCGGGGAAAAAATTGTTAAGTGATGTGGGGCTGGCACTGAGACTTGACGGGGGTGACACCTCTCCAGCAGAGCCCAAGCTGAAGCTGCCCAAGGAAAGTGTCTTGGGCCGATTTACAAGACCTGCTTCAGACGTTCTCGATGACCCTTCAGATCGTTGAAAAGGTTGAAGACCCACCTGTAAATTATTGAACATGTGTTTTCTCGACTCTTCGCTGTTATGGATGAAATGGCACCTTGGTCCATACGGACAAAGTCCCGAGGTGTGGAACGTGCGACAAAGCTCAGTTTTATACTTTGGGTGCCGAGCTAAGGTACGCAGTTCTTGGAAACCATGAGCAAATTGGCACTTATCTCCGTACTTGCAAGTTCCATTTTCTTCGAATGGCCGACAAAGCTCAGTCTTGTATCGACTGGAATTGACTTGGTTTAGTTTTGGCTGGGCGACAGGTTCACTAAGACTGCGGTCCAGTTTTCGATGTTCCTTTGTTGTATATACAACAGAATTAGCCGTAACATCGATTGTCGAGTTAGCGTGTACATGTATTCCATTACTTGTGGACTTCTGGCTCATTGCAACTGGTTTGGCCGGTGGTGAAATTACACTCAATAAGGCACTAGCAGAGTTACGTCTGGCACTGGCTACACTAAGGGGTGGAGAGTCGAGAGGCCTCCTGTCCAGCGGGATTGGCCTTCTTTGATCCAGGACGTTGTTCTAAAAGTATAAAGGATACAACTAGGTATTAAGAATTATTATACACAAACAGTAGAACACGTTTTAATATTAACGCGCATTCACCTAAAATATGAGTGAGTATGAATACCATTAGTCAGTGGCCCCCACTTGTTGATGCGTGCCGAAGAATTGCTTACGGCAACATTAGCCTACTGACTACTAGAGGGTGGCCTACTTATATTTACTAAATTAGATGGCCTCAACGACGTCTTCAACTCTTAGAATCTGAGATTTATGAAACATTATCTTGAGGCCCAAATGGTCTTACCTTGTAAAACGTCTCCTCGAAATCGCAAAATGATACAATCGCCGTAGACATTTTGAAAAATTTCACGTTCAACACCTACATCAACCGTTTACTACGTACACTACTCAAAATACACTCGGAGATCAGTCTTTTCTACACCAGCCAACCACTTATTCGTTGATGACGTTGTGATAGGTGGAGTGTACTTCTTAAGTGGCCAATCAGCACGAAAGTAGGAAACGATGTTGGAAAATTTCAAGTAATGACATCACAAGTGTATGAATCATTCGATTGCAAATAAACTAAACAGCCCAGAAAACACAGGCTAAGTGTAACCATGCCAAGAATGAGTTTTTATATATAAAAATACGAAGTTATCCAGGAAATCTTTATTGAAATTTAAAGTATCGAGTTTTAACTCGTATACTACTTAAATCACGTGCATTTATTAAGCTACTGAACAAATAATTTTGTTACCTTCGGTGTTCAAAAGGGATGTTTAACAAAAATTACGCAATAATAAATAATAAGTGCATAAAATGTAATAAATTTAAAGAATAAACGTATTTGTATTTATTGTTATTGTTTTAGTTAATACAAAACTCCAATGGAATACATTGTTCTGAAAGTTGGTGCAATAAGAAAAATAAAAGTAAGCAAATTTTCACATCAACTTAAAAGCAGATAATTTTGTGCAAAATACACTCACTATCTGTATATTTTGCTATAACAAAGCTACAGTGGATTATATGCTCTGCCCACCGAAGGAATTGAGCCCCAGATTTTGGAGTTTTAAATCCGAATACTTATCACCGTCCCACCTCAATACAATACAGTAAAGATCGCTATTGCTTGCATATAAAAAAAATAAATAAATATATATATATATACATATACTTTAGAGAAAATCAACACCAATATAATTAAGTAAACAATATCAAAAGGAAAGACTGCGTTAAAAACAGCGAATTCAAACCTCTGGCTAATTATATTATATACACTTGTTAGTGCTCATCAAGATTGTACAGTATGTTATTCAAAATTTAACAATAAAGGTTTAAACCATTATTTAATTTCTACAGTGCATATTGGTGAATGAAAGACATAGTAATGTTAAAAATAAACGACTCTATAATATCAAAATATTATATTTATTTAATTACACTCAACGTTTCGACTTCATAAAAAAGCTGGTCGTTTAAAGCGTGTTACCTAGACAGTGTCAATCAAGTTCAAAATCTTTATTCAGAGTAATTTCATTTAATAAACCACATAAACTTTTAATATTTAAAACAACATTAATGTGAAATGAAATATAAAAGCCTGGTTATTTTATATTAAAAGTAGTAATGATAGGAATGAAAATTATGTAAACATTACCCATAAAGTATTTTAAACGTAACAGTTGTAGTAGACTATAGCGCTTGGTTGTGCGGTAAATAATAGCTGATAACTACGCATGCGTTCCTCTGTAATTTAAACTGACCCATGATGTTCTTTGTAGATCTTTCAACAAACGCTGGCGTCAGCACTGAGGCGACAGGTTTCCAAAATAATCACATAATCGTTTCCCGCCACTTTTTAACTGAAATGATGAACTGGTGCTGTGCTGAGAAATAACAGGAATAAAACGAGCAGATGTTCAGATTTCTCGAACACATACAGTAGAGACAGAACGATACCTGTCGCACAATTATATCCCAAGACGATTTTTTCAGTTTTTTATATTTCTGTTTATTTTTTTCTTTACTGAACAATTAACACTTAAACCTAATACAAAATTAACAGCCTTCTGAGGAAATACTAATTGATAATATAATATTGCTTGTTATTTGTACTGCCACAACAGTAGGCATAAAAGTTGACTTACATGGGTGTGTTAATAGTCAGGAATACATCCATTTGGAAGTTTTAATTCTATTTTTTTTCTGTCACATGTAATAAATATTGCAACTTATAATGTAAAATTGTATTAGAACGGTTTAAAACATTTGCCGTTTGCAATTTGTATACACGTATTGACGGTTATATCAAAACAATTAAGTTACTGGAACATATCTGTCTAGATAACGCTCATGAATATTAATATTCCACATATAACATCACTGTTTTCAAAATATATAGCCCCCCAGTGGCTCAGCGGTATGTCTGCGGACTTGCACGCTAAAATCCGGGTTTCGATACCCGTGGTGGGCAGAGCACAGATAGCCCATTGTGTAGCTTTGTGCTTAATTCAAAAAACAAACAAAAACAAAACAATCAAAATATATACTCGAGCAGTCTAGCTGTATAAGTAGCGCCATCTAGTAACAGTGATTATTTGCATGTTTATTCCTGACAGAAATGTTAACTTTCCAATTCTTTGTATTGTTTGTTTGCCTTTTGAATTTCGCGCAAAACTACACGAAGGTTACCTGAGCTAACCGTCCCTAACTTAGTAGTGTAAGACTAGAGGGAAGGCAGCTAGTTATCACCATCCACCGCCAATTCTTGGGCTACTCTTTTACCAACGAAAAGTGGGATTGACCGTCACATTATAACACCTCCACAGCTGAAAGGGCGAAGTTGTTTGGTGCGATGGGGATTCGAACCCGCTACCCTCAGATCTCGAGTCTAACGCCTTAACCATCAGTCCATGCCAAGTCCCAATTTTATGAAAAACAAAGTTTTTAATTTTGGAAAAATACGATTTTTATGGTACAACGATAAGCCTACGAATTTACAACGCTAAAAATCAAGGATTCGATCTCCTCGGTGAACTCAGTAAATAGCTCAATGTGGCTTTACTGGTGTTTGAAAATCAAATGCACAACTTCCTTAAATACATTTGTATGTTATTTATTTTGTTGAAAACGATTGTAATGCAATGAAATATTTTACGGTTATTCAATTATTCTTTTAAAAAAATGGATACCAAATAATATTTATGCTAACTGTGCAAATATGTTAGATATATATCATAAAATGTCAGACAATGTGTCTGGGCTTTTACGTTGTTACTTACATGCAACAGTTTTTAGAAATGGGCAGAATTTCAGATTTCGATATCAACACGCAGAAACAAAGAAAAATAACGATGTTTCTCCTGTTATTAAAATAGTTCTAAATATGATGAGAACAGAAATCGGTATTTAGACTTGAAAGTAATCTCAGAATGTTTTATCTTTTTATTCTTCGTTAACTTTTCATTTGGTAATATGTTGTCTCCCGGTGACACAGCGGTATGTCTACGAACTCACACCCTTAGAAACGCGGTTTTGATAACCTATCAAATCAGATAACCCATAATAACATTTCAGAGCACAGATAACCTATCGTGTAGCTTTGTGCTTAATAACAAACAAAGTCTAATAAATTTGATGCTTGAATCTTACATTTTTACTCGTGTATCATCTTATCAATCATAAGGTCACTACTGACCAGTTTTGTTTATTTTTTTACTAGACCGTATTTTTTATTTAAGTTCTTACAACATATAACTTATAATTTGAGTCCCGACAATTCGCAGGCTACAACTTTAATATAACTCAACTGTAGTTGTAGTCCACCTTCTATTACATTGCAACACTAATTAAAATTAATAAACTTTCCCGAACAAACATACAAACAAGTTACCAACTTTCATAGTCAAGTCCAAAGTTTTCATTTGAACTTTCTCAGATTTTTTAAATGATTATTTGATTATGTCATTCGTCTGTTGCCTTAGAAACGAGTTTTCATGAAATTAGTTTTGTTTATTTACTTGACTTTTTGTTTGTTTGTATTATGTGAACAGTTAGTTAAGAACACTTGACTTACCCTAGTAATTACCATGTTACTATTTACAGAACGAAACACTGAAAGCCTCTTATTAATATTCTCAAGGTTGCCGTTTCTGAGAAACTGTAATAATCTCTGATCTTACAAATAATGTATGACACTTTAGACACTTCAGTGAAACATTTAGACTGTTAGATCTCTGTAAATTATCACGATATGTTTTGTATGAATTAGCGACAGACTTTGGTCATATAGCATAATTTCTTCGATGTTTGAGAAGGTAGCTAACTCAGGTATATTAACGCAAAAGTAAATTGCTTGATAATGTTATGATAAATTCAGGTAAAAACTGTTGATTTCCCCAAAAGTATCAGATAGGTGTATCTGCAAAAACAGCTACAAGTTTGTTCAAAAAATAAGGAAAGTGGTTCTGATCTGATTTAGAGTAGCTTTGTGCGAAATTCCAAAACAAAAAACAAAATCTGATCAGATAATTGAGTTTTCCTATTATGCGTATAAAATAATGAGACTAGACAAAGTTGGAAAAATGCAGTAACATTTATTATACATCAGATAAAAATAAAATGCAGCGTATGTACCGTCTTGATAAAAATGTTTGGATATTTTGTAACAAATAAGATTATTGTTATTAAGATGAAATGTAAATATACTTAGCGCTGTCAAATTGAGAAACGCTCGTTATTTTATACATTTGTATTCGTAATTTGTATGATGAGATACGTTCTATGAACGTAGTGAACGATTTATTAGAACAGTAAATTGAACTGTAGTACCATGTCTGATTTAAAATGTTATCTGTCACAACAAAACCTTAACAAAACATAAATAATGATAAAATGTTACATAAAATTATTATAAATAGTGTCGGTAAACTTCTATCATTTCATATTAAACATTCAATACTTGGTTGGTCCTTTTCTGTACTCTAGTAACCTTCTAAATGCGATGTGTCATGTTTTCGATGAGGTTACTAATGTAATCCACTGTGATTTCATTCCAATTTATTACAAGAAAGGGTTCAAATTCAACTATAGTAGCTGGTAAAGAGTCGTGGTTGGCAATTTGTGTCTCCGTTCTTCCCAGCAGTTCTTAATTGAATTACAATCTGTATCATCCTTCTGTTCGAGGTAATCCTATACAGTAAGCTCACTGTAAAAGCAGTAAAATTGTCATACCGGAACACAAAGTAATTGCCAAACCTTGTTTTAGCATATGGAAGAAATATGGTCTCCAGTAATGCTTGTAGGAGGCACCATTGACGTTTCCCCGGAAAATATGAAGAGACTGTTTTTTTACCATGATGAATAGCTGTCCAAACATGTACTGCATCAGCTCCTCTATGTTTCTTGTGTTACGTATTTTTTATGTTTTATGTTTTTCGTAAATTAAACGCAACAGAAAAACGCAGATAACAGCTTGTATAATTTATTACACTAAACTATTAACAAATATAACAGATATAACGTAAATTATATGATAACAGTGACAGATATTAAGTTACAACATTCGAAATTAATTACAAAACAAAATAATACTAGTTTCAAACTTCAAAATTAATCACAATACAAAATGGTACTGGCCTGTATCTAATATAATGATCTAAAATGTAAGTCTCAAATTCCAGTCTAGGGTGTGAATTTGGTCCGAAGCTTAAATGAAGAAGTTCAGAAACAGTTCACAGTTCAATAAATTCGCCGACTCTCAGCACAAGCAGTAATTGAGATGAATCGTAGAGATTGACGAAATAAAATCACAGCTTCCGTAGATCTAACTTCAGTCACAAATCCAAGTTGAATAATCACAGCAAACACTTAATCTTTCTCAAATAACTGACTCTCTTCTTTTGAAATAAAACTAATGTCTGACTCTCCTTCTCTTTCTTCGAAAAAAAAAACTGATGTCTGAATCTCTCTTATCTCTCTCGCATCTTCGTCTGTTTATATATTGTAGGCCTAAACTCCTCGAAAGACCGCGAAATTTCTACAGATCTCCAGAGCAATCCGCGCATGTCCGTTCTTGCACGAGACTACACGTCTAGACACGAAGTCACCAGCACTTCATTTACAAACATATGATTGGTCTACTTAATTCAAGAAAATTCCAAATGTTACCCTAAATGAATAACAACATATTAGTTTAAACTTCAAAACAATAATATAAATATGGAAAAATGAATAATAGAAATGAAAATTTAAACACAACACGACATGTTGTCGCTTACAAAATATTTACACGACATTTACATAACACTCTCCCCCTTAAAAGTAAAAAAAAGTTTGAGCTTGTGAAAACTTTCTTTTTTGTTTTACTTATTATACATAACATTGAACTAAGAAACAAATTTTAGTCAACCGTTAATTATAACGAAACACTGAACCACTTAATTACCGTGACAATGTATCCGCAATGACATTGTCCGAACCATGGATATGATTAATGGACACATTGTATTGCTGCAAAATAATACTCCACCTGAGTAACCTTTGATTTTTGTTTTTCATTTTGTTCACGAACACGAGTGGATTGTGGTCGGTGTAAACATTAACAATCCATGGTGAAGAACACAAATAAACATCAAAATGTTGTAAGGCTAACAACAATGCAAGTGCTTCTTTCTCAATTGTTGAATAGTTTCTTTGGTGCTTATCAAGTTTTCTTGAAAAGTAACACACAGGGTGGTCAACACTATTTTGCTCTTGCAACAACACAGCACCAACACCAACGTCACTCGCATCTACAGCAAGCTTAAATGGTTTGACAAAATCGGGAGCTTTGAGGATTGGAGCATTCATGAGCATGATCTTTATCCTTTCAAAAGCAGACTGGCAATTTTGATTCCAGGAAAATTTTACATTCTTTTTTAGTAAGGCTGTTAAAGGTGCAGCCACATCAGAAAAATTTGGACAAAATTTCCTATAATATCCTGCCATGCCCAAGAATCTCATAATACTTCTTTTATTTGTCGGCTCTGGATACTCCGCTATTGCCTGTACCTTAGCTTGGACATAAAATTTGAGCCTTGATCTGACTGCACAACTTTTGGAATCCCAAACATGGTAAAGAATTTAACAAGAGCCTTAACAATGTTGGGAGCAGTGATTTTTCTCAAAGGGATTGCCTCAGGAAAACGTGTAGAAGCACACACGATCGTCAAGAGGTATTCATTTCCTGCTTTGATTTTTGGCATTGGGCCAACACAGTCGATAATGACCCTTGAGAACGGTTCTTCAAAGGCAGGAATAGGCTGCAGTGGTGCCTTTGGAATCCCCTGATTTGGTTTTCCAGTCATTTGGCAAGAATGGCATGTCTTACAAAAGTCAACAACATCTTGACGCATCTTTGTCCAATAGAAATGTCGTCGGATACGATCTAGGGTCTTTCTTACACCTAAGTGTCCCGACAATACATGGTCATGAGCAAGACTAAGAATATCATTCCGATAGCATTTTGGAATGACGATTTGGTGAATAACATTCCACTCTTTATCAGCAGCAACGTCAGGAGGTCTGTATTTTCTCATTAGCACACCTGACTTCTGGTAGTAACAAATAGGGACAGTTCCTATTTCATTTTCATCAACAGCCAGTTGTAGAAGAGAACGAGTTTCAGGATCATTGTCCTGTTCCTCAATAAGTTTGTTTCGATGAAGAGAGTCGCAAAATGTCTTAGAGTCATCAGTAGAACTTAAAGTTGATTCAGAAATCTCATCGATGTGAGACATGAACGTATCAGATAAAGAGAAATCCTCTTTGGATTCCTGAGAACGAGTAACAGCACAGGCGGGAAAAACATCAGGAAACTCTTCAACGAGTTGCTCTGTACTGGGGCTAATAACAGGTGCTTCAACAACACGAACCTCTGGTACCACCTTACTACCAGCCAAATCATTCCCCAAAAGCATAGACACACCTTCAACAGGTAATGAAGCTTTAAAACCCACAGTCACTGGGCTTGAAACCAAGTCCGAATGTAAATCTAATCTATGAAGAGGAATAGAAACGACGCCACCTTCTACACCAGAAATGAGCACATTGGCCCCAATAGATGACTTTTCAGAAAACGGAAGTACACTTTCCAAAATCAAACTCTGAAAAGCTCCAGTATCCCACAGGATTTTAATTGGTTGTAGATGTGAATCGCCAACAAAAGAAACAAAACCTTCAGTGATGAAAGGCTTAAATTTGTCCTGAACAAGATTTTCAGGTACATCAATAATATTGGGCTTAGAATCCACAGTGGACTGGACAGAGTCAAAATCATTGGGAACCAATGATGTATCCAACGAGGGCAAAATGAAACTATGGGGTGATGGCTTGTTTTTACCTTATAGCACTCAGAAATCAGATGGCCAGGTTTCTTACAATAAGCACATGTTTTGGATGAGAATGACACGTTTTGGGTAGATGACGAGCTTTGAGAATAAGATGGAAGCTTCGTTTGAGAATTATAAGTTTGCCATTTTTTGTCTCTGTCGACATTTGCATAATATTTCAATGAGTTATTGGGTTTCTTTGCTGTGTGATTTGTTTTGCTTTTGTACGAGAAATCTTAGTGAGTCAAAGCATACTCGTCTGCCAAGACAGCAGCATCATGAATTTTGGAAGCCTTTTGTTCATCAATATAAGTTTTTAGCTCTACGGGAATGCATCTTTTAAACTCTTTGACTAACATGAGTTCTCTGAGTTTTGTATAATCATCTTTGATTTCTCTGGAATCACACCACCTGTCGAACAGAGTTTCTTTTTCACGAGCAAATTCGACATAAGTTTGGCTGTCAAACTTTTTGTGACCACAAAATTTTTGTCTGTATGCCTCTGGCACCAATTCATATACATTCAAAATGCATTTTTTGACGTGCTCGTAATCATAGCTTTGCTCGGCTGTGAATTTGGAAAATATTTCCTGAGCTTTACCCTTGAGAACACTCTGAAGTAATACTGTCCAATATTTGGTAGGCCATTTTAGGCTAAGGGCCAATTTTTCAAATTGCTGAAAATATTTATCTACATCTTTTTCATTGAATGGAGGTACTAAACGAATTTGTTTGGAAGCATCAAAATTATCCAACTGCATTTGGACAACCTTTTCTTCTGTCTGTGTCTTTCTCATACTGATTTCTTTATCTACTTTAATGCGTTCTATTTGTGTTTCGGCATCAAGAACAAGGCGTTTGTTTTCTTGTTCTGCCTCAAGTCGTTTGGTTTCTTTTTCTGCCTCAAGTCGTTTGGTTTCTTTTTCTACCTCAAGACGTTTGCATTCCATTTCCATTTTTTTAATTCGAAATCTGGGTCAAAATGAGCAACAGGCAATTGTTGTGCAACTTTTTGAGGTAATACTTTTTGGCTGACCAAATGTTCAACAATAATTTGTTTAATATCTGCTTTCTTCATTGATTGCTTCACTTCTAAATTAAAATGTTTACCAACATCAAGCAATTCAGATTTTTTTAATTCACTGATGAATTCGAAAAAGGGATTTTGATTAAATTCGTTTATAAAATCTTCAAGTTGGAATGTCATTTTGAATATACAAGCTGTCTATCTGTATAGAATATAAATCTTATTTTATAATAAAATTAAATTGTTTGTTCGATTTCCCGGACGAGCCCCCAATTTTCTGTTACGTATTTTTTATGTTTTATGTTTTTCGTAAACTAAACGCAACAGAAAAATGCAGATAACAGCTTGTATAATTTATTACACTAAACTATTAACAAATATAACAGATATAACGTAAATTATATGATAACAGTGACAGATATTAAGTTACAACATTCGAAATTAATTACAAAACAAAATAATACTAGTTTCAAACTTCAAAATTAATCACAATACAAAATGGTACTGGCCTGTATCTAATATAATGATCTAAAATGTAAGTCTCAAATTCCAGTCTAGGGT
The DNA here is from genome assembly GCA_011833715.1 of Carcinoscorpius rotundicauda. Classification (NCBI taxonomy): domain Eukaryota; kingdom Metazoa; phylum Arthropoda; class Merostomata; order Xiphosura; family Limulidae; genus Carcinoscorpius; species Carcinoscorpius rotundicauda. The sequence continues at coordinate 27,915,228 of CM022396.1, forward strand.
GTGAATTTGGTCCGAAGCTTAAATGAAGAAGTTCAGAAACAGTTCACAGTTCAATAAATTCGCCGACTCTCAGCACAAGCAGTAATTGAGATGAATCGTAGAGATTGACGAAATAAAATCACAGCTTCCGTAGATCTAACTTCAGTCACAAATCCAAGTTGAATAATCACAGCAAACACTTAATCTTTCTCAAATAACTGACTCTCTTCTTTTGAAATAAAACTAATGTCTGACTCTCCTTCTCTTTCTTCGAAAAAAAAACTGATGTCTGAATCTCTCTTATCTCTCTCGCATCTTCGTCTGTTTATATATTGTAGGCCTAAACTCCTCGAAAGACCGCGAAATTTCTACAGATCTCCAGAGCAATCCGCGCATGTCCGTTCTTGCACGAGACTACACGTCTAGACACGAAGTCACCAGCACTTCATTTACAAACATATGATTGGTCTACTTAATTCAAGAAAATTCCAAATGTTACCCTAAATGAATAACAACATATTAGTTTAAACTTCGAAACAATAATATAAATATGGAAAAATGAATAATAGAAATGAAAATTTAAACACAACACGACATGTTGTCGCTTACAAAATATTTAGACGACATTTACATAACACTTGTAAAAGAGATAGTCTTTTCTTATCTTTTTTCGAGGCAACCGACGAAAATGAATCCGACTACTTGTTTTAATAAACCCCAAACGGGACTCATTTGAAAAAAAAAAGACATGTTTTCAGTGTTCTAACTGTAATTTAGCATGCAGTTATTTGGAGCAGTACTTTCTCGGAGTCTATATACATTCCTGGAACAACGTATTCTGTAGTTCAACGACGTTTCATAATTTCGAACGCAGGTACTCTATTGTTCTGACGAGGTCTGTTTGCTTCATACCATTTCTGGAGAGGTGAATAATTTAACATTCTATAGTTTCTAACACAAAGAGACATGACACTACACCAAGTACAGAGAAATCATCTGAAGAAAGCATTGATCTGTTTCAAAACAAATATACCAAAAGCACACTCTATATACAAAACAGGAGTGTATGTGTGTTTTTGTAAACAAATGATCAAAACAACTTATACAGACCAGAATAACAACTTCTACATGTTTGTCTGATCAAACGCTACCGCTTCCGTCTTTGTTACTACTCGGGTATTTATTCAGTAACTGTTCCATATATGCATACGATAATAACAACACTGCAGAACAGTATACAAACATTTTGACCAAGACCGTAGTTTTGCACACAAAAAGATGGCTACTTCTACTAGGCTTGCTTAGTGTAATAACCTTTTCTTTTCCTCTCAGGATAGGGCTCTTTTGATCTAAACACGATTTTCTTAAAAGTACGTTTTTACCCTTTAACTTAGTAGTAGAAGTAGCTAAAGAAAGTACGTCTGAATGCAACAAGTAAATTCGCTTTCTTTCTTCAACCGGCAGTGTCGTGTCACCATCTGACTTTGTTTTGTCACGACATCAGTCAGCATCATAAACAGCCAGCAAAGGATATTAGAGTGCCAAATTTTTAACCTTAATGCTAAAAATTACTGCAATGTCCTATGAGACAGAAGAGACATCGTATCAATGAAGAAACAAAAAACAAACAACGAAGCAGTCTTGTGCAACATAATCTTAACGACTTTCTGATCCAATTGTTGCCATCATTATAACACTGAAATAAAATAATCGAAATAGTTTTACAACATTATTATCACTAAACCTTTGTTTCCGTGTTTGGAGAGCAATCTGCGCATACTGCCCCTAATGTAGCAGTGACGGACTTGAAGAAAAGTTGGTAGCCAATAGCACCCACTACTAATTCTTGAGTTATTGTTTTACCAGTGAAGAGTGAAATTGACAATAATATTACAAAACTCTCACTGCTGAAAGGGTATGCATGTTCGGTGATGAGTCTCCTACTCGCGTTCCATAGATGGTGAGTTGAGCGCTTTACACTACTAGTCATGTCACAGCTATTACAAAAGCAGGTAAATAATATGATACGCTAACTTATCGAAATCTTACAACAGAACACTTCTCCTATGTTAACATTTTTGTAAACATGCAATATAGGGGGATATTTTGATAAATAATAATAATAATTGTAGTGAAATGTATCGCTAAGTTAACAAGCTCATTTTGTATTTGTCCATAAATAATAATATGTGCAAGACAGCTTTAATAATTGAAGGTTTAGTTGAAGACAAAACTCAAACGTTTTATCACAATTTATTATATTTTAATAATGGTACTGGGAAATTTCTGTTCAGTTGTAAGTAAAACTTTCCTAGGAATACTTTAAATCTGTGAAACTGAAATATAATTCCGTTAATACGTTTGATAAATATTCGCACGTCCAAGAACAGAGGCTCTCTTATAAGACCATCCAAGTATGAATCAGATGATTAAATCTCTAAGAGCGTTGACATGTTTTATACAAAAAAATATCGACATGATTTGAGCCCTATTACCAATACAACAGGAAATAGACTTCGACTGTACTGGGAACATGTCATAATTACTACTGTAGAATAAACCTGAACTTCTGAGGAAAACCATATTAATACGGATTTTAAACAGCACTGAATAACTTTTATGCATCAACAGATTTTCAGGTAAGTTTATTTGATAAATATAAGACTTTCACACGTAAACAAACATAAATATATTTGTGTATTATTTTCTGTTCAGACTTTTTTCAGTTGCTAAACAGGTATATACAATGATTTTATTTACTTGACACGTTTATTTTAATAAGTGTTTTTAACAATAATTTTAGTAATATATTGTCATTGTGCTTATTGTTTGTTATTACCATTCCTTTTGAATTCATAATTTATTGACAAATTAAACAGGATCATCATACAGCATAAATCAAAAATCAATCAATAAAAATTTATTATTTGCACTTAAGTGATTAAATCGTCTTTATACATACAAAGTTGAAGTTAACAATTCAAGTAACAGTTACCAATCATTATTTTGCTGAATTATTTTTCAATTCATTCATGTATATATGAAATAACAAAATATTACAAAAATAAAAGTTATTTATTCTTACTCCATGAACAAACATAAGGTGATATGCTAGTGTTCTTTGTAAAATTATTTTAGTTTAAAATACATTAACAAACAATATTGTAATTCTTTATTTGCATCAGGCCCGGCATGGCCAGGTGGGTTAAAACATTCAACTCGTAATCTTAGGGTTGCGGGTTCGAATCGCCGTCGCACCAAACATGCTCGCCCTTTCAACCTTGGAGACGTTATAATGTTACTGTCAATCCCACTATTCGTTTGTAAAAGAGTAGCCCAAAAATTGGTGGTAGGTAGTGATGACTAGCTGCCTTCCCTCTATCTTACACTGCTAAATTAGAGATGGCTACCACAGATAGCCTTTGTGTAGTTTTGCGCGAAATAAAAAAAAACACAAAACAAAATTATTTGCATCAAATTATGGTTTCTTATAAACTATGGTGATGTGTTGGGAAACTGATAAACTTGTATTTATGCAATGAAGGGTAACAAAACCTGGTAACTTACGGTTATTCTTGTGGTGAATTTTGGAAGACTGGTAAGGATATGGTAATTCGTGTTTTGAAATTGCCTGAATTATTTTACAAAATATACTACAAAGGTGTTAACTTCATAAATTTTAAGTTTCAAAGTCTGATGATATAGATTAGTTGTGAGATAACCTTTAGGTTTTCTGTAAATCAGAAGATTAACAATACATATTCATAACATACATATTACAACAAAACTAATTAAAACGTGAAATTACGTTGTTTTTGTATTTCAAGATACTAATTGAGTGCTAATCCTGTACAGAAGTGATTACATATGATTTTAACCACAGTAGTAGTTAAGATAGCAGCTACACGTCTACCAGTAGTTTAAGAATTCAAGAAGAACTTTAATCTCAACTTTTACTGCAATGGGATTCCAGAAATTTTAACAGGTCAAAACTTTTGTGGTTCAAGATTAATTAGAATATCAAGATGGTTGACAAAATTACCTTGAAATCTTTCTACTTTGTGGGAGACAGACAACATTTAACAGAAATAAAGCTTCTTAGTAGTTTGATCTATATAAGGTGAAATGTTAAAGGTTGGATTCTAAATTTATTGTTACAGAGTTCCTACAGAGGGCACAAAATCAATTAGCACATCATAACTTCCTCGGACAAAGGATTCAAGCCCAAGGTGATAAGGCATATATTTTTTTAATCTCAAGGCTTAAGAAAGCCAAAATTACGAAAAAGAAGCTTATGACAGACAAGGTTCCAAAAATGCAGTCCTTGTCTCGTGAAAAAAGGTTAAATAGAATTTAAAAAAGTCGAGGATTAGTTGAAGATTACATTGGCAGAAGACTAAAACGAAATTAAGGAATGTTTTGTCACTTAATTTCGGATCTGGAGATGATTTTAAGTATTTAATTACATTTTAGGTGTAGAGCTTTGACACTTCATCAACTTCGGTGATTATATCACATTACTTTTAAAACTTCATAGAGGCCGATATTAAGTGTCACGAGCAACATCTGAAACGACTTATTAAAAGTAAAAAAATCTCCAAACACATTTATTCAGATTTTTAAATATTCAGTTTAAATATTAATAAATTGCCTGATTGAAACATCTGAAACATGTTTAATGCACTGTACAATTAAAAACATTTTGACAGGTGTAGTAGGATGTAAAATCATCACATCTGAAACGTAATTATCTACAAATATATCACGTGTCGAAACAGCTTACAGATAAACTATCAGAATTTTCAAAATTAATGACATTTTAATTCAGTACAAACATTCGGTTTGGACTGCGACATAAAACTTAGTTTTCAAAATGACAGCTTTAAACACTCTACGCCTACTGTCTCTTTTCGACAGTTAACACAAAAACCAATTACGTATACGTCGCTCGCAGGTAATGCTTGACTTTTTTGTCTGGGTAAGCTATTTTGTCAAGTGAAATGAGGGGGGTAGGCAGTTGAGATGAATCAGTTCTAAAATTGCCAAAGGTACTAGTTTCTAGCCTTACTTTTTCTGTTTCAATGATTGTTTTTAAATTTCGCGCAGAGCTACACGATGACTATCTGCGCTAACCATCTCTAATTTAGCAGTGAAACTTACTGGAGGTAAGGTAACTAGTCATTACCACCCACCACCAACTCTTGGACCAACGAATAGTGGGATTGACTGTCACATTAAAGCCCCCACGGCTGAAATAACGAGCATGTTTGGTGTGACGGGGATACGAACAGCGACCCTCACATTACAAGTCGAGTGCCTTGACCACCTAACCATGCCGGGCCCTGTCTCAATGAAAAACAACAAAAGTATTGAAATATCCCAGTTTCTCAACACCCCAGTGTGAGTTTGATTTGTACGGTTTGTAATTATATATAGCTGTCTTAAATTTCACTTGGAAAAATCACTTGACAAAGAAAGATCACGTGATACAATGTTCCCTTCTTCTATGATATGTTTTCCTAGCCTAGCCTGTCAACGTTTACCTCTCTTTGTTAACCTGAAGATGATCTAAGAAGATCAAAACATTGTTCCTTATTTTATTTTAATAAAAGTTTTAATACTCCTACCAGCCATCTTGAAATACAGATAATCTTTCAATAAAATTGGATGTGTTTCTAAAATTTTATCTATCAAATACAATATAATTCAGCAAATAATCTGTGATTAGAAGATTTAGCCAGGAGACTTGTGATACTTTCCAAAAGAAACAAAAAACAATTGAAAACAACAGAAAGAAGACAACTTCGACAATTCTATTGACATCCAACAGCCAAACTTCCCAGGAAAAATTAAAAAGTTATATTTTCCAGAAACACCTAAAAACAACATCTTAAACGATTTTTCAAAGAATTTTCTCATTAAACCATAAACATAATAATCACAAAACAGAAAAATAAAAACAACTTTACAAAAAGAGACATTAATTCCATTACAAACCTAAAACAAGACAAAATCATTAAAATTCTAAAAGCAGATAAAGGAAACGCTATGGTCATAATGAACACGAATGAATATATCCAAAAAACGAAAAACATCCAATCAGACACGAACAAATTTAAATCAATACACACAAATCCAACAAAAACACACGAGACGCAACTAAACAAATTACTGTTACAAATGAAAAAAGCCAACATAATTTCACAAACACTTTATTCCTACCTACGCAAGACCGACTCACGCACGCCACAAATATGCAGCATCCCCAAACCTCATAAACCAGATTGTCCATTACGACCAATAATGTCCAAATATGAATTGTTTAATTACAATCTTTGTAGATGCATAGCATGGACATTCTCCAAATGTGTAATATCAGCCAGCTCATTCATCAAAGACTTCATTAATTTCAAATCAAGCCTTAATCAACTTAACCATAAGGCCTTAATGGTCAGTTTCGATGTCATATCCTTCTTTACACTATTCCCAACCACTGAAGCCTGCAAGATAGCCTAAGAACTCTATATCCGATACCCTAACACATCAATAGACATTCCCAGAAACTCTCATAATATTCACAACGATGAAGACAAACTTCATGTTCAACAACCACAACTATGCACAAACAAATGGTCTGAGTATGAGCAATCCAGTATCACCAGTTCTAGCCAAAGTTTTATAACACATGTTGAAACACAAGCAATAAACACAGCGTTACATCCAACACTATACTGATACAGATATGTAGATGACACGGTTGCGGGATTCAAATCTAAGAAACCAAATAAACAGCCATAAAACTATGCTTACCAGATAAAACTAAATACGAATTAAACAAAATAAAACAATACTTCATCAACATAAATAAGTTTCCTTCACAAACTGTAGAAAACATTATACGCATGTACTTAGACAAAAAGCAAAATCAACTAACAAAAGTAAATAGACCACACGATTTAAAAAATCACGAAACCATTTACGGCTGCATACCATATATTCCCGACATGAGTGGAAAAATAACCAACATTTAGCAAAAACAAGCAACAAAATATGACGGGGGGGCGTTATAATGTTACTGTCAATCCCACTATTCGTTGGTAAAAGATTAGCCCAAGAGTTGGCGGTGGACGGTGATGACTAGCTGCCTTCCCTCTAGACTTACACTGCTAAATTAGGGACAGCTAGCACAGATAGCCCTCGAGTAGCTTTGCGCGAAATATGAATGACTTACTGTTTATCCATTCTCGTTGTTGTTGTTGTTGTTTAGAATTAAGCACAAAGCTACACAATGGGCTATCTGTGCTCTGCCCACCACGGGTATCGAAACCCGGATTTTAGCGTGTAAGTCCGCAGACATACCGCTGAGCCACTGGGGGGCTCATTTTCTATAGAAGATTAAAATTGCACAAATCTTTCAGATTATCTAGTGCAATTAGGAATTGATCACTGGTTTACAACCCTAGGCTTCTGTACATTTCTGAATTATTCGTAACTTCTTTCAGACAATGTTTGGTAGGACACTAATTGTTTCACTTTCGTAAGTAAAACATACATATTATTTGAATGAGACAGTTATGGTAACCAATAATTTACTTTTATCTTTCTCCCACAATTGAATATAATAAATAAACGACTTACGTTTTAACTTTACAATTGTAGAAAATACCAAACTGCAAATACAATTTCGAGACAATGACGTCTATTAGGAAATCGCACTTATACAAATTGTACACAGAGTAAGAATTACAAAGATCTACATGTGGTCACACACACCTACAGACAATAATTCTAGAATACAAGAAGCCACTGTTGAAATAATGACGTCATTATCTTACGGGGTTGTGCACAATTATTACATACTGTGTCGGATAAACGACCAAAGTATTTCAGTCACCTAAGAATAAAAGTATTATAAGATCTTCTTAGTTCTTATCTATGATATTTACATAAATTTGGGAAATACAACGAATTGCATAAGAAAAAATCGATTGAAATGTGCTTTTAATATATTTGTATGTTTTTTATAACAAAACTATTTCGGGATATCTCCTGATTCATCGAGGGGAAACAAACTCTCTGACTTCAGCGTTGTAAATCAATAGACTTACTACTGTACCAACGAGGTGACTTTTTACCATTTAATTAAATGTGTGAAATATGAAACACAAATATCCTTACCTGATTTTATCTATTCATGCATCTTTTTTTATAAGCAAAGGATGATAACTTCATGGTCTCAACACGTCATCAAGGGCTATTAAGAAGATGCGGAAAACTGTTATTAAAATAAAGTCAATTATAATATATTGTTTCTGTGTATTTAAATTATATTTAATACTGAAAATAAACGGTTGAAACGTAATCATAAATATTCTACATAAACGTGATGACCAACATACTTTAACTATGCCTTGTTAGATTCTGAACAGTACTAAATTACCAAAAATATTTCATTGATATTATAACGTTGAAATAATGATCATAGTACCATGGATAAATTTTGTATACACGTGAAGAATCTTTATATATTACACAAATATTTTTTTTAAGATACGTTATGCATTTGAACATTTATATGACGTTCAGATTTTCAAATGTTTTCTATACCACATGATCATTCTAGAACATTTGATGAAGAGTGTAAGTCTTTAGCCATCTGTGTAAGTAGTGGCTGTCGTTGATCTTTACTATACTTATATTTTGGATCTTTTCTGAATAATGCTAAGGCTATTACTATAATCTTAGCGCAGCAAGGGTTATCATTATTATTTATAACAATGAATGATGTTATTTATGTCGATAAAGACTAGTATTTATTAATTCACATCTGATGCTGCCTGTTAGTAGTTTCACTATAGTAACTTCAGTTTTCAATGAATCTTCTAATGATATGTCTTTTTTTCTTTGGTTTTATTTTAATATGGTTATTGTTTCAGACTGTAGGATTTGCGTTATAATTCATACCTTTATCAATACACTGTATGCTCGATTAACACATGTACAATATATGTAATAATTCATATTCTTGTCAATACACCATTTTGTCAACTCCTACTATTAGGTCTGACAAACGTTGATAGTGGTCTTGACTAGCCACCTTCCTTCTGGTCTGTCATTTTCAAAATTAGGGACGGTATTAGCTCAAATGGACGTAGAATATCTTGGCGAGAACATCAGTAAACAAAATAAGTAGAACTGTATAAATTAAATAGAAAATTAATCTAAGGCCTTTGTCTTTCAGGCTTTGCCCTAGACCCAGTTAAGAAAGCGTACAATACTCTCCCAGTCTTCTTCGCTTTGTAACGTTGTCTCCAATCGCACATTTGTTTATCAAGCTTTTGATCTTATTCTTAAGGACCTAACCTATGATTCAGAACTATGATGGACGAAATGCTTAAATGAAGTTAGAAACAGAATATGAAAAAGAGTAAATTACATACGATGTGTGATTGGCAACATAAGGAGTGCAACAGTATAAACGATACTTAAAATATATAAAACTTATATTTCTTCACTGCTATTGTATGCCTATCCTGCATTGTTAAATGTAGTTAAATTACACATAAATAAACTACAGACAATCCAAAATTCAGTAATTGATAAAGCAAACAAAGATACAAGAAACACAAGTACAACATTCCTACACAATTGAACAAATATCCTTATGTTGTTAATCAGAGGGTACTTCTAATTTGTAGTATCCATCTTCCTCAGATAACTCGGAAAAAAAAATCACAAGTGGGGATAGTAAAAAGCCATGATGGGATTGTCAGACAAGTGAATTGTTATTGTTTTGAATTAAGCACAAAGCTACACAATGGGCTATCTGTGCTCTGCCCACCATGGGTATCGAAACCCGGTTTTTAGCGTTGTAAGTCCGCAGACATACCGCTGAGTCACTGGGAGGCAGATAAGTGGAGACAGAAATGTCATCCAATGACATTGAGGAAGAAAAACATAACCAGAGGTGTGATGCTGTGGTAAAAATTGAAGCTTGGTAGCATATTGCAAATGGCAGAAGTGAAGAAAAGATTCTGTACAGACTCTAGATTGGCAAAGTGTGAAAGGATCCTGTGCAGAGCCGAAGACCTAGAATCTAGATGGTGAACAGAGTACAACATTTTCAAGGAAGAGGACCTGGCAGAACCATAAACAAGAGATCTATAGTCCAGTTTGAATTGAATGAGGACACGATAGATTTTGAGCATAAAACATTGATACACTCCCCAAGAGGTGGAACAGAGGAAACAGGAGATCTTCCGTGCCCTCGTACACTTGACACATAGCTACTTGATCTGAATAATGAAAGTGAGCTTACATTTAAAGATAAGCTGCAATTACTTTACCTCAGAGACCATAGAAAGAACAACATCTTCAAACAGTTTTGGAGAAAGAAAAGGTAAAACTACTTGCTGTGGTTCACTTCAATATGTGATTGAAGATAGTCTGAAGCTGCCTCTCAATAACTCTCATATTTGACGATCTATATGAGATGTAAAAGTTGTCAACAAAAAAGCCATTTGCAGCAGTGGGAGGACGTTAGCAAGTAATAGCATCGATCTTGATGCTGAAGAGTGGGAAACTCAAAACACAGCTCTAAAGGAATTTAAGTTTTTGTGTGAAAGAACGAAAGAGAGCAAAACTCATACCTGTCGAGTAAAAATTTACAAATAAAAATGGCACATAGCTATACAATCAACATGAATGAATATTCTGCATAGTTCTGTACCTCCATGTAGTCTTATAAGCCTTCTCAAGATCGAAAAAAGCAGAAACAAGATGTTATCTTACGAGAGAGGCTTGATATCGAATCAGGTCATGTGTGGTAGAGCAATACCGACGGTGGGCGAGAAGAGAATTTTAGATTCGAGAAACCAAACAAAACTAGCAATAACCATCCACTCCAAAGCCTTACAGAAACAGCTAGTCAAAGCAGTTGGATAATGATCAGAAGGAATCTTGGGATTTTTCTGAGGTTTATAAAAATGGAGAACAATAATCAGTGACAGAAAAATATTCACTTGTGAGATATGGTTAAAATCAGCCACAAGAAGAGCAAAATAGGCAAGAGGAAGCTGGCTCACATCTCATAGTGAACATCATCAGTTTCGACTAATATACTGATGGAGTTCCACCAATGTGAACAATTATAACTGTAAAGACGATTGACCCGAAAGGAAAAAGTAATTGCTCTACACAAGACATGATGGGTAAGATACCTCGCTGTCAATCAAACCAGTCATGGTAAGTAATTAGTTTTAGTAACCTATGGATGATTAGAAATTAAAGCAATTTCTCTTCACTCCATTCATAGCTTGTTGTTAATTTTAGAGATTATGGTAATTGAAGCTGTAGCTCCTGTGGAAATTTGATGGCCTGCCGTGGTCAAGCAAGAGAAAAGGCTGAGAGAAAGACAGACAGAGCATTCGCTTTCTTCTTTTTTAGTGAAATGGAAGTGAAGCTTCAGGTCTGAAATACACTATCAAAGGGTCACGAGCAGCCATAATAGACAGCTGATGGCTGCTTCACAGGGCCGACCTACCTCTTTATAGAATGACATAAGTCCGAAACCATAATTAATCGGTTGTAAATGACAATTACGTATAACATTTCATAAATACAATTAATAAATAAAAGCTATGTAACAGTAGACATTATTCAATAACAAATATATGGCTGTAAAACTAACAATTTTAACACGTTATATATACAAAAACAATTATAGTCTATTGTTTGATTTGGTCAGTAACCTGAAAAAGAAAGAGAGGGTTAGAGAAGGATATAAGACATTCAAGATGTCTTTTCATACTATGGTAGCGAAATCCATTTTATACTATCTTAAGCATGCAGACATTTTACTGAAAATGTGGAAGAAGAGAGAGTAAAGGAACCACACAATAATAATAATTTGATAAGAAAACTTCTCACCAAGAGTATCGGCTATTATCTTTACATCAGCAACTTCCTGGCCATCCGAGAGCAAGACAGAAAGGGGTTAAGAAGCATACTGCTCTTGACCTTTCGAATTTTCTCCCATTTGATTTGGAACTTAGATAGAAGAAATGCTAGTTGTAAACTTCATTCAAGCTTCCTTTTGGATTTAACATATTACCTGGAAAACGTGTCGAGGTTTCAGATAAAAAATAAACAGCTACTTGAATGATGCACTAATCTGCTGCTTCTACACAGTCGATAACAGATAGTAGAATAACAACAGCAGAATCAATTTCCGAGAGAGAGAGAGAGAGATTAAAGAGAGCCAATCAGACTGGTAAAATTTTCACTAGGACTCGGATGGCATTGATCATGGCCAATCTTTCTTTCCAAACTATAGGAAAACTATCACTGTCCCGTGGGTTACAGTTAATCCTCAAAGTAAAACGAGATAAATTGAAGAGGAACAAATAAATAGCGGTAAAAGATTAACTAGATGCATGAAAATATGTAAAAGAATCAATATTAAAGAGAGACAGGCCGTGATCTGAAAGCATACACTCCACAGAACAATTCTTCTCGTCAATATAAGCACTACCCCAAAAGGTATTGTATTCATTAAAGACTCCCAAGATATAAAAGGAAGACAGCAACTGTTTTAGAAGACCATCGAGGACTGACTGATCATATATCTCCCAAGAAGACAGTTAAATAAAACAAATACTGATGGCTACAGCTTCCATGGGTGGATAGAGTGACAAGGACGAGATGAACGCGTATTGATCGGCCAGCACTACTATCCCACTATAAACTTGTCCATGACACAACGTGTCATTCCAGTGTAAAGAAATCTGCCAAAATTTGACAGTATCAATACTTTTCAGTAAAGTGTTCTGTAGGAAGAAATTAACCGGATGATAGGAATCACCAAAGCATTAATGTAACCTAAATTAGAACAAAAATCTCAACAGTTTTAACGTATCAAAGTGGTCGTTTTTATTTGTTGAGGAAAAACTAGATGGAGAACCATTCTGTTTAAGACCACGCCATTTTTCTTTATTAGAAGAGGACTCTGTCAACCTCTATGGATTCTGCCCTAGGTCGAGTGGTCAGATCCCTACAAATTGCAGTAGTTTCTAATGACTGTGTGCGTGGACGAATAACCGTTCTGGATCTCAGGACTAAAGAAGATGGATCCAAGCAGGCACCAGAACCCCGGGCCGAAAGAGATTGACCTGGGCCATCACTGGAAGTAACAGTTGGGACAGAGACAGGAGCATATATTTATTTGTCAACTAATTTATCCACAGAGGGCAAAAAATTCTTCACAAAGTGTGAAAAAGACTGATGGAGGTACAGAAATATCCGTCTGCATACCCACTGTAACAGTGGAGCTTAGTGTGGGAGCACATGTACGAGATGCAACAAGGAACGGTGACTTCCAAGCCTCTGCCTACAAAATATTACTGGCAGTTTTAAAGTGTACCCCTTTCTCTTCCATCCACTTAAGACAAGAACTAAAGTAAGAAGGATGGGAATCATTACAGTTAATGCAGTGAGGGTCCAGTTGACATTCGTACTTGTCATAGTCTTTGCTACCACAACGAGCATAAGTTACCATCACAAAATGCCTTCGAGCGATCGAACTGCTGACACTGAAAACAAATGGCCGTACCTTACAAAGATAACGTACCTTGACACAGGCAGGCAGACTTAGAAACGTAAACATAAAAATGAGAACTTAAATAGGCAACAAAATTCCATTCATAGAGATATCTCGAAATACATAAACTCCTTAGAAGGAGAGAGAAATCAGCGAATCAACAATAACTACTCACGAGGAATTCAAAGTAGCATGGGGAGTAACATCAATGGATATATTCACTTTCGCCTTTGAATTTAGGAAGAGTTCGGTATGTGAAAATAAAATTAACATTTAAACATGATTATCGCATTTTGTAAATTCAAGACTGATGAAAAATTAACATAACTTAAATTATTTGGATATTTCATTAGCGCAAGAGGATATATTTTCTTAAATCTTAGCCTTTATGATGTATTCATGAAAGAATGTAATATTAAATTAAATTGATGATTGTATACATGAATCAACCTGTTTGGTTATATATTATTTGTTTAGATATGTAAGCGTCCAATAAACAATTTAACGAATTTTAATGATCATATCGTGTTGTTTATGTCACAGTTTTTTTTTATATTAATTAAAGTTTGCTTCTACTACTCTTTTTGAACAAAGTTTATAGGTTTTATTGCTTCGTCAGATCCTTCATCGATTAACAACTTAAAACACCAGTCCTTGTCTTTAATTCTCTTAATAAAAGTAATTCAAATTGGGACAAACACTTCTATTATCATGAAACTACTATCTAGAAACGTCTAATAAGCAAACTGGACACTAAAAATGACGAAGGTTTGGACCAGAAAAAAACCTTTAAAAAAATAAGAAATCAATAATTGTTTAAAAATCCATAATTCTCTAAAGAATCATATCAATAAATGAAGAATGATCAATTTTCAGAAGAATAAAGACCAGCTTTGTCTCATGACTCACACAGTTTTCCAGCTCATATTTAACAATTATACTATTGGGTATCAACACATTTTTGGATGAACCAATTTAATAAAACAGATATATCTACTGAAGAAGGTTATTACCAAGTTTGCAATTGATAGTGATCATTAAATACACAATAAGGTTTTGTCCATCCATGTGCAACTCAATGGGTGATCATATATAGTAAGTAGCATTTTAAACATAATCTAGTAACCAGCACTTTAAAAAAAAATCTAGTAATCAACATTTCAGATATAACCTATTAACCATCACTTAATCCAGTGAACAGACTTCAGATATATTCTGGTAATCAGCACTTCATACACAATCTATAAACTAGCATTTCAGAAATAATAAACTGACCAGTCTTCATACTTAATCTAGTAACCAGCACTCCAGGCATAGTCTAGTGACTAGTATTTGTGAAAACATTTGCTCAAATAAAAACAAAATATTTAACTATGTGTTAAAAACACTTGACTATGAAACGAGTCTCCCACCTCAGTTGATAAATTTTATCCTATAAGTAGTATGAGACGGTCATACGGAATCAGAAGTTTGTTTTGGAATTTCGCACAAAGCTACTCGAGGGCTATCTGTGCTAGCCGTCCCTAATTTAGCAGTGTAAGACTAGAGGGAAGGCAACTAGTCATCACCACCCACCGCCAACTCTTGGGCTACTCTTTTACCAACGAATAGTGGGATTGACCGTCACATTATACACCCCCACGGCTGGGAGGGCGAGCATGTTTAGCGCGACGCGGGCGCGAAACCGCGACCCTCGGATTACGAGTGCACGCCTTAACGCGCTCGGCCATGCCAGAAGTTAACAAACATGAACTTTACCCAATTTCGAGAGTAACTACGGTGTGTACTCGTTGATCTTAAAACAAAAAACCACGATTGTTATCAGTGTAGCTCAATCGTATTTAAGTTAAGTATGTAATTATTGCAGTTATTGACAATAATTAGAAATAATTACAGTTGTTGTTCATAGAGACAACAGCTGTTTACGTAATGAATAAAAGCAGGACAAGACCTTATTTGAGAAATCATATAAAAACTCACTGTTTAAATTATGTATTTTACGCAAATGGATAGTGTTACTAATGTACAGTAACAAATGATTATAGTTTTTACTTATATATAAACAGTTTGCATTTTATGTAAAACTCTTTCACAAATCATGCTTATTTGAAACTGTATGCATAATGCTTGATAAGTTATTCTAATTAATGAACGTAAGTGAAATCAATAAGGATGTTGTTATATACATTGTAACACGTATTTTCCAAACTTCAACAAAATATAATTGGTAGATCAGCCATTCATAATTATGTGTAGATATTCCTTGAAAACTCGAAATAAAGATCATTCAATCGATGTCGCCATATATATTATATGTTTTCACAAAGCTTCAATTATTTATAATTATAGGTAAATATTCCTTGAAAACATACAAGAAAGATTATTTAGTAGACGTAATATGTTTTCACAAAACTCCAACAGAGTATAATCGTAGATCAACCATTCACTATTACAAGTAGATATTCCTCAAACACAAACGATAAATATCATTCAATATACGTTCATTTGAATATTAGACGTGAAAACCATTTCCATCAGTAGAGGTGACATGTGTAAACATGGCTTTTGCTTATGAAATTTGTTTTTTTATCTATGAATGGCAAGATTAATACACATCGCAATTTTTGTAACCTTTATTAACTACAGTATATTAAGGCGTTTGATATTTAGTATAGGTAAAAAAGTAAAGGCATTTTACATTAAGTTGTTCAATATACCAGTAATATTTTGTTAGGGGTATATCTAGTACAGGCATTTATCAACAACGAATCGCCCTCTTTAACAACATAAAAACAAATATATTGATATCCAGTAAAGGCATTTTACATTGAATCGATCTGTAACACAGTATGGAAAAATATATCATTGATGTTTCTATCAGATCTTATTTATGTATTATCCATTAAATGGGGCGGTTCACATAATATTTCATGAAGTGAATATAGAGATTTGTATGGACTTCTATGTTAAATTTCATGTATATTTTTACAAGTGTAATTATAATTAATTATATTATTGTAGAAAAGCATACCCTCACCTATCACAAGTCTTTTGTATTTGATTTCATACACTTTCAATAAGACTCTTATGTGAGTCATTGAAGAAAATAACGTAGGTGTGATTACACAGTCTGATGGAGTAAAAGAAAAAATCTACTTAAACATTACATTCTGTATTCGAACCATACCCTGTCAAAAGTGGGACATACGGGTTCATGTGTTTTTTTTTATAAAGTATTATTTTATCCACCATATCAAAAAAGCTTGAAACCATGTTTCATTCATTCTGACTACTGATATATTATGAACAACAGACAGGAGATAAGACTTCATTGTCCAACGACAGTAAAGCTAATGAAGTAAGTGCAGTTGTTTCTAATAGTGTTAAGAAAAATAACCATATTACTGTATATGTGTATTTCTAATAATGTTAACAAATAACTAAATTTGTTAATTATGTATAACGTACTTTTAAGCACACATCATTGTTTGATACCGATATATCTCTAAAAATAAAACACAAAAGTTCAGGATTGCTCTCTCACTGTATTATATCAGCAAAACAGGAATTTATTTAACAGTATTCTGAAAAGAAAGGTGTGCAACTTACACCTGAAAACATTTAATTCAAGCAGAAGATCAGTTGAAAAACTCTTTCTAGGGCCCCCCAGTGGCTCAGCGGTATGTCTGCGGACTTACACGCTAAAATCCGGGTTTTGATACCAGTGGTGGGCAGAGCACAGATAGCCCATTGTGTAGTTTTAAGCTTAATTCAAAAACAACAACAACAACTCTTTCTATGGTTGTTGGGGTACATCTGAAGATAAATTGCAACTGACCAACATAACATCTGTTAAATAGTATATTTGTTAATGAATATTAATACCAAAATTGTAAAAGATGTCACATATAAAAGCCACATTAATGGTGAAGTTATTCCTATTTAATGGAAACACAGGTACAGGTATCAAGTAATGAATAAACAGATGTATTTCTGGCAGCCCTTACTACTGCTCACGTGCCCTGATATTGTACCATCGACTAGAAAGAAGTATTAGGATCATCTGTCTTATACTACAGCACAGATAGCATTGTTTACACTTCAGATGGCCACCTCCAAGTGACTATCTTAGGAAATTTGAAGATGGGCTTGATGGACATTACATCATATCATAAACCACTGATGAGCCTAAGAATTATAAATACTTAAGTG
Source organism: Carcinoscorpius rotundicauda (assembly GCA_011833715.1). Classification (NCBI taxonomy): domain Eukaryota; kingdom Metazoa; phylum Arthropoda; class Merostomata; order Xiphosura; family Limulidae; genus Carcinoscorpius; species Carcinoscorpius rotundicauda. Next base: position 27,933,016 of record CM022396.1, read on the forward strand.
AATATGGAAATTCCTGTTGTAAGATCATGACAGCCATTATGTCCAGATAGGAAAACACTAATTATAAGCAGCAAATTTGAAAATAAAAAATATTTCTCTGTCATTAGCAAAACATATATTCTAAAAGGTTTTAATACCTTACCATACGACTATTAAATTTATTCATTTATTTTACTCCATGAGAGGCTGGTCCTTTATAGTTAAAGTAAATCATATGCCCCATATTATAATTGTTGTGTAAGATGAATTACTGTCTACAACATCCTTTAATATGCTAAGTGTCAAGTTCATCTGGAAGTGGTAAAACCCAGTTTGTTAATAATGTGTTATCCAATTATCGTGATATTATTTACCCTACTTCAGAAAACACTGTATGGTTCTAAGTTCATCTGGAAGTGGTAAAACCCAGTTTGTTAATAATGTGTTATCCAATTATCGTGATATTATTTACCCTACTTCAGAAAACACTGTATGGTTCTATAGTGGTTGGTTGTTTAGAATTAAGCACAAAGCTACACAATGGGCTATCTGTGCTCTGCCCACCACAGGTATCAAAACCTGGATTTTAGCGTGTAAGTCCGCAGACATACCGCTGAGCCACTGGGGGCGATTCTATAGTGATTTCCAACAATGGTATGCTAACTTCATACAAAATATTTCTAACACCCGTTTTGTTGAAGGTTTATCTGAAAACTTTCGTGATTATGTACAACCCAAAAAGCAAAATATTTTTATAATTAATGATAATATTATGAAAGTAGAGAAAACAAGGAATTTCTCAACTTTTTAAACATTATAGTCACCATTTGAATTTCTCTGTACTTTATATTGTACAGAATTTATTTCATTAGGGTAGAGAAATACGTAACTTTAGTTTAAACTCTCAATATTTAATTTTGTTTAAGAATGTGAGAGACATGTTTCAGCTGAATGCTTTAGTGAGACGTTTCCCGTGCATGTTAAACACTTCAAAGAAGCCTATCAAGATACTATTACACATCCATCTGGATATCTAATAATTGATTTGTGGATGCAAACATCCAACCAATTATGTTTAAGAACTGGTTTATTTATAAAAGATGAGTTGTGTATGTACCTAAATTATATGTATCTATACATTGTAAGGACTTTGGCCGTGATAGATATTAAACGGTTTTATCTGAAGAATCAAATTGTTTAAAGGACAAGCATTTAGGTATTTCTACAGTGATTATATTGGTATGCTTATCTTTAAAAAACTTTTTAAAGCCATTTCTTTAAGACTCAAAAGTTCTGTCTTATATCTAAATAAATTATATATGATTTTAAATACACAGATTGACATGTTTGTTCATACACTCTCTTTTTGTCACTTATTAATCATGAAACCTAGAATTAAACAATATCAGGATTTACTCCAAATAACAACTAAGGCTGCACAAAAACAAATTAGAGATATGATTGCTAGAGCTAACAGTAATTTTATAATTTGTATTTCTAAATTTTCTTTAAATGTTTTAAAGGGTAATATTCCCATGACAAACACATAAAAGAAGAAACTTAAACAACAAAAGTCATTACTGAGAGTAATGGCTGATAAGAAAACATCTCTTAAACAGAAAAGAAAATTACTAATACACAAAGGAGGGCTTTTACCACTACTCACAGCACCAATACTTTCCCTATTTGGCAGGATAGGTTACTGATAAAGCTTCCGGTCTTTAAAATGTAATATGCAAATTTAATAAATCTCATTTCTGGAGAGTTAATACACTTGCTTTATTAACCTAAAGTTCATGAAATAGCCTTTCATCAAATATTAAACTCTACAGACAAAGATATGAAATTTGTCATGGATAATAATACCCTACCTGCAGATGATAAAGTTAGTGTGTTAAATCAACTGCAACAAAGTCAGCAAACAATTCAGTTGTGAACCATGGAACCAACTAAAATGGAATAGCTAACTCGAGAAAGTTTGGGTACAATCAACAGCGAACTTCTAAAATATAAAAAGAAACCTGACATACCACTGAACTTAACATATTTAAGCATAAATATAACATGGAATAATAGAAAAGATGTAGTAATTCAATGAAGATCTTGTCACATACATTAACGTAATCGATCTTATTACAGAAACAAAGGAATTTTAATCGTACTGGATGGAGATAATTTGCAGAACAATTATTATATATACGAATATCCCACAAGAAGTTGTTGGAAATGTAAATAGATAGTCGTATGTACCGCATGAAAATCGTACTGTTGAAAAACCCAAACAACTCAATCTAAATGGACACATTTTTAATAAACAAATGATATATATTATATAATCATGTGTTTTTTAACTGTCGTTATGAACTGTTGTCAACCACTAATTATCTCTCATTAATAAGTCATTTAAGGCTTTATTTTCGCTTATTGTAAAAAGTCAGCTTATAAATATTTCTACAGATTGTTTGTTTTGAATTTCACGCAAAGCTACATGAGGGATATCTGCGCTAGCCATCTCCAATTTAGCAATGTAAGATTAAACGGAAAGCAGCTAGTCATCACCACCCACCGCCATCTCTTGGGCTACTTTTTTTATCAACAAATAGTGGGATTGATAGTCACATGATAACAGACCAACGGCTGAAATGGCATATTTGTTTGACGTAACGAGGATTCGATCCCCCGACCCTAAGATTGCGAGTCGAGTGCCTTAACCACCTATCCATGCCGTGCCTTTTACAGGTAGTAAACCAACTGTTAGTTTTATGGAAAAGAGTCAGCAACGAGTATAAGCTAAATCTTGCATTTCAAAATAAATCAGTTGATTTTCTCTTAAACAATTCTTCAAACATTAAAATGTAGAGTTTACTATCTTAATCATTATTATAGTTGTTTTTGCCTTTCCAAATGCTAACAAATCTCATGCTGCCAAATTCAAAGGATCTTTATAGCAAAATAAAATATTGAGCTTAAAAACAGTTTAAAAGTGTGAAAATCTTTATCATTTAATAAAATATTTAAAATATCCAAGATAAATTTTAAAATGTGTTCACACCACATTTCATTTTACATAAACCTTATGGATCAGTTTGAGCTTCCTAATTTTAGTTCTTTATTATTTAATTGTAACTTTCTTGAAAAATACTTATGTAGAAAACAAATCTTGTATGAAACCTAAATAAAAAAACACTGATATTTCATCTTATTTTTTTCAGAAATTTTAGTGTGATTACATATAAATCACTAGATTCATTTTTAAAACTAACCTTCATCACTAGTTCCATACAAGTATCCACCACAACAAAAACATTCAGTTAGATTATAAACCAATCATAACTGAAAATGAAAAAACAACTAATAAATGTTATTGTTTAGTAAAATGATTAATATTTTGATTTCCTCATGATCATTCTACACTACAAACACCTGGTAAAAGTTGAAATGATCATTTATAGAATTCTGTCAAGCATTTTAATTAAGATTGTCGTCATTTCTATTTTAAAGCTTACAGAGATATAAAGCATATTAAATGGATGTAATTTTTTAAGCACTCATAACTTTTTGCATATTTTATATACTGTTCTGGAACAAAATAATTATTGTGTTCTGAAAGCTATTCCATCCTAATAGGATTAAGTTTATCTTTATACTGTCAATCAGCATTGAAATAACAAGAATGAAAAATAAAATATTTCATATTTTTACCTGTAAATATTTCAATAACAGCCCAACAACTGTCACAATATATATATAATGACCTGGGTGCCAACATTTAAAATCTGTAATTCAAGTGACAGATATTTATAGAAAAAAAATTTCATGTAGTTACTTTTTCCCCTTAACTTATTAAATTAAAATATGCAAAATATTAAATAATCAAAAGCTTCATATATATATATATGTCTTACTTATGTGATTAAAATATGTTATATACAAACATACACTCATACACTGAATTTATTCAAACTTTGCTCCATGGGCTGATTTCACTTTTTTACTTGATGGGTTAATCATACTTAGTTTTTCTTTACGTACAAATCCCTTGCTGGGACTTTCATTTTTATTTTTAAGATAACCAATTAAGATGGGCATTTGAGAATTTATAGAACCACTGGAGTTCTGATGTTTCTCTTTGAACTGTGTCAAACATTTGCTGGCTTCACTAATTCCACTAGCAAGTTGAATCATCAAAGACAATCGTTCTTCCCATAGGCTTTCTGAGGGAAGAATTTTGATTTTAAGTTTATAAATATCAATTCCTTTTGTTAACTTTAATTCCACTGAAGAATCTTCCTGTGGTATGGTCTTACGTATCTGGGAAGTGCTAAGAATATTCCTGAAAAAAACAAAAAAATTTCAAATTAAATAATTATCCAACACTTTCCGTTGTTTCCAAAAATCTAATACTTTTATTCAATAGGTTTATTTTTCTACCAAAACACATGTACTATAACAGTCACCCAAAATAAGTTTTTAAAAAAGTTATATTACAAAAAACGTTTTTATGAAAGTGAAAACAGTTTAAGTTTACAGGTATAAGTCACTTAAGTTAAAAGCAAACAAGCATTTGACAACAATAATATATGCATACACTTTTTGTAACATGTAACATTAAAGTAATATAACAAGGCATGAAACAGAAAAACTCAAAGCCATTTTACAAAAAAATATGACAAAAAACCCAACATATCACTAAATGCATGTACTTGGTTTATCTTTGATAATCACTGTCACTTTTTCAACTCCTAAAGATATTTGTGTAAGAAAACTCATTTTATTTTATTCCCAATGTTATGCTTAAAAATTTGTGTAAACCTTCAACACGTGTTTGTTGCACATTCTCTATACATCTATGTCGTGAAGATATTTTAAAGGCTCTAAACTATTGCTATATACAATTGTATACTGATACAGTACATACTGCTATACAGGAAGTCACTGACTAATTTTTATGTAAAAACTTTATAAGAGTTCTGTTTTTTTTTATCACTGAAGCAAAGTTGGTGAACATGAAATATCAATGCAATATTGGGCAAAAAGAAGGATACTGTTATGCTTCTGTTAAATAAAAGATGTAGTGTTTAATTTGTAATTATTTAGTGAAGTGTAAGAAGAAAACCAGAATCCTAGACTTTAAAACTAGTAATCATTTGTAGTCACAACAAGGTAAATGCTACCACTGAAGGAAACAGGATAGCACAACGTAACACAAACTTCAAAACAAAAACAAAATTGCATTAAAATAACCGTTTAGTGCCTAATTTTGAGTGAGATGAAAATAAAAAAATTTTTTTTACGATGAACTGGGTATAATCTTTAAGACAGTTAATCATGAAACCTAAATGCCAATGAAACATTTGATATAAAAAGAATTTACATATTGATGTACACATACCCAAATATTTTCCAAGCCTTTTCATCTTTTGGTATCTGCAAATTGTCTTCTAACTCGTTCCAGCTGATTTTCTCTTTCCAAACATCATATCCATTAGTAATATACAAACAAATTTCATTCAGAAAAGTACAATGTGGTGGCTCTGGGACAGCACAAACAAGTACTCTTTGTTCATTTGGAACTTCAATAACAGCATGTAAAATTTCATGATGCTCAAGAACCATCTTATGTTGTTATACCTTGGTAACAAGGTTATAAAAAACAAAAAATATTATAATTATCAAACAAAAGTTCACAAGTACATCAGGTGCAGTTGTAATTTTATATGTATACCAAAAACATTTTTGAGTATGAACAAACAGTATATCAACAGACCTGACACGTTTTCTCCTGAAGTATCTTACATTACTACTAAATATTACCATACATCTGATACATATTCTCTCTTAAAGTGCCAGTAACAACTTCTAAATATTATAATACGCCTGACATGTTTTCTCCAAAAATACCAGTAGCAACTTCAAAATAGTACAATACACCTACCCAGTGGAATAACTACACAAGATGCCCCCTCACCCAATATAAAGTGATTTGGCTCTCTACATTTTTTTAACCCTTGTAACTGTAGAGAGTGTGTGGACATACTACAGCAGACATATTATCTTGATGCATAAGAAACAATTTTTTTAAAAATTAAACACCTTTGAAACATCAACGGCATTTTTCTAAATACCACAACAAATCTGTCACATCATATATATGGCATATTCCCTGGGTGTTACTGTTAATCAATAAACTGTAATATAACAGTGAATATTTTAAAAATTATTAAATCATATTCAGAAAATTAGTTTTATTATTATATTGAAAATTTGTATTTATTTATAGATTATATAATTTCTCTAGCATAATTATTAGGAGTAACGTAACAACGAAATTCATTCACACATGGAAAATGTAATATATATTTATCACCATAATTGTTAAATACACACACATATGTACACACGTAATCTGACGATGACGTAGTGACAATACCACATCTTCGCATAAGCTCTCAAAAATTACCGAAACGCTCTAAGTGAGTAACATTTTCAAGTTATTTATTAAACTGTAGGTTAGGTGTACGTTTAGGACTCTGGGAGTTCTCCTTTTCAAACCTTAGAAAAATAATATTACCAGTAGCGGTATAGTACTAATACTAATAACAATATAAATACTTTGCTTTAAATCAACAGTTAAATTGGGTACTTTATCAAAGGAAAAATTTCTTGATTACCTATTGTACTATATATAGTATGTACTATAGAAGAGTTCCTACTCGTTGGAATTTGTATATTACGTAAATAACAAATTCGAAAGAAAAACAAACTCTTCAGAGCTTCGTTATTTTAATGTCAACACGAATCACCTTACAGTACAAACAACTCGAATACATGAATGCATCACCTACTGGTTGTCAACATAATGTGTATAAATATATATATAAGAGACACCATACTTACAGCAAAAATAATGAAAACTATTTCTAAGAGCGAATCACCGTATATTCAAAAACTTTTATTTTTAAAAACTAACCAGTGTTTGAAAAATTGTGACTACTAAAACAAAAGAAACCTCAAGTGTTTATAAAAGACACAAAATAAAACCTAATGATTGATATAGTACTACTCTTGAATTTAGTTCATAAATTGCCCACAGCAGCTCTTTGAAAACAATATTATTACCTTTTAGATGCAACTTTTCAAGCGTGTGAACCTCTTTTCCGTAACTGAATATAGGTCCAAGTGATAGCTAAGGGCCTTACCTAATATTTTTATATACTATTCTCAAGTAGGCCCAACCGTTATTTCTAAATGTTACGGAACTAGTTAAACATGCTTCAGCAGTCACAGGCCCCCGTTAGTACAGCAATAAGTCTACGCATTTACAACGTTAAAATCAGGGGTTTGATTCCCCTCGGTGGGCTTTGCTATAAGAAAACATACACACGCAGCCAAGAATACTGCACATTAAACTGACCAATGAGCAAACACCCGGTATACACAATTCAAATACAATCGTATCTCAGACCTTACATACACTTATCTCTGAAATGCTTGATCGAGTTGAGGGATGACTCAAAGTGGATCGAAAACAAAATGTTTGTATAATTTGGTCATTCTACTTATTAAAATAACTCACTGTATTCAAGAACTCTGAAGTCCTTTTTTTCCAGTCCCATGTAGATAAAACGATTGATTGACTTCAAATGGTTATCAAGTATTTTGACCAACACCATAAAATGGCCATTTAACCCATTTCTAATATCAGGTCAGACATATGGATTATTTCACGGGATTTAGCGTTGAAATAATAATGCACGCCATGGAAAAGTGTAAGATCTATTCAAAGACGCTTGTTTGTTGTTTGTATTTCAGATTCGTGCAAGGGTATACAAGGGCTATTTGCGGTAGCTGTCGCTAATTCAGCAGTGTAAGACAAGAGGGAAGGTAGCTAGTCATCACTACCCACCGTCAACTCTTGGGCCACTATTTTGTCAACGAACAGTGGGATTGACATTATAACGCCCTCACGGCTGAAAGTGTGAGCATGTTTGGTGCGACGGGGATTCGAACCCATTACCTTCAGATTACGAGTGGAGTGTCTTAACGACCTAGCCATGCCAAGCCTCAGCTTGGAACTTTTTTTGGAACTTCGCACAAAGCTACTCGAGGGCTATCTGTGCTAGCCGTCCCTAATTTAGCAGTGTAAGACTAGAGGGAAGGCAGCTAGTCATCACCACCTACCTCCAACTCTTGGGATACTCTTTTACCAACGAATAGTGGGATTGACCGTCACATTATAACGATCCCACGACTGGGAGAGCAAGCATGTTTGGCGCAACGCGGATGTGAACCCGCGACCCTCAGATTACGAGTTGCACGCCTTAACGCGCTTGGTCATGCCGGGCCCCTTGTGTGTTACATAAACTCAGAACACTTATATTTTAATCGTTATTGTTTAGCTACACCTTTAAAGAAAAGCAACTCATACAAAGAGATGGGATGCAGATCAGGATATTGCTAACATTACACAAGTTATAAAGTAAATTACGTAGGATTGAAAAGTTTGTTATCTTCAAGAACGTGTTAAAAATACCAGAAACCAGCAATAAAACTGAATGACACTCTTGTTAAGGCCTGGCATGACCAAGTGTGTTAAGGCGTTCGACTCGTAATCCGAGGGTCGCGGGTTCGAATCCTCGTCACACCAAACATTCTCGCCCTTTCAGCCTTACGGGCATTATAATTTGACAGTCAGTTCCACTATTCGTTAATAAAAGAGTAGCTCAAGAGCTGGCGGTGGATAGTGATGACTAGCCACCATCCCTCTTGTCTTACACTGCAAAATTAGAGATGGTTAAGGCAGATAGTCCTTATGTAGCTTTGCGCGAAATTCAAAACAAACAAAGATTGTACCAATAAATGATAAGGTTAAAACAACTATCCTCAAAGCATACGAGTTAGTGCCAGAAGCCTATTGCCAAATGTTTAGAAGTTATCGCAAACAAGACAATCAAACTTGCATGGAATTCGTCCACGAAAAAGAGGTTTATGATGATTCGTGGTGCGATTCTCTGAATATTGGGAATAATTTCGACAAACTAAGATAATTACGTTTAATTGAGGGATTTAAATGTTGTACAAGTGACAACTTATTTGGATGAAAAGAAAGTTAAAACACAACAGGAAGCAGCACTTTTTTCTGATAATTACACTTAAACACACAAAACTACTTTTCACAAAAATAAATTTCTGCAGTCTCAGTAAAAACTGGTGTCTGTCCAAGCCATTAAAGCTGAAGACTCTTCTAAAAACTCCAGCTCCTCTAGTTCGAAACATTCTGACAGTAAGAATAAATCTTCATCAAAATCATCAAGGCATGTCTGTAATTTTTGCAAAAAAATCTGGTCACGTTATGTCTGGTTGTTTTACTTTGAAAAATGAAAAAGAAAAGGAGGTAACACCCAGTGCATTCATGTACTCACATGAACGTAGTTTCACCAGATAACCCAATGTTGTTAATTTAGCCACTGATAAAAAGACTGATGCAATTGTGGAAAGTTTTAGACCTTTGGCAAATGGCTGGGGCTAATTACACACCCACACGTATATACGTATTTTACGTAATAATTGGGCGACTCAGTTATTGCTGTTAGAAGATATACTGCTTTAAGGTCCCAGTTTTGTCACTGGTGAGCCTCTTATTGCTCAGGGAATTGAGGGTGGTTTTGTTAATGTTTGTCATCATAACATTTATTTGACATCAGACCTAGTTTTGGGACTATTTGTGGTTGGAATAAGACCTACTCTGCCAATCCAAGGTGTGTCATTATTGTTGGAAAAAGATTTGACTGGGGGAAAAGTTGTTATTGAACCCAAGATGGTTAGTGAGATGATCACTGTTTCATTTAACTATGACGTTGTTGAGGATAATCCAAGTGTGTTCTCTTGTGTTCTGTGACTCGAGTTCAGGTTAAGAAATTAAGCCAAAACAAAAATATTATGGATTTGTCCCAAATAGTTTTTGCCCTGTCAAGGATCTTGTGAACAATTTTCATACTAACAATTCATTGGTGAGTGACAGTGATGAAATTGAGGGATCTGATTCAATCGAAAAGTTCTGTTTGCGAAGAGCAAACTGATTTATAAGCAGAAAAGGATTCACAGAACTTTTCACTATTTAAATCTGCATCCCCAAAAATGAACTGGAGAAACTTCCAAATGGTTACTTTTTCAAAAAAGTTGCCCATGAATTTACCGTGGAAGGTCGTCTAGATTTTAACAAGATGTGTTACAAAATTGTGATACATTTCTTTACATTTTTCTTTCATATACTAACAACAAGTAACAAAATGTGAAACTATAATCCTTCAACAAAATAAAAGCCTAATACATATCTATGGAAACTACAGTAGATCAAAAATCAAAGTGCATTAAGAATTGTCATTCGCAATCGTGAATTTTTAAACCTATAACCTTTTATTTTACTTTTTTTATTCAGAACTAACACCCACGCAGCATCTAAATAATCACATAAGTATGATCAGAGTTAATTTGTTTATTTAAAACGTGGAAAAGTTATTATATTCCTGATTTCACAAATTTACAAAATCACTTTTTCAATATTTCTAAGAATTTATTAAATTCTTGTTTTGGTAGATGTTAAATATTTGCAGCATTTGCTGTATTCTCCTTCGACTGGATTAGCATTAATTTTATGGACTTGCAAAGTAAAAATAAACAAACTTACGTGGCAGGTATTTAGTTTTTGGGGTCCGACATGGCCAAGCGTGATAAGGCGTGCGACTCATAATCTGAGAGTTGCGGGTTCACATCCCGGTCGCGCCAAACATACTCGCCCTTTCAGCCGTGGGGGCGTTATAAAGTGACGTTCAATCTCACTATTCGTTGGTAAGAGTAGCCCAAGAGTTGGCGGTGGGTGGTGATGACTAGCTGCCTTCCCTCTAGTCTTACACTGCTATATTAGGGACGGCTAGTACAGATTGCCCTCGAGTAGCTTTGTGCGAAATCCCAAAACAAGCAAACAAATTTAGTTTTTCAGGAAATTTTTTTTCACTTTCCAAAACTGAGGTGTTCAGGGATAAAATTATCCCCTCGTTATCCCACACGGATATATGCTATGGATGATTCAAGGAATTTAATTATTACAGTGTCAACGATTTTAGTATGTGTTAAGGAATTTTGAAAATATCAGTCACGAAATTTGGCGACTGTTCCGTGGACGCAGAGGCAAGATAAAGACCGTGGCGAGTGTTTTGATGATGGTGATCATGACTTTAACGTAGTGGCTTTGATGTGAAGAAAAGAGTCAATGTGTTCGGACAAAATATCATTTATGTTGTTTTTTTTGTTTGGTTTGAATTTCGCGCAAAACTTCACCAGAGCTATCTGCGCTAGCCGTTCCTAATCTTACAGTGTAAGACTAGAGAAAAGACAGCTAGTCATCACCACCCATCGCCAACTCTTGGGCTATTCTTCTACCAATGAACAGTGGGATTGACCGTGACATTATAAGACCCCCAGACTGAAAGGGTGAGCATGCTTGGTGTGATGGGGAGTCGGACCTGCGACCCTCAAATTACAAGTAAAGTACCTTAACCACCTGCCAAAGCCAGACGTAAATATCATTTCAACGGACTTTTTACCAAGGCAACCTGATGGCTGGGATCTATAAAGCCAAAAAACAAGACTCGATTTTTAATAGTATACAAAGTGCTGGTAGCCTGTTATATAGTGTTGTTATTGTTTTATTTTTGTCACTAAGAAAACAACAATAACTTACTGTATTCTGTATTTAGCGTTAAAAGACTATAAAATGAATCCTTAAAAATCAACTGTATTTCTGGTTTCATTGTTAATAAAACTTTATTTTAGCACATTATTTTATTATAATATTATCCACAAACTTACTTTTCTACCTTTGAATGCAATGGATGAACCTGTTTTTGTGAACTATATTTTGTAGTGTAAAGTCTAATGTTCCTCAACTTCAGCCTCAGATTAAAATCAGCATCCATTCTGCCTCTGTATTTGGACTTCGTTGTTTCAAATGATAGAATTCCAGTCTCACACAAGTACATGGTAGCATCGAAAAATGAACTATTTGTCTGCAAGATCTGTGTACCCTCCAGCTTTCTTTATCCAAAATTCCAAATAGTGAATATGAATTTTTTTTAAATTCCAATCTTAGTCTTCCATCATCAGAAAATTCCAACAAAAGAAAGTAGCAGTTAGATTATTATTTTACAATGTGCAAAAATTCCCAAGTAAAGAATACATTTTCCATCTTTAGCTTATAATGTAGAATTTTTTACTTTTCCACTTAATACACCATTCCTGCTTATATTACTTCACCATTAAGATAGCAGTTATTGTTTTTTCTTTGTAATCTGTAAATTCTTCCTTTCCATAATTACAAAACCTTTCCACTGAGCATCTGAAGGGAGCTTGTGAACTACAGTTCAAGGACATTTGTGCTATACAAATTAGCCTCATCTTGCACAAAACTGAAATATTAAATCCAAGATTAAATCTTGATAAAAATAAAATTTATTTTACAAATACATTTTTTATACCATAGAAGACTTTAAAGATAGCATAAAATGAAAATGTAACCAAGATTTTCTAACCATATCTTTAGAACTCTTTCAGTGTTGTTACACACACTGCATTCAGAAAGAACAAAACAAAAATGTAAATATTTTAAATTTCATGTCTACATTTTAGTGAAAAAAGTGACACCTATATAATCTAATCTAAACAAAAATACTTTATTATTTACATAATGTTAGCTTTTACTTGAAATAATAAAGGGCATTCTACAAAATATATATTTGTTAAGATGCAAGTACTCACTTAGAAAATATCTGTTATGTTTCTACACAAACATCATTGAACTATATGTTGTCATTAAAAAAAGAAAAAATTAATGTGTCAATGTGTCCATATCACACACATGGCATCATTCATTCAAAAAGAAACAATGCCTCAAAATGACATTTTCTTTCTATAGACCAGTGAAATCAAGACCAGAATGTAAAACTGGAAATTATTTTTGTACCTTTACTGATTAATGCTAATAAGCTAATCATAGGCTTGCTTTCTTTAATGGTTGTACTGTCAGAATGTTGAAACAGAAACCAGTTATGCTACAAAACGTTATACAGTATTACTCTGTGATAGATATCATTAAGTAATGTTATATTTCAGTTAGTTTTTTATTGGAAAAAACTCAGGAGCTATTTGAAAGGGTTATAAAGAAATTAATCATTACAATTAATAAATTGTTCAATATAGTTGTGTAAAATTCCCTAATTTTAGAAGAAAAAGTGTAAAATTACTTTGATCCATCACTTCCATTATGAAATGTTTCAATACTTCATAAATTTTATTATGGTCAAGAATAAAAACTATAATGACAGCCTTTATGTAAAAAATATGTATTAGATTTGACTAAAATGTTATAATAAATAGTAAAATAAAATATTGTACAATAAATTAACCAGGGTCAAGTTGTGGTGGAACAGTTTAAAATAGGGTTCCACCTCTTTACGATTCAAGACATCAGTGTTCTTGATAGTATGACTGAACCACACTATGACCTATGCTGCAAGTACAAGATGAATGACAAAAATGAATTTCATTCTCTCAAAATCCAAATTTAATCACTAGAAGTAACCCTCCACTTTCCAAAATCCAATAATAGTATATGTGAAATGTAACTTTTTTACCAAAACTAAAAAAAATTGTCAGAATATTTGCATCAATTATGATTTAGTTAGCCAGCAATAAATGTCTTAGACTAGAAGGGGAAGTCCCCACATCAACAAAAATCTTTTGTAGAAAACACTATACAGAGCTGTTTGTAAAATTAAAATTAAAATCAGATAAAAATGCAATTATTTTTAAATATACTTATGATCTAGATAACACTGGTAAAGTTTATATTATTTATTTGGGGCAGTAAATCAGTTTAACAAATTCTGCTGTGATTTCATCCATTTTCTCATCCAAAAGCTACAATCAGATGGTGAGCTGACATTACAGACTGAAATAAGAGACTTATTCTGTAACCTGCAAGTAGAAGAACTTGCGATTGAGAGAGTTGCCACAGATACACAAATCAGACTGTAAATAAAAAAAATTAATGTGCTTCACTTGGTGGCAAAATATGGAACAAAGTGGCTTAAACTAAAAGTCAACTAACAGGTATAGTTAAGTAGAGAGAGAGGATAAATATTGTTGGAAAATAAAAAAGAGAAACAGAATTAAATCAAGCAATGACAATAAATAAACAGAAATGGTTCACACACTAATAAATGGTAGCTTTATGAGTGTATAGCCTTGATTTATTATTTCTTATGACAAAAGCAAATGTTGGGCAATGCATGTTGTAAGTATACATTTTGGTCTATGACCGGCAATGTAACAACTGGTGAATAACATTTATGAGATAATGCTTAGTAATACAAATCTTCAGATATTAAGTTTGGTTAAATAACACCTAGGATGCAAAACTAGTTAAATAACACCCAGTAATACAAGTCCTCAGTTGTTATTAGTGGTTAAATAACATACAGGATACAGATTTTAGATCAATAATACTGGTTAAATAACACGAGAATACAAGATTTCAAACATTACTATTGGTAAGATAAAAGCCAACACTACAATTTTGAGTGATTAGAATTAGCTAGCTGATATAAAACAATCTAATCCACAGTTATTAATACTGATTAGCTAACAGTCAGCCAGTATAGCCTGAAGTTATTAACACAGGTCACCTAACCTTTAGCAAAATAACCCTCAGTTATTAACAGAGGTTAGCTAACATTCAACAATATAATCCTAGGTTACTGACAAAATTCAGTTAATATTCAATAGTAAATTCCTCAGTTATTAATACAAATTAGTTAATATTTTAAAATATAATACTCAGTTATTCATACTGATTAGCTAACATTCAACAATACAGTTCTTAGTTATTAAAATAGGTTAGATAAACTTTAGTAATATATCTTTCAGTTATTGCTATTGGTTAATTAACATTCTCCAATACAATTCTTAGTTATTAAAATCAGTTAGATAACCTTCGGCAATATAAACTTCAGCTAACATTCTACAACATAATTTCAGTTATCACCATAGGTTGAATAATGTTTAACATTACAATCATAAGTTATTAGCACAGTCAGATCCAGAAACTGAAGTGTAAAGTTTACAACTGAGAAAGCACATTTTAATAATTTTATGTTCCTTCATGATACAACTAGAATTTATGTGGTTAATACACCCGTTCATGTAAATAAACAAAATTAAATGGCTTTTAGCTTGATAACAATAATGATTGTTCTTTCTTTCCAATAAAGTTCTGACTTATTAACAGTTCATATCCTATTCAATGAAATTACTTTTCTGAAAATGTATTTCAGGTAAGTACTTTCCTCCATTTACAATATTAGTTATTCTCATTCATTGCTGCCTTCTATATGAAAGCTCTTTATTTATGTATGCCACAAGCCTTCTGCTCCCCCTAACTGGAATCAAATGATTCCAATGTGTGTCTCATGTAAATCATCATTCATCGCTTCCTCATCAATAGGAGCATAGTACACTCATGTGATGCACATGACTCTGTCTATGCACCTCTACTGAACTATCATTTCAAGGTCTAACTGGGATATGTTAGACCATACTTGGAAAGTCAATTATATCCAAAACTTCTTCATCATGTACCAACATCCCTGCAAGAACTGGGGAACTAAGAACCACTCTGATTCCTAGGTATCATAGCTACTGGTACAGGAACTTGACATCCAGTATTGGACAGATGCTTATCACATGCAATCACCTCCTCCAACAGTGAAACAGGCTGGAACCTTTCAACTTGCAATAATATCTCCATAAGAAAACATGATGAGGGATAGCCAAGGTTAGAACTGAAAATTTCTCATGTACCATTCCTATGACCCACTAAACACACACAGAAGGAAATCAAAGGAATATGATAGGCAAACCAAAACTCCAATAAGGTCTTACACTGATTGGTTCTCTCTAAATCTAGTACCAGGCTACATTAACATCCATGGTCAGTAGGATGAAGGCTCTCAAATGAAGGGGTGAACTACATCTTTGACACCTCATCTCCATTGACTGTGTATATGTTATCAGGAGACCATGTCAGCCAACAAGGTGACCATATTGAAACTTACAAGATATCCATTGTATCAATAAGATAAAGGCCTCTGAATTCAATAGGAAGTAAAGATTTATGTATAAGTATGGAAAAGGCAAACTGGATTTTAGTTTATGTGGTGAGTTGCCATGAGCGTTAGTGGAGGCTACCACCTTAAAAGAAAAAAACTAAAGGGGGTGTAACCAATGAATTCTTGAAACATAAAGGGTTGGTTTAATTTTAACTTTTTATTTTTCTTAGAAGTGAGTTTTCAAGGACAACCTTGAAGGATCTTGTGATTCCTTGTTAGCTTGATTCAAAAGTTGGTCTAATGTTGTAGCATTAGAAATGATACCCAACTGAATGAGAAGACCTAAAAATAGTCTAAATGGAGGTTAACTCCTTGGAGGTTTAGTTTTCATAACTTAAATGGTGAAAAACTCACCTTAAAGTACTATGATTCAATCTCTTGATACATTTTGTGTTTGAATAACTGTAAAACTTAGAACTGATTAAAAAAATCTAAATGTGTAATCTTTCCAATAACTAAACAGCTCTCTAAGAAACACTATGTCAATTTTTGAACTTATTACAAAGTGAAAAGTTTCTCAGACATTTTGACAGAGAAGGAAAACATAATAATTGAATTAGAATATTTATAATTTGCTTGTTCACTTACAGTTCACAAAACTTATTTACAACATAAATCTAGCAACCAAATATTTTAAAAATATTTCAAATTGACCTGAATTTATTTTAAAAGAAAAGGTGATAATTTTCTTGAAAATATTCAGTGAATTTAAAGGTTTACTTCACTCAAAGATCAAAATGTAATGATAGACATGTATGATTAAATGGTTCCTATTTGTAGGGAGCCAAGTTCATAAGATCAATTTCACTTAAAGTATTTGATTCCGAAAAATTCCAAGCCTTTAAAACCGTTGATATTATGATAACATTTTATGTGTCTACAAATCAGCCAAATTTGTTAATTGCCTACCTGATTATATATGCATACATTACTTGAAATTAGTCTATTTGGTACTCTGTTGGCAAAACACATCATAGCTTTAAAGAGACGATATATTCAGCCTTGTGACTGCAGGAAGCTTTCAGTAATTTTCAAAAGAAGGAAAGGGGGTAATATATATATACCAAGGAGACTCAGGAATTTTAGAAAACTTGGTCTGTTGGTTATCTACGTTGTGTTCTATCTAGCAGCCAGTGTTTATGTGTGTCTAATATACAACAAATATAACTAACATACAATGTGGCCCTTTAAATACAAAAATAAACTCTGGTTAAGTTTGCAATTTATTAAAATTATTTCTACTTTAGTAAATGAAAAAATCCAGTTTTGTTTAATTTACTAAGAAAACTGTTTTATGAAAAAAAACACATATTAGACCTAATATTTATGTACCACAAAATGTTTAGATTCATTCAATCTATCTACATATATTTTATATCAATATTCAGTATGTAACTCAAAATATAATTTTTAATCAGCATTGTAGTTTAAACATTTACTGTAAATTTATTGATAAAAAATGGATCACTGTATATTAAATACATACCATTTAAATCAAAATATCAACTCATATTTTTAATATTTGTTATTGTGAATTACCATAGCATTTACTACTGAATACTATATTTCTGGACATGTTTAAACTACCCTTCTCATTTACAAACTTAAATAACATTATTATATAGCCTTGTACACACAAATAACAAATACACAATGATGGATTTCTCACTATAATTTTAAGTTATGCTGTCACTCATCACACAATAAACTACTGTTGTTTTGTTTAATCTATACATACAAAATAGGTATCAACATTAGATACAAACATTTTATTCTATAAGTATGAATGAGGAACTAAAATATCTGTAAGGGAACAATTTTAAACAAAACACACATACAAGTACAGAGTTAAGATAATATCTATTCTACACTTGTATCTCCACAACAGTCAGTTGCTGTCCATTCTATAAAGTTTCATCATGAATACTCCGTGTAAACAATCTATCAAAGAACTTTTGAATACTCGAATTTCAATGAAAACAAATCAATAAAAATATATGAAATTGTTATGCCTGTATCACATGGCATATAACAGAAAATACAAGATCTTATACACATATGTGAAGCCAAAGAATAATATGTCAAATGTACATCTTCCATACCCAAAACTGATGAGAACTTTCTCCCAATACCAAACATCATAGGGCCTTCCAGCTCTTATACACATCCAATTATATGTAAGACCTAGAGCTCAGTCTAGACAAACATTTCTAGCTCTTATACACACCCACTTATATAAAACCTTGAACTAAGTCTAGAAACAAACTATTCCAACTCTTATACACACACATTCTTATGTAAGACCTTGAGCTTATTCTAGACCACAAACTATTGTAGTTCCCACACACATATGTAAAACCTTTTGTAAAGTCTAAAAAACAAACCTCTTCACCTTTCAAACACATATGCAGAAACTTTAACCTAGTCTGAAAAACAACGTAGCTCCTACATACAGAAGCGACTTTTAACTCAATCTGTATAACAAATGTATGAAGGAGAACAATTCTAATAAAAATCTTACTGCAAAGTTAGAAAATTAATTTGCATAAATAATTTTTTACATATTTAATAACTCTTTCAAATATTAACAGTTTAATGAGCTATAATACATTTATTCTGTTATCATTTGTATTTATTTACAAAAAACGATTAAGTACATATTTAAAATAAAAAAAACAGTTTGAAAACAAAACATTTTTCTAGTAGATTTTACTGGTTTGTAATTTATCAAACTAGAAATTTAGTTGAAAGTACATGTAGTTATTACACTACCACTAAATATTCACTTGTTCCATATTTGACAATACATAAACACGTCTATCACCTAATATTTAGAAGCAATGAGTATATATTGTCACATTACACTACTAACATAAATAATTTGTAGCTACTCTACTTATGATATATCTTACATGATATGACATAACCTACACAGTTGTGAATTTTGAAGGCTTTTAATGTACAATTATCATGAGAGTGTTCAAATATTAATTTCACCGACAAACCCTGTAAAAATTTACTTTGTGTGAATTTCTCATTTTCTTAAAATACAGTATTCCCTCGCCACTTCGCGGGCTCGGCCGACCCCCAAACACACACACACACACACACACATATATATATACATACATACATGTATATATAAAAAAATAAACATTAAATCTAAAATATAGCATTAAATACCGAAGCCGAAAACGACACGTTCACCCTGAAGGAGTACTGGAAGTCTTTCACCATTGCTACATGTCTTCAAAATGTTCATAAGGCATTGCAAGAGATGAAGCCCTGCACCGTTAATGCAAGCTGGAAGAAGTTGTGGCCTGAGGTTGCGCACGACGACAAGGGATTCACGCCTTAAGAAATCCAACACTCGGCTGTTCAAAAAGCTCTGCAATTAGCTTCGTTAATCAAAGGTGAAGGATTTGTCGATATGACGAAGGAAGACGTAGATGAACTGATTGACTTAGAATCCGAACCACTCGCCGACCAAGACTTAGAAGCACTGAGGAAGACGACGAAGAGGAAACACCAAAAGAAGCCGTGGAAACAATCGAGCAAAGTGGATGGTCGTTAGAGCGGTTAGGTAAACTAATGAAACTAATTAACGAAGTGAAGGAGTGCTCACAGGAATGGGACAACGATATGGTTCGATCAGTACAATTTTGCAATAAAATAGAAGAACTGATGATTCCTTATCAAATGATTTTCGATAGGCTAAAGAGGCAGAGAAAACAACTGCCAATAACAATGTTTTTCCAGCCGAGTGGCAAGTACTGTTCCTGAAGTTGTAACGACCGACGAAGAAATTGCCGATTCACCTTCTACAGAAGAGGAAGTGGTGCCCCCGAAAAGACACCACCTGCTGAAGATATGTAATTTTTAATTTTAAGGCTAGATATCTTTATAATTGTTCTTATTATTTCAGCAATAATGAACAGTATTGTAATGGGAGGGTAAAATAGTTGTACAGGGAGGGTTTTAAAAGTCTAAATGCACATAAATATATACGTAAAAATCGGCGATCCCATTTCGCGGAAAATCTCCTTTCGCGGGGGTTTTCGAACGCATCTACCGCGATACACGAGGGAACACTGTATAGCAAACGAACTTTCTTACATCTCATTTATGTGAAAATGTAGCTATTTGAAAAAAAAAGAACATAGTTAGAAAAACTGATAATACAGCTCCCTACTCCTAGAAACTTATCTTACTATAGTGTAGTAACCATATATTTTCATTACCATTACTTAATTTCAGATCTCGATTAATAAGTGAAATTGGTCCATCTGATTGTAAGTCGTTCATGTCCTGAGCAATTTGTATTACCCAACCAACCAGCACATCCAGAGGAATTGTACTTTCTCTAAGTACACGATTCAACGAACAACCTCTTGAATATTCCATTACTAAACACAAGTTTGGCTCCTGAAGACAAACTCCATTTCAAGTAACAATGTTTGGATTATGAGGGTTGCTAATTGGTTACTGGGAATGTCTACAGTTGGCTTAGGGTCTCGGATATAGAGTTCTAAGGCTATCTTGCAGGCTTCAGTGGTTGGAACTTCTGTAAAGAGGGATATAACATCAAAACTGGCCATTAAGGCTTTATGATTAAGTTGATTTAGATTAGACTTGAAATTAAAAGTCTTTGATGAATGAGTTGGCTGATGTTACACATTTGGAGAATGCCCATGCTATGTATTTACCAAGATTGTAATTAAACGATTCATATGTTGACATTATTGGTCGTAATGGACAATCTAATTTATAAGGTTTGTGGATGCCGTACATTTGCAGTGTGCGTGAGTCGGTTTTACGTAGGTAGGAATAAATGTTTGTGAAATTGTGTTGGCTTTTTTCATTTGTAGTAGTAAATTTTTCAGTTGCGTCTCGTGTGTCTTTGTTGGACTTGTGTGTATTGGTTTAAATTTGTTCATGTCTGATAAGATGTTATTCATTTTTTGTATGTATTCATTCGTGTTCATTATTACTATAGCGTTACCTTTATCTACTTTTAGAATTTTTACGTTTCTGTCTTGTTTTAGGTTTTTAATTGAATTAATGTCTCTTTTTGTAAGGTTGTTTTTTAGTTTTCTGTTTTGTGAAATCATGTTGATGGTTTTGTGAGAAAATTCTTTGAAAAATTCGTTTAAGATGTTTTTAGGTGTTTCTGGAAAATATAAATTTGTAATTTTACCTGGGAAGTTTGATTGTTGGATGTCAATAAAATTATCTAAGTTGTCTTCTTTTTGTTGGTTGTTTACTTGTTTATGTTTTCTGTAGAAAGTATCACAAGTCTCCTGGCTTGATCTTCTAAACATGTTTTGATTTCTATGGCTGTAATGTACCTAGGTGTTATTGCGAAGTTGAGTCCTTTGTTAAGTAAATGTATCTCGTGTGTGTTTAATTGTCGGTCGAATCTGTTAATTATGAGGTTAGTCAATGGTTTGTCATATTGATCACGGCTATTGTACGAGAAATGTTTGGATATACTTTGGCTTCCTGTTGCACACTTGGTGCTGTAGTTCTTATATCATCATATGAGTCTTGTCGTGCAGCTTTCACTGCAACTTCTTCACCCTTCCAAAAACCCTCTGTACACTTTACCAAAACCCCTACACCGATTACTTCTTCCAATTCCAATTCAGATATTTTTATTTCAGTTGGTCAATTGGAATTTCCTGAAATATAATGAAACTGCTGGGGAAAATCTCAGTCTTATAGCTAGTTATACCCATCCATTATCCCTCATATTCTGAAATTTTGGCATCTTTGGAGAGCACTTCCACCCGTTCCTCTCTACGCACAGTGAGCTCATCATCACCAGCTGCATCGTAATGCTAGACATTGGTCTACAACCAATCTTCATCACAACATTTTTCATTTCTCAATCCATATTGAATGGTTTCCACGGACAGAAGAACCACACCAGGCATTCATCAGTAAACTGGGAAAATTTTCCCTAAACATTTTGCTTTCTCAATCTGGTGATTGAGTAATTCTCGCAGTAAATTGTTTTGGCCTGGGGCTTAGAATCTGCCGCCACTAAGTCTACGAGGACAAGTTATTTACATTGTTTTAGAGGTTTTGTTAGTCCAGAATTGTCTGCATAGTTTAACTTATGTGATAATATAACTCGCTTTAGACATCTCATAATCGATTCCACGTTCTGATGTTGGTTACGTATACTCTAATATCAACTTCATCAGTGACAGACGATTTGCCGAGAACTAACACAACCAACATTGCTGCAATCAAATCAAATCCAGTCGTTTTGGTTTAATATCGACACAACCAGGTGCGCTGAAAAATTTTTGTTTCTCTTTAGCCCCGCGCGTGAGATAACCTTAGGTGTTGACGATGTAAAGTTATTTCGATGCTTGGCAATTGTCGCTTGGAAGGTGAAGTATGAGCCGAAGACTTCTGGAAAAGCCAGAAAACGGGAAGCTGACTAGGCGGTTTTCGTTGAAGTTTGAGTAGGGAGACGCTAGCTTCAATATATCTGATGATGTACGGACTTTAAGAGAGAGATAGAAACATAAAAGTAGGATAAGGAGAGAAACAAATGGAGGGAGAGAAGAAATAGGTGAGAACTAGAGTAGAAAGAGAAAGAAAAACTGGAGTAGGCAGAAGAAGAAGAGGTTCTTTCGGGACCACATTGCGTGGGATATATAAATCTGATGGCAAACATTTTGTTGTAGGGGAAACAGGAGTACCCAGAGAAAACCACCGAATATTCTACCTGCCAAGTACTCAGAGTTGAAAACAGAAAAGTGATAATTAATATTTAATAATTTTAGTATGGTTATGTTCTCTTAGAAAAAAGTTGTTTACCATATTTTGCCCAGGAGGATGTTTTTTTAGTTAAACGCGTTATTTGACGAGTTTGCCTATTCCGACTCTTGAATACATTTGTATTACTCGGAGGCAAGTTTAATGAAGCGAACTTGCAGTGGAAATAGTTCATTCAGTGATTTATGATATATTGGTGGTGTGTAATTTGGTAGATAAACGCGATTTTGATAACTTTGTTTGAAAGGTTCTGTGGTATTGAATAAAAACAACTGGGCATGTTGTAAGTAGCGACCCTCGGATTACGAGTCGAACGCCTAAACACGCTTGTCTATGCCAGGCCAAGACATAATGTGATAATTATCAAAAGACCGAAAGCAAATATTAGAAACAATTATGTTTTTTTAAAATTCACACAGCTTTTTATCCGATGTACACAATAAAACTTCTCTTTCTTTTATATATAACGTTATGTTGCTCTTATAATGAATTCAGATCCAAATATTTTTTCGAACCCCTCAATTTAGTATTGTAAATCGAAAGACTTACCATTGCCACCGCTGCTGACGTGGTGGTGATATAAAAAATGTTTTATTTGTTATTTTGAATTAAGCACAAAGCTACACAATGGGCTATCTGTGCTCTGCCCACCACGGGTATCGAAACCCGGATTTTAGCGTATAAGTCCGCAGACATACCGCTGAGCCACTGGGGGGCTAAAAATGTTTTATTGTTTACAATCGATAAAACTTTGTGAAAGAACAGAATGTATTGACATTTTCTTGAGACAAATTTTGAGGGCTTAGCTACAGATTTCATATTTGTGTTAAAGTGAAATAAAATATTGCAAAAATATTTAATCAGAAATAAAATATTTATTATAATGTGTACGCCTTTTACAAAAAGCGAATAAAACGTTTTCTGTCGCATTATATATTTCCTTCGGTTCGAGTGGACTGGCATGGCTAGGTGGTTAAGGCACTTGACTCGTAATCTGAGGATGGCGAGTTCGAATCCCCGTCGCACCAAAACATGCTCACCCTTTCAGGCGTGGGGCGTTATAATGTTATGGTCAATCCCACTATTCCTTAATAAAAGAGTAGTCCAAGAGGTGGCGGTGAGTGGTGCTGACTAGCTGCTTTTCCTCTAGTCTTACACTGTTAAATTAGAGACGGGTATAGCAGATAACCCTTGTGTAGCTTTGCGCAAAAAAAACAAAACAAACTGTAAAACGGGCTTATCTCTTTCGGACTGAATGTACTACGAAACTGACGGTCAAAGCTCACTAATTTATTCGAATAGCTTAGAGTTGGCAGAAGGTGCTGTTGACCAGCTGCTTTCGCTTTACCCTATCAGTTCAAAATTATTGATATAAATTTGGAGTTAGCTCTTTTGCATATATAAACAAAATTATGAAATAAACAAACGTGTTAAAATTAATTATCAGTTTAATTACGAGATTTAATAACATTTGTCATACTAAAAGAGATCTCAGCGGCACAACAGTATGTCTGCAGAATTCTAACGCTAGAAACAGAGTTTCGGTACCAGTTGTGTATTACAGATAGACTATTGTGTTGCGTTGTGCTTACCGTCAAACAAACAATACTAAAAGTGATTCGTTTTGTGCCAGTTTAAGTGTCCTGTGCTAAAACTATAAAAATTGGTTTCCTGAGTTCCGTCTAGTGTTTGATGTAATAAAAACTATAGGTTTGGTAATGTTTTCACTGGACAATGCGGAATTGTGAGTGACCAAATAGAGTTGCACATCAAAATACTTTTTGAAAACTAAAAATTCACAAATAATTTTTTACAAAATACTTATGTTTTTTTTGTCTTTACTGAAAAAATATCCATGGTAGTACTGCTACATCATAATAAGTGAAAGGAAGAACATTTTTCAATGCTTTTAATGCCAGTGTTATGTATAAAGCGTTTAAAATGCCATGTTGTTGTTTATATTATTGTTTTGAAATTTAAACCGATAAAATATGTTGTTATTCATGTAGAAATTTCTTGAATTAGGTAGATCGATCATTTGACTGCAAGTAGAATGTATGTCGGCCTGTTGTCTAGACGACGAGTCTCGTGCAAAAAGACAGACATGCGCAGATTACTCTGGAATTTTGTGGAAGTTACGCGATTGTTCGAGGACACAGTAAGCGTACTAGTATAAAAACAGACGGTGACGCGAGGAGAAGAAAGAAGTCAGAGAAATCAGTCAGTCATTCGTTTTTATTTGATTCAAGAGATAGTGTCTTTGTTTGAGAAATTTTCAACGTTTACTGTGTGTTTATTCAACTTGGATTTGTGACTGAAGCTAGATCTACAGAAGCTGTGATTTTATTTCGTCAATCTTTACGATTCTTTACGAATTAGTGGTTATACTGAAAGTCAACACGTATAGGACTATTTAGGGGAGACCGAAAAAATTGGAAAACGACAAATTTGAGACATTCATCGAAAACACTGTAAAAAGAACTTCGTCATTCTCCATTCAAACTTCGGAATTTCTTCGTGGGACCAAATTCACACCCTAGACTGGAATTTTGGATTTCTGATCTGGACTTTTGGACTTTCATTCTGGATCATTATATTGGACACAGACCAGTACCGTTTTGTATTGTAATTAATTATGAAGGTTGAAACTGAATATCTGTCATTGTTATTATATAATTTATTTTATATTTGTCACATATATAATAGTTTATTGTAATAAATTATATAAGCTGTTATCTGTGTCTTTCTGTTGCGTTCAGTCCATATAAAAAACATAAAAAACGTAACAGAAAATTGGGGGCTTGTCTGGGACAGATCAAACAATTTAATTCTATTCCAAAATTAAATTTATATTATATACAGATCGACAGCTTGTATATTCAAAATGGCATTCCAACTCGAAGATTTTATAGACAAATTTAACCAGAATCCCTCTTTCGAATTAATCAGTGAATTGAAAAAATCTGAATTGCTTGATGTTGGAAAACATTTCAATTTGGAAGTGAAGCAAGCAATGAAGAAAGCAGATATCAAACGAATTGTTGTTGAACATTTGGTCAGCCAAAAAGTTTTGCCTCAAAAAGTTGTACAACAATTGCCTGCCGCTCATTTTAACCCAGATTTTGAATTTAAAAGAATGGAAATGGAAATGAAATTTCGTTTAGAAATTGAAAGCAAACGTCTTGAAGCAGAAAAAGAAAACAAACGCCTTGTTGTTAAGGCAGAACAAGAAAACAAACGCCTTGATGCCGAAATACAAATAGAACGCATTGAAGCTGATAAGGAAATCAGTACGAGAAAGGCACAGACAGAAGAAAAGGTTGTCCAAATGCGGTTGGATAATTTTGATGCTTCCAAACAAATTCGTTTGCCTCCATTCAATGAGAAGGCTGTGGATGAATACTTTCAGCAATTTGAAAAATTGGCCCTTAGGCTAAAATGGTCTACCGAAAATTGGACAATATTACTTAAGAGTGTTCTCAAAGGTAAAGCTCAGGAAGTATTTTCTAAACTCACGGCCGAGCAGAGTTATGATTACGAGCACGTCAAAAAATGCATTTTGAATGCTTATGAATTGGTGCCAGAGGCATACAGACAAAAATTTCGTGGTTACGAAAAGTTTGACAGCCAAACTTATGTCGAATTTGCTCGTGAAAAAGAAACTCTGTTCGACAGGTGGTGTGATTCCAAAAAAATCAAAGATGATTATACAAAACTCAGAGAATTCATGTTATTTGAAGAGTTTAAAAGATGTATTCCCGTAGAGCTTAAAACTTACATTGATGAACAAAAAGCTTCCAAAATTCATGATGCTGCTGTCTTGGCAGACGAGTATGTTTTGACTCACAAAGATTTGTCATACAAAAGCAAAACAAATCACACAGCAAAGAAACCCAATGACTCATTCAAGCATTATGCAAATGTCAACAAAGACAGAAAAGAGTAAACTTCTGATTCTCAAACAAAGACTTCATCTTATTCTCAAAGCTCATCATCTACCAAAAACGTGTCATTCTCATCCAAAACATGTGCCTATTGTAAGAAACCTGGCCATCTGATTTTTGAGTGCTATAAGATCAAAAACAAGCCGTCACCCCATAGTTTCATTTCGCCCTCGTTGGATTCATCATTGGTTCCCAATTATTTTGACCCTGTCCAGTCCACTGTGGATTCCAAGTCCAATATTCTTGATATACCTGAAGATCTTGTTGAGGACAAATTTAAGCCTTTCATCACTGAAGGTTTTGTTTCTTTTGTTGGCGATTCACATCTACAACCAATTAAGATTCTGCGGGATACTGGAGCTTTTCAGAGTTTGATTTTGGAAAGTGTACTTCCGTTTTCTGAAAAGTCACCCGTTGGGGCCAATGTGCTCATTTTTGGTGTAGAAGGTGGCGCAATTTATGTCCCTCTTCGTAGATTGGATTTGCATTCGGACTTAGTTTCGGGCCCAGTGACTGTGGGTATTAAATCGTCATTGCCTGTTGAAGTTGTGTTTATGCTTTTGGGAAATGATTTGGCTGGTAGTAAGGTGGTACCAGAGGTTCGCGTTGTTGAAGCACCTGTTGTTAGTCCCAGTACAGAGCAACTCGTTGAAGAGTTTCGTGATGTTTTCCCCGCCTGTGCTGCTACTCGTTCTCAAACACGTTCTCAGGAGTTTAAAGAGGATTTCCCTTTATCTGATACGTTCATGTCTCACATCGATGAGACTTCTGACTCAACTTTGAGTTCTACTGATGACTCCAATTCATTCTTCAACTCTCTTTATCGAAACAAACTTGTCGAGGAACAGGACTATGATTCTGAAACTCGTTCTCTTCTACAATTGGCCGTTGATGAAAATGAAATAGGAACTGTCCCTATTTGTTACTACCAGAAGTCAGTTGTGTTAATGAAAAAATACAGACCTCCTGACGTTGCTGCTGATGAAGAGTGGAATGTTATTCACCAAATCGTCATTCCAAAATGCTATCGGAATGATATTCTTAGTCTTGCTCATGATCATGTGTTGTCAGGACACTTAGGTGTAAGAAAGTCCATAGATCGTATCCGACGACATTTCTATTGGCCAAAGATGCGCCAAGATGTTGTTGACTATTGTAAGACATGCCATTCTTGCCAAATGACTGGAAAACCAAATCAGGGGATTCCCAAAGCACCACTGCAACCTATTCCTGCCTTCGAAGAACCGTTCTCAAGAGTCATTATCGACTGTGTTGGCCCAATGCCAAAAAGCAAAGCAGGAAATGAATACCTTTTGACAATCATGTGTGCTTCTACACGTTTTCCTGAGGCAATCCCTTTGAGAAAAATCACTGCTCCCAATATTGTCAAGGCTCTTGTCAAATTCTTTACCATGTTCGGGATTCCAAAAGTTGTGCAATCAGATCAAGGCTCAAATTTTATGTCCAAGCTATTTCAACAAGCCATGCATGAACTAAACATCCATCAAGTTTCATCCAGTGCATACCATCCTGAGTCACAAGGTGTCCTTGAACGTTTCCACCAAACTCTGAAAGCCATGCTTAGAAATTACTGCTACGAACACTCAAAGGACTGAGATGAGGGTGTTCCCTTGTTGTTGTTTGCAGTTCGTGAGGTTGTTCAAGAGTCTACTGGATTTAGCCCTTTTGAGTTGGTTTATGGTCACTCAGTTCGTGGTCCATTGAAGTTGGTTAAGGAGAAATGGTTGAAGGACAATAACTCACAAATTAGCTTGTTGAACTATGTCTCTGATTTCAAAACCAGATTGTACAATGCTTTTAATGTTGCCAGGGAAAACCTGAAGTCTTCTCAGGAAGAGTTGAAAACCTGGTATGACAAAAGGGCCAGGAAGCGATCTTTTAATGTTGATGAGCAAGTACTAGTCTTGTTGCCCACATCAGGCTCTTCACTTCAAGCTAAATATCTTGGACCTTATTCAGTTGAAAAGAAAATCAATGATCTAAACTATGTAATCACTACCCCTGATCGGAGGAAAAGCAAACAGCTTTGTCATATCAATATGTTGAAACTCTATCATGTTCGGAAGAAAATAAATGTATCGAATGCTGTTCCTGTGAATGTGACAAGTGGTGTGAATGAAGATCATGATCCTCGTTTTTCTCCTCCTGAAATTATAGAAAATAGCATTCCAGACACTCACGTTAAACTCAAAAACTCACAAGTATTAGCAAACTTAGATGAGAAACTCAATCATTTAACCCAACAACAAACTCAAGAGTTGAAAAGTTTGATTTTAGAGTTTGCTCATTTGTTCCCTGATGTGCCTGGTAGAACCGATGTCATGGAACATGATATCATTATTGAGAACACTCGACCAATAAAACAACATCCATATCAGGCCAATCCTGTGAAATTGTCACAAATCAGGTCAGAGGTACAATACATGCTTGAAAATGATTTCCTTGAGTTGTCAAACAGTAATTGGAGTTCACCTTGTGTCTTGGTACCAAAGCCTGATGGTTCAGTTAGGTTCTGTACAGATTTCAGAAAGGTTAAGGATGTGACCAAGACTGATTCATATCCTATTCCTAGGATAGATGATTGTACTGACAGTGTAGGTAACTCAAAGTACCTTACCAAATTTGACCTACTCAAAGGTTATTGGCAAGTACCTTTAACTTCTCAAGCAAGAAAAATTTCAGCTTTTATAACACCCGATGGTTTGTACGAATACAAAGTTATGCCATTTGGCATGAAACACTCTGGTGCAACATTTCAAAGGTTGATGAATCATGTCATTGCAGGATTAGAAAATGTGTATGCTTACATTGATGATGTACTTGTAGTAAGCAGTGACTGGTCTGAGCATTTAAGTCACATTCGTGCATTCTTTGAGAGGTGTTCCGAGGCTCAGTCGACTATCAACCTGTTAAAAAGTGACTTCTGTAAAGCAACAATTATGTACTTAGGCCATGAAATTGGTCAGGGTAAAGTAAAGCCTATCCAAGCTAAGGTAGGGCAATAGCGGAGTATCCAGAGCCGACAAACAAAAGAGGTGTTATGAGATTCTTGGGCATGGCAGGATATTATAGGAAATTTTGTTTAAATTTTTCTGATGTGGCTGCACCTTTAACAGCCTTACTAAAAGAGGATGTAAAATTTTCCTGGAATCAAAATTGCCAGACTGCCTTTGAAAGAATTAAGGTCATGCTCATAAGTGCTCCAATCATCAAGGCTCCCGATTTTGACAAACCATTTAAGCTTGCTGTAGATGCGAGTGACATTGGTGTTGGTGCTGTGTTGTTGCAAGAGCAAAATGATGTTGACCACCCTGTGTGTTACTTTTCAAGAAAACTTGATAAGCACCAAAGAAACTATTCAACAATTGAGAAAGAAGCACTTGCATTGTTGTTAGCTTTACAACATTTTGATGTTTATTTGTGTTCTTCACCATGGATTGTTAATGTTTACACCGACCACAATCCACTCGTGTTCGTGAACAAAATGAAAAACAAAAATCAAAGGTTACTCAGGTGGAGTATTACTTTGCAGCAATACAATGTGTCCATTAATCATATCAGTGGTTCGGACAATGTCATCGCGGATGCGTTGTCACGGTAATTAAGTTGTTTAGTGTTTTGTTATAATTATCGGTTGACTAAAATTTGTTTCTTAGTTCAATGTTATGTATAATAAGTTTTAAAAAAAGTTTTCACAAGTTCAAACTTTTTTTTGCTTTTAAGGGGAGAGTGTTATGTATAAAGCGTTTAAAATGCCATGTTGTTGTTTATATTATTGTTTTAAAATTTAAACCAATAAAATATGTTGTTATTCATGTAGAAATTTCTTGAATTAGGTAGATCGATCATTTGACTGCAAGTAGAATGTATGTCGGCCTGTTGTCTAGACGACGAGTCTCGTGCAAAAAGACAGACATGCACAGATTACTCTGGAATTCTGTGGAAGTTATGCGATTGTTCGAGGACACAGTAAGCCTACTAGTATAAAAACAGACGGTGACGCGAGGAGAAGAAAGAAGTCAGAGAAATCAGTCAGTCATTCGTTTTTATTTGATTCAAGAGATAGTGTCTTTGTTTGAGAAATTTTCAACGTTTACTGTGTGTTTATTCAACTTGGATTTGTGACTGAAGCTAGATCTACAGAAGCTGTGATTTTATTTCGTCAATCTTTACGATTCTTTACGAATTAGTGGTTATACTGAAAGTCAACACGTATAGGACTATTTAGGGGAGACCGAAAAAATTGGAAAACGACAAATTTGAGACATTCATCGAAAACACTGTAAAAAGAACTTCGTCATTCTCCATTCAAACTTCGGAATTTCTTCGTGGGACCAAATTCACACCCTAGACTGGAATTTTGGATTTCTGATCTGGACTTTTGGACTTTCATTCTGGATCATTATATTGGACACAGGCCGTTTTGTATTGTAATTAATTTTGAAGGTTGAAACTGAATATCTGTCATTGTTATTATATAATTTATTTTATATTTGTCACATATATAATAGTTTATTGTAATAAATTATATAAGCTGTTATCTGTGTCTTTCTGTTGCGTTCAGTCCACATAAAAAACATAAAAAACGTAACAGCCAGTCATATGTTACTTTCTAGCCTGACACGGATATGTGGTTAAGGTACTCAACTCGTAAGTTGAGGGTCACGGATTCGCATCTCAATCATGTCAAACATGCTCGCCCTTTCAACTGTGGGACGTTATTAAGTCAGGGTCAATTTCACGATTTGTTGATAAAAGAGTAGTCCAAGAGTTGGGGGTGGGTAGTTATGAATAGCTGCCTTCTCGCTTACACTGCAAAATTAGCGACGGCTGAATTATGGAGAATCCTTTATCAAAACCAAACAACTTTTATGATGTTTATATAAGGTTTGTGAAAATAAAAATGGTATGCATGCCAATCGTTGAATGTGAAAAACGCATTAATGTCCTAACGTTGTACTTATAACCAAAAGTTTGTCGTACTTTCACGTGTTTTATGGAGATATCACATCATGATAATGTAGAATGACCTTGCAAATTACCATTCATTGTCGACATCATTACTATATAAAATTCAAAACATTTACTTTCACATAGCCTCATAAATATTTTGGATTGTTTTTTTTTTTAATTCAGCACAAAGCTACACAATGGGCTATCTGTGCTCTGCCCACCACGGGTATCGAAACCCGGATTTGAGCGTGTAAGTCCGCAGACATACCGCTGAGCCACTGGGGGGTAAATATTTTGGAAGTGTTATTAACAAAATGAAACATATTTGGTAAAACTGGATTTTGAAATCCAAATTTGAGTAGCTGAATTGTATTCATGTTTAAAATCAAAATAATATAAAAATGCAAGAAAATTGCACTTGGTTAGGTTTTAAGTTTAAATAAAGTTTAAGATTATTATAATGAATAGAAGATGTGAGAAATCAGCCCCTTCATTTCTGTCTCATATTGTGGTGTTTTTGTTGTTTTCTTTTGGCATGTTAAAGTTTGTGTTCTCTACATTTGCTAACCTGCCTAGAACAAGCTTGAAAATAATAATATTACTGCAAGTAGCAATAGTGTCATCATAGGGCATCTGGTGAAAGTGAAACGTGTAAAAGACGAAATTAAATTGTAAGGATATCGCTTACTATTACAATAATAGTAATACTAATATTAAATTTTATCGATCTTTTGCCAAAATATTTAAGGAGTAGATTATACACATAAGTAAGAATTAATTGTACGTTATTGTTAAATGACGAAAAAGTAAGTGATTGTCAGCAAATCACGAAGTCAAATGTTTACTCGTAAAATATATATAGCTATAGAGTTACCAGATATCTAAATTCTGGAGTGAAACACTGGAATTTTTTTTTCATCCTGCACTGAAATATTAAATTAAAATAACACTTGCCAAGCGATCTGACCCTTATTGCACATTGTTTTAAACCAGAGGCAAACAAAATATGTCAACATTTGTCATGTTAAAATAATGAAGTAAAATTGTCTTGAATGTACTTGTAAGAAAAAATTTCGTTCATGTTAATTTGGGCAAACAATTTCTTTCTGTTTTTAATTATTTACCCAATTTACCATTTATTAGGACAAGCTATGAAAAAGTGAAATGTAAAAGCTTCCCGTTTTTGAGATCATTTCAAATAAATTGATACATAAGGTGTTAAAAAACAATAGAGAGAATACTGTACCACATGAAGTGACTTTGTCAGGGAATACTGTTAGTAAAAATTTAGAGAAAATTTGTATAATGACAAACTGTACGTGTCAAATTCATACTGAGATAATATATTTACAGTTTTTAATGGGAACAACAAAAAGAAAAATATTAGGGTGTCTAGTAACCCTATTTATATCATTCAATTATTGTTTTAAGAGTAATGCATTAAAATATTTACTTTCATATTATTATACTCAGACCTTTAGACATAAGGAAACAAACTACATGCTTTTACCCAAATAGTGAAATTGACAAATGGTTAATGGGAAGTATTATGTTGAAACATGAGGCTACTTCTTTAAGATATATTATGGTGTAATATTAAACTAAATAATATACAAGAAGAAACTTACAAAATAAGAAGTGGAAAAGCTCAATTTTGTTGATATTAAGTGTTTGGTTTTTTTTCATTCAAGTTAGAATAAGTTATAAGAAATATTGTTCAGCTGTGCAAAATGTCACCCTTCAATTTAGGACTACTTCAAGGTTTTTATTTTCATGAAGCAGATTTGTTTTAAATATATTTTAAGTGCACAGTGACCCAGCATGAACTAGTGGTTAAGGTGCTGAACTTGTAATTTGAGAGTCATGGGTTCAAATTCCCATTGCACCAAACATGCTAACACTTTCAGTTGTGTGGGCATTATAATGTGATGGTCAATCCTATTACTTATTAACAAAAGAGTAGCCCAAGAGTTGGCAGTGTATGGTGATGAATAGCTGCCTTCCTTCTAGGTTTACACTGCTAAATTGGGAACAGCTAGCACAGGTAGGCCTCATGAAGCTTTGTGGAAAATTCAAAAACAAACAAGTACGTAAACATGAAACAACATCTCAGAATGACAATCTTTATCTTTAGGTAAAAAATACAAAATACTTTGGGTAAATCTCATGTAAGTGACCAAAAATTTACATAAAGAATATAATATTACATGTCTCATAATGAAGATGGAAAAAGAAACTTGTAAACAAACCTATATCTTTTTAAATTATGGCAACTTTTGTTGAAAAATTAATCATTTTTAATAAAGCTTGACAAACTTTTGGAGTGTAAAGCTTATAAGATTTA
Source organism: Carcinoscorpius rotundicauda (assembly GCA_011833715.1). Lineage (NCBI taxonomy): Eukaryota > Metazoa > Arthropoda > Merostomata > Xiphosura > Limulidae > Carcinoscorpius > Carcinoscorpius rotundicauda. The sequence continues at coordinate 27,967,272 of CM022396.1, forward strand.
TCATATTACAATGTAGCTTAGCAAAGAATTAGTGGAGGCTTTATAATACTTGTTTTGCAAGAGGGTTTGCCCCTAATTGGTTAAGTATTAAGTTTAAAGGCTTAAACATCAAAATAATCAGAAAGCTCATTGTTTAACTTTATGATTAAAAACTTAAGTTTCTAAATTGTGAAGAATTTAAAAATTGTCAATGTGATCTATTTTTCAAAATGAAGTATTCATAGAAATATTTGACAGACAATTTTGACTTTTGTTACCGCAAAGTGTTGGAATCTGTAATTAAAAATAATTAAAATCTTTTTTTTTATGAGAGCAACTTGATGTTGTCTAATTTAAATTTAAGTATTTTTTGACAGCTTAGGTATTTAAGAAATGAAAGAATAAGTTTGTTTAAGGTATTAGTAAAAAAAATAAATTTTTATAGAAAAATTGATCCAGTAGTAAGTCTTATGTTTAAGAAATTGGTAAATTAAAGTTAAAAATATATGGAAAGTTGACTTAATTTCTAAAATTTTGAAATTTTAAGATCCCACTGGTAGGATCTCTTCAGGATTTTTTCAGTCTCTAATTTTTTTTATTATATTGGGAAGCTTCTTGGTTAGAAATTTTTCAGTTTTGCTGATGATAATACTTGATTTTTAATAGAATTCTTTAATATAAAAGGTACTCCACGACAATACACCCAAAATGACTTCAGTGAAAAAGGAATCTATATTGTTGCCAGTACTGTAGTGGTTGCTGTATCCTGTGATTCAAGTGAGCTAAATGGAAGGCAAAGCAACACTCACTTGCAAATGTTCTTATGTGCAGCTAGTTCAGAGTTGTTCTTTTATGTGTCACAGGTCTTGTGAATAAATTGAAATGGATTATTAAATTGTATCTGCTGGTGTATCTTATAAGTTAAAGGGTAAGCCAGGAAATGAGAAATATTTCGGTGATGGAAATGGGAAGTTACCTGCTGTGGCGTTGAACTTAACTTGGTTAATAAGGCATTAGCTTACACTTGTGTGAGTCAACAGTTTCAGCCAAAGCAGGTTGTTTTACATTTTGATGTACACCTCTGGACAAAAAATGTTTCAAGATTTTAAAGTTTTGAAAGCTCAGTGACAGAAGTCATTTAACTTTAAAAAAATGTATTTGTAATTTCATCAAAGAAAGTAGCATGCTTTGTTCTTATAATGATGGATCTATGTACTCAAGGTATGACACTTCAATGAAATTTAAAATATCTCATTTTAGACTGTAAATATGGCCAGATTAAAAAAAAATCATGGTTTCTTCTCAGATTTTTTCAGAAATAGAATAATTTAATTTTTATGAACCTCACTGATATGTTTCTCAAACACCAAAAGAATCCATGTGTGTCAACATCATTTGGATTGCCAGTCTTGCCATTATCATCAGTCAGCTTTTGTACAGGTGGTAGTTCAACCAAACATTTGATAACTAGATACAGATATTTTAAAATTTGAAGAAAAAGTAAATGCTGGTGCTGATGGTAAAGTGGTTATTTATTTTTAATTTTAAATACCTGGATTTTTAAAAAAATTATAGCTTGAATATTTTTAAATTATTAACATTCTGAATAAAAATATATCAATTTTAAACTTACATTGAATAAAGTATCATATGGTATAGTTGTTTTGAGTTTGTACTTTTACATATAAGAAACAATATATAAGAGGTTAATTAAATCTGTTATGTTAACATTATGGATCCACAAATACACATGCATATGTATAAACTTAGTATTTCACTTTTGTTTGGCACACATCCATATGTTTACACCCATTCCCTGGTGGCTAAGCGGGAAGCTTGAAGGTTTGTAATGCTAAAATCCAGAGTTCCATAATTCATGGTGGACGCAACATAGGCATTCCATCACATAGTAGATTTTTACTTAATTATTTACCCAGTTAAAAAAATGTTTACAACTAGTGTTACATTTGAAAACAATGCTCACACATATTTGTATACTTCGATACACTACATTAATTTACATATAGTATTACACTTTCATACAATAAACACAGCTAATTACAACTAGTAAAATACCTATGCATAGTAAAAGTTCACACTTAGTATTACACCTCTCTACATCATAAGTTTACAACTACTGTTAAACTTCTGCAGTTTATGCAGGTGAATATTCTTAGCATTGTATATATTGGTATGTACAAAATACATGTGGCTGATATCTCATTTTTCATTGCTAGACTACATACAGATATATTTGTACCTAGTGATACATATTGTAAATGGATGAAATTGTGTTTACGCATATGTTAGCATTGCACCTCTCTTCATTGGTTGATGTGTACATTCATGTGATATGTAGGCATAACATATTTTATACATATATAATATACACATTTTTGAAGTTTTTCTTTTGATATATTTCTATGCAGTTTTGACATTAACAGATTACTCAAAAAAATTCGAAATAGTTTCATTCTAATTGTTTTTGTGTTGCTGTTTTCTAGCAGATAGAGTGTACTTTGCCTATAGGAATGTTGCTGCAACTTTGCATATTTTATGGAATAGTTAATCAACAAAAGTTTTTCCTTAACCTAGTGGATACCTGGAAGTTACAACCTGTATATGTTCTAGGAAAGTAACAGTCACATTAGGATGTGGATAAAAGTAAAAACTGAAGTTGTTTTGTTTGTTTATTTTTGTAAGTGGTATTGGTTCTACTCTGTTATGCTTGTTTAATAATGTGAATATTTTAATGGATACAGATCTTGAAAAACTACAACTATTCCCTGATTCACAGGTCCAGTAGGAAGGTGAATGTTTAGTGTCTTATACAAATTTGTACACAGTTGTTTTTTGCTATGTTGTACAAATAAATATTGCTCTCCACTTAATGTCACATTTTCAACTTGTTAATCTTCATAGCTTAAATTTCAATCATTTAGTTAAATTCAGATTTACTCTTTTCATTCTGCATAATTCTCCTGTTGTATAGCAGACCTGTCTGAGAATACCACACAATATTCATAATACACTTGGGTATCTGTACCTATGATATTATATAATACCATTGAATCCAAGTAATAAAAACAATGGAAAAAGGGTAAAGAAAAATTACAAAAACAGGTTGAAAAGTCAGCATATTTTTGAAAACACTATTAATAACAGTTAAGTCAAGCTTAAGTCCATTATTAAAATCATATAATCTAACTGAGTTAATAATTAAATTGTTACGAACACAATTTTATAATCAATAGTTTCCCATTATTGTTCAACACTTGCTGTTAAGTTCTACTGTTCTTTATATTCTTCCTTATAATTTGTTTGCTTTGCACATCTAATTATATAATTTGCACTTTTTTATCCATTTGTGTAATTTTTTGTATTTTTTTCCATTGTCTTTATTACTACCACGTCACCTTACATTGCTGTACACAATACACAAATATGTATACCTCAATGAAATTACACAGTTGTACACATAACATTACATTCCTGCATAACACATTCATATTCACCACTAGTATTACCCTTCTATATCATGTACATAGGTGTGAGTGCATACAAAATGACACCTTTATATGACACATGTAGTTAGGTCTACATTTAATATTATGTCTTCATACAATACATTTACATTTAGCATTATATCTCTATACAATACATGTAGTTATGAAAAAATATAGAACTGGGTGATTATTGCTAGCTTTATAAGTTTGTGAAACACAGCGGTTTTCTAACATGTTATCTATCAGGTGGCACCAATCTTTCCAATTTTTTTTTTTTGTTATTTAAGTAACTTTCAAATTACTGTTCATTTAATATAATAGACATACTCTTGGAGATTGAAATTTAACATTTTGTGAAAAAAAATTGTATATTTAGTTTAAAATGATTTTGGTACAAATATTTTTTAAAGACAGTCTTGACATTTTCTTCTTGGCAAATTAATTGCTAATGTCAATTAGGAATGATCACGAGGTCAACATTGTGGTTTTGAAATGTGTAGTAATCCTCCACTGATCCTGTGTAGATCAAATAAATTGATAATTAAAGAATGCAAACACATTTTACTATCATTGTTATCAATAAGGGGAATATTGTTATTTAAAACAAATTACAATTGCAATTAGAAATAATTAAGTAGCCAATTATTCAGTTTATTCATGTAGGTTGCTTAAATAGGATAAACTTGAAAATAGTATTCAATAAAAATTTGAGTTGCATAGTATTTTGCAGTTATATGTAACACAAACTAAACAGTAAACTTATGTTATGTATAGTGTTATACCTCTGTATAACATATAGTAAGTTATACACTCGATACCATGCCTCCATACATGCAATATTACCTCAGGTATTACACATTTGTACAAGTGTTGATATAATTTTATTTATTATCATTCAATGTAAAACACAACCACAAAAGAAAAACTAGTTTTAATTTAAAACATTGTGTGACCCTAAAATGTAAAGAGAGCTTTTTTATTTTTAGTCTTTTATCATAGAAAGTTTTTCTTGAATTTTTGGTCTTGTGATTTTTTTTTATGTGAAAGCATATTTCAACTTTGTTCAGTTTCATGGGACTGTTGTAACTATATTTTGTATTATCAATTAACTAATTATGATACTTATTAAGGTGTATTGACACATCACAAGTTGCAGTTGTGAATGAATCTGACAAGTGAATGAATATGGAAGCTCTTCAGTGTTACAGCAGTAGTGAAGATGAGCATAGTAACTCAGACTGTAACCGTGCTTTGTCACATGAAGGAAAGATGTTTGATAAAGACAGCTTTGAGAAAACATCATTATATGAGAATAGAAACTCTGCTGGTTTGTTGAACATAAACCCAGAAAAAAAATGTGAAGATTTCTTTGGGTTGAAAGATAATAGTGATGATGAAGAAGCAGAAGTCAAAATGCTGGCAGAGCTTGAAGATGTGAAATTAGGTTTACTTTTAAAAGATCATAGCTTAATTTTAGCCAAAGAACAGTATGGACCCACAATACCAGTTTCAGAAGCTACAAAAATTAAGCCTTACCATGGAGACAAAAAACAAACACACACACTAAGTAAAGGATATTTTCGAAAAAAAGACCACAGTGACAGTTCTGTGTTAAATTGTAGAGAATATAAAAAGCCCCGTTTGTCATATGATCAGGTTTGTCATAGAATTAATACATGTGAAGCAAGTACAAGTCAAAGTGAAGTTACAAAAAGTCTCAGTAAAAATGTGGTGCATGGTTATCACATGTATTCCAGTTTTTGTCATATGAATCAAACTGTAGATAAAGTAAATGACTATGACCATTGTAATATCAGAGAGACAGGCATACAACTGCCTCATAATTACAAAGGCATTAAAAGTATTGTAGAAGAAGAGTTATTCTTTAAGCATCCAAAGGTTCATGCACACATTAAATCAAATGCCCCATGTAAAGCACCAAAAAGAACTGATTACCAGCTTGGTTACCATCATAGTTCTGTTACTTCTCTACAGTGGAACAAAGCTGAGTACAGCCACTTGCTTTTGTCATCCTCATCGGATAAGATTCTTAAAGTATGGAATACACTTGATAAAACCTGTCTGCAAGAACTGTCTGTACACCAAGAAGGTATAAGAAGTGCAGTGTGGACATTATCAGGAACCAAGTCTTATTCTGGAAGCTATGATATGACTGCTCATTTGACTAATGTCCTGACAGGTAAAGAAATTGAAAGTTTATTTTTTTTTGTAATACTTTTTCTATATAAAGTTAATTTGTATTGAAATAATATTTCTTTAAAAAATGTTTAAAGCTAGTAGACACACACACACACACATATATATATAAATCTATACCTTTCAACACTGTATGACACATGTAAGGAATATATTTCTTTCATTTCCACATTCAGATTTTTATATTTGTAGAAATATCTGTAGAACAGATAATACACCATCTATCAGTTTAAGGTGATTTTGGGGAGGGTAAACTAAGATCACAAAGATTTTTTGTTGTAGAAAACTTTGTTTAAATTATTAGGTAGCAGTTTCTATTTTATTTTTAGTTATGATATTCTCATTTATATATTCTTATTCCTTCTATTTAGTGATTAACTATGCAAAACAAATGTTTAATAGGTAACCATGTGACTTGTAATCTCATGGTAAGGCAACACAGTCTTAAGTCTTAAGGTCTGAAGTTAGACAATAACTGAAAATAACAACAGATGAGAGAAATGTGTTAAGGTTAGAGATTAGTGAACTTGTAGTATGTAAGATACTTGATGTATTAAAAATGCTATTTTAAATACATCTTTGTGATTTAATGATATTCTGTTTACACCTACACTAATAATGAGATTGTTTAGTAAGTTTTAGCACATCAGAACTAAGTTCAAAATAAAATAACCAGAAATTTGTGATACAGATGAATTATTGGATGTATTCTTCTTGTAATTGTTAAAAACAAATATGCTGTTATTTGAGGATAACAATAACAAAGATACAAAATGTTTTATATGTAAGAAATTATCATATCCAATGACATTGATATTACTGGTGTATATGTGTGTGTGTGTATTTTTATAATATTCCTCTGATTTTGGAAACTTCAGGTCAAATAGAATACACCTGTCAACATCAAAGCTATGTCACAAGTGTTCAAGTTTGTCCTGATGATGAGGAAATATTTTTAACAGGAAGTAAGGATGTTGTTGCTGCTTGGGACAGTCGCATTCAACCTACTTCAGCAATAATGAAATACAAGTCAACTTGTGGCCAGGTGAAAGTTTCACTTTACCAGTTCAGAAGATTAATACTACTTAAAACATTTGGAGGTTTTGTTCAATGTGTAGTAACCATTACATATACATTTAAATGAGTTTGTTACATAACAACAGAACACCTTTTATCTTTCCATTTTTACAATAATAAAAGAAGTTTGTGATGCCGATTCAGTTATGTAAATTTAAAAAGAAATCAGTTGGCAAATATATGGCACTCCATAACCCAAATGTTTTCAAAAGTTATACTTTTTCCATCAGGAGCAAACTGGGAATTACTAAAAATAGATTGAGTAACATCATGGTGGATTACAATGACAAATTACAAATGTTTTAATTATCTTTCAAAGGAATATTGCTGGTTTGGCTTCTTTTCATTGTGCAATACAACAAAAAATGAGAATATTAGACATAAAAAGGTTAGAAATATTTTATTCATATTGAATAATAAAGTGAAAGAAAGATATGATATGAAAATTGAATAGCAAGAAAACTTTAAGTAGATAGAACTAAAGGACAAAATCAAATGTGGAAAACTGTTACAAATAAATATTAAGTATTAAGAAAGATTTGGTGTTAAAATGAAATAATTTATGCCATACATTGGAAAGGAAAAAAACTTTTTCAAATAAGGAATTAATTAATGGTTGAAAAATCTTTGAGTTGGATTGGACAGTATCTAAAAGTGGAAATCAAATAGGCTTCTTTCATTTATTTATCAGCTTTAGTTTTAAATTCAGTTTAAATACCTTTAAGAATTGCCTTTAAATATAATTATTAGGTAGGTTGAAGTGTTGGGCAACAGAGAGATATTTTTCAGTATTAATAAAATACATTTTTTTCCTTCAACTAGTACTCTACAACTGAAAGAATTGAAGTTCCAAAAACTTGCCTCAAACTATTTCAATTTAACTGAATAAACCCTGACAGTCTTTCTTTAATATATTGTTTATGCAGAGTATTCATGATGGAACTTTGTAGAATGGATGGCAATTGCTTGTTGTGGAGACACAAGTGTAGAGGATAATGTTTTAAAAATCTTCCTCCTTTCATCTTCAGGGCAGTGTCCTGGTGTATTGTGGAGAGCATGTTATGATTGGTTGAATTATCACTGTTCCTGATTGGAGGAGAGATATCCTGTAGATTCAGTGTGTTGATGATTCTACTTTTCTCCCAGTTTATTTTGTGTCCAGTTGACATGGCATGCTCTGCAATGGGAGAATTTTGTGTTTTCATAGACAAATTCTGGCAAACAAGAAAATTCGAAAAATCATTTTATATTAACACTATTAAACCTTTATTAAACAGAGATTCTGCATTAGAGTTGAGTAATCTGCAGCTGCCATTGGTTGAATTTACAGGAAATCTCTTCTCCAATCAGAAACAGTGATAATCCAACCAATCATAACATGCTCCACACAATCCTCCAGGACACTATAAAAGATCAACACCACCTACACACACACTGAACTGAAGATGAAAGGCGGAAGACTTTCAAAACATCATCCTCTACACTTGTCTCCATAACAGGCAGTTGCCGTCCATTCTACAAAGTTTCATCATGACAGTCTTCTCTTATCTCTAAACAACTTTGAAATGAATAAAGAACATTATATTCAGATTAACAGTACTGCAGTCAGTACTATTATGGTTCCTAATTATGCAAACATATTGCAAGCAAACTGTTACAAAAAAAATGCTGTGAAAGCTCACTCTTGGAAATGCTATTTTTATTTTGGACAGTTGGTTCTGAATAACTTTTACTTTTTTCTTATGCTAAAACCTTTTACAAAATAATCAAATTTACATCTGATTACTATCCTACCCAAATTACTTTTATCGATACTGCTACTGTCAGCCTTTTGCATGCTTGCTCATACATAAGATACTAACAGATTACAGCATCTTTGTTTCAGAACATTTCACTCCATCCACACTAAACAGAACATTACTTGCAGTCAAGTGCTCTGAATCAATAAAATTTGTATTGCTGAAACAAGTTACAGAAGACATATTTGAGGATGTAAAATAAACCATGTTAGAAAAAAAAAACTGTAAAGATATGTAAGTTGACACATAGAATGAAAAAGTTAAAATTATCCTTAAAAAATATAATACTGAAAAAACAAAAACAAATGTAATTCCTCTTGTTATTACCTAATATTTTAAACTGAAATGTTTTGTGTATTATTTGAAAACATTTCTATATACTTCAAATAAATAATCATCTAAGACATTTTTTATTTATTTAAATTCCCATTGTTTTCTTCCAAAATAGCAGAATTCTCAGATATCCATGTTCATGCAAAGGTGAATTGTATCCAATCATGGATTGCTTGTCCATGCTTTATCCATGTGATAAAGTTTGTTGTCTATCATGTAAATCCACAAAAAGTGCTTTCTTTTCTATAACAAGTGCAACCAGAAATGCTCTAATCTTACTAAAGAAGTTACTTGCACAATACACACCACCATTTTCCAGGCAATGACAAGCAGGATAAATGCAAACAACTCTAAGGAAGTATTTCAATAACCATAAATTTTCTATAAAACACTAAGAAAGATCTCTCTGTTGCCCAACACTTTAACCATTCAGGTCATTTTATTTAGTAATGTAAATCTTATATGTTTTTAAACTGGTTTTGAGACTAAAACTGGTAAAGAAATGAAAGAAGCCTTTTGAGTTTATACTTTAAATAACATTCAATCCTGTGGAATAAATCTGCATTCTGAAATTGGTGATGTTTGAGCATTAACTAGTTTCCTATATGACAAATAAGTTTTTCTTTCTATGTGTAGTATAAATTCCTTATTTTTACTTTTAATCTTTCTCGGTATTTGATATTTATTTATGATAATTTTCCATGTTTGTTTTTATCATTTTAGTTCTTTCTATTTAACATCTTTTTTTTCGCTAATCAGTTTTCATACCATGGCTCTATTTCACTATCAATACTTAACATATAGTTTTCATTTAAAAAACACCTGTCAAATGTTTATATTTAATATCATTTCCTGTTGTGTTGTACAATGGAAACAAGTCACACTTGCAAATAATCTTTTGTATTTTTTATAGCAAAGCCATCTCAAGCTATCTGTTGTATCCATCAAGGAGAATTCAGACCCTAATTTTAGCACTGTAAATCCAACGACTTACAGATATCCCATTCTGGGACTTTCTTTTTTCCCCTAAAGCTAGTCAAAATATTTTCATTTTGTTATGGTAATCTATCTTTTCTCACAATTCACTTAAATTTGTCTTTCCCAGTTTGACCCTTATGATAAAATTTTGCATTTTCAAAGTGCTTATTAGGATATTTTCCGTGAAAGGGACCAAAGGCACCCTAGAGGGGTCACCTCTTTTAACCATTCACACCACCACACCAGTAGTGTGTTGTTCAGTCAGTCAGTTGACATTAAAATGATATCACATAAAGAGCACTTAATTCTACAATTTGTACTGTTGTGATGTCACTAAAATGTGTGCATGTCATAAATAAAAAAAAATTATGACTTTGTAGGCTATAACACAGCATGACATATGAGCTTCAAAAGCAAGAAAATATTTGTTACTTTTAATTTTGGTTTTTATACCCATGTTCCAACTTATTTCACATCATCTTTTGATTTCAGATTTTGGACATAGTCTTTTTACCTGGAGGAAGGGCATTTTTATGCAGCTCTGAAATTGTTAGTCGTGACTCTTCTGACAGAACATTAATGGCTTGGGATTGGAGATCAGGAGCTCTGTTATCCAATCAAATTTATCATGTAAATATTACTTGGAGAATCCTTTCAAGGTAGTACTAATCTATCTCTGTTTAAAATTAGGTAAAAATTATATCATTATGCCAGATGGCAATGCTGTGTTCTATTTGTTTTAAACCTCATTTTTTGGGCTTTTACATAATATCTGTTGTGTTTGTGTTATGGATTATTCCTTGGCATATAAGATAATGGTCTCTTCAATCATTTCTGTTTTTTTTCTTTGCAGATTAATTATATTTATTGCATTGTGTTTCTGAAAAGGCCAGTAAGTGTTTTGAAAACAAGTTATTGATTTTTGTAATGATAAACACCTTAACTACTCGTTTCATGATCATGAAATTAATATTTACTATTATGTTTGTGACATTAAATTGGATAGACATATATGTTATAGGTTGTAGTTATATCTTATCCTCATTACATTTGTTTATTTATTGAGTTCAAAGTATGTCAGTCCTGTCTGTTGTTTTCAAGCTAATTATCCTCTTTAAACAAATTCATGATATACTGAATGTTTTGATAAACCATGAATACATATATAGAGGAAAGATTTCATAATGTTGGGTTTGTTCTCCTTATATCGAATAACTAGCAAAAACTAGTAGTTAAGATTTCTATAAATGTATTGTGCAACATATTTTCCTCTAGCAAGAAAACTTCCATTCCAGTCTTAAAAATTCCTATATTTAACTATACTTATTACCAGATTGGTAGTTATTACAACAGATGGTGGGTACAAGGTACGTATGTGTGATGGGCAAATGTTTAACCATTTATTGTATGCATAATAAATATTGAACACAAATTAATAATTCCCAAACATATTTCTCACTGTAGATACATTGTATGTGATACACTACTTAATGAATACTTTGACCTGAGTAAACAACCTGAAATGTATCAAATTATCCAGTGTTTGGCTACATTGGATTTGTTGTTTAATTTTGGTAAAAGAATGTTAAACTAACAGGTTAATTATCTTAAGTTAAATAGTTTGGCAAATTTCTCAAAGGTTTGTTCAAGCTTTCAGAAATATGCCATATTGGCAATGCTTTCACCTCATCTGTCATAGATAAAAATTTGTTATAATGTGCGTGTATGTGATTTACTGCAGGAAAGGTACACTTGCCCTTGCTTACGGGTAGATCCATTAGGACAATATTTCATTGCACAAACAAATGGGAACTACATTGCAATATTTTCTACAATTCATCCATACAAAATGAATAAGAAGAAAAGATATGAAGGGCACAAGGTAGGTTTTTCCATCACTTTTTATTTCAATACATCTGGACCTCTGATACACTGTAGTTCATTAACACTTAAACAGTGGGAATGTTATTGGTAACAGCATCAATTGATAATGGCTGCTATTTAAGAAGTGAAGTACATGTGACTTGTTTTAATGTGTATATAGTAATATCCTTTCTAAAATTAGGTTGATTTAGTTTGGTTTTAAACTCTTTCTTTATCATATTGATACTGTCAGAAAGTTTTTCTTGTTTAGACATATTTTTGTTAGACAAGTTACAGGAAACACCAATGCTGTTAATAATGTGTATAGTAAGAAATTGTGTGAAGCTAATATATATGTGTATGAACAGACTACTCACTAATATAATTCAGCTGATATGGGACTAATTCAAAAAGCAGTACATAGAAAAACGTTATAGTAAATGAGAGAAACAAGTTGGAACAGAAAAAATATATCTGAGCTATTCACCTCATCATGTTCATTGTCAACCTGAGTTATTTCATTTTGAACCCCACCTTTTTTAATTTTATATATTACAACATTTTCCAAGTTGATACTTGAGCTTCAAATTTATTTTTTGTCACTTGCTATTTTCTAAAAGAATTAAAAAGTTTAAATAGAAATGTTTATACCTGAGTCACTAAAATACAGTCTTAGGAAGTAAATAGTAGACTTGACATGTGCTGTAATACACACATATAATAAAATTCAGCTATTATAGTAAAACAATACATGAGAAATAATGTATCATTAATGTCTTTACTGAACCAAAGCAAAAACTTGACAAACTCCTAACTTTTTTTTTGAGAAAGACCATGAGTCGCATAACTGTATGAATACGAGAGCCTAAAATTTTCATTAGAGTAGTGATTAGAATAACATTTTGTTGAGTATATGAAAATATTACTATTAAAAATACACTAAAAAAATAAAACTACGTTGAGTTATAGTGGCTGTCTGAGAACCAGCTACTCTGGATTTTCAGTGTAAACAGGGAAATATCCTTAATTTTTGCTTAAAGCACAGTTTAAGGTCTCAGCAGCTTTTATAAACAGCATGCTATTGGAAATATCAACATTGTAAAAGAGATATGACATACATTTCATGGCAAGTATGGTAAAGACAATAGTGCAATATTTGGTCATGGTTTAAAATAGCAGATCAAAGACATTGTTCATAATCTTAACCCTTCTTCAAAAACAGGTATCAGGTTACAGCATAGGGATTGACATTAGTCCTGACAGCACAATGGTGATTAGTGGAGACTTAGAAGGTCACCTGTATGTGTATGATACCAAAAGTACAAGATTAATTCGAAAGTTATACTGTGGAAGTTCACCAACAACTTGTGTTGCTTGGCATCCTGTGTTGTTTAGTAGAGTTGCCACAGGAACATGGAATGGAGACATAAAAATTTGGCAGTAATATATAATGTATCAATGCTGAATACATGTTTGGTTATGTAAAATCATGGTGACGTATTTGTATTTATACAAAAATTGTTTTTTAGTAAAAGTTTTCCCATAATTGTAAATTGTTTAGGTTTTGTCCTAGTATATTGCTTTCTTTTACATTTATTTTAAAAGTTTTTTGTAATTCCCATTTTAAAAGCTGTATATTCACTGAAATTGGTATTTAAAAAAAATACTAAGCAACTTTAAAGTTTTTTTCTTTTATTTATATGGAGTTGTAAACTTAGCTTCTACTAATTTGTTCACACTATTAAAATTTGGTTTTGAAATTGACTATAAATCTGTTCATGCTAGACTAATTGGATATTATACTGAGGCATGTGAAAACCTCCATTTGTGAAACAAACAGTCAAGCTGTTCAGTATGGAGTGTAGTTACAACCACAGGTTTTGAATTTGATACCTTCAGCCAGGATTGGTCCCACAAGTATCTTTATATGTATTCTTCTATTTATTTTTTTCAGTGGATGATTTTTCTTCTCCACTCCACTCTTTGTCAGGTCCTCTTGATTGTTCCCTACTGTCTGGCTCAACCTTGGTTTCCAATATTTTATCAACTGCTCCCATCCCCACCTGTGTCTCTTTAATTTTCTTCATTCCTTCTTTGTTAATCTCATGATTCCATATTCAACATCCCAGTCTACATGCCCTACATCTTCATGCCTGGCTTTTCTCCTATCCTTGATAAGATGCTTTGGTGTCTCAAGTCGAGTTGCTTCCTTGTTTTTCTACTTTCATATGACCATCTTTCATGGAAGTATACTAACACAAATGGAAAGTCTTCTCTTGTTGTTCTACTAACAGGGATTTCCTGCTGACAAGCTGATTGTTGTGGAGTTTCTCACCTTACTTTTCAATCCCCTCATTTTTCAAATATCAGGTGCCTTTATCTCGTATCTTTAATTTCTTTTTTTCCCTGTTTGTACCATGCCCATGCATTTCTTCTGGGCTTGTCAACCTTCCAGGCATCCTGTTATTCAGCATTGGGACATTACTGTGGTCCTACATTCCATTACTTTTCCTCTATTTTAACCAATTTCTTGTGTTCCATATTTAATCTGTCCTTTACAACATATTTCTTAACCTTGGATGTTGTCAGTTGTACTGGTATGACATTGATAGTTCATGTACCATTTTTCACCCTTCCTATCTTCTCCTTTATCTAGATTGTCCCTTTATCCCAAAGCCCTTGGTAGCTCAGAAGGGTTGCCCCTCCTTTTCTCTTAGTTCTCTTCCTTCTATATCCCATCTTTACTCTCAACTGGAACCAGGTAGGCTTTTCTGTTTTATCGGGTCCTTTATTGTAAAAAAGCTTTTATTGATACCTTTCACAGTATATATTCCTGATTCTTTTTATCCTCTCATATGGCAATTCTCACTTCTTCATGCTCTCTTATCTTGTATCCTTATCTGTAGGGTTTGCCTTTAGGTTTGATTGGTCTATTCTTTCCTACCATCAGTCTAACACCTCACTTTTCCCTTGCTTTCAGTCTTCATTGTCCAGTGGAGGAGATACTACAGTCTTGCATACAGACCACTACCAGTATGTTCATCTTCTATCTTCATAATATCCTCTTTGTTGGAGTTTAGTTTACCACCTGTGGCCATTATTCAGACTTTGGTTTAAGTCTCTATTGCATTGTCATCTTCCTTTCCACAAGTGTAGTATGAGAGACCTTACCACTACAGTTCTACACTGCTAGGATGGTTGAAGTTAGAGGTATCCTACTAAATAGGTTCCACGAAGAGACAGCTATAATGTGTCTATAATAATACTTCAGTAGTGTTCTGCTTATTTAGATGAGGTGCAGCCTCCAGAGGAGTTGAGCCATCACCTTGCTGGATGATGTGGCCTCCTGATACGATTTACATGATCACTGGAGTCAATCTGTCACCTTACTGAGTCACATGGTCTCCTGGTATCATTTATACAACCACTGGAGTCAAGCTGTCACCTTACTGGATAACCTGGCCTCCTGATACCATTTACATGACTACTGGAGTCAACCTGTCACATTTGAACCATCATCTTACCAGATCACATGGTCTCCTGATACTATTTACATTAACATAGAAGAAGAGCTATTGAAATTGCAGTTCACCACTTCTATTGGGAGCCTTCATCCTACCCTCATGTGGACATTGGTACCCTTTAGGGAGGTTTTATATTAGAGTGAACCAGTCACCACAAGTCCTCACATGAGTGCAAATTGCCTATCTTCCTCTCTCAATTACATCTGTGTTGTGGGTCACAGGTGGTGGATGGGTTGATCCTTGATTATTTCTCATTTTCTTCTTACAGGAATGGTATTGTCGTTTTTGTTTAGTAGCTGTAATGACAAATTATTAAATACAGTTAAATGTTCAGTAAGTATGAAGAACAATAATTGAAAACAATGAAATGGTTAATAACTGTAAGTAAATATAATTAAAAACAATGATATGGTTAAATTCTTATTTTACAAATAACATACAAATTCTACAGTTATAGTACATGACATAATATGAAAGATCTAGATGGACATTTTATCTCAAATTATCTTATTCATCAAAGAATAAATCCCAAAGTTATCATAAATAGTATAAAATTATGCTTGTAGCTGTCAAAAGTCTAAGAATTAGGATAATCGACAGTTATGATTTTGTACCCATGTTTTTAATCATTGTTTTCAAAAAAATATTTGGATAAGAAGAAGTACAAAAAGTATATTTTCCTCATCTTTTCAACATAAAGTCAAATCAAGAATTTTGAGGACCTATACTGGATGCTAGTATAATTTTCTAACACAGTGTTAGTATTCATAAGACAAAAGTTCCTGGATTGTCAATTTCAGCAGTGAAAGGATGAGCACATCTTTGACTTTCAAAAGTATATGCACAGGTAAGAAAAAACTGCCAGTGTTGATTATTATTCTTTTTTTGTTCTTATGAAAATTTTGTTGAAATTTGCATTTATCCTTCTTTATTTTTATATGTATATACTGCCAATCAAATGTATCATAGGTATACTACGATAGTGCTGTCTTCACTTCAGCTAAGAATTACTCACAACCTATGATGTACCATGTTCAGGTACCCAACCATTGTTTCTGTATGCATGGTTGTATACAGAAGGAAGGTTCTAATATCTTATCATGGATACTTTACCACCAACAAGTACAGCCAATTGAATATTCAATGGTCAAATTATGTACATAAATATGAAGAAATAAATATCCAGCATGCTCTTAATGATGATAAGAAACAAATCATAAATTAGAAAATAGATAGTCTCTGTGTGAAACAAAACATGATATATGAGTTTCAATCCAGTACTATGGCTGTATTAAATGTTATGATGCTGACATTCAGAATGTAGTACTAAATAGACAAATGTGGTTTATTATAAATTATACATTTGAAAAACAGAAACAGCTCAAAACTCTAGGATACAAAGTCATAACAATATGGGTGCATATGTTTGAGAAAATTAAGTTTAATCCACACAGATTTAACAAATTTCTTTAGGAATTGGACAGCAGTTTCCTACCTTGGTGTATAAGATGTTTTTTATGGAGGTAGAGTCAACATGACAAACCTTGTATAAAATATATATAGTGGAATAGAAACTCAATTTTAAAAATGGGCTAGCATTGATGCAGTTAGTTGACAAAATCATTTAAAGAAAATGGCAATAACTTAATTTTGTCAGGGATCCTGCCCAAAATTAACTGTAGGATGATGTTACAAGTAGATCAATAGGGCTAAATGTTAGGCTTAAGTTATTATATAAAAATGAGCAGGTTGGCTGGTTGAATTTATGTGATTACTTTGGTGGGAGAAGGAAGCTTCTTTGAATGGATGGTTTACATTTAAATAGAGTAGGGGCTGGCTTGTTTACTAAGGTTGTTAATTGTAAGAGAAGATTTAAACAGACACTAAACAGTGGTGAGGACCAGGAAAATTAGATGCAAAAGTAATAAGAGGTAGAGAAATGTATAGCACAGGAAATAAAGGCAGTAGTTATAAGTATAAGGTTTATTGTTACTATTGTAAAGCTAGAAGAATAAAATATAAATTAGATAACTTTAGAGCAGTGGTAAGAATGGAGGATTTTGATATAATGACTGAAACACAATTAAACATAGATACTTTTGACATAGAAGTTTTTGAAATACAAGGTTTCTGACTATTTATTATGGATTGAGTATTAAAAAGAGGGGGAAAGTGGCCTTGTATGTAAAATGTGAGTTACATCCTGTTGCAATCAAGGATATTAAAGATAATAGTAGTTAGATTAAATCCATTTGAATCTATTTTAGTGGATACAAAGGAAATAACCTTTTAGTTGACAATTGTTAGAGAGTGCCAAATGATACCAATGAAATTAATGACAGTCTTTACAATAAATCAAAATTTTAGCTACTAATGAAATCCTAATTAAATTTCGGGCATATAGATTAGAGAATGCATAGATTCAAACTGTGAGAGAGAGATGTTTTTTGAAACTGTTCAGGGTGACTTTCTTCACCAATTAGTAAAGTAACCTATTATAAACAATGTTATTTTAGTTTTATTATTAACTTCAAATATATCAATGATCAACAGGGTGGAAATTGGAGAACATTTGGATGCATATGGTAATTGCTCTAGTAGTTTCAATGTTTGCTGCAAATTGACATAAAGAATAATATTTTGGTTACAAATTTAAAAAAAAAATTTTTTTGAAAAGATGCAGCAAGAATCATCTGTTCTGACTTGGGCAGGTTAGTTATTTGATAACACTAATCAGATGTGCAAAACTTTTAAATGTTCAAGGTAAACATATTCTTTATAGAAAGACAATGGCAACTGAAAAAAAACCAAAACAGGTTTGCTCACATAAAGTTGAAGATGTAAAATTAAAGGAAAGCATCATAAACTTAAAAAATTTAAATTAACTGGTATGACAAGAGATTCTGATTACAGAAGATTAAAAAAGTTGGTGAAACAGGATATTGGAAAGTATGTATGAGAGAAGATTGGCTGAAAATGTAGAAATTAACAGTGAGGATTTCTTTAAGCACAAAGCTACACAATGAGTTATTTGTGTTCTTACTATGGGTATTGAAACCTGGATTCTAGCATTGTAAGTCTACAGACATACCACTGTGCCACTAAGGGACAGTCTTACACCAGTTGTGGAAAAGTATTTGTGAATTCTGTTAAAAGATACTTTGCAAAGTCATTTAAAAGGTTTAGAATTTTATTGGATATTGAACATGGTTGTGCTAAGAAAAATTTTGCTTTACAAATATTTTAACATTTATTAAAAAAGTTACTGTTTATACAAGATATTATGTAAATAGCTTGTAAAGAAATCGTTCTCATTAGGTGGATGAGATGTATTAGTACATTGGATAGAAGATTAGTAAACAGTCTTCTAATGTCTGGATACTTTCAGTAATACAATAAAGATAATTGCATAAGTGAGAACACTTCCTAATTATCAGTAAAGATATTACTTTTTTAATAGTAAAGTAACTTAGCAGTCATTATGATTCACATGTAATATTGGCCTCATCAGTAAATTAATATGGCTAATTTTTATAGTTTTATAATAAAGAAGCTGGTAACATACATACAATAATAGTTTTATCCCTTTTCATACATTTACCACAAAGAACCTTTCTCTGCCAGTTTTACCCAATGAAGAAGCCACATCTAGTCTCACTATGTAGTTTTTAATATTTGAACTTTTGTTTTTATCAAATAAATTAATGTTCTTCTTCTGTCGCGACTCAAGGTACTCAAGGAGAACAAGATCTGGTAGTAATATGATAAATCTGATGGAAAATTGTAAATAACATTTGAACAAAAATATCTTTAATTAAACAATTGAAATAATTCGGATAATGAAAATATTTCAATAAATTATTTTGGAAATGACATTTTAAAGATAATCCTCATAAAATAATAAATTAATTTAAAATTAACATTTTATTACCTGCATAACCAGACATGTAATGTATATAAGTAATCTTCGTTTTATATTCAAAACTCCTTTGTTTCAAAAATTGTTGCATCTAATCTTTTGCCCTGTCAGTCTCCATTACATTGAAAACGTGATGACGGCACACGATCCACAGTAAAGGCTTTCCAAAATTCTTATCAGATTGACAATCGTTCCATTGTCCTGACTTGTGTCAAATAAAGTGTGGTCGTATGAAAGTGTCATGACCTGATTTGTGATATCATAATATTCAAGAAGACTGTAAAAGCTAACTCCTTACTCATGACCATTAGAAGAGGGTATTTGGATTATTTCTAGAAGTAAATCAACTGGATCTAAGAATGGAGTAGTGGCACAGACTGCAAGCATTTCAACACCAACTATAATTTTTTTCTCCTTCAATTCCCTCACTATATTTGTGACGAAGTGAAACTCAATATTTGACTTAACATGTCTTTTCTGATGCTTGTAATTTCAGATTCTATAATATCCCATTTTCTTTTTCGAACATTTGACCAAGAAAGACTGACATTATTAATGTCAACTCCACTGGATTCCAAGATAGTACCTATAAACTATAACTTCAAAGGAGGCTGCACCTCGATTCCAGCCTTAGTGGTAATCGGAATGACATGTTCCATGAGCTGATTGATAGAAGTCTATAAAATAATTTTATAATTATTACTAGATTTTTTCCTTGTTTGTTTTACTAGAAGAATGATATTCCTCACTGCAACTGTCACATTTACCAGTACTTTTATTTTCTTCAAGCATCATTATTGCTTGTCTGGTGTTTACTTAAACTACTCTCCTGCTCTTCTTCATTTTCAAAATTTAGACTTGCTGTTTTCTCGTAATTTCACTGTGTCATCCTTTTCTCCAACATTTTTATTTTATTTTCACTGTTTTTGATCTTCTCCTCTAATTTTTTGTTATATTCCAAAATCACAACTTTTTCCTTCTCTACAATATTGTGAAAAAAGAATGTATTTTTCCTTATCTTCACCGTATTTGAAGCTGTCATTTTTATTATTTAAACTATATCTTTGGTTCCAATGTAAAATATTTGTCTACTTTGTCCAAAAATGCGAGTTTTCTGAGAAAATGTATCATTTTTCTATTGTAGTCGTATTTCTTTTAAGATCTTTATATTTTTAAACGAGTTTTTAAATTTGTTTCTGATTGCTTTTCCTGACAGAATAAAACTTGTTCCAAAGCCTGCCAACTCCCAAATAACTATCATCTCTTTTACAATACAAAACTTGGAATTGCTTGCAGCTGATTCACATCTACCTTCTTTGCTTTGACAAATCAGGTCATTTGCATTGCATTCTTGTGAACAAGCAATTTTCTCTTTGATTGCCTTATACTTCAGTTTTTGAACATGACAACTGGTCCACAAATTCCTTTTAATTATGAAACCTAGCATCGGCAATCTATTTTGTGGTAACTGGACTATAGGGTGGTCAAGGAGGAATATTTCTTTTCTCTGTGAATATATAAGTTCGAATAGTCCATTTTTATATTTTTATGTGGCATATTTAAATAAAATATGAGTTAACTTGTTTATAACAAAAATAAAAAAGTAATATCAATAATATTTTATATGGGAAAGACAGTGCAAGTACAATCAACAACATCAAAAGTAATATTTTATTAAATACTTCATTCACTTATAACCAGCATAGAGCAGCAAATTATGGCTTTTTAGCATAATTATGTGAATATAATTGGCAATCTGCACCACTTCTAAAGTCAGGTTTCATTTGGGACACCCTACTGGATATTATTTTTGTAAAAATTAAATTTCATGTTATGTGATGATAAAATGATAATTTTGAAGACATGCTATTTAGTATCATGTTCGTTTATTATTCTGTTTTGGAGAACAACTAGAAGGATTTGAGAATTCGTTTACAAAAAACAAGAATAATGAGTAATTTTCCTACAAAACCAAAAGCATGTCGAGTAATAAACTTCCAAAACACTAAACAAAAGGAAACCTATAAAACAAAATTTTGCATGAGAAGAAAGAAAAGGCCTTAAACGTTAGGTACAGTGAAAATATTGTCATGCAAAGAGCCGATAAAGAAAATTCAATCCATATTTTAACAGCCAAACAGTATTATTCGTTAATGGTAAGTATATTGAATGATATGTCCACGTTTATCCAGTCAAACACTGATATTAACCAAATATACAATGAAAGGACCAGAAATGTACTCAGAATACAATTAAAAGAAAAACTTTTTTTTTCGTGCAAACCAAGCTACGATTTACCAAACGTTCATAGAAACCTAACCCCCAATTATGTGCCATTATAACTTTCATAAAGACTTGAACTGCATTTTAACAAGTTACTTTTCCAAAACAAGCACCCATTTAAATAGCACTCATATCTTCTGCAACACTTACGCAGTTTATACACTAACGTTATGTTTATCTTTGATGTCTTAAGCCTGTTTCTTCAAACCTCTTGTCACGAAGCAATACAACTTACTCGAAGAAAACATTTCACAATATTCCAAACGAGAATCAAATCGAATTGTTACGACGAGTCAAGTTTATTAATTTGCAATGAAAAATTTGAACATAATTCAGTTACACGGATTAGCCACACGAAATACATTGATTGTCCTGTACTACGACCGTTCTTTTTTTGTATCACATAGAATAACATGAATCAATAATTTCCAAATAGAAATCAATAATTTTGTTTAGATATACAAGTGAAGTTTCTGTGATTTTACTTGTTGAGGTAAACAGACATAATTTATCTAACTTATAAACAATCTACAGAAAGACAAACATTTCACAGAGAAAAACGAAAACAACGATACGATTAATTTTTCAAACGTTAGCACCACACGACCCCTATACACACACACTTTGAGGTTTCACCACCAAAATTCATAGAAGAAACACATACAGCGAAATTATATAAATTAATTTTCTAATCATGTAACCCACCAGAAGCTAAAAGGCTTTATGAATTTAGAACAGACTATGTGCAGAACAGAAAACATCTATAAAGAAATTATACACTGAACCTGGAGTTCCCAAACGTTTTAGACCTGCGGAACTTCACATCAAAAAGAAGAAACATTTCTGAGCCTCAACAGAAAAAATACATTGAAAACAGACACAATTGGTCACTAGCACCAGATAATAAAGTTCACTTCAAGCTTTTAGAATACAAATTTATTAAAAATATCAATATATAAAAAAAATATTTTACTACTACTTACATGTTCAAAAAATTCTGCTTGCAAAATTTATAGCAGTAAAAGTACAATGGCTCAGATGGGCTTGCTTTCGTTTACAAAATAGTTCAATATTTGGAGTTATGGTTGTTATCTGTAAGAGATCCTCTTCAATATTTAGTCTGTTTCTAAATTTGGTTTTTGTAGCTGTACACAGTGAAAATGTTTGTTTACAAAGATATGTTGTTGGAAAACATACCAAAATTTTCAAAGCTCTGTAACTTATTTCAGGGTATTCTATAGCTATTTGAATCCAAAATTATGTGATTTCTTTCTGTTGAATTTTTGTTTTTAGGGTGTAATCATTTGAAATTTCTAAAAGCTAGCTGTTCTTTCTCTTTCAAAGGTAAATCATTGGTATTTGCCGAGTCAACAAATGGATTTTGAATTCACAGTAATTTTTCTAAATGAGAAGGGAATTACTCCCCAATAGTTGCATACAAATCAGATACGTGCTCCAAGACTGAAACTTTTGCATTTTCACTTAAGGATATTTCATTCATGAGTAAAAAGCCACTGAGATTTTCGAATAAATTAAGTTATTCCACAAGTATACATTCACCACAAAGTTTCAGCTTATATTGAAGCACTTCCATTTTACTCTGAGATTTGAAGTACGTTACCCTGGTACCCTACATTAGAACATTCACTTCATTTAGATAGGCAAATAAGTCCGAAAGGTAACCCACTTATTAACATTCTAAAATGTCCTCGCTGAGCCACAGATAAATATGGAGGGGCCCAAGAGCTCCAAGAAGAAGAGTTCAAAAAATCATGCACTAAACTGAATATTTCACTGACGTTACCTGAAGTAGTTATTGAAACTGTTAATACATTTCAAAAAACACGGAAAAAAGGAATTTAACAAACAAACAAAGCTAAAAATGTTCCGAAATTAAAAATCAATTACTTGCACCTAGAAAATATAAGTGTAATTCTATCAGAAATTTTGAAAAGACTAGCATATACACTGCGGGCCAAAATCTTAAGGCCAATGAACATAAAGAAACTATGAATTTTGCGTTGTTAGACTCAACCACTTAGTTGAGTAGAGCTTCGGAAGATAAAAATAAAAATAAAAAACTTTTTAGCATTTAATAGGGAAAATGTGAACACTATGAAATTAGCCTAAATATAAGCTGGTCAAAAGTTTAAGATCATACTGAAACGAAGTTTCAATCGTTAAAAACGTCAAGAAATTTTGTCATTTGTGTTCAAGCATTAGCATTGTAAATATCTCCCACTGACATCTCCTGTGTTACGTTGGATGAAAATATGGCAAAGGCTAAAAAGTTGACAGAGTTTTAACGTGGCAGAATTGTTGAACTGCAAAACAAGGTCTCTCTCAACGTGTCATCACTGGTGAGATTGGGCGTAGTAAAACTGTTGTTGCAAATTTCTTTAAAAACCCTGAGAGATATGGAACGAGAATTTCAAGTGGTTGGCTTAATTAAATTTCGCCGGCATTGAGCAGAAGCATTCGACGAGTTGTCCGGCAAGACACCAGCTGATAGTCAAACCAGATTAAGGCTCTCATGGACGCAGAATGCAGCTCAAGAACAATAAGACGGTATCTACAAGAGAAAGGCTTTAAAAACCGTAAACGTCTTTAAAGGCCACGCCTTCTTCCACATCATGAAACAGCTCGATTAAACTTTGCTGAAAAGCACCAAACATGGGATGTAGAAAAGTGGGCGAAGGTTTTGATTTCTGATGAGAAAAAATAATACCTGGATGATCTAGATGGCTTCCAATGTTACTGACACGATAAGGATATCCCACTGGAGACATTTTCTACACGATATAGTGGAGGAGGTTTCATCATGATCTGGTGTACTTTCTCCTTCTATGGAACAATGGAGCTTCAATTTATACAGCGGTGTTAAACAGCCTTATTGACTGAAGGCCCTCTCTTGTGTGGAAATGATTGGATTCTTCAGCAGGACAAAGATTTTTTGTTGTTGTTCGAGGTGAATAACAGAATTTAAACCATGTTTGTTGCTTTATCTGTCTACTGGTCATTTTTGAAACACTTAAATATACTTACAACATTATATTGCAGAGTTTCAATAATAGATAAAATTATATTGTCACATTCTCAAAACTATGAACAGTTAAATCCATAGTTGAAAGAAAACACTGATTGATCTTTAACACTTAAGGAGATTTCTACAGGAAGGTAACAGGATAAATGTGATTTTTAACATATGAATATGTACTCATTAAAAACTCTAAAAATCGACACGAGAAGTAATAATTTTATGTCAATTGTGAAATCTGTTGGACATCCTGGTCCACTAAATGAATTATTCCATTGTCGTATCTGTTATCAGCTAATGGAATGGTATCTCTGATACAGTGATTTTTATTGTTAGCTTGAGTTCTATCAGAATTTTGTTTTATAGATATATGATTTGTAAAGAAATATATTTGTAATATCAATTTACCTTGTTTTTGTATTTTTACACTAGGTGTGATTTGACTTCCATTTGATGTGAAGCAGAAAAGTACTTGATTCTCGCCATAATACTTATTGTTTTATTACTTTAAAAAATGTATGCTAAACAGACAAATTAAAAATTACATACTTGTAATCTGACGTCATTTTATCGTTTGGATTTCATTTTGTTGAATAGTAAAAAATACATTTACAATAATAGCTGTTTAGACATATTTATTGTTGCTGACAAATCATAAAAATCACAGTTGAGAATACAGATTGGTTTAGTAATTAATTTTATGTTACTGCAGGAAATATTAACTTTTTCACATAGTGAATCATCTTTATGGGAATGAATACCTTGGTATCTGAAAGCTAAAATTATGACAAAATAGACATGTAGTGGAATTAAAATCTTTATAACAATATAATATTTTATATATAAAGCATAATAGCTTATAAATTTTGTTTTGAAAGTGACAGAGGTTTATCACTGCTCTCTCAAGAACAAAATTGGGAGGTTTTGCAAAATGTTCATTTTTATGAAACTAAAATAGTGTTTTCTTGGAACTAATATACAAATTTATAAACACACACACAAACAAACACATATATTTGTTAACACGTTGTTTGGCAACCTTTATCTGCAGACATCAATATTTGTATAACAGTAGACACAATAACAGTAGAACAAAATTTTATGTTAAAAATGAAAATAGGAAGTGAAAATAATGAATTTTAAGCTCTGTAAAATTGACTTCAATTTAACAAAACTAGGAAATCAGTTCATAGAATTTCTGATATCTCCAGACTGGTTACCTCCATTATGTATATTGACGTTTAGATATTTTTTATGTTATGGTAATCATAAGAACCCATAACTGAAAGCGAAGGAAAATATGTTATATGTTTGTTACATTATACCTGTCATCTGAGGTGTTTAAGAGACTTCTCGTCAAACACTTGTGGTAAGTCAAAATCATTAACCCTCTCATGGGCACAGCGTTATGTTTACGGCCTCACACCGCTAAAAGCTGACTTTTAAGATTAAAAATAATTTTCTTTGTCTCAAAAATGTCAGATTTCATTTATATAATCACAAGAACGTCTTAAATGAACATATAGCATTTTCAGTAACATTTTATATTTTCACTGTTATTACGTTTATTACTTGATATTTTAGACTGTAGAGAACTCATCAACTACAATGAAAAAACAGTAAAATTACTAATAAAATGAGCAGTTGTGTCCTTTCTCCTCATTCTTAATCAAGAGGTTTCAAAGTACGTACCCTGAGAATTTCAACTGTTAGTCATATCCCATAAATTTTCTGTGTTCATTTCACTTTTAACGCCTTAAGTTAAACCAACTGTAAATGAAACTGAAATATCTGACCGTCTTTGTGCAGTGCGCTGTAATACAACGCTTCTAAAGAGCAAGAAGGCACGTGCAGAACAAAGCAGTATTATTCTTACATGCCCTCGCTCGAAGAACATAATATTGGACAAAATGCACCTCATATTTTCTACAACACTTACCAAAGAAATTTTCAAGAGTAATAAAAAATTCTAATGAAAATGTGTGGAAATATTTTTTATATGATTCAAAGTTACGCTGGTCCAATAAACATTGTAGGTTCTGATATCGCAGGTGTTTCAGCACTACAACTCATTTATTTAATGCCTGTCGAATTTCACATCATATGTGCATGAAAGTGTTATTTGAACAATTACTTACAAGTCTCTTTTTTTTTTAAAGCTGTCAAGTTTTGAATGAAGTGTTAAATAGTGCAAATTAATTGAAACAACTGGTCATTTTACAATATTCTCAGCATGGCGGCCGTGTTGGCTCGCTGGACCCGCCGATTTCCTTTAATAATTACTTTTTCACACAGACGGCGTCATTAGCTGTGTTTTGCGATACGGTCGATCTATTTGTTGACCATATGACACATTTTGAGGAATATTACGTCATTCGAAATCGCGTCAGAAGGGCAAGGAGACCACTCAAGAAACAACTTCATACCAACTCAATGAAGAATAAACGGTATCAATGGGGTCTGAAATACAAGAACTGGACGCAAGAACAATGGAGGAAGATGTTATTCAATGACGAGACTCTTTTTTCATACAGGGTCAAAGAAGTCTGCATATTTGCAGATCTCCAGGTGAAAAACTTCGAGAAGTTCACATCAGTCAGTTCATAAAACATCCCTTGAAAATGTTTTGGGGCTTTTTCAGCTACTATGGTATCTGAGGCTTATATATTGTAGGAGGTATGATGCAAGGACCACAGCACATAGAAGTTTTGCAGAGAAGAGTCGTTCCAGAATTGAGAAAAAGATTTCCAGATGGATCTGGCATTTTTCAGCAAGATCTGGCTTTGTGCCACACATCGAAACTGGTGAAGAATTTTATGACTACAACGCAAATAAAGGTGCTGGACTGGCCTGGAAACTTCTGGACTTAAATTCTATTGAAAATCTTTGGGCGATTTGTAAAGAGAGACTTTGGAAAAAGACTGTACTACGAAAGATAAGCTATTTAAGGCCATAATTGAGGTATGGTACCGCGATCCAAAAATTAGTAAATATTGCAGTCAACTCGTGGACTCAATGCAAAGCAGATGAATGATTTTTTGAAAAATAAAGGCGGTCATATCATGTATTAATTTGTGAGTAATTTTTGGATTCTCAGAAATAAAATGCAAAAAATTGAAAAAATCGTAATTTTCCGTCTTATTTCACTTAATTTGCACAAGGGTGTACCTCAGTTTAAACAATGACATAAACTATGTCATTTTACAGATATATAATATTTTGGCTACCATACGTTA
Source organism: Carcinoscorpius rotundicauda (assembly GCA_011833715.1). Taxonomy (NCBI): domain Eukaryota; kingdom Metazoa; phylum Arthropoda; class Merostomata; order Xiphosura; family Limulidae; genus Carcinoscorpius; species Carcinoscorpius rotundicauda. Next base: position 27,995,023 of record CM022396.1, read on the forward strand.
CTGTACAAATATACATGTTCATATTACTATTTACCAATTCATGTTTACATTTCAGTTATGTTTCTTAAAATATAAAAAGTAAATGAGAAATGCATTGAAAAACATTGATTCCGAGTACCCATGTTACGAAATCCTACACTCTTGGGCGTAATAAAATAGAAACTGAGGAATAAGACAACTGGTTATTTTTAAAAGTTCGCTATTTAGATCTACACAACTACATTTAATTCGTGTGTTACCAGTTTTCCCAAACTGGACTATAATACCTGAAACAGGTGCTTTCACCTTTGTTGGTCATACGTATAATATATCATAACACCCTTATATATTCTTAGATGATGCGTGTGTATCGGTCTCCTGGTTCTATTATATTGGTTTAAATATTGCAGCATTGTTAAAATACTAAGTTTAAGGCCAGTTGTCTGTTGATTAAACTCGTATTTTCACACACAAAACACAACAAATTGTAAAATATAAGCTACAAACATTCATGTCTACATGCATGTTCAAACTAAGACAAAAATCAAGTAAATGATCGAAGCTACGTAGCTCACATATCTTGATCATGTCAGTGGTATAAATATTACAAAGATATATATATATATAGCTGCATTTTGATCACAACAAGTAACATAAAATATTTTTATAGATGACTTCACCATGTAGAGAGATTGTATGCGGGCTAATTTGAAGATAATTTTATGTCAACTACAATTTAATTAGAAGGTGATGTATATGGTTTGGCAGGAATAAGCATTAATCGATGTTCTAAAGTCCACATTCAATTAATGTAAAACCTTGTAAGAACCACGTCCTGTACCTACATCCTATGTACATCGAACAGTGAACTTCGCATTCAATTAATGTAAAACCATATAAAAACAGCACCCTGTAATTACACGCTAGATAAAGTTAATACTGAATTCTACATTCAATTAATTTAAAACCTTATAAGAAACACAGCCTGTAACTACATTCTTTGTACAGTTAACACTGCACGCCAACCTTATTGTCAAGGGTCTTAAGAGTACATTATGAGATTGGGGTCAAAAGGTCAAGTAGTTCGCCTGTTCGACGCTCGGGAAGACACAAGGGCTCCCGAGATGGCACAGGGATCTCCCGTCAGTACTCTACCCCGTTGTGTCCCGTTCCTCCTCTCAGGGTCATAGAAGTAAATGCCAAGTATGATGACCATTGGTCGAGCATTTGTTTGTTTTGAAATTTCGCACAAAGCTACTCGAGGGCTATCTGTGCTAGCCGTCCCTAATTTAGCAGTGTAAGACTAGAGGAAAGGCAGCTAGTCATCACCACCCACCGCCAACTCTTGGGCTACTCTTTTATCAACGAAAAGTGGGATTGACCGTCACATTATAACGCCCCCACGGCTAGGAAGGCGAGCATGTTTGGCGCGACTCGGGCGCGAACCCGCGACCCTCAGAGTACGAAGTGCACGCCTTAATGCGCCAGGCCATGCCAGGCCTTGGTCGAGCAGTTTGTCAAATAATGGTTTAGGTTATAAATAAACTTTATGATGTCTATGTATATTTCTATAAACAAACAATTGTTAAAATACATTTTGATATGTAATTCTAGCTGTATTAGTACTTATTTTCTTTTTAATGTAATTACTAGTTGATTTTGTACGATAATTTTATTGATATAATAAATTGTTATTTGTTACAAATCCGTGATTTCTGTGTTGTTTTATAAATATATCGTTAGAATAATTGTATATATAAAGTTTTTAGTTGAATTTTATTAAGTTGTTTGAAGTTAGACACAAAACGAAACAATGAGCTGTGTTTGCTCTTCCCACCATTGATATCGAAACCGGTTTCTAGTGTTGTGAGTCCGCAGACATACCGCTGTGTCACGGGAGGGGGGTCATTTTATTCAATAAGTTGGAAAGTAACAATTAATCATCATTCTGATAACACTCAACTATTAATACGTTAAACAGCAGGCATGATTCATGTTGTGGTTTTAGAAGATAAACAGTCTTTAAAAACTTGTAAAATAAAAATAAAGACGTATGTACACAGGAAGTGAAGCCATTTTATATAAAAAAAACAAAGTTATAGATATTATAAAAAGTACTCGAGAAAATTGAAAGTTTACGTTCAAGTAATGAAAAATTAGTTATCTATAAGTTCAAACCTTGAATGTCATTATTATATGTTATCTACCAGATTCATTAAAAACTGAAAACGACCCAAATTCACCTAAAACAGTTGTCGCAGTTGTGACAGGTACTTGGTGGATATGCACAAATATAGTTTGGTTTTGCTTTATCACGTAGGAACTCTGAGAAATAGACAGTTTACTGTTTACCGGCAATAACGTATTTATTTGCGTTTATGTTTCTAATACGGTATTAAGTTCAACATAATTAAAAGTGTGTTGCTCCTGACTTTTGTTTGTATTCAATGTCCGGTGCATCACGTTGCAGTGTCCAACAGAAGTCAGCAAGCATTGACGGATTCCAGTTCCCTGCATTGCAGTTTCTTCATCTGGTTCTTCCGAGGTCTATTCTTCTGGTGGTTTCGGAATTGGAAGACTGTCGTCATGTGGTACGAGTTTCATTGCTGAAGGCAGATTAGGGTATTCAATTGACTTCTTGTTTTTGGCAGAGAAACCAGACACATTAGTCAAACAGAAGTAACAGTTCGTCACATGGTCTTTCTGTTCTCGCCTCATCGGAACAGCAAACAGAATTGCCTTTCGAGTGCCTCTGAGCCAAGCTCTCAGACAGACAGCACATATCGCACAACAAATGAGAGGCGCCCATTCCTGGTCTTGATCACCAATTTTACAGCCGAAGTACAGATGATATGCTTTCTTTACAAGAGCAGTCATTGGGCGTCTCTAATGAACAAGCGTATACTCACCACAAATATGGCAGAATGTATTGCAGCTGTTACGACATATTAACCAACACCAATCTTCCTGTAAAACGTCTATAACATCTAACTTACTTGCTACTAAGGCAATGCTATATTCTGAAACAATATGCACACTTATATTAATCCAATGAGCAGCATTTGTGTATGCAAGCCACTTTTATAGCCTGATAGGACAATGTCAAGCTGGCTCCAGCCTGTTCATGAATGCCCAGGCAAGATACTTCCACAGAACAACTTCCAACCTGGCCTGATTCCATGCCTGGATATTCCCAGCTGCACAAAACATTATTCGCAGGTTTCTTACATAAACGAAAATTTTTGGACACAAATATAAGAAAAAACGTAACAAAACTGAAAATTTCGATTAAACGGTACACGATGGGCAACTTTGGATGTGAATTTCGTGATCAGCAGCCAAAAATCTATAAGGAACACTTAACAGTAATCAAGAAGCAAAAATTTTGTTGTGCATTTTGGCACTATTCTAGTAACTCTCCTTTCAACCCTAACCAACATTTCAATATCCTTCCTAAGGTAAGGAATCCAAAACTGAACACGATACTCCAAATGCTGATTAACCAGTGACCTACACAAAGAAATTGTATTCAGTATGTTTACACATACAACTTAAAATCCAATTTGCCTTACCACTAGCAACAGACACTGTATGCATGGCGTCAGAAAAGAATTGCTCTAACACTAAGATTCCTTTCCTTCATAACACTGTTATTTTTTTATCCAAATTATAATTATAATTCAAATTAGGATTACCCACATGCATTATCTTGCATTTATTACAATTAAGACCCATTTGCCATATATTTGCCCAATTCACTAAATGACCTAAATATTTTTGTAAATCAGCAGCATCCTCTTTACATCTAGCAACACCTTAGATCTTAATATCATTTACAAATTTAAGTAATTTATTAATTATACGTTCATTCATGTCATTGGTGTGAACCAAAATGACAAAAGGTCCTATGACTGAGCCCTTAAGTATCCAACTGTGACATTATTACAGTTTGACTGAGCTCCATTCTTTCATACACTCTTATAACTAATTTGCTATCTTATCTATCACATCTACACAGGTATTTATACAAATCTTTTATATAACAGCTTGTCAAATGCTTTCTGAGAATCTAGATACACCAAATCCTACACCCTTGCCATCATGTATGTAAACAGAAACATTTTCAAAGGCTGTAAAAAGATACATAAAGCAAGAATTTCCATTAGCAAAACCATCTTCACAATCTAGTAAATTTCTAAACTTTATTAATATATTTGCAAAGCATCTTTCAACAGTTTCCAAAACTGTTCCCAACACTGGTGTAAGACAAATGCAATTATATTTGCTGGGACAATTTTTATAACCTTCTTTGAAAAGAGGAGTTATCCAACTAATTAACAATTCTCTTGCACCTTTCAACTATTCAAGGAGTGATGAAAAGTAGTAGCAAACAGCTTAATGTTTCCAGTGTTTGACTTCTTTCACACCCTTTTAAAATATCTGTCTCACCAAGGAGCTTTATAGTTCTTTAAACTTCCCAATTTTTTATTAACTAGCTCAGAATCAAAGCAGTCAACTTCTTAGATCTCATTTTCATTTATCAACTGTTCAAGTTGTGAAATAATGTTTAAATCTTCATAAGTTACAGTCAAAGAAAAAGCAAAATATAATAACCAATCTCATAATCATTAGATACCAGCCTTCTTTTATTATTCTTTAAGGATCTTACCCTCATTTTAACATTTTGTTTACCCTTAATGTATTTGGAGAAATCCTTACTGTTAATTTTTACATTTTCAGCTAATGTCTTTCTCGTGCATCCTTTTTTATGTCAAAATTTATTGTTTCACCATACCAGCCAATTTTAAATTTCTTAAATTAATAAGACTTTTTTTAACTTTTATCCTTTATACTCCTTGTGAGCCAATCTGGCATTTTTACTTGCAGCTACTTTTTTCTCTTAATGAAGAATAGGTTTATATTAAATATTTAAAATTTTATCATTTAAAATTTTCCACATCTGCTCAGTGTCTTTAAATTATTCAGCTGCCCAATTCACAATAGATAATTTTTGTCACGCATTTTCAAAATTCCTTTTTAAAATTTATTTCCAAAATATTATTGTTCCTCATCTCCATATGCAGTAAAACATTCAACCTCATAAAACAACGATCACTTATACCCAGAGATTCTCCAATTTTCAACCTCTCGATCATTTTTACACATGTAGTTAGCAATAAATATAATATAGCAATTTTATAGGTTTTTGATTAATTTCTGAAGAAAGCCAACTTACAAAGTTTTCAAAAACCTTTCTTCTTATTATATAAATACCATTTTTTTACTATAATTTATCATTCTTAGTAAGTGAATGAATTTTTATGCCACCAATTTCTTTGTTGTTCCTTGAACTCTTGCGTGAACAAAACGTTTTTTGTTTTGTTTTTTTCAAATACTTTGTAGAGGTTGAGAAAATCACTGGGAGCATTCTGAGCTTTCGATCAGTTATAACCACGTAGATAAGCGAATTAGAAGAAATATTTACTTGTAATAGAAAAAATATATGGTGTTAAGCTTATATATTTTTAGTGTGCGAAATAAATTCTGACAAGTAACTTATTTTTACATGCTTCTAATTACATGCCATCTAGTGATAGTGATGTTTGTTTGTTTCTGAATTTTGCACAAAGCTACTCGAGGGCTAGTCTTCCCCAATTTAGCAGTGTAAAACAAGAGGGAAGGCAGCTAGTCATCACCACCCACCGCCAACTCTTGGGCTACTCTTTTACCAACGAATAGTGGAAGTGACTGTCACATTATAACGCCCCCACGGCTGAAAAGGCGAGCATGTTTGGCGCGACGGGGATGCGAACCCACGACCATCAGATTACGAGTCGCACGTCTTAACGTTCTTTGCCATGCCAGGTCAAAAAACAATGTGTGATTGACAAGATAGCATAAAGTAAAAATTTGTTCTTTTTAATCACAAATTTTTGTGCTAATGTTAATTTTTTTAAGCTTTAACATACCAGAAGAAAGCAAAGAGCCTGTTTAGTACTTTCACTGAAAAAAAAACATTTTTAAAGAATTAAAAAAAACTTGAACAATTTTAATGGAGAAAGTATGATTGCCATCAGAGTAATAATTTATTCACTTACGATTACACAAGCTAAGATTAAATATTGGTATTATTTGGAAGTTAGATCTTGTGGTTTATTTTAATTATGCTTTTTTTTTACATTTATTAAACAGGAACTTAGTTATGAAATCGGAGCAAAATTTCCGCCATCTATAATCTTGAAAGTTATTTTTTCGTTTACTGATTGTTTATCATAATTTTAAATGTCAATAATAGATGAAAATTCTGTGTTCTTTGCAATTGAGGAAAAACGACACAATGGGCATCAAAACTTAGTTTCTAGTAGTGTGAATCCACATACAAAAGCTAGTTTATTTTTATATTTTCAGACTTTGCTGAATAAAAATGAATTTCGAACTTTGCTAATTAAACGTTTATGTTTTCTAAGCCATCTTCATGTTTTTTTTCTAAAATAATATTTAGGTAATCCTGTTACTTGAAATTAATTATACATGTAGCATGCAATGCTTGTAGTGTTAAACTTCGTAAATTTTTGTCTAAATTGTTTTTGAGAAAACATATTTTACTTTTGCAACTGCACATCATCTGGTGACGAACAGTGGCATTTAAATGATAAGGTGGTACAGGGTATGAATTTGTAATTTTCTGTTTTTTCTTCATTAAATTTGGAAAAATATAACGTGAAAGTACGTCCAAAACAAAGGTCATTTTGGAGAACATGTTAAACAAACTAGGGCATTAATTATTGATTCAAAGCTTTTGTTTCCAAAAGTAAGGTGTTTGTACTGGTTTTATAACACAATTTATATTGAAGTTACATTTTATGATATAATATTAATGTCTCTTGGAATTATAAACCACATTTTCGTGGCATATGTTTACAGCATGATCACTGAAAAAGAAGACATCCTCAAGACCCAACTCGTTCATAGTACTAACAAAGATTATGTTCTTTTCTTTTCTTGATGTTACATACAATTTAACTTTAATGCTGTTGGTAGTACTACTACTACTACAAGTATGTACAGCACAGCAAAAAGTGAAAAGCGCTTTATTCAGACAGCCTTCATTTATTATTATAATGTATAAATGATGTCATATTCTTTTCAGTACTCAATGGCTCCCATAATTGTGGATCTCACCTAATGCTATGTATATACAAAATTTGACTAGTCTGTTTTATGTTAAGTAACCATGTAGAATGTGTATACATACCTACAAAACAGCCACTTGATAACTATTTCTTGCAGATGTTACAAGTTTGACTGTTTACCACGTGTATTTTAAAAATGTTTTTTTGATCATCACATTTACAATATAATTTAAAATTAAGAATCTTGTGGCAACATTACTGTGACTTCTTTTACATTCTCAAAACAAATAATGATAAATGTTTAATATGGGAAAGTGGGTGTGTTACTTTTTTGTTTGTTTTATGTAGACTAGAATGAAAGTCCAAAAGTACAGATTAGAAATCCAAAATTCCAGTCTAGGGTGTGAATTTGGTCCCACGAAGAAATTTCGAAGTTTGAATGGAGAATGACGAAGTTCTTTTTACGGTGTTTTCGATGAATGTTTCAACTTCTCGTTTTCCGCTTCGGTCTCCCCTAAACAGTCCTGTACGTGTTGACTCTCAGCACAACCAGTAATTCAAATGAATCGCAAAGATTGACGAAACAAAATCACAGTTTCTGTAGATCTAGCTCTAGTCACAAATCCAAGTTGAATAAACTCACAGCAAACACTTAAATTTTCTCAAACGAATGACTGACTCTACTCTTTCTCACATTTTCGTCTGTTCATATATATTTGTAGGCCTCTTTTCTCGAACCATCGCGTAACTTCCCAACATTCCAGAGAAATCCGCGCATGTCCGTTCTTGCACGAGAATTGCCGACTAGACTCCAGGCCGCCAAACATTTCATTTACATAAATTTATAAACATATGATTGATCTACATAATTCTAGAACTTTCTAAATGTTATTTTAAATGAATAACAACATATTTTGTTGGTTTAAGCTTTGAAACAATAATATAAATATGGAAATATAAATAATAGAAATGAAAATTTAAACACAACACGACATGTTGTCGTTTACAAAACATTTACATGACATTTACATAACAGGGTGTTGTACAGACTAAATGTTTAGTCAAGCAGAGAGATAAAAGTTTCTGGTGTTTCAAAGAAACATTACTACGGGATGCTGTAATTGAATTTTTACTTGTATCTGTCTATGATTTTTTTAATATTGACATATTTTGAAAGCAGAATGCCAGATTAATACAAGGAAAATATCAGCTTGAAAAATATTTTATTCAACATAATTTTTGCAAGTTACATCCAGCTATTTATTGGTATATAGTAATTGTTCTATTACAGAAAGTGGCACAGCATTTATGAATGATAAACATTTACAAAAATATAAATTAAATAATCAAAAAAGTATTTGCTGAATAGTAAAATGTGATGCTCTTTTAAGAAGCAAAAGAATATAAGAATTTGATCATGTGCAAAGAAAATTTCAAATAATTCCACCATGTTGATAATGAAGATAATATTAACCCAAGTTCCCATTTGATACAGAAAGTTATGAGATAATGGTGTTCAGAGGTTAGTAAAAGTTCTTCCTACAAAATAAACAACCTTTTCATACCATTCTTATCTTCAATGTCAAAACCAAAGGTTACTTCTGTATGTTGTCAGTTGTGAATTTGAGATACTTAATTTGATATCATTACAGTTCTAATCCAAAAAGTATCCAGTTTTGTTTTGGGAAGGGAAAAATTGAAAATAATAATTATACCATTGATTTTAACAGGACATCTAGTAACATGATAATTCCAGAAAACATTATGACACAGTAATATAACTGAATGAAATGTACCAATTATAAAATAAAAGTCAAAGGAAGATGAAAAAAATACTGTTATTTAAAGATGCATTGTAAACAGAATAATGTTTTTTATCATGGTTTTTTGGGAAATAAAAGTTTACATTAGAATGTGTCAGTTAATTGTTGAGAAAAATTTTATGCCTTTCACAAAATATAATGCCTTTACATTTAAATAACGAGCACATTTGCCTTAGACATTTTATGTGCTACAGATGGTTCATTTTATTATCTTAATCTACAAAATTAAAAATGCAATTGAATAAAAACATTTTAACTTCATTATCTAGTTTTTACTATATGCAATAAAATTACAAACTTTGTTGATTGATATTACAAAGCATGATTTATAAGACTTCCCATAAAACATGATTTACTAATGCTACCATCTCATAATGATCAAATATCAGCCTTTCTTTACCATTTCTCAGAAATTCTTCATCTATCCTAAAATTTTATTTACCATTAATATATTGAATGAAATCCTTAATTTAGTATGATAAGTATATGAATGATAAGGACTGGCTGTTAGGAAACCAATTTATCTACTTACGAAAGAGCCTTCTAACATAAATAACAGTTTGGTTTACTATTTATATTCCAATGATAATTTTGAAGAACAGGAAAAACGTTAGATGTGTGTCATTTATAATTAAGCTGTTGATATGCAATATTTTCACAGATAAATCATCACAGTCTTGTTCTGTTATAAAGATGACTTGGTAAAAAACACTGGCTACCCAAAAGAAAGAATACCTTTGTTTGAACAAGCTATTAATGCAATAGTTTGTAAATTACTTTTCATGTAGAAATTCTAATTTTGGTTTGCAGTAATTTTTTTGTATTTTAACCTTAAAAATCTAGAGTGTGTTTGTTCAGATTCATATATAATACTGATAGTTTTAAATTCAAAATTTGGTTCAAAATATTTAATTTAAAATGGCCATAACTACAGAGTTCCTGATTTTCTAAGTTATGAATTAATTACTTGTGTCTGTCAACCAGCTTCACATTTTGCAGAACTTGTATTAAAGAAAGAAAAAGAAAATGCATAAAGGGATGGTTCCAGTTCTGTAGCATAGGCCATGGAAACAAGGCTAAGTCTATTAAGGGTCGAAAATAGAAAACAAAGAAACTCAACTTGTCTTCAAGTTCTATAAATAAACTTATATTATTTATAAAACTGATTAAAATTATGAGGAAATTAATCATTTATTTCTTAATTGATTTCTGAGGACAAAACTGAAAATATTTTGAATAATCATTACCTAATCTATATGACAGAATAAATACTTACTGTAGCCTGATTCATATTAAGACAAGACCAAACTGTTACATCCAAAATTACTTTATTGTAACTGTAAATTTTGATAAATTACAATGCAACATTAATTAAAAGCCAATTCATTTTCATTTCAAACAAAATTTTACAAAGATTGCCTGCCAGCTAATGTAAGAAATTATAGGTTTGATAATTTTCAATAAAATTTTACCAACATAATCTAAAAATTAACTAAATGGCTTACCAATTCAGAACATAGTTGTTGCCAGCTTTTCTATTAAGGTTCAGTACATCTATTTTGAAATTCAAAATGGATGCCATTTTCAGCTACTTCATAAAATTTGCAAGGTACAGTAAAACCCATCTAAGCCAGAAACTGCAATAGTCGGAAACCTGTACAAGCTGCAAATATCAAAATTTTTCAGCATTATATTAACATTTTTCTTATAAAGGCCCTCTATATAGCAGATAATGCATAATGCGGAAGGAAAATTATCTTTCACCTACCTCATCTATCAACAAGTAGGATTAAAACCTGAGTAAGGTGGAAAAATGTTTTTGATTAAATATTAATTTCTTATTTAGCTGCAAAAATAATGATGGCAGAAAAAAGAACGGAATATATTTAAACAAATACTTACTGGAACAAAATGTCTAAAAATTCAGTAATATTAAAGAAATTATTTATCAAATAAGAATATATTTGTCTTTTAAGTGCAAAATTCTGCTCTTTAAATAATTCTCACAAAATAAATAAATTCCTGTCTTCCCTAATTTTAAAATTTAGAGAAAATTTATATAATACTCTCATTTTTAATAAAGCAACTAAATACTCCTATTTTTTTAAAAGCTGTTTGTTATGACAATTCTGGTGAAATCCAAATTTTGATTGAGAAGATTGATGCAGATGATCCTGTGAATGTGTAAAGTTTTGTAAATGTTGACAGAAATGTTTAAGAAAAAACTGGTGAAACTGATTTAAAATCTATAGTAGAATCGAAGATGGTAATAGTGTGAGAGATTCAGAAGATTAACGAAATGGAAAAGATAGTGAGGAAATTGCTACTTCATCGCAAGTGTTAATTTATATTAACGCTATCAAATTGTAAGCAAAAATGAAAGGGGAAAATGAACTTCATGAAAAGGTAATAAAATTACTGTTCTCTTTTAACCACATGAGAAAGTCCATTATAAAATGAAACAGTTGAAATTGGACACTTTCTTCAAATAAATTTGATAAAAATTTTGTAAACTTGTGTATATTTTGAATGTCTATTTTTGTTCTTATTCTAATAAATATAGCATAACCAGTATAATAAATTTATTCACAAATGTCTTCTCCTCAGTCAAGCAAGTTTTTATTCTAATAAATGTAGCATAAACAGTATAATAACTTTATTCAATAATGTCTTACTTCCCCTGAGTCAAGCAAGTATAATGCTCCATTCAACAATTATATATAATTAAGGAAATGCATGTTCACTATGTCTAAGCCAAAAATTTTACTCTGTCCCGTGTGATTCTGCCTCAGACAGGTTTTATTGTAATAAGAAATTAGCATATCAACACAATTTATTGACTAGATCCAATCACACTCAAGATGAAATGTGAAGTTGCTAACTAGACATACCAAAATGATGTATTTTAGTGTATCCCATGGCTACTATGGTTTTATCAATCATACAATGAATAATTTAAAAGAATAACTGGAGTCAGCAACCAGGAAGAAGCTGATACTGATATTATCTTCCATGCTATTAAAGTAGCAAGTAAAAATTTCCAAGTTCATCTTTATAAACCTGATACTAATGTTCTGTTGTTGACCCTGCACAAAACAACATCACTTGATCCCAATACTTAATCACTGAAACAATGCAATATCGTCATGTCATCAGACTTCACCCAGTCTTTGAAACACTTGATGTAAAATAAAAGGCATCAGCTGGCATATTCTGACTGGAAAAGAGAAGAAATATTGTTTCTCTGCTTACATGAATGCAAACAGGTTTGTTTCCCATGCAATATCAAGCCTAGGCAAACAAACAAATTTATAAAAGCAAAGCAGATTTGCAATGGAACTATTTAAAAAAATGAGAGGCAACTAAGGAGTAAAAAAATTGCCACCTACTCCAAGAGTCTGGCTGTAACATATCTGGAGCTCTCATGCAATGAAATTTATATAGTAACATTATCTTGTGTTGTACCAAGATCCTCTGAAATTAAGATTGCAACAATGATACAACAGACTTTTCCCAATTTTATCAAATAATGTACTAGCTGTGGATTATGTGTCACAGAAGACTTGCCACATGATTAAAAAAACAACAAATTCTTACCCACAAAATTAATACAACTGTATAATGTACTAGATTAATAAATCTTTTTCACTCAGTTAATAATGTGTAATGTTTTTAACTTTTATGACATTTGTTGGTGCAGAGCACAACAATCTGAAAAGGGAATAAAGCACTACTGTACTAGATTATAACTAAACTTAATCAATCATTGTGAACACAACAGAATCATACTGACATCCATTATGTTTTTGTTACACCAGTTAATAAAATTCTCCAAGCATTGCCATTATTTATTTTCATATAAAAGAGAGAATATGTTTTTATGCTGTATAAAACGAATATTAATTGATATTTCCCAAAAAGAATTTCAATGGAAATGGTGGCCATTTTGAAGATAAAAATTAGTATCCTTAATGTAGATACAAAAACTGGCAACAACAATTTTCTTATTTGGTAATATTTTTAAATAATTTAAAATGCGATTCTGAAAAAACTATCATAAATGTTTCAATTTTTTATTTACTGGTAGACTGGTACTTCAAAATTCTCGTGGTACAGATCTTGTTTTTTCTTTCACTCATTTTTTTTTTTTTTTGTAAGACCATTTGATAGGATCTTTCAAATGTTTGGCCAAAGGTCATCATGATTTCAATAGAAAGATTCTGTAAAGGAAATTCTTATTAAACTTTTACTTCTTGATGAATGAAACTTGAAGATCTCATATATTTCAACAACCAATTACACATACAAATCTTGTGTACTGAAAGATATATGTTAACACTTTTTTACACTTAAAATGTATTTTTGATAGCTGCCTACCTCCTGTCACACAAAGCTATCTCAATTAGTCTTTACCTTCTGAGCATTGCCAAGAAAACATTTTCTCGATCAGTGCTCCTATTTTATGCATCAACTTTGTGCATCTTTTCTGAACATGAGCATATCTTGTGTGACTACTCCTCACCAGCTAGCTGCCCCAACTATTCCTCCTGAATCCTCACTTTCAAGAATTGGCTTGTTCTGAAAAAAACTTGCCATGAGGAGTATAGGTGGGAAGTACCGAAGGGAAATATATTTTGGTGTTAGCAAAATAATTTAGGTTATAGTATTATCTCCACTATATAAAGATAGAAGGACCAGTTTAGGTGCACAACAGGGTAACTAGCTAAGAGCAACAACCCATAATGAATGGGTGTGCTCTGAGATGAATGAAGCAAAAAAATGGGGTACATCACTACTTCTGGAACAGGTATGCTCTTTGCATAGGAAGTAGGAAATCAAACCAAGTTGTGTAGAAAAGGAAGTGGTTTGCACAAGTAAAAATGGATCGTTAAGTACAAGCAACAGTGTTGTGTAAATGAAATTAGCTATCTACTTTAAAAACCTCAATTGGACACATTCTATAACTCATCTGTAACCATAACATTGTGGATAGGGCATATAGACCTTGTTATATATACCCAACAACCTAATTGTAAGTAAAGAGTGTGTCAAAATTCAAGAAACCAAAATTACAAAGAGGAAATGAGCTTCTGGACCAGGCAAACTTCCAAGATCACCAAAAAAGAAAGAAGAATTATGAACTAAACCATAAATGGGGTAGAACCATCATCTCGACTCACCCATAAAAACATGGTAAGCTGTAACCAGTATTATGGGCAAAATCATAATTCACTCAATCATAAATGCAGGGTAAGAGGCATCTTGCATCTAGAATTATGAAAATAACATGGAGCAAATGCCCAACTTTATAAATACAGTGTAGACTTCCTGTAGTTAATATTAAAAGATGGACAAAGTCCCCCAATCTCATCTCTAGAAGCTGGAATAAAACCTTCTGGACCTGTAATTAAAGGGAATAGAGGCATCCCTTGTACTCTAGCATTACAAAGAGGATCCCATGTAGGCTGGATCTGCTCCAAGCAATTAATTTATTATTCTATCTATCAGTTCCTTCTTCAATGAGTCAGTGATCATGAGTATGTATTATAAAGTCAATTTCAAAACTCATTCAAAAGGAAGGCTCCTTGGTCTACCTCCCTCAGTGACTTAAAACTGGTGAAAACTCCAGTTCTCCAGTAAAAAAAAAAGGGTGGAATGCAGTGGAAATTCAGAGGAATGTCAGAATAGAGAGAGTAGAATGATTGTCTGTGATCCCCAAGTTTATTTTTTTCAATCAAAGGGTTGGAAGGTGTGGATAGAAAGAAAATCCCTTCTGCTTTACTCATGAAATCCATGATTACAATCCATCATACTTTGAAATGTATTAATATCTAATAATTTAACATATACACATACACACATATAAATATACCACTAGGTTGGTGATGTGATCTTATTGAAAAACTCATTGTCTATTGTGGGTGTTGTAGAACATCATTAAACTAGTACGAGTTATAGTTGTAGGTAAGTCTAGTTAAGCACGTCAAAAGAGTAGTATATGGAGTAAACTGGAGCAAACAAATACACTTATACTATCCAGGAGCATTGAATTTTAGAAAGAGATTAATTAATTTATTATTCTATCTATCAGTTCCTTCTTCAATGAGTCAGTGATCATGAGTATGTATTATAAAGTCAATTTCAAAACTCATTCAAAAGGAAGGCTCCTTGGTCTACCTCCCTCAGTGACTTAAAACTGGTGAAAACTCCAGTTCTCCAGTAAAAAAAAAAGGGTGGAATGCAGTGGAAATTCAGAGGAATGTCAGAATAGAGAGAGTAGAATGATTGTCTGTGATCCCCAAGTTTATTTTTTTCAATCAAAGGGTTGGAAGGTGTGGATAGAAAGAAAATCCCTTCTGCTTTACTCATGAAATCCATGATTACAATCCATCATACTTTGAAATGTATTAATATCTAATAATTTAACATATACACATACACACATATAAATATACCACTAGGTTGGTGATGTGATCTTATTGAAAAACTCATTGTCTATTGTGGGTGTTGTAGAACATCATTAAACTAGTACGAGTTATAGTTGTAGGTAAGTCTAGTTAAGCACGTCAAAAGAGTAGTATATGGAGTAAACTGGAGCAAACAAATACACTTATACTATCCAGGAGCATTGAATTTTAGAAAGAGATTAATATGGTGGGATGAGCAAATAAGTTGGTTGGATTTGTGAGATAACTGTAATATGTAAATTAATTTTTGGAAAAGGTGCTTACACTGAAAAAAAGGCAGAAGCTAGCATGTTAGCAATGGCTATTAACTCAACTGTAGAGGTAGATTTAAACTAGGCTAGCATATTAGTAAAACAGGAAATAACTATACTTGACAGAAAAACATATCCAACAGGCATAAAATGTGAATGTCTAGCTGCTCCTATTGTAATGCTTGGAGTACTAAAGATAAAGTGATTAGTTCCAAGCATTGTGGAAACTCAGGATTAGCTTTGAACAATTTCAACGAAGGACATTTGGTTGAAATAACAAACTACTAATTATTTACTAGATACAGAGTATTGAGAAAAGGAAGAGTAGTAACTTTATGTGTGAAAAATAAACTGTATCCTGTTGAGTTAGAACATATTAAAGATAACAGCAACAAGGTTGATTCAACTTTGATTAGTGTCAATGGATATCAATGAAAAGTCTTGCAGTTGGTATTTGTTTAAGACTATCTAATCAGAGTCTAAACAATAATGTATAATGAGATCAGAATGGTAGCTGAAAAAGATGTCATTATAGGAGGTTTTAGTTTCAGTAGTATTGATTGGGATAATTTTGCATCTCGCAGTAAGAGTAAAAGGGTTTTGTAAATTGTTCAGAATACTTTTACACACAATTGGTGACATAACTAGAAGAAATGAATATATATTAGATTACCTATTAACATCCAATGTGAATAGGATACAACTACTACACACACTATTAGGTTTGAAATTTTACCACATACAGAACTTAAGAAGAATAGAACCCTGATTCCAAATTTTAGGAAAGCTAATTCTGATAATATGAAACATTATCTGGCTTCTTTGTATTTGGTTAAAGAATTGGAAGGGGTTCTTGAAGAGATGTGGAAAGAACTTAGGAAGAAAGTAATATATATATAGAGCATATATATTCTCTACAGAAAATAAAGGGCATAGCTGATAAAGATCATATTAGGGATAAACATAAAAAGCTCAAGAAATTTAAACTTACTGGAAATAATAATGATTTGGAGTACCATTTCAAATCAAGAGAGCTGTTTAGAAAAATAAGTCAAAAGGGCAAAAAACTGTACATTGAAGAGGGTTGGTTAAGAGGATTAAGTTAAACAATAAGGAATTCTTTAGGTGTATGATGGATTATGCAAATGTTAAAATAGGGATTGGGCCTCTTACAAATTATAGTGCAGAGCTGATCTCAGAAGATTATGAGATTGTAAACTTATTCAATTATATGATATTTTCAGACCTTACAAAGGAAGATACAATTATTATACCTCATCCAGAATACTTAATGTATGGGGAAAATACTAATGTAAAATATATAAAGTTCTGAAATTGTAAGACAAAAGTTGGGAAACATAAAAAAATAGATAAATTCTTAGGCTAAACAACTTTTATCTTAGAGTGTATCTTAGAAGCTTAAAGTTTATATTTATGAGCTACCAGCTAATATTTTTATAGGCCATTGAGTAGTGGAAGAGAATGAAAACACTTACAGTTGGCTAACGTTAGTCCAATATTTAAAGTAGGTGATAAATATTTTCCAGTCAATTATATGCCAGTTAGTCTTACATCAGAAGATGGAAAGTTTTTGGAGTATGTGATTAAAGATGCACTGCAGAGTCAAATAAAGCAGATTAGCATAATGTCAAAGAGCCAGCATAGTTTCACTAAGGGAAAGTGCTGTTTAACAAATCTTGTCACATTCTCTGAGGATTTAACTAATAATGTTGATTAAGGAAATACCATGGATTTGGTTTACCTTGATTTTTGGGAAGCATTCAGTAAGGTGCCTCACAAAAGACTTGTTACAAAAACTAAATATGTGGATGTGGAAGGAATGTTGTTAAATTAGATAGAAAATTGTCTAGAAAGTGGTAATAAATGTAGTTAAGATCTGAGTAGATCACAGTTACAAATGGTGTGCATCAGAGCTCTGTACTGGGTTCTTTGCTGTTTATTAAAACAGCAAAGACTAATATTAATTATATTGATTCTGGAATAACTAATAAAATTTTGAAGTTTGAAGATGGAATGGCTAACTGTATCAGAGATGCTGTTGACTTACAGGGAGATTTAGATCATTTGATGCATCGAGCCAATACATGACAGATGTTTAAATATCTAAAATGTGATGTGTGTAGGTTTTCACAATTTAAATTATTGTTACAATTTGAATAGGAACATATCAAATTCTGTGACTAAAGAAAAAGGTCTTCATGTTGTGATAGAAATATCACTTAAGTCATCTAAACAGAGTATGGTAGCTAGTAATAGGATTAACAGTATTTTGGAAAGGAATATAAAAATATTGAATACAAGACAAAGGATATTACTGTTTCATTGTATAGATCACTTGCAAAGGCAGATTTAGAGTACAGTGTACAGTTTTGGTATTTCTTCCTCAAGAACATTGAACTTGAACTAATAGAGAAGATTTGGAGAAGGAACACTGACACAATATCTGGGATGGTTGGATTGTTCTATGAGGACAAGCTAAAAATCTCTGAATTAGTTTTCTCTGGAGAGGAGAAGGGTCAAATAGAATTTGGTTAAAGTATTTAACATTATTAATGGTGTTGTGATAATATTGATTCTTCAAAGATCTGTGTCCAGCAGTAAAAACAGTAGGATGAGGGTCAAAAATTCAAACTATGGTAGAGTAGGAGTCTTTTGCAATTTAGACAGTATTACTTTTCAAACGAATTTGGTTTTCGAAATTTGCTGCCTTCAAGATTGATGGAGGCAGAAAATTTAACTGAGTGTAAGAAAAGATTGGATAAATACACGAGTCATAAGAAGTGGTTGTATTTAGAAGTTGGAAGAGACATTCATGATGAGCTAATAACCTCCTTTTGTCCCCTCAAAGTTTTATAAAATGTATACCATACCAGTCAATGCCCTATACAGAGTGGGATTCTTATATTATTGGTGAAGACTTAAGAATGCTGAAAGGAAAGCATAGATGAAAAAAGTGAGAAGACTCAACCCTACAAATGGGAAAGAAATAAATGCATAAGAAATCAAAAGATTTTATGTCTCACTGATGAAAATTAGGATGATAAGGTATATAGTTAACAATGATGAAAAATAATCAGATAGAATAATAAATGCAATATTGCTATTAATAGAGATTTGTAATGTGTAAACTATTGAAATATATCCAATTAACAAAGTCTGATAAATATCTTATGGATAAACCATATAAATATATCTAGTTCACAAAGAATATGCAAACTGACTTAGATTACCTATAAAATACATTAATAATTCAAATTTAACTTACCACACATCTAATTAACTAAGACAACAAAGGGCACATAGTTAAGTCCTATACTGATGAAAATTAGGATCATAAGACACATAGTTAACAGTGACAAATATTTCTC
The DNA here is from genome assembly GCA_011833715.1 of Carcinoscorpius rotundicauda. NCBI lineage: Eukaryota > Metazoa > Arthropoda > Merostomata > Xiphosura > Limulidae > Carcinoscorpius > Carcinoscorpius rotundicauda. The sequence goes on from CM022396.1 coordinate 28,014,065, forward strand.
AGAACAAAGGATTAGATGTTACTCGTAGTAATGATATGTAAAGTACACACAAAAGTAAATGATATGGCCATGTAACAACTGGTAGAAAAGTTGGAGAAAAGTCTCCAAATTTACTTTTCATTGATTCCACTGTTTCTTAGAACACTGTCATGTTGAAACAAAAAGCAAATTGCTGGTTGTGTATATGAATCTAATGTCCTATGAATTAACATCCATCCCTCCTCTGCAAATAAAATCAAAACCAATTCCAAGGAAGTCATACCAGAAATCACAGTAACGTAGATATTATAACAAATATCTAAGTAGTCAATACACTGATCTAAAATTCATCTTACAAGTGAATGGAAGAAAGGTAAGATGAAACTGTTGAAAGGAAATGAAACAGTAAATCAGCAAGTTCTTAAACTGTTACTGTGGGTGAGAAAATTCATGTTTAAAGAATGGCATGCCCATCAAGAAAGTGAACTTTGAGCAGGAATAGCAGATGGAGCTAGTTGCATCAATATAGATGGCACAATACTATTGGTGGTGAGTAGTTGCGTGATATGAACATATTCAGAAATTGTACACTAATTGTGAAAATAGTTTTTAAAAATGCTTAGAGGGAAGAAATGGAATAAGATAGCTTGGTGTGAAGGAGATAAGACAATATCAGACGGTGATGTATGTATACAATATCATTAGCAATAATAATAACTGTGCTTTGGGGAAGAGCTTGATCACACTGTAGTGTAGAGCACCAATAATCCCATTATTTTATTAGTGAGAAGCAAACTTCTTGAAAAACTATGATAAATCTGATACCTTTTAAACATTTCTAGATAATACTTTCTCATATTATAAGTATAAAATCTATTAGATGAAATGGTGAAATGAAAAACATTTTAAGAACTAATCAGAATTGCTGATGACTTATATATATATATATATTTAAAATATATCTACCTTTTTTCACTGTTCAGATTTCCCCTTAAAATATCTCTACTTCATTGATAATTGTATCCACTAACTGGTACTATTGTGTAACAGATATTATTGAATAATTCAAGATTGATTGATTGATTGATTTAGTGTTTTATGGCACAAAGCAACGAGGCTATCTGCGCCAAACAACCGGTAAAAATGTAGTAAATGTAGTAAGACATAAATGGAAATGAAGGTAAAACAAAAAAAAGTATAAAACCAATGTTGACACCTAGTCTACAAGGTTAAGATAGAAGGCAAAGTGTAAAAAGTTGTAAGGTATTTACTCTATCAAAAGGTATAATCATAACCCGCCAGGAAGACTAACAGGCAGGTACAAGACCCACCGTCAGTCACCTGAAGTTGGTCTTTCCAGTCCTGGTTCTGGGTTATGTGTCATAGCAACCAGTATCAAAATGTAAAATAAAAGAAGTATTATAAGACACACAGTAAAATCACAACAATGAGTAGCCAAATGTTCAGTAAAAAGAGAAAAGTCACGTAAATGGAGTAAAATTTGTAAAAGAAAATGAAGGTAATAACAAAACAGCAATTAAAACAGAAAATGGTGTAAAAACCAATGGTGACATTTAATCTTCAAAGTTATAAACTATTTACTCATAGCATAATAATAATGATCATAACCTGCCAGGAAGACTAACGAATAAGTTCAAGAACCACCGTCAGTCACCTGAAGTTGGTCTTTCTAGTCCTGGTTCCGGGTTATGTGTCATAGTAGCTATTATCAAAATGTAATGGAATAAAAGTTTTAAAAGACACTCAGCAAAATCGTAATAAAGAGTAGCCAAATGTCCAGTAAAAAGATAAAAGTCAAGTAAATGGAGTAAAATGTGTAAAGGTAATTGAAGATAAAAGCAAAATGGCAATTAAAACAGGAAATGGTGCAAAAATCAATGACGACATCCAGTCAACAAAGTTGTAAAGGACAACCTGTAGCAGAATGGGAATGATCATAACCCGCCAGGAAGACTAACAGGTAGTATATAAACCACCGTCAGCCACCTGAAGTTGGTCTTTCCGTCCTGGTTCCGGGTTATGAGTCAATATGGCCAGTACAAAGAGGTTGTAAAAGTGCGAAATGATATGCAGCGAAAGTATAATAGTAACTCGCCAGGAAGACTAACGAGAAATTCAAACAGACAGTACAAACAGAAGCGTTAGTCACCTGAAGTTGGCCTTTCCAGTCCTGGTGTCGAGTTATTTAATGTTCTGGCCATTGTTTAATGTCACATTGAATGAGAGAGAATAAAACTTTAAAAAAGGAGCCACAATTAAAAAGGTGTAATAAATAAACATACCACACTTAAATGAGATTAAAAAGATTAATGGCTATTAAAAAATTAAAAACGTTATTAAGGTGGACAGAGTCACCATCACCAATAAATCTGTCCAATGTTACAGACTGACGCTGGGAAAAAATATGTTTAAAGTATTGCCGTCGTTGAGAATTGTAACGATGGCAAAAAAGTAAAACATGGCTGATAGTGATTTGAGTGTTACACGAACTACACATTGGTGCATCAGTTCCAGATAAAAGAAAATGATGAGTTAAAAAACTGTGGCCAATGCGTAGCCTAGTGAGAACAACTTCTTCCCTCCGAACTTTACGGAAGCTAGATGGCCAAACTCCAATTTTGGGTTTGATTTGAAAAAGTTTATTGTCACGTTGTTCACTCCAAGTGGACTGCCAACTGGCACGGAGCCGAGCTTTGAAGACAACACCATAGTCCATGTACGGAATAGGCATAGGGGTGATGGTGCTGAGGCAGACAGATTTAGCTGCCATGTCGGCAAGCTCGTTCCCATGAATACCAACATGGCCTGGTATCCAGAAAAACTGAATTGAAGTAGCTGCTAATGAGAAATGGGCCAGTCGGTTTCGAATATCTGCGAGAATAGGATGTGAGCTAATGTGAAGTGATTCCAAGGCAAGTATAGAACTAAGCGAGTCAGTATAAATAGTGCAGTTGGAGTACTGCTCAGCTGCAATATGATCAAGGGCAAGAGATATGGCATACAGTTCAGCAGTAAACACAGAAGCTGTAGAGGGGATTCTGTGTGCAACTACTGACCCATAGCAAACCATAGCAGAGCCCACTGAATTAACTGATTTGGAACCATCTGTATAAATAGGAACTGAATGATTGTTTGAAAGATATTCATTGAATAAAAGATGGTACTTCCAGTCTGGAGTATCCGCCTTTTTTAGGTGATTGAAAGAAAGTTCACACTTGGGGGCTGTAATAAACCATGGTGGGATGCGTCGACCTGTGGAATCTGCAATGTTATCCAAGGACAGACCCAATTCATCCAATTGCGCCCGGATGCGAAGGCCAAACGGAGCAATGACAGATCGTCTGTTCTGAAAAAGTACTGCCCACCGAGGAAGGAAAACACATTCCCAGGTGGGATGCTTTGGTAAGGAACGAAGTTTTGAAGTATATTGTAAAGATAGTTGCAAACGGCGAAGGTGTAGTGGAGGTTCATGAGATTCAATGTATATGCTTTGAACTGGAGAGGTACGGAAAGCTCCAGTGCAGAGTCGAAGTCCTTGGTGATGAATGGGGTCCAGTATCTTTAAGGCCGAGGGTCTGGCAGAGCCATAGACCATAGATCCATAGTCGAGTTTCGATCTAATAAGTGCACGATATATCTTTAACATTGAACGGCGATCTGCCCCCCCAACTGGTAGAAGAGAGGACACGAAGGATATTCAGTGTTCTTGTGCATTTGACCCGAAGCTGCTTTAAGTGTGGTATAAAGGTCAGTTTACGATCAAAGATAAGCCCCAAGAACTTTGTCTCCGGGACCACTGGCAGCAAAACTTCACCGATATGAAGTTCAGGATCAGGGTGAATACCTCGTCGACGGCAAAAGTGCATGCATACAGTTTTGGAAAGAGAGAGATTAAAGCCATTTGCAAGAGTCCACTTCTGTACACGATTGAGGGCAGTTTGTAGTTGCCGCTCAATATATCTCATGTTTGATGACTGACATGAGATGTGAAAGTCGTCAACATATAGCCCATTCGTAACAGTGAGAGGGAGTTGTTCAGTGATGGCATTTATCTTTATACTGAAAAGTGTGACACTCAATATACAGCCTTGAGGGACTCCAAGTTCCTGTACAAAAGAACGTCCATTAAAAATTTTTTAATAAACATGGGTAGATGGCCACGTAACCCATATGTATGGAGGTCTCGCAAAACACCATACCTCCATGTTGTGTCGTAAGCCTTCTCTATGTCAAAGAATATCGATACAAGGTGTTGGCGGTTGAGAAAGGCCTCTCTGATAGATGTTTCAAGACGAATTAGGTGGTCTATGGTGGAGTGCTGTCGACGGAACTCACACTGGGTGGGCGAGAGGAGGTTGTTTGATTCAAGGAACCAAACAAGACGAGCATTAACCATCCTTTCTAAGGTCTTACAGAGACAGCTCGTCAAAGCAACTGGACGATAGTTTGAAGGAAACTTCGGTTCTTTCCCTGGCTTAGAGAAAGGTAAAATAATAGCCTGGTGCCAGGCATCAGGATAAACATTCTCCTGCCAAATCTGGTTGAAGATAATCAAAAGGACATCAAGAGAAGCAGGAGATAGATGGTGCAGCATGTCATAATGAATATCATCAGGTCCAACAGATGTACTGGCAGACCGATGAAGGGCCATTTTTAGTTCCACCAGGGTAAAGGGACTATAATAGTCAAAGAAACAGTCAGTTTGAAAGGAAAGAGGTGATCGCTCTGCCCGAGTCTTGATGGCCAGGAAGGTGGAGGAACAAGCAGAAGTGCTAGATACCCGGCAAAAGCTTTCACCTAGAGTGTTAGCGATGTTCCAGACATCAGTCACCTCCTGACCATCAGAGAGTAAGATCGAGAGGGGAACAGAATTATAGTGCCCATTAACCTTTCGAATCTTGTCCCATATGATCTTGGAACTGGTGGTAGAAGATATGCTGGTTGTGAACTTAATCCAAGATTCCTTCTGGCTTTGACATCTTACCCACCTAGCATGTGCTCGAGCCCGTTGGAAAGCAACCCGATTTGAAAGTGTGGGATATCTACGAAAAGTATCCCAGGCCCGTTTTTGAGCCTTCCGTGCTGAGTTGCAAGCAGAATTCCACCACGGACGAGGATATCGTGGGAAATGTGTCGAGGTTTTAGGAATACACTGAGCAGCTGCATGTATAATACAATCAGTTACCGCTGCAACACAGTTGTCTATTGATGGCTGATTTACGATGGCAGGATCAAGTTCTGCGAGAGCAGTGAAAGTGGACCAGTCTGCCTGATCCAGCTTCCACCGGGGCACGCGGGTAGGGTGGCATCGACCACGGCAAGTCTCTCTCAAAACGATCGGAAAATGATCACTGCCTAGTGGATTACTGTCAACCCTCCATGAAAAATGGGAGAATAATGAAGGGGAGCAAACTGAGAGATCAATGGCAGTGAATGACTGACTTGGTGCATGAAAGTAAGTGGAAGAACCAGTATTGAAAAGAGAAAGATTGTGATCAGAGAGCATCTGCTCTACAGATCAACCCCTCCCATCAATAACAGCACTTCCCCAGAGGGGATGGTGTCCATTAAAATCCCTCAGGATTAGAAATGGAGATGGCAACTGTTCAACAAGAGCATCCAGGGGACAGGTACAGAGAACAAATAATGATGGTATGACCCAAGGAAATACGGATGGCTACAGCCTCCAAGGGTGTGTTGAGTGACAAAGACAGGGTGGGCACATGTTGATCAACCAAAAGTGCCACCCCTCCATGTACTCGACCATCACACAACTTGTCATTTCTGTACAGAGAAAACTGCCGAATAGAGACAGCAGATTTGAGAAATGTTTCTTGTAGAGAAAGACAAACAGGATGATAGGAAGCAATCAGCGTTTTGATATCATCCAGATTAGAACGTAAACCTCGACAGTTCCATTGTATCAAGGTGGCCATTTTTAAGGGCAAGCAGGTGAAGTGGTTGGAGAACCCTTCGGTTTACGACCTCGTCTTTTTTCTTTACTGTCTTTCTTCGGAGGAGGTCTATCAACCTCCATGGATCCTGCTCTGGGTCGAGTGGGCAGGTTTTTGTTATTGGAAGAGGAATCAAGTGACTGAGGACGCGGATGATTAATTGTTTTGTTTATTGTGGTGGGAGAAAATGATGTATCATAAGAAATGCCTGTATTTGAAACTGAAGGACATGGAACTTGAGGTTTGTTGGAAGATATGGGAGGAACAGAGATGGGTGTGGAAGTCGATTCATCTACTTTTTTAACCACGGAGGTCAAAAGGCTTTTCATTTGTTTTGAAAACGATTCTCTTGGAGGCACAGAGAGATCTGTCTGCACTTCCACTGTAGTTGTGGAATGGAGTGCAGCAGCATATGTCCGAGATGGGATTGTGGACAGCAATTTCCGAGCCTCAGGATAACTAATGTTATGTGTCGTTTTCAAACGCTGCACCTCTTTTTCCTCCAACCATTTTGGACAAGAATGAAAGTAAGAGGGGTGAGAACCATTGCAGTTGACACAATGTGGGTCTATGTCACAATCATACGCATCGTGGTCCTTGCCTCCACAACGAGCACATGTCAGGGAACCACGACAAGATGTCTTTGAGTGGCCGAACCTCTGACATTGAAAACATCGAAGAGGGTTTGGAATGTATGGCCGAACCCTGCAAATGAGATAACCTGCTTTGATGGTGGCGGGTGCACGTGGTGAAGTGAATGTTAAAACGAGGGTATTTGTTGGCAGTGTAACTCCATCTTTGCGAGTGGAGATGCGTCTCACTGCAGAAACTCCTTGAGTGGAGAGACAGCGAGAATCTCCGATTCAGGAACATTCTTCAAATCCCTTTCAACAATAACTCCTCGTGAAGTATTCAAAGTAGCATGGGGTGTAACCTCAATAGGTATATTGCCAATTGCCTTTGATTTCCAGAGGAGTTCACTGTGTTGGGATGTGGATGTTTCAACCAATATGTCACCAGATCGAAGCTTCTTTACTGACTTTGGAGAGCCAGCAAGTCCCTCTAGCCCCTTTTGAATAAAAAAAGGGGACATTTGCCCTAAAGGTTTTTCTGAAAGAGAATGCAATATCAGAAAATGAGGTACGTGTGTTACTGATGTTGGAGATTGCTGTTCTGAGTATTCAAGACGTGGTCGCTTACCCATTGACTGTTTTTTTACAATTTTATTTAAATTTTTTGTAGGATCCATAGGAAAGAGAAAAGTTTCGGTACTCACTGACCCCACCCACCATGGAGCCCTACAAGAGGACGCGCTACAAAGTCGTGCAAGGACAATGCAGCAACGCCAGGGTTTCGTGAGCACTATACCCAAACACCAGCATCAGGCACAATGTCCACAACACCCGTTGAGAACTTCCAACACTGGTACTTGGTTGGCTCTAGCCCAGGTGGACCAGCCGATTGACCCAAGGGGGGCCACCCAAGGGCCGCCCGTCTGCAGGAATTCGAGGCCAAAGTGGTGTGTTAGGGTTGGACCCCTCAACCACCAGGATCCTCTCCTCCCCTTCACGGGTCGCCACGCACAGCAAACACGTGGGTGGATGTTTAGATCCCAGAGAAGGTAACCAGACAGAACCTTCCCTGGGAGGTCCCCTCACCACGTACAGGAATCCACTCCGAGGGGGAATAATTCAAGAAGTTGAACAGTAAAATATGTACATTTCAGATATTAGACTTATTGGTTTGTACTTCAAAGACATGAATACTTTTCAAATGTCTTGACTGGTTTATTAGATATCTGACAATGTTGTACATATTCAATTGTCACAAATATGCTGCTTTACTAATATGGAATGTTTAAAAATAATAAAATAGTTAATGTTTTGTAGTCCATACTGTACATGTTATTCTTTAATTCAGGAACATTTCAATGCCTTTGTTCTATAGCACTCAAAAATTTCCAGTTCTTTCTTAGAGCTTAGCTTTCTTAGCTTCATATTTATTAATAATGTAAAAGATGTTTTCTGTATAATTATTTTTTTTAACAGAAAACTTAAAAATAATGATTTATTTTTAAATTAATTACATAATCATGATGACATTGGAATTAAACTGTTGTGTTTATCTGTAATAAAAGAACAATGTGTCCTTGTGTATGTGACTGCTATAACTGCAAGAGAAAGGAATGTTTTTAATGAAAATGTTGGTAATATAACAGAAAATATCTTAATTCAGAAATGCTTTAAGTTTAAAACTGCACAGGGGCAGTCACTCAAGGTTGTTAGTTTCAACCTACAAAGTGCATGATTTTTTCATAGTCAGCTTTATGTTGAGTGTTCCAGAGTTGGTGCTAGTAACCTCTTTAACTTGACAGGATATGGGAAAACAACCAATATATCAATCTAATGACATAAGAGAAACTGGGTACTTTCCCAAGTAACTACATATATTTCAGAATATTCTTAAATCCATCAAAATACTCACCACATTCTTAGCACAAAAGTAATGACAATAATGAAAGTTTGTCTGGTGTTCTGTGACAACATAAGCAAAATGACTGAATTCTTCTGGATCTTGATATACACAGTAAATATCATCAATTTAATGATCACAAATGTTTTGCTACAGGAGAAGTATGTTAAATATTTGATATAAACAAGTATAAAATGTGTGTACCAAAAAATCTGAGATGTACATCAAAGAAAGCATATGATTTGCATTATAGGTTTTCAATAAAAACGAGTAAATATAGTTATTTACTAATCATGAACTTTTTCATATTTTATTAGATTTTTCCAAGTGAATATATTTTACTAACAACTACTCAAAGTTCATTTGAACATACTCTCAACTTGAACTTTTATTTGATTGCATATAAACCAAGACATACTACAAAAACAACTAAATACAGAAAAGAATTGTCTTCATCCACAGGGAAATGACTTTTCAACAAATTTGTTCAAAATTTTGATTATCAATCAAACAAAATAGTAAATGTAGTTACTAGCTGGACTTAAAATAAAATTCTGGTTCATTTGTGGGTCTCTAAAGTAAAAACAAATTAGAAATTAAAGGAAGTTTTTACTCTGCAATAAGAACTACCATATAAGAAACTTTCAGTTATTACAAACTGCTGATGTTTTGAAACTGTGCTTAAGATTTCATACCTTAGTGAGGGCATCAACAAATTTTACTCCTGTGGTAGTAATGGACAGTAAGACTTCATGTGTGTTTGCAGTCTCTCTTAAGTCTCTCTCAAGTTTTTGTAGGGGTTTATTTATAAATTTCATCCCTTTCAATTCTTTTACAATGATGGAACCAAGATACTGTCATATAAATAGAGAAATTAAATATAAACTGAAATCTAATGTAATTATGATTTGATAATACAGGACATGGATATTATACCACACTTGTACAAACAATATCTCTGTCAAGAAAGATATGAGAAAAATGTATTTTAAGAAATTACTATTTAATAACAAAACTCTGAACTCATGTGACACTCAAAACAAATGAAATTATCATCACATCACATACACCTCATTAAAGGCAAATAAAGACTAAAATCTTATAAAATACACTATAGAATTTGAAAATTAAGATAATAAATCAATATTTCTTACATACAGCTCCTAATATCAATAAAAGATTATATTTTGAATTTTGTATGTTAAGAAAGATGGAATGAAAGCTTTACCAATTCTATAATACTATTGAAAAAACGGATGTCATGAACTAACACAGCATTTAAGCCAATGTTCATGTTATACAATTATAAAAAAAGGATATTTCTGGATTAGATTACACTATTCATTAAACTATCATCATCATTTTCATTGTTTGAGTCATAATTTAAAACAGAAATATTTCTAGATTGGATAGTAATAATCCTCAAATTATAATTTTATGGTCAGTTTTAATATTATACACTTCAAAACAGTATAATATCTCATTTAGTTTACATTAAATTACAAGCTAAGATAAATTGTTATAAAGTTCAAACCAAAAGCACTTCAGGTTCAGTTTACACCAATTCCCAAGCTGTAATTCTAATAATTTGATTTTCAAAACAAATTTTTAAATCACATATTTAAAAAATGATGTACTTCTAGAAAAATTACATTTATTTTTGGGTAAAAATATTTCAGTTTTACTTTTCCAAGATGTTTTATGCTTTGCTCTGTTTTTCTGAGAATATCATTTCAACAATCTTTCTTACCTGTACATTGTAATTACTATTTCTTTTATTGAGGGCACTGGGTTGATGGCACCACTGTTCAGTTGTCTGTAAGTTCCATAAACAAACTTGTATTATTTGCGAAATTTATAAAAAATTCTGAGAATATTAATCATCTATTTCTTATTTGATTTCTGAAAATATTGTGGGTAATATCATTGTCTAATTTGTATCACAGAATACATATTCACTAAAGCCTAAATCACATTCAGATAAGACCAAACTGATTACTCCTAAAATTACTTTATTGTAACTGTAATGTAAATTTTGAAAAAAATTACAATGCAACATTAATTGGAAGACAATTCTTTTTCATATGAAACAAATTTTTATAAATATAGTCTCCAACCTAATGTAACAAATTCAAGATTTGATGCTTATTTTTTGCCAGATTCTTGACAACGTCTAAAACTAATCTAAATGACATACTTGTTTGGCATATAATTGTTGACCGGTTTTCTATTAATGTTTAGGGCACCCATTTTGAATTTCAAAGAGGCTGCCATTTTCAGCTATTTCAGACCATTTGTGTGGAAATAAAAAAATTAGGACTAATGTCTATGTACATGTCAGTGCAAATATGGACTAGATCCAAGCACACACAAAATGAAACTTATAGCTGCTAGCCAAAAGATTTACTAATCAGGCATACCAAAAATAAAGCCTTTTCAATGTACCCCTGGAGATACCATGGCTTTGTAAACAATGTCTGCTGCTAACATTATTTTTATATCAATAAAAGTTTCATTTGTTGCAAAATAATTATGACAAAATGTTATGGTATTTGTTGTTAAAATTATTTAAGCATCGATTAAATGATTAAGTAATTTCGAGCTTCCTTATTCTAGAAATTCTGGAATCATGTCAAGTAATCCTCGTAAACAACCTCATCAAAAAATATTGACAGAAACAAGTGTTGATTTGAGGCACAGCCAAAAAATGCCAGGGGGACAAAATTATAAAGATAAAGGGAAAAAATTATATTGGAACAGATAATTTCCTCAGATCTAGGGTTAACTGGAAAAACATTTTGGATAGTGTCAAGCATAGAACTTCTTTTAAAAATCTTGAATATACTAAACTATATGATTTGGTGATTCATGTACTCCAAGAGAACAATGCAGTGTGCCACAGAAAATGCTATAGCAAAGTAAGACATAAACAATATGCAGAAAAAGATGGACAGAGGTTACTAAAATGCCATTGCAATGAAAGATGGCAATGTATTATCAAACAATAACAGCAGTGAGTAAGCCTGATACATTGGAAACCATTACATCGGAAACTATAATGCAGTATCTTATAAGGTCCTACGTTTGAGCATTCAGTCAAGATTTGTGCTTCTATTGTCAAGAATATAAACTTCATACATTAAATAAAGCAGAAAAACTTTGTACTTACAGCAGCAAAGATATCAGACAGTCCATTAAAGAAATTGTTTACAAAAGTAACAAAAAGTTTTGGAAGTTGAATCTTGCTGACCTACTAGTTAAGGGTGATTTTCTCATGAGGGATATAAATACCACAAAGGCTCTCAAACTAGACTGGAGACATTTTGTACAAGGACACAAGAGACAGAGTTCTAGTAAAGAGATCATCTTCACTAATGAGAATATTTTTCAGTTAATTTCAGCTCAGATTGTATTCACAGCCAATCTTCAGGAGAAAATCAACATAAGAGGAGTTTTTACAGTGAATGAAATTTCTGATGTACACAATAATATAGTAAAAGATCATGGTGTTTAGCACAAAGAAATATCTCATCATAAGTTGATGAAAACAGTGAAAAAAGAACATATTAATCATTTCTACCATTGAGGCCAGAGGAAGAAAACCAGCAGTAATACATTCCATAACGGGAGGGCGTTCAGCCATAAACAATGCTGTAGTGAAGAGGGATATTCTTGGTGAGATTACAACAATATTTCATTATTCTAAAATAATTTGGAAAGCACTCTTCCAATTCAGAATGGAACATCCTTGGTTTTTCAGTTTAATCCTTGCTGGTTCTGCCAAAGAGGGTTTGCCTATATAAACAACTGTGCTAATCAAATGAATCATACAGGGGACCAATTAAGTAACAACAATGTTCAAGCAGAACAGCTACATCCATCTTGTCTTACCCTGTCTCAATCAACTATTCAACAGTGCTTGCTTGAATGGCAAGTGAATGTTATGCCTGAGAACACCAAATTATGATTTCACACAGTCTATGAGAATCCCTTTGAGATTTCACTGTCACTGTATACATGCCACAACTTTTGGAGTGATACTGCAGTGTCAGTGTTGTATAAGATTTTAGCTGGAATTTCATATGACCATGTCACAAGAATCTGCAGTAAAATTGCTGTAACAATGTCTTAAATCATTAAGATGTTTGGAGTGTATGTTCTGCTCCAATGTTACAAAACAGAACCATAAAAGCATCCCCAGACAACACTGATAAGAAGGTGGAAACCATAGATGGAAAGAACATCGTTTGGCTATTAGTGTGTTTCAGAGATCAGGACATAGAAACATTGTGTCAAATGTGACTTCAAATGAAATTGAAAAAGTTCCATCGTCTCTCATCCAGTTGTTCCAATGTCAAATTCAGGGTAACCCAAAGCCCAAAACAAGCCTACACTTTCCAGACTTTAAGATGGGTACGTCTGATGTAGAATCCCAGTTAAAAAAAACATGATTTAGTTTGAATGGTGATTTGACTCTTCAATACATAAGCTCCCACAGCTCACTTACAAGCACCTCTTTAGAGTCCAGATTCTGTTCCTAGACTTAGTAAAGAGTATGAAAAAAATGAAGCCCAAAATCAACATCCAATTTACACAAGGTTCATCTTTAGCATCAGAGTAAACTATTTAACTTTGCAAAATGTGTCAAATCATTCTTTGTAATTGTTCCACAAGGAGGTTTACCTTTAACTGAAATTCATGAATGGACTGCAATTGCTCACTTATTATTTTATCTCTTCCCTGAAGCTGCGTATTCAAATTATTCAAGTCGGCTATTATTTCGTACAGAAAGTGCAAATCACATTGCCACGAGAGTTCCAATTTCTGGAAGATTTTCAATCTTGCCTTTCTCAACAAGATATTCTTTTACTTGAGGAAACAAGGAAGTAAATCGTTCAAAGACTTTTCCTCTACTTAACCATCTTACATTTGCAAAAGCAGTACACATCAAAAGTACAGTTACTGTTTTTCTTCAAAGACTCAATAAACTGTCGATTGAAGAGAGAGCTTCTACTCAAATATAATTCATAATTTGTACAACAATGTTCATCACAATTTTCAGTTTATCACTTTTAGACATCTGAACTACTTTATAGCAAGCTAATGTAACCGGTTCTATCGATCATAAAAAATCTTTTTAGGCCTCCCTTTTGTTTATGAAGTTGTGCTTTCATGTGGCTAATTTCATCCATTGGATTTTCGCTATCAACTGGAAATTTCACATTAAATTCGTTGTGAAAATTATTAAATTGTTACTTAAGGTTGTATCTTTTGTTATTCTGAAAATCTTTTGTCACACAAAAGACAAACTGATTATTATTTGCTTCAATCACTGCAAATTTCAGTTCCCAACTTTCATTAAATTCTCGTTTCACGTTTTTCCAGTCACGCACCATTCTCTTTTCAACAGTAATGCCAGAATGGTTTAAAGTTTAAACCGTCTATTTTCTGAGTGTTCGCCATTAACTGGATTCTTTCGTTTTTGAATTATCCACTTACCCATATAATAGGATTAAAAACAAAATATATTTAAACACTTGAAAGTTGCACAATAAAAATGTTTGTAAGCACATGCAAAACGACCCACACACGATAACAAACTTCTTAACCAGACTATGTTTACAAACTGGACGGAGTCTGGGGCAGTGATGAAAAGCGCGACATCAGCGATGACGTGAGGCAGTGCAGTTGCTAATTACCAAATTTGAGATAACAAAATAAATGATGGTAAAAGTTTATTCCTAAACATATATAATAGTTTTTATTTTATTTATACAAATTGACAAAGAAATATTACATTAGTTCTTGTAGATCACTTAAAGGAACAGAAAACTGGTTTTCTGAAGATTTTTCAAATAATTTGTAAACAAGTTTACAAAAATTAGTTATGGGAACTGTAATATACGGTGTCTGGTGTACAGAATGAACAATTATCAGGTTTTAGCTTTTACTTCATATAGTGGAGTTTACCAGGATGGAAGAGTATTTCCATTAATAAATAGAATGAAATTGAAAAGTCACACGGTTCGTTTGTTTCTGTGATATAGTGCTAATCATAGTAAAGCGAGTATATGAACCACTAAAATAATGGATTTGTTTTCGCACAACTTCTGTTCGTGTGCGTACGTGGTTTATCAAGTAATTCTGAAATTTTAGGCATATGTAAATTGCTGCAACAATCAAAATATATACAGGATAATGTAATTTAAAATAACTTATTCCCCACTAATTGAGTCATTGCTATTGTGATATAATGCAAAGTATACTGCTATTATTCTTAACTATTGTAGTATACAAATTGGTTCCATAAATTCTGAGTGAACCTTATTATAAACCTAATATTGTGGGTAAAAAATAAAATATTAAATATAACCGCATGCGTGTGAAGATCAGCTTCTGTGCGTGTAATCTTTTAGCAGAGAGTACATTTGTTTTTATTCAGGACATTTACTTTTCTCACTGTCACCAAGCTATGGTAACTATTTTTTATTGTAACATTTTCAAAGGCATTTAGAAACACAACTTATCTACATAAGAAAAAACCTTGAATTAAGACAAGTGTTATTTTTGTTTTAAAATTTCTCTGAACATCTTTTCAGGTTAAATTAAGAGCTTGGTCATTTCTGCATACAACCAAACCAGAAAAAAACTGTTTGCATGAAACTAAAATGCAAAGATTGTACAGTTAATCTAAAAGTTACCAATGGGGGTCATCAAATATGTTACTTGCAAAGAGTTTGGTACATTATAACCCAAACATTTGAGTAAACGGAGGGTTAAGTACATTATAAACCAGACTTTAAAGTATAAAGAGGGTTGAGTGCATTCTACGAAGATAATTTTGAATAAGCACTTCAAGAAATGTTGTAAAAACCATAGCCGATATAAGTAGTCATTGAACGGTATATATTTGAAGAAATTTTACCTGTTTGGTGGCATAAGTAGTACAATACCACCAAAAAATGTTCACTTTTAGAAATGTTATTTAACAACCTTTTTCTACACAAAATGTTGACATTGGAAAACAAAAGAATACATGTATGGATCATATCGGAACGTCAAAATCATCTAAAAAGAGACTTGAAACAAATCATACCCCTCACCCATTCTACACAAAATCCAGCATCTTTCAATAGGTGATAAAACATCAACATCAGTATCAGTAGTAAAACCCATTTTATCTTGGTGTCTCAGACAACAGTGTATAAGACAATCAGAGTAAGTCCATCTGAAAATCAAGTGTCACGTGTACACATGCTATTTATGCAATACTTACATTCAACCATTGCATAACCAAAGCATATAGAGAAAGAAACGAGTATCATACTTTTCCAAACAAAGACATACTAGTCAAATCATCCATAGATTAGACTGCTGAAACACTGCTGGTGAATCATCATCCTTGTACACTTACATTGATTAAGGAAAGCAGAAAACGAGTAGTGGTGTATTCTTTACATAGCTGTCTTACAATAGAACATTTTCCAATAGTAACTATGTTTGACCATCAGATAGATATTATTGAGCTCTAACGATATTGTGAGGCTCCAAAATAGTTTTAATGCAATGTAATCAACGTCTCTGTATTAAGGAAATAGTTTTATTCTAATTATTAGAGGTCATCCATCGTTGTTAGGAGCTGATATATAAAAGTAACAACTACTACTCACATTTTGTACAGGTTCTGGTTTAACTTCAACTGGCAAAGTTTTATACGTTTCGGAAGATCGGTGTTTGTTTCTGCGTAAAAAAAATCACATCAGATTAGAAATTTACTGTCTGAGATTTTTAACATCATTTCTATCTAAAAATTATTCCTATACTATATAGTTACTACATTGTTTTATATATAGAGAGAACTCTTTCGGTGTAAGAGATGTAGTTGGTGTGAGGGATAACCCCATTGACCATTTTCCACAAATGGATGCAGAAAGTAGAAACCTGTTTCTGATTTAGTGTGTTGTGGGCTTGAAAATCTGTCAAGGTCAGAGTTTGAGTATTGTCATGGTGAAACTCGTGACGGATCATTCTAATTATTGAATCATCATAATTAAACGTAACTGGCAAGAACGCAGAGGAAGCTGTAGCTGGAACGATTATTCGTGAAACTAAACCTCTACTGCCATCATCATTTTTAGATAATTAACATGGTAGACAAGAAACCAGAATCAATGCAGCTGAATTTGTCGTTAATATATAGCAAGGCTTTAAAGCGGGTCATAACACTTTGGAAGTAGCTTTAGAGCTATAAGATCCCTACAGTAGAGCTGAGCAGTGCATTCTTTTTGACAAAAAATTCAAAACAGGTGTCAGTATAACATGTGAAATATAGGTTTATAGTAGTATTGCATATCAAAAAATGAATCATGAAGGGCAGAAGCTGTAAGTCAGATCAGTTTATCATTTTTACAAGTCTGCTTCAAGGATAACCACTCTTGCTAGTTCTATTTGACACATTAACCCGAAATGTACAGCCAGATTTTATTCTTTAACCTATACTGTAAGCATTCAAGTATAGCAAAGCGTCCATAAAGGTAGCAATAAAAAGGAAGATGCAATTAACTGTTAACCTGGTGATTCAGTGGTGCAATGACACAGTGATGGTTATCAGTTACTCCAAAATACAACCTTGTTCTACTCATTTAACAACAGATATACTGATGAAGACAAACCATCAGTATTATTTACAGACAATGCCGTCCCCCCAGAAGAAAACCCTTGAGATGGAAGGAAGCTTCAACAGACAAATTAACTGGACATATTAAACACAATGTTAAAGAGCCACTAAAAGTACCAACGAACTAAAAGTTTCTGCGGGAAATAGAGCTGAAGAACTTCATCTGTTTATGCTGCCCAAAAATCTATGTTGATGCATTCCCGATAACAATTATGAACGCTGAAAAACTAGAAAAGATAGAGAGAAATATAAAACATTTACCTCATAAATGGGGTATATAGGTAGTGGCTAACAAATTAAAACGTCTAAGTAAAGTCACTTAACATGATGTTGGGTCACAACGTATGGCCTTTGTGCACCGTCATATAGAATTTAACAGTGTTTAAAATTCTTCAGGATAAATGTAGCACCAGACTTCCAAGATAAAGTCAGTCAACTCATGCCTCGTTGATGGATGTGGAAAATATTGTTTCAGAATATCCTATATTTCTGCTCGATTTAATTCCGATATGATGAGTAAGAAGGCTGTAACATGGATAACGCAAGTGTCATGCTCTTGAAACTATTATGCAACTAATGGTGCTCTGTGGAACGGGACATTGTCATCCTGAATGACGCCCCTCTCTGTAAGACAGAAATGGTGTAATGTTGGGTAAAGATATCTTAGTACAATTGGCACTAATCTTGCCTTTTAAGGGTATGAAGCACCTAAACCATGCCAGGAAAATGCATCCCATACCATTATTGAATCACTAAATATTTACTCTTGGAACCAAACACTCAGTTCTGTTGAGTTATTTAGGTTGGCGTCACTCTCCACTCTCGGTATTCCATAGCCTGTGCTCTTTGCGTCACTGAATGCACAACCGTGTATTGCTAGATGTGATAAGTGGTTTGAGTGCTGCAGCCTTCTTATGGTACCCCGTTATTTGGAGCTTTCAACAAACCGTTTTTCTTGAAAATGGCTGCTCTTGTCATAGGTTGAAATTTGCCATCAACTGATCTGTGAATGAATGCCTGTTTTACTTTGCAGTTCGAATTAATGCATTCAAATTAATAACAGGCATCATGATCATGAAGTATGCACTTCCACCCACTGTTGTTCCTTTCTGATGATGTCTTTCCCTAAGAATTCTATGCTTATATCACCTTAGATACAGTTGTTCGTGAAATATCAGAATGTTTATCTGTCTTGGTCAAAGAAGCTTCTCCCAAACACGCTTCAACAATCACCCCTCTTTCAAAGTCACTGAGGTCTCCTTTTGCAACCATTCTATCTGTGATTATAGGCAACCAGGCCTGTGTAGCACATTTATAAATGATCATCTGTAATGCTATTTGGTTAATTAATAGATGAGCCACACTTGTGTGGTTGCCTTTGCATTCAATATAATTGTTATCCATCATTTACATTAACATTGTTTTGTACGATATTGGTACTTAAGTCAATTTCATCCAGTTACAGCTCGCAGCGATACCGAACAGCAATAATTCCTTCAGAAATTTTTCTTAATTAGTGTAAAGATCAAACATTCCATCATTTAACCACCGTCCTTTTCATGTGGGATATTTCACTTCAACAAAGCTCAACAAAGCAAGGAGTCGCCTAAATGTTTTTCAGGAGACAGTCACTGTGGGACAAGTGTTGTAAAGCCTTTACTGAAATACTTCATTACCATCAGATCTCGGATATCCTCATGAAGAACAAACACTTATCTACAAAATTATCTACGAAAATCACCATAGGATAATGGGCAAGAATTAAAGCAGAAAAACAGATATGTCTTCACCTCTTAAAAGACCACAGTAGACAGACAGATGTTGTTATTGCTAGAGATGGTTCCTTCACCAAAGACAGCAAGATAATTAATCGATCGTTTATCAATTTGTGGAACAAAAGATGAATCTGAAATCCATAAAGCAAACTTTTCCTGGATTGCTGGGGGCTATGAATAATCCATACGTACATATACATACAGTGCCACTAGCATAATATTTGTGATTTCCTCATTGAAATTCAGAGCAGTTATTTCTCCTTGATAAATAGCAGAAAAAAGAAGCATCTGGTCGGTAAGGTCATCGCGTGAATGTTTGCACGGGATATGTGAGATTTAAAAAGAGAAAAAGAGAGAGAAAAAAAAGGTAAAAGAAGAAGCTTGGTGAAACCTTCTAACAAATCCAGCAAAATTCCCTATTGACCTTTTAGGTACAGGTAAGGCAAATATGATAAACATTGGAAACTATTCTGCGTTCAAAACTATTGAATCTGCTGTAAAACAAAGTACTGTACAGTGTAAGTAAGAAATATAAGGAATAGATAAAATAGTATACGTTTACATGTGAGAATTGTAAACAGATGTTATTAACAATCGTACATGATATTTCCCACTTAATATGGTATATTATCCTTTTCCTATGTAGTAATTCAAACAACGCTTTTGTTTCTCCATGTTTATGTGCAATGTGTTTGAATGTGAAATGATTTGAAAATGTTAACCACGATACAAAAATAAGGAAATAGTCTTGCTTTACTTTGATTTATTAAAATTTTACAAATAACATAACTGTACTTTAGATATTAGTTAGAGAATCCATCACGTTAACCTTACATTAACTCTTAATTCTATTTGTTTGTAATCTAACTATTCCTAGGATTTTACATTTGGACCTATCAAATGCAATTTAGTCAACGAGAAATCTTTCAGGATACGTCAAGAAGTTTAGTTTTTGTTAATGCATGTATTTCATAGCTTCAGTGACGGCTAAATATAAATTAGTCAGTGGAGGTACTGAGGGGATTTCTCCAGTTCCCTCATTTATTTTACGATGCATAAAGAAAAAGTATTTTCCGTTTTTATAGTCAAGCTTCACTTAAAATTGAAGATAACGTTGACCTGAAACAAAATTTTCGCAAACCAGTAGCCAAAAATCGAATTAAAGTGGGGTGTATAAGTAAAATATCCTGTTTCTTTACGTTTACAAATTTTTAGTGAAAACTTTTGATTCCTGAGGTTTATCCGTCAGAGAGTATCTTGTGTACTTTTAACCTCGTTAACAGTTAAACCTTATAACAGAAAAGCCAGTAATTCCATAACACTATCGAATGCACATTAGCTAAGACACAAATATCGCAAACATATGGTTAAATTGATAAAATATTTGTTATCAAATTTTTGGCGGCAGTGAAAGTATTTTTCAAATACTTTCCAAACAATAAATAACACAATTTATTTTCTTTCTTCTTTGTATGTACATCTGGCTTGGTTGTTTGTAAAAGTCAGATATTAATATAAAATTCTAAAGTTATAAGTGATACTATTGTGATCATATTCATAATCTTACGTATACATAAGCAGAATAAATTATTTTTAATCAACACACGTGGTGGGTGAAATATCATAGTCAAAGGAAAACTTAATGGGTGTAATACATTTAAAAGCGAGATGGGTGGTTTCGATTTAGGTGGTCTTGCTGTAAAATTAATAGTGTAATAAACAAAAATAAGGCCTAAAATAAAAAACTTTGAAATAACCTATGATATCACGGTTGTAATGGCCTTCACTATATTTACATTTGTATATTCCTGCCTCTTCCAATTGTATGTCAGTCAACACTAACTCGCCGCTATCTTTCCTTCGTGTTCTCTCGCTACTAGTCACTACTTCATTGAGAGGAGTGTATTAAGTAATCAGTTCTTCTCCTTCATTAGTACGGACTTCTTTTGTACAAACTAATATAACAGTGGAACCACGTTCAATTTCATGAACTACTTTAGAACCTGAAGCAAGCAGTAAACAAACGTAAATATAGATTAATTGACCTAAAATAGCCATAGATAATTATTTCTCTCTGCATTGTACGCTTTATATGTAGCTTTGTTTTCTGTTTCTAAGTGAAATAACACTGTTACTATGGGCACAGAGTATACTTATCTGAGTGATGTCGTGAACTGATGTAACACTGTTAGGTGAAAAAACTTTCTATAAAAAACAGTGATATTAAATTGAATTGTTTTCTCCTGAACTGGGAAATTATAATGTGTTTATATTATGCGGTACCAAATTAAGTAAATTAACCGTAATAAACAACAAAGAAAACTTTTTTTAAGATTCAGCGTGAAATTTAGGTACAATCAAACATAATATATGCGAATTTTCTCTTTGCAACTTCTTTCTTAAACTAGTCTTAGTTGGTAATGTATGATATTAATCAAAATAAGACCGATAATAAACATATCATCATCTGCCACTCGACTCCTTAAGGAACATAGGGCCGCAATATCTTGCGGTTTCTATAACAGGTTTTTGAGTGAGTAGGTTGTTAGCCACTGCACCTAGCCGTCCCTAATTTAGTAGTGTAAGGCTAGAGGGAAGGCAGCTAGTCATCACCACCCACTGTCAGCTCTAAGGCTACTCTTTTACCAAAGAAAAGTGGGATTGACCGTCACATTATAACACCCCCACGGCAGGGAGGGCGAGCATGTGTTACTTGTAAGTTACAAGTCAGATTTACCAACTAACACTAACATCAGGTAGTTGCTTGGGTAACTGACGCTTATACCAATACAGTGGTACCTATGTTCTCGAAAGTAATCCGTTCCAGAAGGCTGTTCAAAAACCGAATTAATATTTCCGATAAGAATTACTGTAAATTAAATTAATCCGTTACAAACCTCCAAAAATTACGCATTATGAATTATTTTAAGAAAAAAATTGCTTATTTATACCTGTATAATAATACTTACATGCACAAAGTCAACCACAAAAAGTATAAACACAATAAAAAAAACAATAAATGAAAATTTAATTGTGCTAAGAAGAGCTGATGGCGTAAGTGAAAGGTGGTGAGGAAAAGGAAAGTAGAAGGGTTATTATTGTTTGGAACGGGAGTCACCTTCCATAAAAACGTCAGGTAACTCACCTTCTAGGATTCTTTCTCTTTTCTGTCTCTTTGCACCACTACAACCTGCTTGAGACTTACTGGACCTATTTCTCACTAAAAACTTGTCTAATGACGTTTGTTTCTGCCTGGCACTCTACTCATGTCTCATCACACTATATATGCCACTTCTCTTCCTAAATTTTTTTAAACCACCCCTACTAGCCTTAAAGGCATCACTTGTTTCAGCACTCATTCCAGGGATGTTTTTCAGGAGGTCAGTATGCAACTGCTTTACTTTCTCACAAATGATGATCTCAGAAATGCTATCACCTGCTAACTGTTTTTCGTTTACCCAAAACAACAACAGTTTTTCTACCTCTTCCATTGTTTGTTATCTTTGTTTCGTAAGTACTGTCACTACTTTTGCAATATCAGCTCCTTTGATGACCTCTTTATTTTTCAGTATGGTGCAGACTGTGGACTTCGCTATACCAAACTGTGTAGCAAGGTTAAATACGCCAACACCACTCTCATACTTCGCTATGATCAGTGATGTCGAGAAACCCACTTGTTGAGAATTTTATATGCAAAAACGGCTGTACGCTCTTCTATTTAAAATATTTTCTGAACCCAAACGAGCCGTTTTTGCATATAAAAAACTTCGCTATAAGATTTTTTTCACCTCTAACAACTTTTCTTTTTGGTTTGCTGCTTTCATTATCCTTCTTTGATCCCATGATGGCTTATTTAATCAGAATATTTGGAAGAAAATTAAAAAAAGAAAAACGAGAACGTTCACAGCAGATTTTAGCTCGAACTCCCGAAATAACCCGTCTATGTATATATATATGTGTTTACGCATATAATATAACATGTAATGTATATTTAAGGCCTTGGAACACTGGGAGAAATACCCCACACACACAAATAAAAAATAAGATTATTGCTTATAAAATGCGAAGAATAAACGTATCCCTTACTATACGGCTTCTTCATCGCAAATACGAGTGTATTATAATATGTTTATTGGCCCAGCATGGCCAAGCGCGTTAAGGCGTGCGACTATTAATTTGTAACATAAGTGTGTTTGTGCTCAACAGAACAAGTAGTCATCATTCAAAGCCAAACACTGTTTTGATAAAGATAGTAAAAGCCACAATCACGATCATCCATTAGCACCACATCGGTAAGTTTTCGGATGTAAACCCTTGTTCATGTGCAAAAACACGATTTCAGTTTATGTACATTATATAGTGAAGACACAGAGACAGTGAGACATTTATATTGCCTGTGACCAATAGTTAAACACTAGTATTTGATATTATTTTATTTGTCCCAGCATAACTAGTTGGGTTAAGGCGTTCGACTCGTAACCTGAGGGTCGAGGGTTAAAATTCCTATAGCACCAAACACGCTCGCCTTTCAACCGTGGGGGCGTTATAAAGTGACAGTCAATCCCACTATTCGTTGGAAAAAGAGTAGCCCAAGAGTTGGCAGTGAGTGGTAATAACTAGCTGCCTTTCCTCTAGTCTTACACTGCTAAATTAGGGACTTCTAGCGCAGATAGCCTTTGTCTAGCTTTGCGCGAAATTTAAAACAAACCAAACTATTTTATTTATCACTCGAAAATCAATATCATTTCATCAGATAAAACGGATTATTGTGGAAGGATTTCTTGATGGTTTACGAAAAAATGTAAACTTCCAATGTATATTTTTTATTACTGTAACTAAATATTGTTTATGACTGTTAGAAATTTGCTTAGCTTCAAACATTCACTTAAATTTTATGTCTTTTTATAAGACACAATTTGTTTGTTTGAATTTCGTGCAAAGCTACATGAGGGCTATCTGCACTAGCCCTAATTTAGCAGTGTAAGATTAGAGGGTTCACCCACCGTGAACTTTTAGACTACTTTTTTTACCAAAAAAAAGTGGGATTGACCATCAAATTATAATGCTTCCACGGTTGAAAAGGATTCACAAAACTAAAAGCTGGGTATCGATACGCGTGGTGGATAGAGTACAGAGAGCACTTTTTTTCTGTGCTTAATTACAACTTTTTCGTAATTACAACTCTTATAATTTTAAGTGTATACCTTTGATGTATGCTCCGATCAGTTCAAATCCAATTTTTTTTCTGTTACTAATTATTCCTGTCATTCTTCTGAAATGTGTAAATTGATTGTATTTATGCGAGTAAAATACACTAAATCCAATATTATAACTCATTACTGATTAATTATTTTGCATAACTTATGTAATTTGTATTAAGTAATGTTAAGGATTTAGCACCCTAGTGGGTCAGCGGTATGTCTGCGGACTTACACGCTAAAATCCGGGTTTCGATACCCGTGGTGGGCAGAGCACAGATAGCCCATTGTGTAGCTTTGTGCTTAATTCAAAACAACAACTGTTAAGGGTTTACTTCATTAAATTAAATATAACATGACGTACCTCTACTACAAATATCTAACACACTATTCAAGTAACAAAAGTTCATTTTTCAATCTATAATTACTGCTAATCCCGTTAGAGACGTGTTTCAAACTTGAAAGTAATTATTTTTTGTCGCTTACACAAAAATGTACACATGAACTCACGACTAATAACGGTGCTTACATTAACTTCTATAAAATATTGTGTTTAATATACAGATACGTACTGCTGATATCGCGTTTTGAATTTCATAAGTCAACGATATTCTGTTTTTTAAACAAAACTAAATCTTTCTGGCACTTACTAGAAGAGCAGTCAAGTTTTAATTAATCTGAAACTGTTTTTGTTGAAACAAGTTTTAATGGCTTGGTGAAACTTTTAACTTGATTTCCAGAAGGCTAACAATAAACACAAGACGTGTGTGCAGAGAGAGAGGGAGAGACTATCTGTGTTCTGTTCTGTCACGAGTAGCGAAACCCGGATTCTAGCTTTATAAGTCTGCAGGTGTACCGCTGTGTCATTGGGGAAGGGGACGTGAGTAACGAATTGACGTTTACCTCTAAATGTTGTAATGTTAAGTTACTAATGAGCTGACGCCTACCTCTAAATGTTGTAATGTTGAGTTAGTAATGAACTGACGCCTACCTCTAAATGTTGTAATGTTAAGTTAGTAATGAACTGACATCTACCTCTAAATGTTGTAATGTTAAGTTAGTAATGAACTGACGCCTACTCTAAATGTTGTAAAGTTAAGTTAGTAATGAACTGAGGCCTACCTCTAAATGTTGTCATGTTAAGTTAGTAATGAACTGACGCCTACCTCTATATGTTGTAATGTTAAGTTAGTAATGAACAGAAAGCCCACCAGGTACATCCATTGCCACAGTCCGGTAGCCCATTGCAGACAGCACTTGTATTGTGCCAAGGTCCAGCCAGGTTTTGGAAGAAAACGCTGCTCCGTGCAGTAGAAGTATGGTGATGTGGAAATTGGAAGTGTCCTTAGGTAAAGCTTCACGGTAGAAAACTTTGACATTCTGGTTACAGTTATGAAAAAAACATGATTACAAAAAATAAAACAATAACGGAATATTAACCACAAACACGTTTCCTTTTTTTTCAGAAAATCGTAACAAAACGTCAAATTGATATGATTACCAACAACTGTTTCCTTTTAAATATAACCCATCTATCTATATAAATTACATACTATGTATATATTATATACGGTGGTTTATAATTTCTAACAATATTTTAGTGGTTCTAACAAATGTTTGAGGCAAAATGTTAATTCTTAGAACATTTTCAGGTTCAACTTGAACCCGAAATAAAAATAACTGTGTGAATAATATATTAATTTATACACATTGACAAGTCGTTTCTAAGTAACAACAGGTCTATACAAATTGATAAGTAAAGTTGTAATTTCTAAGTAACAAAAGAAATTCATATCTCACGAAATGTATCACACGTACCTATCCACGTAGAAATGAATGATGAGTCTACATAATATATTCATACACAAAATACAATACTCACTTAGAAGTTCAGGTTTAATTCAGTTTTCAATTTACACAATAAAAATAAATGAATGTTACATTTCAAATTATTTTATTAAAGAGTTTGTTTGTTTGAAGTGAAGACCAAAGTTCAATAAGCTGTCTGTGTTCTGTACACTACGGGTGTTGAAACTTGGTTTGTGACGTTGTGAGTCTGCGGAGGTACCGCCGTGTCACCGAGTCATGAAAAGTACACAATGTAAAGATCTGTAATTTATTTTGACTTGCCAATGAGCGTATATTACCCAGCACAAAAAAGAAATACAAAATTCGTGTAAATTATATTTATTAAGTACAAAATTGTTCATAACAGCTCAGGGAAAGTCTTTGAAAGGAAATATAAAAATGAGAAACATACACATTTGGAGTGTTGTAGGTAATAACAAAACTATGAAAAGGTCATGGAAAAGGTGAAACATTGAAGAAGAGTGCAGATGAATAGGTGAGTTAGAAGATAGACATTCTCGATATAAACGTCACAAACTGCCGAGGTTGTTAGAGTGCAAAACTATGTTTAATAATATATTTTTCACAGCAAAGCTATAACATCATATAGTATCAGGACCTACATCCACTTACCACAGATATTCCATTTGGGGCAAAAGCACCTATTTCCACTTAGCAGGCCCCCCAGTGACTCAGCGGTATGTCTGCGGACTTACACGCTAAAATCCGGGTTTTAATATCTGTGGTGGGCAGAGCACAGATAGCCCATTGTGTAGCTTTGTGCTTAATTAAAAAAAAATCCACTAAGCAGAAACATTCCATTAGGAGCAACAGGCTATACAACTACTTACTTCAACTATTTCATATGGAACAACATAATCTACATCCACTTACTACTTGGTGGATTTGCAATATGAACATGATATAATTCTTCCTAATAATTCAGACATGTTGTAAAGTTATAAATAAATATAGAAGTTGATGGTTATTCAGATTTAAAATAAAACCATTAAAATACATTGTGTGTGTATTGGTGCTCTTGTTTTTAAAACAAGTCCAAGTCATTACCACTCGATGTGGATTCCTTCATATGACGAGAGGACCTTGAAGGGAAGAAGAAGATTCTATTGGTTGAGAGGCGTCGGAGGCACTGAAACACACCTCTTTGTCGGTAAAGTCCTGTATCTGAGTGAACTTGTGATGCTTTCCCTTAAAGTCAGTCATGTGATCCTGTTGGGCAGACGCAAACTAAGTACTGGTGTTGAACGTTCTCAACGGGTATTATGGGCAATATGTCTGATGCCAGTGTTTGGGTATAACACTCACAAAACTATGGCATAGCGATACTGTCTTAGTTGGGTGGTGTAGCACGTCCTCTTGTTCGACTCCATGGAGGGTAAGGTCAATGGGTTATAAATCATTCTGTATTCCTTATGGATAATAAAAATAATGAACATCAAAATAAATTAAAATTCACCAGAAAACGATCAATCATGAGGGCAAATGTCTTTCTTTTTCATTCAGGAGTAACCAAAGGGGCTGATTAGCTCTTCTGATTTTGTCAAAAAGCTACAATATGAGGAGATCTCAGTTGAAATATCTTAAACACAAGATAGCACACTCCTCATGAAATCAAAGTCCATTAGGAATATGCCTTTCAATATTTCTGAATTCCTCAAGAGGAGTGATCATGAAGAAAGATTTTCTTCACATCTCTGAATCGGAGATCCTCGCTTGTTTCTTCAGCCAAGGTGTTTCGGCTGTTCGGCCTCTCTCCATTTGAAAAATTGGAACAATTTGGATTACAAACGTTCTGATATTGCCGTTTAAATTGCTATGTCTGCCTGCCACGATCATAGCAAGTTATCTGTCACATGTTTCCAATACTAAAGGTTCAGAGATTCAAAGAAATCTTGTTGTAATTCTTTGGCACGTGCTCGATCTGGAGGCAAAAGCCACAACAGCTATGAGTGTCAATCAGATCAACATTGCTCTAACTGTAATGGTTCCCATCCTCCAGGTTTTCGTCCTTGCCCTGAATTAGCAAAGAAAAAAAGAGGTGTATTTTTTGAAGGTCATAAACAACATTTCTTATCCAGAAACATAAACTGTTGTTTCCTCTTCCACCTCTGATGTATGCTGCTGTACTCCACTCTTCTGGTACAGCGGAGGTACAGACCAATCTGTCTGATTCTCTTATAAAGACTTTCTCTCACCATGTGAAGAGTCTTCTGCCCTCCAAGGATACACGTATCAATAAATCTACGTCTTTTCCTGTACCTTTTCCAGCTTGGATCTCTCTCCATCGGTCCCGTCGAACTGCAAACCAGTTATTTGATGACGCATTCACTCATTGAATTCTAATTTCTCCAACATGGACCTGCCTCACTGTCCCGTAGCAGGGTAGGTTAATATACCTCTTTCTACGAAACAAAAACTAAAACACACTGCATACAGTTCTTCTACATAACAAAAATGGCTACCTTCGTACAGTGGAACAGTCGAGGTTTTCATTTCAGTTTATATGACACTAAAGCCTCGACTGATTTCAATCATCCTGTATGTCTCTCCTCACAGAAACATTTCTTAGGCCTTTTTTATATGCAAAAACACTCGTTTGGGTTGAGAAAATATTTTACATAGAAGAGCGAACCTTCTTCGGTCATCGTCAGGTTCACAAAAAAAGAGGTAACTGACCGGAAGTTGACCACATGTTTGGAAGGGGTTGTGTAACTGAGTGTCGCAATGTAGAGGGCGGTGTTACATGTTTGAATATATAATTTTATCTATAATATTAATATAGGTATAATGGCGTTCCTTTACATTGGGAGGCCTGGCATGGCCAAGCGCGTTAAGGCGTGCGCTTTGTAATCTGAGGGTCGCGGGTTCACGCCAAACATGCTCGCCCTCCCAGCTGTGGGTGCGTTATAATGTGACGGTCAATCCCACTATTCGTTGGTAAAAGAGTAGCCCAAGAGTTGGCGGTGGGTGGTGATGACTAGCTGCCTTCCCTCTTGTCTTACACTGCTAAATTACGGACGGCTAGCACATATCGCTCGAGAAGCTTTGTGCGAAATTTCAAAACAAACAAACAAACAAACCTTTATATTGGTTGATTTTGGGTTTAAGCTGTTATATAAGTAAGGCTTCTTTAATTTTGCGTTTGTTTATGTTTGTTTCTTTATTTAGTATTTGAGTGTTTTCGATGGTTATGTTGTGTTTATTTGACTTGCAGTGTTCGAAAACGTGTGAAAGTGACTTTTTATGTTCTTTGAATCTGGTTTCCATTTTTCTACTTGTTTCTCCAATATAGAAGACGTGGCAGTTATCACATTGTATTTTATAAATAATGTTGGAGTGGTGTTTGTCAGTGTAGTTCTTACATGGTACAGACCTCAGTTTTGTGCCTGTTTTTTGAATAAATTTAGTATTAACTGGAATGTCATATTTTGTTACTAGTTTTGCCAAATGTTGGTTATTTGTTTGCTGATGTCAGGAAAATATGGTATACAGCAGTATGTGGTTTCGTGATTTTTTGATTCGTGAGATATATTTACTTTTGTTGGTTGATTTTGCTTTCTGTCTAGGTGTGTGCGTATAATGTTTTCTACGGTTTGTGGAGGAAACTTATTGATGTTGATGAAGTGTTGTTTTATTTTATCTAATTCATCGTTAATTTTATCTGGTGAGCATAGTTTTATGGCTGTGTTTATCTGGTTTCTTAGTATGTTGAGTTTTTGTTTTGTTTCATGTGCTGAGTCCCAAGGAATGTATAGTCCAGTATGGGTGATTTTTCGGTGGATTTCTGTTTTGAATTGTGTGTCGGTTCTTATAATTTTGAGGTTAAGAAATGATATTTGATTGCTTTCTTCCTGTTCACATATGAAGTTAATTTTGGGATGTATAGAGTTAATGTGATTGAAAAAATTAAGTATGTGTTCTGTAGATTTGAATCCCGCAACCGTGTCATCTACATATCTGTACCAGTATAGTGGTGGATGTAATGCTGTATTAATTGCTTGTGTTTCAACTTGTGTCATAAAAATATTGGCGAGAACTGGTGATACTGGGTTGCCTATGCTTAGGCCATTAGTTTGTATATAGTTTTGGTTGTTGAACATGAAGTTTGTCTTTATTGTGGTGAATTCTATGAGGGTTGCTAACTGGTTACTGGGAATGTCTATAGTTGGGTTAGGGTCTCGGATATAGAGTTCTTAAGGTATCATGCAGGCTTCAGTAGTTGGAACCTCTGTAAAGAGGGATGAAACATCGAAACTGGCCATTAAGGCTTTATGATTAAGTTGATTTAGATTAGACTTGAAATTAAAAGAGTCTTTGATGAATGAGCTGGCTGATGTTACATATTTGGAGAATGCCCTTGCTATGTATTTACCAAGATTGTAATTAAACGATTCATATGTTGACATTATTGGTCGTAATGGACAATCTAGTTTATAAGGTTTGTGGATGCCGTACATTTGCGGTGTGCGTAAGTCGGTTTTACGTAGGTAGGAATAAATGTTTGTGAAATGGTGTTGGCTTTTTTCATTTGTAGTAGTAATTTGTTCAGTTGCGTCTCGTGTGTCTTTGTTGGATTTTTGTGTAATGGTTTAAATTTGCTCGTGTCTGATAGGATGTTATTCATTTTTTGTATGTATTCATTCGTGTTCATTATTACTATAGTGTTACCTTTATCTGCTTTTAGAATTTTTATGTTTCTGTCTTGTTTTAGGTTTCTAATGGAATTAATGTTTCTTTTTGTAAGGTTGTTTTTTAGTTTTTTGTTTTTTGAAATTATGTTGATGGTTTTATAAGAAAATTCTTTGATGTTGTTTTTAGGTGTTTCTGGCAAATATAAATTTGTAATTTTACCTGGGAAGTTTGGCTGTTGGATGCCAATAAAATTATCTAAGTTGTCTTCTTTCTATTGGTTGTTTTTGGTTCTTTCCTTGTTTTTGTTTTCTTTAGAAAGTATCACAAGTCTCCTGGCTAGGTCTTCTAAACATGTTTTGATTTCTATGGTTGGAATGTACCTAGGTGCTATTGCGATGTTGAGTCCTTTGTTAAGTAGATGTATCTCGTCTGTGGTTAATTGTCGGTCGGATCTGTTAATTATGAGGTTAGTTAACGGTTTGTCATTTTGGTGTCTTTTTCTGTTGTTTACATCTTAGTTTTTCTAGTTTTTTTGTTGTGGCAGATCTTTTTGTCTCTGTCGTTCTTGGTATTGATTTGGTTTATGTTTCGTTGTATAAGTCCGTAAATCTCTGTTTTAATGCAGCATGCCAGTTGATGGTCTCGGTTCATTTTTTTGTTTTTGTAAGTCATGTAGTTCTTTGTATTTTGTGTTCAACACTTGTTGAGAATTTTATATGCAAAAACGGCTCGTTTGGGTTGATAAAATTCTCAACAAGTGGGTTTCTCGAAATCACTGATTTCTTAGGCCTGTTGTTGCTGTAACCTTTCAGCGATTTTTCTTGTAAAGGAACGACAAATTGTGTGATGAATGAGTTCTGCTGGTTAACTAACTGAAACATAGCTGTTAATATTCTGGGAGTACTAAATGAAACATGGTTTTGTTTAAGTTCTAGAAGTACCAACTGAAACATAATTGTTAATGCCCTAGGTATGTTATGGAAAATAATATAAATATGGCAGATTATTCAAATAGCCTGCACTAAAATAATAGGAAAAACACTGGTGAGTCAGCTTATTGGTGATTTTTGTTTGGGACGTGGGAAACACATAAAAGGTAATTTCCAATTAGAATAACGTAAATTTAGAAAAATGTTCATGTATGTGACATTTTAGTAGTAAATAATTCCAAAAGAGCAGAAACCATGGAATCAATATCTTTCACTTTTTTAGCATATTTCCTATTATTGTCGACAACTGGAGACCTTTATGAAACTTCTATAGCTTTGTTGTGACGAATGTGGGTTTTTAACTAAAACTACAAAATACACTTTTGATTTGAGGGATGTAACTGACTCTCCATCCGTTTTGTCATGAGAAAGTACCAATTTTTAGTTGCAAGATAAAGAAATGTTGTATTGTAAAACTGTACAAGTTTGAAATCAGGACAACAGAATATCGCTTCAGGAACCACAAAGAGATACAAATATAGGGAAGATTTGTCTTCAATTCAAATGATAATCAACAATGTTTGGCTTTATAAAAATATCGTTGATATACAATAAATCTTGAAATGAGTATATAGTTTTCTTTTAATGACGAATAACGTGTAGAAATTCAACTTAAGAGATTACTTAAGTAGAGGTTAGGACTATGAAGATGAGTTGTCTGGAAATGATAGAAGTCTAAAGACGGCAGTACTCCTCCACAGTGGACTGTTCCTGTTATTAACAGTGAAAAACAAACCATTTTAATAGGCCTGCTTTACTACCAAATAAAAAACAAAAAGATTGCCTCATCAAATCTCTAAAACCTGTTACAAGAACTTTCACAGTTTTTGCAAGGTGCAGTATCAGAGGTACTTTTCAAAAAACCTCCTTCTTCGATGATCACAGCAGTGAGTCTGCAAGTCTACTGGCTAAAAGCCGGATTTCGATATCCATGATGGGCATTGTATAGTTAGCCTTTTGTATATCTTTATGCTTAAGAACGATCAAAATAATTTAAAATCGTATGCAAAAATTAAAATTGCAGTGTAATATCATTGTGTCATTAAAAGTACAAATGGTAAGAACGCAATGACAGATCTCTTGAAATATCCAAATGAGGAAAATTTAAGAAGATTGTATAGTTATATCTAAAAATATGAGTTATTGAATAATTTTCTAAAGCCTGAATAAACTTTAGGTAATCTGTAAAAATAAAGCACAACTAATAAAGTCCCTGTGACTGCCACAACGTTCGTTTAATCTTCTGTAGCTTTATGAAGTTTATTTGGCTTTATATAATTTTAATTAAACTGACTGAATGTAGAAATAGGTGGATGGTTACAGTTCGCAGGTGTCATGACTGAAATATTAATAAATTGCATCCTTCCATGTATAATATATCTTTTATATTTTACGACAAGAAACAAGCGTTTTTCGACCCGGCATGGCCAAGTGGTTAAGGCACTCGGTTCGTAATTCGAGGGTTGCGGGTCCAAATCCCCTTTACGCCAATCATGCTCGCCCTTTCAGCTGTGAGGACATTATAATTTGCGGTCAATCTCACTATTTGTTGGTAAAAGAGTAGTAAAATTAGGGACGCCTAGCGCAGATAACGTGTAATTTTGAACGAAATCCAAAACAGACCAAACCTATTAAAAAAAAATTTCATCAGAGAAATCGAAAGAAAATTATAAATCAGATTCACTGAACATAATAATGAAAAACTCTCCCATGCTTTCCACCACTGTAACTCAAAAATCTGCACTATATCCACAAAAAACATTGTAATTTTAAACAAAGAACCAAATAACGATAAACAAAGAGTGAAGGAAGCTATCTTAATTGAACAAAACACCCCGCCCAAAAACCAACACCCAGGGTACTAAGATACCTTTTCCACGTTGTGAAGCAATCTCCAGTCATGTGACCTCTTTATTCTTTAGTGTGTGTATTACTATGTCACTGTAAACTATTTGTACCTGATAATAAAATAATCAAATGAACACAGACGGTGTGCATTTATAATAAAGTTTTTTCGTAACTAAATCAAACTGTTTCCAGTTTATTCGAGTTTATCTTTATTCGAAGATCCCTGATGAACAAAATTCCACCTTTTGAAATAATTTAGACTGCAGGGCTTCAATTTATTTATTTATGTTTTCTTAACATCATGAATGTATTCAGGTATAACCATAAATTTTTACTCTTATTGTCCTTGCAGTTAACGAGATTCTTTGTTGTCCGTAAACGTGAGTTAATCCTTCTACTATAATTTCTTGGAATACAGCCTTTTCAAACAGGAAATACATAAGCCTCTGATAAATGCATAGGAAAGAATTTAGTTCACATTACCCACCGCTAACAAGAAAAGTAAAATTGATCGTCACGTTAAAACGCTTCCACGGCTAGAAGATCGAGCATGTTTGATGGTGGGATTCAAACCCACAATCAGTAGTAGTTCGTGAGTGGAACGCCAGGTGCCCCTAGGTAACAAAATATTGTGTTAGTGTTGAATAAACAAATGTATTGTTTTAAATTAAATTTTGGTTTACTTGCTTTACCCTGTCATCCGTGTTTGATTTATTCTTCACTTAGATAGTTCTGTGTGCACAATTTTAAGGCTCATCTGTAGCTAAGTATCACATGAACATGATTCCGTGAGAAAGTCTAAAAAAATTATGTACAACTGTTGGAAACTGTGACAGTTTTGTAAATGACTACCTTGGAAGTTGCAATATTACCAATCATGTTGTTTAATATGATATAAAATAATAAACAATACAAACTATCTTTACTTTACCATCAGTTAAAATTATCAAATAGTCCTTAAGCCTTCTCACAATTCCATTATAAAAAATATCATTCAAAAATCAGTTTTGAAACAGTGTTAACATTAGCATCACAGACTGCTTAGGTAGTCTCCATCTACACATTACATCATATTGCTACATCTATATTATTATTACAACATTCAGTATAAAGAAATTTATAACAGGATGAAATTACTGGTTTTATATATAAAGCATATAGCGAATTCAAATGTTATATTTGTAAAATACGCAGGACTAAATATTTTTTGTGATTTTACCATGAAAAAACACAAACACAAAAGTGTTAGGACAAGAAAATATTTTGTCATTCTTTCCATTTTGTGGGGCTAATTTTTCCATGTCACCTCGAAACAAAACTCAAATATTTTATACCTAAAACAACATGGTAACACTTTGCTGATGACAACCGATGAACCAGTATGAGAATACCTGTCATTCTTTAGAATTTCCGTAAACTTGTACCAAGGACATACCATTCGGGTGTTGCTTTAATGAACATACTGATTAAATTTAAGGTCTGAAATAACTGTCATGGTGCCCAAAGCAGTGCGTTAACTACATAGAAAGAAGCTAGTAAGGAACTAACATATGGTTCCGGTGTATATTAGAAATCAATAAAATAACACTCCACAAATAAACCTTTTTACAGAGAGTGTTTAGCCCCCCAGTGGCTCAGCGGTATGTCTGCGGACTTACACGCTAAAATCCGGGTTTCGATACCCGTGGTGGGCAGAGCACAGATAGCCCATTGTGTAGCTTTGTGCTTAATTCAAAACAATAACAATAAGAGAGTGTTTAACACATTATATTAAATTTTATTTTCATGGCCCAAAAAGCTTAGAGAATTATCAGTAGAGAAGAGAGTTCGTACAAAAACTTTACGTGGTGCTGATTGGACTATCCAGCAAATTGCTTCAGAATTGAAATGTTCTCCTAGAACTGTCAAGTACACCTTAGATCATGAGAGTGAGACAGGTAAATTAGAAAATAGGAAAGGAACAGGAACACCTAAACTTAGTTATACTGATGTTAAGTATCTTTCTTTATACAGCTTTCAGGACAGAAGGAAGACTACACGAGAGAAACATCCCATGAACCAAATGACAGAAAAGTGTCCTGATATACAGTGTCAAGAAGACTCAATGAGAAAGAAATATTTGGTTGTGAAGCAGTTAGAAAGCCTTTACTTATATCTCCAATCATCATGAAGAGACTGAATCTGCTAAAAAACAAAACAAAAGCTGGACTGCTAATGATTGTAAAATGGATCTTTATGAGTGTATAAGTCCAATTTTGAAATATCTGGTTCAAAATGTAGGTCGTATGTCCGACGGAGGAAAGGTGAAAGATACTTACCTTAGTACATAGCACTAACCATGGAATATAGGTGGAGTCAGTGTAATGGTACGGAGGTGTTTTTCTGTTAATGCAACAGGAGATATTTGCAAAATAAAAGGAATATTAAATCAGTACAGATATCATCAGATACTGATCCTGTGGTTTGTGTATTATTGGTTAAGGATTCTACCACCTAGAAAATAACTACCCTCTTTCAAACATTAAGAAAGAAACTGCTGAAGTTATTTAAATGATACAATGACTCCATAGAGTCTTGATCTCAACCAGGTTAAGCAGATCTGGAACATGATGGATCAAAAAATTCATGTGTCAAAAATTACTTCTAAAAAAACTTTATGGCAGTGTATTACAGACATTTGAAGTAAATTTTCAAAGGACACTTTTATTAGATGTTTTGCAACGATGGTTGAAAGACTATCTGCAATTATTAAACCAAAAGGGGGACACAAAATATTAGCTGTTTACTGAACTCAACACGTTTACTGAGTTTCTGTTAAACTATATTTTGTGAACTCAACACTTCCACTGACTTTCTGTTGTACTATGTTTATTGAACTCAACACTTCCACTGAGTTTTTGTCCTTACAGTTTTGCACAATACTGTACATCGGTAATACTAGGGTTTAAATAATTTGTCTAAAGGAAATAAATCTGTAATATTGAATAAATAACTTGAATCTCACTGACTGATTACAACTTGTTGAACTTTTACATGAAGACAAAAACTTGTTTCCGTTAGTAAAATCCTGTAGCTATACTTGTTAAGAAACCATTACAGCCAGTAAGTTGATAATTATCAAACCTATTGTCATCATTGCGTATACCGGACTCAAGATGGTGCTAATCTAAACTGCTCAAATTGCAAAAAATCTAAATTTTTGTAACCGTGTGTTTAAAAACTGGTTATGATTACAAGTTATGGTGTCGGAACATCTGTTTGGAACCTAATTTGAGCTAAATCGTCTGAAAGAACTTGGAACTTATTGCAGCTTCAGTTAAGTATATGATGTAGTTGGTTAACTTATGTGTAACAAAAGAAAATCTACTATATCAAGTAAAGATTAATAACCATCTTGTCTACTCTGACATCATTACTTAAACAGTAGATAACCTGGCATGTAAAGCTAATAGTTGAAACTCAGTACATATGTAGGAAAATAAAATGAACGTTCATATACGTTATGAACTGTCACAACTCCATTATAAAATAAGTTTCATTTTTTACTTAAATTTGTCATCATTAGAGCAAATATGTAAAAACATCGATTCCTTTTGTTGTCCATTTTTAAACAAATTAATTTGAAGTAAGAATTATGTTTTGATACTAATAACTAACAACACCCCACATGAAGTAAAAATGTATCTCAAGATAGCTGGTATGGGTATTAAAACTTTAATTAAAATAAAATACTGAACAACGTTTCGACCTTCTTAAGTCACATTCTGGTTAACAGGTCAAACTTTGTCCTGTACTTTATTTTAATTACGCTTTAATACCTATACCAGTGTCTTGAGAATACAATAACAAAATAGCTGTCAGCATATGCTAAAAAACTAATATTCTGCTCTATCTTTATAATAATATCTTTTATCTTAGTTGTAAGTGAATCCGCGTGAGTTAGAAGCCTCACGCTAAGAGGATATAGAAAAACAAATACCATTAAAGTAACTTACATCGACTGTGATACTGGTTTCTTTGACATCAACGTCTGCGACCTTTCGTTTAATTTCTTCTGGTATTTCTTGAGACTTCAGGTCGATGTGCCTCCAGAAGTCTAAAGTTGTGATATCTATTGTTTGATGTGAGGTTTGTTGACCACTGGCACTTCCAGCTTGACATGGCCAACGTGTTATAGAAGCATTTGCAAGCAAGAATAGCACAAAAAGCTGAGACAAAAATAATATTCCGTCAAACTGGTGCTTAGAAAGAAATAGCGGCTAGATACAGTTCAAACTGAAAAAAACAACTTTGCCCTAAACCACAAAAAAAAACTTACTTTTATTTAAAAATAACACTGCTCACATGGATTAAAATTGTAAGTATTTTTAACACTATTGCAAGCAGTCTATTTCGTGCATTTATGTTGTTGAGGAACGCAATTGAAGCTAATAAATTTAGGAGATATTTTAAAATGGGTGATTTAAACTTTTTATTACAAAATTCGTATACAACGTTTTTAGGTCATAGATCGATTAGGAAGAATATTTGAGGTAACGAGTAAAAGGAGAAACCTCAGTCAACAACATGAAAATAACCCTGTGAATTGCCCCAGATCCAAAAAAGAATCAACAATAAAATACTATAATTCTGGTAAAAAAACAAACAGAAAGCAAACACAATACTAATGTCTTTTATAAATTACATGATGGTAAGTCCCATTTATTTTAAGTCGGAGAAGCAACCCCAAAATTCTGAACAAAATTCATATAACCCAAAAAATAAAATCTCACGATTTAAAAAATGCACTTCAGATAAGTATATCATTGGTAACGTTTACTTGCCAAAGAGGAAATCCAACATTATTAGGCAAAAAACCTAATAATTCCTTTTAATGCAAGAGTAGCACCACTTTAAACCTATATAAAGTAAAACACTTTTATACCTATATTGATAACTTTTATTAAATGTTGTGTGTATTATACTTTGATGGCATGCTATAAGAGTGACAGTCAGACAAGAGTAGCTCAAGAGTCAAACATATATTTCAATCAAGATTATATTGCAAGAATGAGTGTTTAATTTACATTTTCTTGAAACTGAATCCTCCCAAGAGAGAAGGCAGACAGTCAGTTTATAGCTTCCTACACCATCAATTCGGTTACCCCAAGTGGGCCCGGCCTGGTCAGGTGGTTAAGGTGCTCGACTCGTAATCTGAAGATCGTGGCTTCGAATCTCAGTCCCACCAAACTTGCTCTCTCCTTTTAGCTTTGGGGACATAATAACGTGTGGCCAATCTCACTATTCGTTGGCACTGGTAAATTAGGAAAGGCCAGCGCAAATAGCCCTCATGTACGTTTGCGCGAAATTAAAAAAAAAAAGAGAACCATGACTATAATGAACTCGTAGCTCTGAAATGCGAAGTGTAATAAGTTGTTTGTCATCAGATGCTCAACATATCCCTCTGACCAAAATATAACATGCTTATCATTAAATCACACCGAACCCAATATTGCACTCCATTCTCCTGATTACTACCGAAATTTCTGCGTAGTTTCAAACATAAACATAAGAATGTTCACTGAAAACAGTTCGACGAACTTGTGTTTTCTGTCATATACCACAGTAAAATGAGGAACTCTTTAAGAACTTATAAGGGTTGCCAAGGAAAACTAGACATTCAAGTGTACACTTTCAATTTTTATTGGTTTTCTGACGATAAATTCAACTAATGATTGCTGTCCCTCTCTAAAGGCTCAAAGCCGAATCACTAGCTTCAGTCAATGATGTCTTATTGTAATATTCAATGATATAATAAAGTATAGAAACAGTACTTGTAATATATATGTACTTATAAATAAACTTATAACAAGTGAAAGTTGAATATTAAGAACACAATGTTAATATTAACGGATACATACCTATGCTAAAGAATGTTTAGTACTATAAATAAGAGAAAGTTTGAACGTTGACGAACCTTTATCCATGAATCAGATTTTAAAGTCTCTTCAAACTTGTTATCACATGTGATTATTGCAACATAAAATATTTTCATCATAACCTGAAGCAATCTTGCTAATGTTTGGGTTATCTATATTCTGTCCACTGCGGAAAATTTTGAAACCCCGATTTAAGTGTTGTAAGGGTGTAAACTTACTGTTGGTTTACTGGAGACTTTTTAACACGTTATTATAAGTGACTTTTGGTTAACTTCAGGTAGCGAATTCCACATCGAAAAAATTATGTATATTTATAATACGGTTTAAAGTGTTCAGTAGCATAAAAGATTGCATTTCGGCTACTGAAAAAGCCTACTTCTAGGCCTAATTATTCAATTCGATTGGTTAGAATACGAGAATCACACGAACAAACACAATTTGAAGGCCTGTGATGTAATAAAACAATTCAACAGACCAAACTGTAGGGGAAAATGATTGCATGCACCATACCCCCCACCTAAAATGAAGGTGTGATGTATACCCTCCTTCCACCCCCTAGGATTTGCACCCATGTTCAAATTGAATATGAATTCTGTAATAAAAAGTTTTAAATTACCCATTATAGAATGTCTGCAAAATTTATTAGCTTCAAGTGGGTTCCTCAGAAATATAAATGCGTAAAAGAGATTATTACAAGAATGTTAAAAGTACTGACAAGGAATTATTACTTTAGAGATAACATGAAATCTGTTTTTCTTAACTTTCGTGAGAGGAAGTGTCGATGTTGAAGTGTGGTATGAGCAGGAATAAGTATTGGTAAACATATCGACATATAATTACTATAAATGTTACCATCAATACTACACATTCTAAAGATAAACCTTACGACCCTTTATTCGTCCATGTAATGGTCCAACTAATCAGGACTCCGGAAATGGGTGATATTGCCCAACTCCAAGGTGCTAAGTGGGTCGACATATTATTTGAAGATATTGATATTGACAGCTATAATATACCCTTAGAAGATGCATCACATTCCATCAGTTGATGCTAAAGATTCCCCGAAAAGAACTATTTCAGGATAGTGATGAAGACGAACTCGTAATCTTATCGGTACTTCTGTAATAAACGTACAGTATTAATGAGAGACTTCCACTGACGTTCATAACAATAATACTTTACAGTTTATAGCGATTAGTAAGCCATATCAAAACAGTTTTGAATAAGCAACCTGGCAAATAATGTAAATCAATCTCATATGAAGTCACTGTAGAACAGAATTTATCAAAACTACTTTATGGCATAGCTTAACATATCGTAAATGGTGTGATGTAACCGAAAATTGGTTGTTTTGGGAAAGGTATGTACCATTCCAATGTAAATTTTTATATGCTCAAATTATTAAAATATATTCAAATGAGGATTTAAATTTTTCGAAACAAAGATATTTATTTTACTTAAGAGCATCGAAAAAGTAATATTGGTTCGTCAGAACAATTCGGAAAAAGACCTGCAACATGTCATATGAGCACGAACATCACAGATAAAAACCGCCAAAGTGTCCCAGGCTACAGTACGTAAAAAAAAAAAAAAAAAATCTCAACCTAGGAACGAGATCAACCTCTGAGTAATTAAAAAGATATGCATGTTATTGTATACAGAGACATACCAGTCACGTGACTGATGTAGTAACTATGGATTTCTATGTGATCAGACGCGAGATGGATTATGGAAAACCTGTAGAGAGAAGTGATGAGGCTTCAAAATTATTTTGGTATAACGTACTCAGCTTCTGTATGTTGAAGCAAAATCTTACGAACTGTAAAGATACAAATCATATCTACGTTTTTTACGAACGCATTCTGAATAAACAATACTTTAAATTAACAGCGAAAGATGTTTTATCGCAATATTGTTCATCTTGATAAATCCACAAAATTAAGTATTTGCTTTTATATTAACTTCAGATGGAAAATTTGCTCGGAATGTATTTCATGTAACTTCTGCATTATAAGGATATTATTCGATATCTTGTTTGCAAGAGACTCAAAATAATATACTGATGCATTTTACCAATGTAATATTCCCAAAAGAGCCTGTATCTTCATAACTGATATTAACATAAACAGTGACAACCCTTTTACGTTTAACTCTGACAAATAAGAATTTTGCAGGGGAAACACCAACAGAAATCAAATGTACCTACAAATATAACATAACAGAAAAAAAAGATCGTGTGTAATTTCATAAATTTCCAAGTTTGTGTAATTAGTTTCAGTAGTTAATTCAATTAAGAAGTACATAAAGAAACAAAAGTCTACTGCTAAGAAACTGTTTTGAAGCACAACACGTTTTATTTTTCTCACAAAAAGTAACGTTTATGTTGTTATTTTACAGTGTGAGTCATACTTAATATTATAACTAGTACGTCGTTCTCATTGTGAAAACCTTACAATTCTAACGGTAACACAAAACTTGTTAAAAATATTAACGCTCTGTTGTTTTACGCGGTGTATAATCCAGCCGAGAACCTCAACTGCACTCGAGGATACCGAAGAGATGCTGACAGGTGCTGTAAGTATATATGATACTCAATCACTTTAAACTGTTCATATTAAATACAAATACAAGACTTTCAAAAATATGGAATTTTAGTTCAACAGATGCATTTTTTGATACTAAAGACGTTGTTAGAACAATAAAAATTAACACTGGGTGAATAAATGTTTATCTTTGTACTTTTAACACTTTTAGATCCATGTCCTCCTGGTCACTATGACAACGGATTCCAAACTTACTGCCTGTCGGACTTACATGGCATCTTTTGCTGCTGACGCCTGTGTAGCTTGTCCTGAAGATGAAATTACTGATGAAGAAGGAGCTGATAATAAAGATCTTTGTAGAAGTAATGGAACAAAAGGATTTTAAAGTTTCCTTTTACTGTTTCCTTAACATTTTAAATATGTTTAATTTTGTTCAAATATATTGTTATAATAAGACACTTCTTTATAACTATCATGGTTCTTAATGCATTAAAAAACTTTGCTTTTACTGGGAAATCATATTACTAGTTTTTAAAGATGGGCTCAAATATTTACGATAAATAGTATTGAATAGCTGTCTTACCTCTTGTGTATCATTTCAAAATTAGGAACGGCTAGCGCCGAAAGCCCTCGTTCAGCTATCCGCGAAATTGAAAAACAAACAAATATAGCGGTGTCTCGATAGCACATCTGTGTGTGTCACATTATTACTAAAAAGACCTACAGATATTTAACTAAAACAGTGTATGTCCCAAAACATAACTTAAATCTATTTTTAATATGTTTCTTTTGTGAACATAATGTCGTTTTTGTAATAAAATAAAGTAATTTGTCCAAATGCAAAACAAATATTTTAATATAATATTATAATAAATTAGATTATTAAAACGTTAGCACCGTTTCATAAGTTCTGAACAAAACTATTAGAAAGAATTGTTACCAAGTAAATAAAAACATCATGAGCACTGACGGACGACGTTCAATGTTTGTGATCGAAATGGTATCGTTCTTTATCTGGGAAATTCACAGTAAAGAGAAATTTGTAAAAATTACTGTTTTTAATAGTGTTATGAAGCCTCAAAAACTACCATTCAGTGGATACAATTCGATAGCACAAAAGAATTATGTACCATTAATTGTGAAGAAACTAATAATAAAACTTTAAACAATAAGTGAACAGCGATCAAACAACCTGGCTTTATTAAGTAGTCAATGGAAAGATGGTTTGTGTAATTAGTGTTCTATATTCTTACAATTTAAGTGAGTCGAAGTTAATTTAATTCACTGTGTTACACTGAGTTGTATAATATGTCAATTATCGTAAAGAAAATGTCGAGATTTTTCTTATATAGTCAGATCACGTG
Organism: Carcinoscorpius rotundicauda; assembly: GCA_011833715.1. Taxonomy (NCBI): domain Eukaryota; kingdom Metazoa; phylum Arthropoda; class Merostomata; order Xiphosura; family Limulidae; genus Carcinoscorpius; species Carcinoscorpius rotundicauda. The sequence goes on from CM022396.1 coordinate 28,057,304, forward strand.
TGTTTAGAAGGGAAAGCTAGTAGGTTTCTCGATATATTGTATAATAATTTAAATATGTTGGAAAACTTAGCTGATTTCTCGTTATACAACAATATAGGTGTTGTTCTTACATAACTGTACTACTTGTCTACTAGTAAGGAGCTCAAATAATATAACAACACAGGCGTCATTTTTCTTTGCCAATTACCTGTTTAAACTGTAAAGAAAAAAATATATACAGTTGGCAAATTGTAAAGGTTGTTATCAATGCTTAATATGAAAATAATTATAAATGTTAGAAATGTCATATTAATTTAATTAAAATGTTTAAGATGTTAAATCAAGATTATTTTTAGTTTAAAGAATTATACACTTTCCTCTTATTATTAAGTTACATTTGAAGTTTTCTTTCGGTGTTTTGTAATTGATACAGTGCGTAAAACCGTTTTAAAAATAACTCTCTCTCTCATAAGATTCAACTGAAGTGGTTCTGAAGGTTACGTTCTCCTGGGTTTCCAAACCTACAGTTGTAAGATATCCTTGGTGGATGGAAGAGCTAACACTAATTTAGATTTCTGTTATTGCTTTGTGGTAAGTTACAAGTTATCTTCCAGTTCTTGATAATTAAAGTATGTGAGACTGGGATGAGAGAACATCTGACCTCAATCCCCAATTATCTTTTAATTGAATAGTATAGCTGGATATTTGAAAATGTCAATTGTGTTCAGTGCCCCTTTGGTAGCTAATATGTGAAAACACCAATATGAACCTAGTAAAGCTGAATATGTTTAATTAACCTTACAAATGAGGTCAAAATAACTTTTCTGTTATAGTTAACACTACTCACCAAACTTCTATATGGTGATTTATCAAGTGTTTTTGTAGATCTGTTTGCTTACGAAAAACAACAACAAAAAAGGCAACTATTTAGTGTTAATCTTTATTAGTTGTTTATTTAGAAGAGTGGAAGAAAAAAATCGCGTTTTTATTCCTCATTTATTTTTTATTATTCTTATTCTTATTTTATTGTTTAGCGTTCTTTGTTGCTTCTGCAACGCGAATGAAAAAGCCCGGGGTAAATGGAAAGCGCTGAAAAACCGCGTTTTCGGGTCTTGTGAAGTTTTTGCCTATACAAAGCTAGAAGACCAGGCGTTTGAAACTGAAAAGATCACCCCTAGTGAATTAGACATTTTGGAAGCTGTTTCGGTGATCCCTGAATGTGAGAAAGCCCCGACAAATAAGTTTAATAAAAGAGAAAATATGTCAAAGCAAAATCATACAGAACCAACCATCTTGCAGACAATACATAAAAAGTACCCTGTAGAAAAGAAAACAGAAAAAGCGGAAAACGTGAACAAGCCTGCTTCAGGTTTTTTAAAATTAAATCAAAGAAACGCGTTAGGATAATCGTGAATGGTGACAAACCTGAAGAAACATTAAAATCTGATTCACTGACAAAGGTTCGTATACGTTTTAAAGTTGTTTTTCTTTATAGTACTCAGTATTATACAGTATAAGTATATAACCATTAATAACAAGGATGTGATCTTAATATTAAACTTTCGCTTCATAAAAGATTATATATATATATATATTGCACTGAGCCACTGAAATATAATGGAATTAACAGCACATTATTAATGCTAATGCAAAATTACTGTTATAAAATAATTACAACCATTCTCATATATAATTTCTGTATCTGACATCTTATTATCTGTATCTGGTTCAAAATTCAATTGATTTCTCATTCATCTTATGTTTATGATTAATATTTAGTAGAAGTGAATTCATATTTTTAGAGTTAAAATCAGGTCACTTTAATGTAATGTATACTAGGCCAAACTGTGTGACCAATATCAAAGCGATGTTGCATGCTTACAATAATTGTTAAGAGCCTGAGTCATCCACAACTACAGAAAAACATGCGTTCAGAGTCATTTGAATACATATAACTCTTCTTCCAAAAGAGACCTATATATGTTCATACTACTGAGGTGTGATAAGTCTGTACCCTAGTTTAACTGATTAATCACCTCTTCCTTAATATTATTACATGTGGAAAGACAATTATCATCCATTCAGCTGAAGCCAGAACCAAACATTACAATATATGAGAGTACAAAAGGTACTTCCATTGCTATTATGTATAACCTTAATGACATCTGGAGAACATAAAGGTCGGAGTGTCCATTCGTCATTTTTCATTACCACACATACTTCCACTACTGATATTAAAGTGAGTTATTTTGTGTCTTACCACAACTATAATATACCTTTTGTTGTTAATACCAGGGATGTATTAACGCATAGGCACACGAGGCACGTGCCTGGGGCGGCAGATTTTAGGGGGCGGCAAATTTTGACTAAAAAAAAAGAAAAAGAATGGACACCAATTTAAAATGTAGTCCCTGGTTATTAATTCCCCCTGCCATTTATGCCGCCCCAATAACCTCTTGAATCTGGACCCCCCCCCCACACACACAAACTCACTATTCCACCACACCGTCGGGTCGGTCGCTTCAAGTTTAAAAGATTTCTAACCTTCCCTCCATGAGTGCCACCTAATACGCCTCGTCCCCCCACATCATCAACCCATCCGCCCTCACCTCAGTTATTTATTTGTTTTTCAAAACCCCCAACATGTTTTGTACTCATGTTGACACACCAAACAATGAATTACCTGCTACTCAGTGTGCTACGCCTACACAAAAAATATTTTATCATGGTCTAATAACGTATTTTGTTTTGTGAAATTGCGTATACGAAAATTCGGATTTTCGGTTGCTTCAGGCTATTATCTGGAAAAATATATTTTGAAATATTCTTCCTCATCATTCACAGTTTAGCTTAATTGATTATTTTTAATTGATTGATTGAATATGCGCTTGTCTAGATTCCAATGTAGTCCTTACAGAATAGTTCCTTCAAATTCCCTAGCAATTATAAGCATTTGATAGAATAAAGAAGGGGTAGTGGCAGACTCCAGAATACCAGAACAGAAAGGCGCACAGTCACTGGAGCAGGTGAGCGTCGGCGGAATCGGCTGCGGGTGTCACGCATAATCGTTTTTGCAGGTCGCCGACCGCGCTCTATCAATGAAGTTGACTCCCAGGGGACGCGGTTGTACCGCACGGGGTCTGGATAGTTTTGGGCGATACCTGGTATTTGTTACTGGTAGTATAGAATTTGAAATAGTAAAGTGTGTTATAATTCATAATTTGATTGTCAATAGCCCAGCACCCGTTAACATGGATACATCGGCAGTACTATAAATCAGTAGTGCAGTAGCTCCCCTTTTTCGTGTATATTTTGTTATGGACTTATGGTTGCAAGTTGATAATTGTTTTACCAACTACCATAAAACTCATTATCTGCCGGACGAATATATGGTTCACCAACATATTTACAATATAATCGACAATATAGATAATAACGTGGTAAGCGATATTGGTGTCAAAATGTAGAGTTTGTTATGCTTTTACTTATTCCTCCGTCACCCAATATCTTACTGTAAGTTATATCGTGTTGTCAGTGTCCAAACCTCTACAAGAAGCACAATTCTTGTGAGGTCGAGGGTTACTGGGGGTCAAACGGCTCACGGATCTCTGTGAGGTTCGCGCGGCTGCCATAAATAGCTCGATCCCACGAAAATGACTCAGATCCTGATGATCTGAGATGTGAAAGTAACAAATTCACTGTCAATACTCAATATACGATCAGTGGATTCTAGTGATATCGTCATGAGTAACATACGCCGAAAATTGAGTGGAGCAGCTTAAAGGAAGAAAACAAAGTTAAAAAATGAAAACACACGTAATGTTTTGGATCAGACACCGACGATGGAGGCCTGTTTTGCTAAACAAAGGCAAGAACAGCCTACTAGCGATGATGTTCAAACCAACAACGATGGAGGGAATACACATGACGGGCCTAGCAGTAGCAGTTTTGAACAATCTGAACGACCCGACCATATCGAACTGCAGCTTGAACAAGTGACGTCATCAGCAGCAGGCCTAGTAAGATCTGCCGGTTGCGTGCCTGAAACGTCAATGGTTCCAGCAAGTTTTTTAGACAAAGTAAGTTCAGATCCAGCGAAGTGGATAATAGATGATTACACAAAAGATTGTATTGCCACACATGCCATCCTTCAAAACGATGACTCGGATTTCAAGAACTCTGTGAAAAAGGACGAGGAGAAAATCACATCTGTAACCAAAGACATGTTTGAAAGAAAACTGCAAAATGGCGAAAAAAGTAAGCGGCCATATTTGGTTTATTCAGAGAGCAAAGGTAGACTGTTTTGTGCTCCTTGTCGTTTATTTGATCTTGGAAAAAATCCAAACTGGCTGACAAAGGCTTTGATGACTGGAAAAATGCTACTGTCCGGCTGAATGGGCATGAAAACCCTCCTGAGCATCGGTCTTCAGTTTTATCTCTAGTAGCAAGGGGCAACATGTTGGGACGTGTAGATCTCCAGATGGCCATACAGCTGCACGACGAAATCAAATACTGGAGAAATGTACTCACTCGTGTGGTAGCGAAAAGATTGGCTTCACGTGGGCTTCCGTTCAGAGGTCGAAATGATAAGTTTGGCTCAGTACACAACGGCAACTTTATGATGTCGTTAGAACTAGTTGCGGAGTTTGACCCCTTCCTCGTTGATCACATTCACAAATGTGGCAATGCTGGCAAGGGATCCACGTCTTACCTGTCTTTCAGTACTTGCGACGAATTCATCCAGCTTATGGCAGTCCTTGTTCTAAAGAACATTTTAAAGGACGTCAAAACTGCAAAATATTTCTCAATCAGCGTGGACTCGACGCTAGATATATCCCATGTTGACCAGTTGGCATTCATCATCAGGTACGTGAACAGTGATGGTTCACCTATGGAACGTTTCCTGACTTTTATACCTAATCCGGGCCACAAAGCTGAACAGCTGGCAGAAGTTGTACTTAGCCTGCTTCAGTCATATGAGCTTGACATTTCTGAATGCCGTGGACAGTCTTACAACAACGCCAGCAACATGTCTGGTCAGTACAGTGGTCTCTAGGCTCGTATCATGGAGAAAAATCCTTTAGCTGTGTATATCCCATGTTCAGCACATTCATTAAATCTTGTAGGAACGTGTGCTGCTGAATGTGGCAGAGAAGCATGTTCATTCTTCGAACTCTTACAAAGTCTCTATGTTTTCTTCAATGCTTCAACCCATCGTTGGAAAATTCTACAAAAAATACCTGTCCGCAAATAAAGAAAGTCTCTCTTTGAAGAAACTCGGTAGCACTCGGTGGTCCGCTCGTGAAGATGCTTGTCATAGCCTCAACAGAAACTGGCAACAAGTGTTTGATGCCCTCACCACCATGGAGGAAAATGCTCTGGAAAAACCAGCCGCTAGGAATGAGGCCGCTGGACTTCTTTCCAAATTAGGAACGCTAAAAACAGCTATTTTGTCCACAGTTTGGGGAACAATACTGGAAAGATTCAATGCTGCCAGTAAAAAGTTGCAAAGTGCTGATATGGACATCGGACTTGTAGTCGAGCTTTATGCTTCCTTGCTGCAGTTTGTGAAAGATTCAAGAGAACTGTTCGATCATTTTGAAGACAAGGCGATGTTGAAGTCCAGCATGAAGACGTACGAAATTAAGCGAAAAAGGAAGCAAAAATTTTCAGATGGTAACACCCAGGCAGTGGAAGAAGGCAGAGAGGCATTTAGAGTAAATGTTTTCAATGTGATCATTGACAGACTTTGCTCAGAACTACAGCGAAGACAAACCGCTTATGTAGAAATCCACGCAAGGTTTGGATATTTGTTCAAGATAACAAATCTTGAACTCACTGATGTCATCAGTCAAGCTGGAACACTGTTGAAACTCTACCCCAATGATTTGGAAGTGAGCTTCGTAGATGAATGTCTACATTTCCGCGCACATCTTGTGAGTATGAAAGTGCAAAATGATGACTCTTCTGCGTTAGCAGTATACAGAAATCTGCGAGCTAAAGGACTTCAAACTGTATATCCAAACCTGGATATTGCTATGCGCATGTTTCTGTGCATTCCAGCAACTAATTGTACATCAGAGAGATCTTTCTCGGCTCTCAAACGTGTGAAAAATTACTTGAGATCAATAATGGCAGAAGATAAACTAAATGCCATGTCACTCCTCGCCATTGAAAGTGATATTGTTTGTGGAATAAACTATGACGATGCAATAAACATGTTTTCGGAACAGAAGGCCAGGAGAAAGCCTGTATATTCAGCCGCAGAATAATATTTAGTGATACTTGATTTTGATGTTTCATTTTTTATTGTGTTGGAAAATAAACGTTGTGTTGATTTTGAATGATAACAACTGTGTTTGACTGTTGTTGTGATGGTGATGCTTGGTGCAAGTTGTGGCACGGAGGGGGGGCAAAAGTATCAACCTAACCTTGTGCCTAGGGGCGCCGAAATCCTAAATACGTCTCTGATTAATACTGTTAAGTTTCTTGTGTGTTTTTAACCGTACATACACTGAAATGATGATCTGTTGTAACTACGAACATCTGATGCTGTTTTTAACAGTTATCCCATAATTGTGACGAATAGTTAGATAACGGTAACTTTCTTAAAAAGTTGATTTTATTATTCTTAGTCCAGTACCAGTGTATTTGTGTCATTTGGTTACAAGTGATTCCACCATAACTTGTTAATAACACTTTGAGACATTTTACAACAGTGTTTGTTTTTATAGTCAGCCAAATTTCACTGGTCTGACAGATATTTAGTGAAATATCCAGTTGTCTTCTTTTGGACTTTACTAAGATTATTGAATATTTTAAAGTACTATAAACTCCGTGATTTACTTCAGTGTTACAACTATGATAAGATAGTTTAAAAACTCTTTCTCTTTATAGTCATTTGTAGTTTACATTACGTAACTTTTCATGCTTAATATATATAGCAATGAAATTAGAAGAATAACTGACATTTATTTATAACAGTAGTTTTATCTTGTTTTAGCAAGTTAGTATTTGTGGACATGCAAAACATAAATGTAAAGCATTATTTAAAGCTATTGTCTGCTGTATATTACCTTCCTCACTATTTGGGACAATGTTTGAGATATATTTTGTAGTTTTGAGAAAACGTTTATCAGATATCTGAAACCAATTTCATAATTTACAATTTTCTTATAAACATTTATATAAGTTTTACTAATATTATAGTAAAATGATTGCTCTGTATAGAATAACTTATATATTTTTAAATTGTTTATTAACTGATTATTGTTATTAAAACATTTTTTTGATTGATGAGTGCTGCCTCACTAATTACGATTTACCTCTTCAAGCAAAAACACCAGCTTCAAGAGAAGAGACGATGAATGTATCCAGATGGAGATGCCAAACAACATCAGGCCTCCATCTACGAGACTTATCTACAATGCTGATACAATCATTACTGTAAGACTTGCCAGTAAAGCAGAATATTACCAGAGACACGTTTTTCTTGCTACTGAAAATGCTGAAAACCGAAACAAATTTATTATTGGGAGAGCTCCGATACCAACACCCACGTATCAATTAATGTCAATTAAAACGTTGCCAAAGCAAACATAATCTTATTGTACATGAAACTAAAAATAATAATCAAGTTAAACATGTTGACATCCTTCATAAGATTGTTTTCACAAGAGCTCCGAAACTGAAACCCAAACCCAAAAATTAAATAACCCATGGGCTGCTCACAAGCATACCATATTATAAAGAATTACTTTGCCTTATCTTATAAGTTATTATTTTTTACATTTTACTCACTGATACAAATAATAAATAAAACACACATATGAAAAACAAAGAATATAATATTCGCCTGGGTCTTCTCTCTTTTGCTGTCAACTGTCATGAAACTTAAGCTCACTTTTTGATGTACTAATAATGTTTTTATGTAATTAAGTAATACAACTAAAAACAGAGAATAATACACGTGCTTCTCAAGTGGAATCGTAATAATGGCTGGGTGACCAGAGCAGTTTAAAGAAACGATGAATTGTCATGTTACTGTTTTATGATATTAGCCATTCTTTATTTATAACTTTACGTTACTTTGAGTGGGTAAAACATATGGGTTTCTTCTTAATTCTAACTGATGTGTAAAGATCACTTTAGAAATTTTAACTTCCATTTGAAAACAATACGCACCTCACTTCATATATTTCCTTATTGCAGTTTTAGGAGGATTCTGTAACAATTTCAGAGATGTAGCTGTCCAAATCACCAATGCATATTTTATTTACATGACTTCTGGTGCAATTTTAGGTTGAACACAAATTTCACATATCATTTACAAATCTGCAAAATTTGACCTAAAACATAAAAAGAACTAAAGAACAAAAACACTGAAAGGAATTTTAAAGATAAAAGACTCTTAAATATAAATTATAGAAGTTTATCCAAAGAACCAATAATACAGAGGACACAAAATGAAAGCCAATCATATCATCAAAGGAAGAAATTATTGGCCAAATGTAAGAGAATAACTCACCATGAACTAAAGCTCATGCTTACCCAGCAGTTATAACTGATCTTGAAATCCTATGAGTTGTATCAGACCCAGTATTTACTAACACAGAAATGTCTTCAACTGCCACATTAACTCTATTGAACATGGACTCGCTCAATATGACTGAACATGTGACCACTTTGTACTAATTTAAAAGTATAGATTTAATACCATTAGTTTTCAAAATAATGTGTTTATTTTTACAAAATTTGTCAAACTTTTAAAAAACATAAATCTTTCACATACAAAAAGTTGTGTTTTTTGTGAAGTATTTTTAATAAACTAAAATAAAGATCTGTCTAAGAATATAATGAATATTCGTTTTGAATAGTCTGTGTGTAAAGTAATTTTCATGTTAAGATTAAAAATTGTTTTCCTTATCTCATAAACCCCAAATTTCCTTTGTGTAATCCCTAAAACTTCCTAAATACATTTCAACCATCTTTTAAGAAAAACTTTACATTTTATCTATTATGTTTTCTACCCTACTTCAAAAAAGTCAATTTCACAAATCTCATAAATTCCAAAAATTAAAAATAAACCTAAATTACTTTTTTCTTTTTAGAATTATTTCAAATTGTAATATGAAATTACACTTGTATATCATAGGTAGCTTTAAGCTCATTACAGTATACATATACTTACAATTAAATTTTAAACTTTTGCCCTTTCAATGACTCTAGGACGTGTATCTAACTTCTATTTGTGCCACTATAAGTTGTATCACTCAGTGCACAGGCAACTTATTGAATTACACTACCCATGTGCTACTACGAAGTATTTGCATTCTTACCTTGTAAAACATTGTTTATAATATTATTATTTCTATTTATTTTACCTAATCTAATCTTAAATAACCTGAAATATCCCTATTTTCACATTTGAGTTCCTTTTCTAGCTTTAAATGAAAAATAAACCTGAAATAAAGTACTTACTCAATCTTCTTTTTCTTGCTGCCAAATGTTGAGGTTACTTAAGCCTATTTTTTTCATAATAATAATAGTAGAGAACTAAATTTTTTGTTAATTAAATAAAGCACCAAAGAACACATACTAATTACATCCAAAAGGAAGACAATTTTCTCAAACAATTACAAGTTTTTTGGGTTTCTAAAAAAAGCATTTACAAATTTATCCAAGATAGTTGCAATGACATGGGGTTTGAGCCCTGACCCATTGCAAATGGCTAATAAAATAAAACAAATATTTGTCCATTAATATAATGTGTATTTGTTTTGACTAATCTGTGTACAAAGTAATTTTCACATTAACACACTTAAAAATATGCCTTATTTCGAAAATTGTAAATTTCCTTTGTGTAACTCCTAAGAGTTCCTAAATGCATTTGAAGCATATTTTTTTCAGTAAAACTTTATAGTTTGTCTGCTATTTTCTCTACACTATCTCAAAATGGAATCGGTCAATTTGACAGACCTCATAACCACCAAAAATATTAAAATAAATATATATTACCCCTTTCTTCTTTCTAGAATAACTTCAAATTGTAACACAACAATATTTGTTTATCCCAAATAGCTGTAACAGGGAACATCTATTTATAACTACATTTTACTTCTTTATTGTCCTTTGAACCATGTCTAACTATGGTTCATGTCATTGTGTGTTGTAAATTACTTGGGGCATGTGCAGCTCATGTTATGCTACTGAATTATGTTACCCATGAGCTAGAAGAAGTAGCTTGTGTGGGTGCCTCATAAAGCATGTTCATTATAAGTTATTTATTTTTTTAATCTTATTTTATGTTACCAAAAAACATCCCAATTTTTACATTTTAGTTACTTCTATAATTATAAATAATGAATAAGAATGAAAAACAAGAAACAGCATACTTATCAAATATTGATAACATTTTTAACATTGAAAAATGTAAATTTTCATACTACCCATCGTACTGCACTTAATAATTTTTATTTACTTAAATGATGCACCAAACAATGTAGACTAATTACATTCAAGGAGTAAACAAATTCCCTTATCTCTCAAAACCTTATTTGGCTTTCTCATCCAGCAACAAGAGTCATTACAAATTCATCCAAGCTAGTCATTAACTTTTTCATGGCAATGATATTGGTATGCTGAGTGAAATTGACATTTAACTGTTCAGAAGATAACTTTATACATCATTTTTTAAATGAAAATTGTGAATTTCTGTTAACTACAGGTGATGTATACAGGAGGTAGACAAAATAAAAGCAGCTCCCTTTGAAAATATTAATTTGTTAAATCTTTTATAACAGAAAAAATACATAAAACTACATGTTTTTAGAATGCACTCAGAGAGGTCTGTTCAAATACGACCTCAAATTCCAATTTTGACACTGATATTCATAAATACCTGAACTTTGAATGATTTTAGTTACATTTTCTCATAAAAAGTATTGAGCACCTGCTGTAGTTTTCAAGATCTATTTTTATTCCAGTTAGCCTACTCATTAGGCTTGGTAACAGCAGTTTAATGTTTCAATTTTGTTCAACAGTAATTGTTGTTTAGAAGTAGTACTAACTGTGTTTTAAGTTTGTTAAACAAGAACTGCTGTACTTATTTTGTGTAAAATAAGTCCACTTTTTGATTTCAGCAATTTTTCATTATTACCTAAATATTGAAGTACATCTTATAAATAAAATTGTTTAATACTTTAATAATTTTCAACAATTTTAAACAGTTTTTCACTTCAAACCAGGAAAGAATCCCAAAATTATCATAGGCTGTTTGCTTCTTCATATACATATAAACATTTACATGCATACACACACACTTGTCTGTATAGTAACTACAATAGTTAAATGTTTCCAGTACATCAACTCATTAATGCAAAAATAATTCCATGTTAACTTGAACCAGTGAAAGCCCAAAAATGAACCTTTCCTCTCTTCCAACTCAATACTTTCATCATTATCTTGAACTTTCGTAGTTAAATCCAATTTCATGTTATGCCTTGTCAAATGGCAGTGAGAATCTCCATCATTTTACTCCTTCCTATTTCATGTGAAACATTAAAAATAATAACATTATATGGTCCAACCTCACTTTTGGGAAAATTTAGGAAACATTTCAAAATAGGATCTAAATACAAAAAAGAAAAATCTCGCACTGAAGTGTTAAATTTTACTCAAAAGGGTTACACTCAAATGACAAAACAATTCATGATCTAATCAAAAATAATTAGTTAAACCTCATTACAATATTTTGCAAAGTCCATATATAATATAACCAGCTCTCATAGATATTTCACAATATTCATAACACTTGTAAATATAATTTAATTTCAGTAACTTCAAGAAACTGAATTGATTTTTACTACACTTAACAATGATTAGAATTATCTAAGTCTGAGAAGGGTAGCCTCGATATTTTGAATCACTTACACATTGCACTATAGCCATTTAATAACAAATTCGTATTAAAAATCATATACTCATCACTTTTAACTTGCCAAAAAACATATTTGAGTGTGTCCTGGAAGTCTTATGATTTACAACGTTAATATCAAGGGGTTCTATTCACCTTGGTGGACACAGCAGATAATCCAATGTGTCTTTGGTATAACAAAACACAACTATATATTTCTCTGACTAGTAACACATATTGCTTGGTTATATATTTTCTTAACTTATAATGAAATGTAGGTTTTCGTCAAGAAAATAACTTCACAAATAAGCACACATTATAAGCATCTTTACCACATATGTTTTCCAATAATAAAGCCACCTCAGGTTAATTACTGTTTACCAACAGGATTGTTTGTTTGTTTTAGTATTTCGCACAAAGCTACTCGAGGGCTATCTGTGGTAGTCGTACCTAATTTGGCAGTGTAAGAGAAGAGAAAAGGCAGCTAATCATCACCACCCACCGCCAACTCTTGGGCTACTCTTTTACCAACGAAGAGTGGGATTGACCGTTACATTATAACGCCCACACGGCTGGGAGGGCGAGCATGTTTGGCGCGACCCTCAGATTAGGAAGTGCACGCCTTAACGCGCTAGGCCATGCCGGGCCTTTACCAACAGGAACCGAACTCTGACTTTAGCATTGTACGTCCAAAGCATTACAGTTGTCCCACCGGAGAATTTTACCACTTGTCTCTTGTTAGGTAACTATTAACAAAAAAATTTTTCGAGTTTTATTTCCTGTCATATTTTATTTCTCTCGAATTCATTTCTAATACAACAGAAACAATTAATAGGAAAAGAAAGAAAGCCAGCGAATAAACCAAACAACTACCGCCCAATTAGCCTAACCAGTTGTATCGGCAAAATTTTAGAAAGAACAATTAGTAATCGTCTATCCATATACACTTAGAAGTAAACTCAAAACTATCGGAAATTCAAAACGTACTTAGAAAATACAGATAATCTACAGAGCACCAAATTAAACCAACAAAATCAATTACAGACAGTTTCAATAAAAATGAATGCATTGTAGCTTGCTTTCTCGACATTGGGAAAGAATTTGACACAGTGTGGCATAATGGATTACGTCATGGCTTTTTCGCTGGCTATCCAACTTCCTGGAAAACAGAACGTGCAAAGTAGATATGAATGGGTCCCACTCAAGGTCCTTTTCACTCGAGGCAGGAGTTCCGCAGGGATGGGTAGTTAGCCCTATATTATTTATCATGTATGTGAATAATATGTCTCTGTCTGACCTAAATTTAGGTTTTGCATCACAATTTGCTGACGATGTTGCAGTCTGGAAAAGTGACCCCACTCCTTCAATTGCAGCAACAAACCTCCAAGCAGTCCCAAATAATATAGAAGAATACTGCCAAAAACATATAATAAAAATCAATATTCCGAAAACCCAAGTAAAATTATCCAGCAGACTAAATAAACTGTAAAAAGATCCACACAAGCTATACATGAATGGATCACTTTTACTGACTGCTACTTCTGCTAAATTTCTCGATTTAACAAAATTAACGTGACTACAGCATACAAACAATATCCTGATACGAATATGGAAAAAAGTAAATTATGCAAGAAGTATTTCAGGTAAAAACCAAGGAACATCACTGGAAAACATAATTAAAGTCTGTAAAATATACAACAGACCCATAATAGACTACGCATCTCCTGCCTGGGTAAGCATAGCACCCAAACAATTACAGAAACTACAAAGAATACAAAATTCAGTTAGATTGTTATTGTTATTTTGAATTAAACACAAAGCTACACAATGGGCTATCTGTGCTCTGCCCACCACGGGTATCGAAACCCGGATTTTAGCGTGTAAGTCCGCAGACATACCGCTGAGCCACTGGGGGGCAAATTCAGTTAGAAACAATATCTGAAAGACTCTTACGTAATTCTTTAAATTATTTTAATAAGAATTGGCATAAAAATGACTTAATGTGTGATCTCGACAGATACTATGTGCATGATGAAAATAGTCCTAAATACCTCTCACCTTTTAATATACATTTAAGAAATATGAAACAAGTTGGCCACCACACAAGACACTTAAACTTAGTTTTATATTATTGTATCTTATTTTATTTTATTATTATTACTACTAGTAGTAGTGGTATTTTATCTATGGAAGAAAAAAAGAAATAATGATAATAATAAAAAATGAATATACCAAATGAAAAAGAGGGAAAAAAAATTCTTGTCGAGACTATGCGTGGACACTGCCCTGAAACGAGCATACTCTGGCCCAAAGTTATACAAATTAACCAACACCTATATATGCAAAAACGGCTCGTTTTGGATGAGAAAATACAGGGTGGTCGCTAGAAAAGCGGAAAATTTGTCAAACAGCTATTTATTTTTACAAAGTTTGTTAAAGGCATATGTTATATTACACTCATAGATGCTCAAAATTATTAAAATCATGCATTTTATTCATGATGTAAAGAAATCAAAATAGAAATGAGTAAGCACGCATTTTCCTTTTCCGATGGTGTTTGGGTATTTGCCCTGGAGGGTCAGGTTCACTTTGACCTCTTCCTCCTTCCTTAACATATTTTCCCTAACTCGTGATGTTATGTTAGGTCCTTTTCAGGGCAAAACGCATTTTTTTTTTCTTCCGATGGTGTTTGGGTATTTGCCCTGGAGGGTCAGGTTCACTTTGACCTCTTCCTCCTTCCTTAACATATTTTCCCTAACTCGTGATGTTATGTTAGGTCCTTTTCAGGGCAATGTCCATTTATAGTCTCTTATTCACAGTAGTCAAGCTTGCTGGTGGCATTTTTTTTTTTTTTTTAATCTTATTATTATTTTAAAATACATAAGTATGCAAATTATAAATACAAGATTTAAAATTTATACACATACATATTTTAATTTAATTAATTTATATATTTTTTTTTTCTTTATATTTAATATATATGTTAATTGGTGAGAGGTATTTAGGAATATCTTCATCATGTATAAGGTACCTATCTAGTTCGCATAACAAATCATTTTTCTTCCAATTTTTGTTAAAATACCTAATTGTAATATTTAGGAGTCTATCTGATATTATTGGTATGTTCGAGTAATTATGAATGAATTTAGATGATGTTGCTCTCGGAACTCTGTATGCTGTTGTGAGAAAACGCATTTTATTCATGATATAATCTGACCCTCAAATTTTCCGCTTTTTTAGCGACCACCCTGTATTTTACGTAGAAGAGCGAACAACTCTTAAAAATGTATAAAATTGCGAGATGCGCGCGCAGGTGCTCATTTTAGTAGATGCGCACGCATGTCCGTTAATTAGTAAATGCGCGTGCAGGTGCTCATTTTAGTAGATGCGCACGCATGTCCGTTAATTAGTAAATGCGCGTGCAGGTGCTCATTTTGTTACATTTGAGCTGCTTTAAAGCAGCATTGATTCTGGATTCTTGTCTTCCATGTTAACCATCTAATAATAATGATGATGACTGTAGAGGTTTAGTTTCACGGATAATTTTTTTCAGCTACAGCTTTCTCTGTATTCTTGCCAATTACGTTTAGTAATGATGATTCGATAATGACAATGAACCGTCCTGAGTTTTACAATGGCAATACTCCAATTGTGACCTCGACAGGTTTTGAAGCCCACAACGTCCTGCAACAGAAACATTTTTATTCCTAATAACGTTGCAAGGCGATGATGATTAAATGTAACTTGGAAAGCAAGTTATTTTGTACAAAAGACCTACAGGAGGTGACAAAATTTTTATTCAAGCTCAATAACAATCTCATACTATGTAAGCAATATATGAGAAGTGTATCTGGATCATTTATTGCTAATATGTTAAGAAAGATTAAAAACTGATTAGTTAATACCACGACTACTTTTAATGCACAATAAGTGGCTCTATCTCTCTATTCAGTAATTGTGCTCGTTATAGTCAGGTGGTTAAGGCGCTCGACTCGTAATCTCCGTCATACCAAACACTTTCAGTCATTAGGGTGTTATGTGACAGTCAATTCAACTGTAAAAGAGTGGCCCAAGAGTTAGCAGTGATGACTAGCTGCTTTTCCTCTTGTCTTACACTGCACAATTGGGGTTGGCTAACGCAGATAGTTCTCGTGTAGCTTTGCGCGAAATTCAAAGAGAAACAAACGTTCTAAGGGATATTTTAACAACGCTTTGTTTGTTTTGGAATTTCGCACAAAGCTACTCGAGGGCTATCTGTGCTAGCCGTCCCTAATTTATCAGTGTAAGACTAGAGGGAAGGCAGCTAGTCATCACCACCCACCGCCAACTCTTGGGCTACTCTTTTACCAACGAATAGTGGGATTGACCGTCACATTATAACGCCCACACGGCTGGGAGGGCGAGCATGTTTAGCGCGACGCGGGCGCGAACCCGTCAAATACACATTAAAGTGCAGCAAACAGAATGCAAACGTGATTGAGTTGCTACTAATCAATGTAAATTTTCAATATCTACGTTACTGTGTTGCAAATTTTACTACCGTCTCAATAAAACAATGCGGAAACTATTTAATAGAGTGAGAATTGGCCCGACAGAGCCGAGCGTGTTAAGGCGTGCGACTCCTAATCTGACGGTCGCGGGTTCGCATCCCATGCTCTCCCTTTAAGCCGTGGCTAACCTTATTTTACATTATCTTTAAAGACGCATGCATAAATTATCATTTAGATACTGAATAAACCTAACCTAACATGTGAAACTGAGAAAACAGTACGGCTATGATACATTTCTCTGATGTAGTCTCGGTGGTTTATGATAATTTTATGTTCTAGTTTCACTGTAGTTACCCATACTATCAATTTTTTAAAATTTCTCCCGTGGACAAAACTACGTTATCAGTGCAGGCATAAAATAAGCAATAAAGTGTGCTAAATTAACAAGTCTAAAATGTATTGTCCAATTAACTTAATAAAGTTGTTTTTAATATCTGTTTATGTTGTATTTAGTTTATTTACAACGTCTTTGATAATAAGCATATTGAACTGTAACCGCGGAATAAAACCTACTCATTTGAAAACCCGTAATTACATTGTTCACAAAACTAAAATGTTAGTTAAACTTAAAATGGTAAACTGGCTCTAGTTGTCAGTCTTATTCTTGGATTTTACTCATTATTCAAACAATGTCACAGTTAATAGTGATTATAAATATCTGCTGGCAATACTGTTAACAATAAATTATGATAAGACAACCTTACAGTTCTAACTACAAAATAGAGATTTGGGATGTTTCAATACTAATTAAAAAAGTTGTTAATGTTAACATCACACAGCAAATTACTTTTCATTTTGTAATGTTAATAAAGACAATACACATGTATGGGCTCATTGTATAAATATAAACCCTACATAAGAATGACAATTAAAGTGAATAAGTTGAAACTGACTGAAAATGAGTTTCATTAATAAAAAAAGGGCAAATATGACACGTTCAATCTTTTTTTTTCTAAAAACTATACAGTGTAAAATTTAAGGGGTTAAACTATTTTGGGCCATTCCCTTCTCTAAACATTCTTTAATGGCCACATCATCTGTTCATCAGTGATGTCGAGAAACCCACTTGTTGAGAATTTTATATGTAAAAAAAAAAAAAAAGTGTTTTCTGAGCCCAAAAGAGCCGTTTTTTTACATATAAAATTCATCTGTTCATAAATCAATGTCATTTATTGATACAAAATACTCAGACTTACAAAGAATAAGTTTTTTTTCTTTAATTTTACAGCTTGACCTTTATATATATACATAAGCCTTGATATGATTTCACAAAATTCATTGTAATTTCACGTTATGACAGCTTTCAAAAGCATTCAAGATATCCCATATGTCAGACAAAATCCAAATGCAAATGAAGAACTAATTAACAATCACGGAAAATCAATTAAGGATATGAAGCTGAGTTACAATACTCATAATATTTCAACATCCATTAATAGAAAAAGTGGAAATAAAATATTTATCATAATCTGGATTCTGCTATGGACAGACACAAACTTCAAAAATATATATTAAAACAAATTTTTGAATTAAAAAGTTCAAAACTTAGTTAATTTTAAAATAATTTTAAATACAATTTTAAAACATTACTTTGTCATCTTTTTAGAAAAGAGTTGGGGTTGAAAGTAACTTATAGATGAATTATTGAGGTGAATTTATTATCATTATGTCCTACTTTAGAAACTATTGGAACTTTTATGGGTAAATAATGGGAGTTACATCTGTTAAAAAGACATGTAGGGTAGTTTTATCTTATTTCTTTTTTATATATATCAGTAGAACTTTCAAGGATAAATGAGTTCCCACAACTGGCTGTAGACAGTGAAAGGCAACGGGAGTTGAAATGTTGGCGATAAAAGCACTCAACTCTGCATCATTAACTGATGTTTCATGATTGCTAACTAGTTTTTCATCTGTGTTGGGATTTTGTCTGATAGATGAGATATCCTGACAGCTTTGGAAGCTGCCACAATAGACGATTTCCATTATGACTAGAAATTACAATAGACTTTATAAAATAATTTTAAGGCGTATATTAAGTTCATTATTGTTTTACAGTGCTGATTTTAATTGCCTACTAATTGCCATGTACGTTTACTCGTAGCAAAACAACATTGGACTATCTGCTGTGTCAACCAAGGAGAACTGAACCCCTGATTCACGCATTCTAAATTTAAAAACTTAACCTGTCCCACCAAGGGAATATTAAAAACTAATATAATTAATCTAATAATGGTTTTGAATCTATTTCTTTCATTTATATACAAAGTAACACTTGTTGAAAATATTGATTTGTCATTTTTATCAAGAAGTGTTGCTTGGCATTTCATTAGGAAGTAGATTTAAGAATTCATTTTCTTATGAATTCAAAATTTTGAAACAAACTAGATGCGTAGGTGCTCATTTTGTTACATGCAAGCACATGTCCATAAATTGGGAGATGCGCGCCCAGGTGCTCCTTTTGGTAGATTCGTGCACATATCCATCTTTTGTAACAAAAAAGGCACCTGCATGAGCATGTACAAAAATAAGCACCTGTTGTGAAATATATGTAAAAACGGCTGGTTTGGGTTGAGAAATTTTTTTTATGTAGAGGAGTGAACAACGTTTCGACTTTTTTCGATCATCGTCAGGTTCACAAAGAAAGAAAGAGGGAATCAAATATAATTTCTTAACCTCAAAATTATAAGAACCGATACACAATTTAAAATAAAACAGAAATCCACCGAAAAATCACCCATACTGAACGATGCATTCCTTGTGACTCAGCACATGAAACAAAACAAAAACTCAACATACTAAGGAACCAAATGAACACAGCCATAAAACTATGCTTACCAGATAAAATTAACGATGAATTAGACAAAATAAAACAATACTTCATCAACATCAATAAGCTTCCTCCACAAACCATAGAAAACATTATACGCACACACCTAGACAGAAAGCAAAATCAACCAACAACAGTAAATATATCTCACGAATCAAAAAATCACAAAACCTGATTGCATACCATATATTCCTGACATCAGCAAACAAATAACCAACATTTGGCAAACCTAGTGACAAATATGATATTCCACTTAATACCAAATTTATTCAAAAACTACACTGACAAACACCACACTAACATTGTTTATAAAATACAACTCAACAGCTGGGAAGGTGCATGAAGTGTTGCAAGCATGGATAGTCATAGATGCTCAACCTCTCTTTGTTATCAAAGCTAAGTTAAATTTTTTTTTTTACTTACCTGAGCACCAACTTAGTCACCCACAAGAGTTTGTTGAAGCTTTTTTTCATGAGATAGCTGTCAAAAACATGTATTAACATGTATTAAACCTAAAAAAAATTCAGTTAAAATACAATTTAATGCCTCCTCACAAATATCCCTACTACTACTCATACACAATAATTTTTATTATTTAATAAATTTAACGATTCACGGAGAGCAATATTTTCAGTTCTCAATTGCTGACATTCTATCTGTAAAGCTTCAATATCAGTCACACTAAGATCAGTCTGAATGGAGATCTCTGGCTGTGTGTGGAATTTGAGGTCCATCTTCCTATTCACCAGCAACTTCCACACAGTACTCAGCAGGAGCAGAAGCAAACATGGACAGCAGAGACTGATCAGTTTCACTCTGGGACATCACTGAAACAAAAGGAAAACTACTTGTGATTGATTTATATTTATTCATGTTCATTAAATGATTATCAAAAACCTAAACTTAAAGTTACAATGGACATTTTTATATGAAAAAATACTCAAAAATCAAACACATCATAGGTAAGTGAAATAAATATTTTTTATGGTTTTAACAGAAGTTTAATAATTAAAAACCCACCACATCTTCTTCGCTTTTTGGAGGCTAATCTGTTGCATGTTTCCAGGGTGACTTTTGACTTTTTCTTCTGTGGAGAAGACACATATTGAAGCTGTGGAGGAACGTAGTCTGGGGCCCCCCAGTGGCTCAGCGGTATGTCTGCGGACTTACACGCTAAAATCCGGGTTTCGATACCCGTGGTGGGCAGAGCACAGATAGCCCATTGTGTAACTTTGTGCTTAATTCAAAACAACAACAACAACGTAGTCTGGGGAAAGTGGGTCATCATTCTTACTTGTAATACAAAAATAAACATATTACATAATTTTGTGACAATTAGCTGATTTCATATACATAAGTTAACAAATACGCAGGCCTGGCATGGTCTAGCGCGTTAAGGCGTGCACTTTGTGATCTGAGAATCGCGGGTTCGAAATTTGTGCGAAATTCCAAAACAAACAAACAAACAAATACACAAGTGTCAGTATATAATACTATATGAAAATATACTCTTCAAAAGAAGAAACACAAAAGACAAAATTAGAGACAAATTGTTAACAAGTTTATTTCGGGTAGTTCTGTATGACATGTGTGAAACTTTGCACATTCACTGCTGAACATCCAAAGTCTGCAAAGGCGAAGTCCACGCTCACTAATTGAAGTTTAACGTCACTCATCGTCAATAACAAGTATGCCTCGCGTGAGCATCAATAACTGCTTGTCATCTCTTGCCCATGGATGCGATGAGATGACGAATCACATCCTGTGGAATGGCTATCCACTCAGCCTGCATAGCTGCTACAAGCTGAGGTAGAGTCTGCAGTTGAGGTTTTCGCCATCGCAGACGTTGGTCCAACTCGTCCCAAAGATGCTCGATGGGGTTTAAATCTAGTGATCTGGAGAGCCAAGAAAAACGTTGATGATGTGGTGTCTCAAGAAGAGAGTGATGAGTCGGGCTGTGTGAGGACAGGAGTTGTCATGTTGAAAAACGTCGTTGACGTTTATTATAATGGGTTGCACATGGGGCCCAAGAATCTCATCGACGGTTACATACGGTCTGATCGGACATCCTACGCAGGCCTGGTATGGTTCAGGCAGTAGTCGTCGCAGTGGTCGTCCTATCCCAAAGGTGACGTAACCGGATGTAGCGATCTTGTGCGGGCGTGGTCACACGAGGTCTGCCAGATCGTGGACGGTCACGAGTTGATCCATGTTTTTGGTTACGATTCCATAGCCTTGTGATGTTGCTTGGGTGGACATTCACAGCTCTGGCAACATCTGATCGAGATTCGCCTGCTTCCAAACTACCAATGGCTTTGTTGTGTTGTGCTTCAGTCAGTCTTGGCGTAACTGTATTGCGTGTCGCTGTCTTAATACTGAGCTATGGAAACCGAAAATCCGTCACTTTTATAGGGATTTTCACATGTTGAACTTGCAGAACATGCAAATCTCTCAAACAAATTTACTGGTTTGTTTGCTTGTTTTGGAATTTCGCACAAAACTACTCGAGGGCTATCTGTGCTAGCTATCCCTAATTTAGCAGTGTAAGACTAGAGGGAAGGCAGCTAATCATCACCACCCACCGCCAACTCTTGGGCTACTCTTTTACCAACGAATAGTGGGATTGACCGTAACATTATAACGCCCCCATGACTGGGAGGGCGAGCATATTTAGCGCAACGCGGGCACGAACCCGCGACCCTCGGATTACGAGTCGCACGCCTTACGCGCTTTGCCATGCTGGGCCTGAAATTTATTGGACACGGATGCGTTTTGGCGAAAAATCCGATGTTTTCCTCCGTTTTCAAAGTGCACAACTTTTATAGCCATTTTTGTCTGACAATCAGTGCCTTAACACGTGTAACATCACATACTCTGAGCTTGTAATGTTATTACATATATTTCTCTTTAAAATAACAAAAATATCCCTTTTCCGTTTCCTTTTTTGAAGAGTATAACTTGTAGCCTATTTTTTTTATTTAAATAGAAATGAATCATTAGCTGTTATTGATTAAACAAGAAGACTGTAGTCTAAGAGACAAGAGTAACCGAGTTGTTTAAATTTCATTTTTTTAAATGAAAAGTAAATTTTATACAATACACAGTCGTGATGCATGTTGAGCTAAAAATAATACAGAGATAGAATTTTATAATCGTTTTTTGTGACCTGTCATGAACTATTTTGTTTCTGACTGTTTATGCAGCCCCCCTTTTCCCAATCTTTATAAAAGTAAAAGAATATAATATTATATATGTCCAGCATCAACACAACTATAGAACGATTGTATTTCGTTTCTGGTTTCAGAGCCCTCATACATTTGTAATCTAAACCATATATTTATTATATCTTGCAGAAATAGCAGGAGAATGAAATGGTCTCTGCAGATACGACTCGCACTGGTTGGCTGCCAACCTTCTCCCTTTTCTGCAGCGATCCATCGAGATCTACGCTCAGGATCCGTAGGAAAACGGTGAAAGCTCTTTCCTGGATCTCAGTCTTGTCTGATCTAACAACCAACAGCTACGCACGTAGTCACCATGGTCAAAATAATTCAGAACTGTTATGAGAAACAAACTGCTGACCAGCTAACTGAGGCGCACTGATGCGGCGTCCAGCCTACCATCATGGCGGCACAAGTTTATATCACGTGATTGCGTGATATAACTGCAACTCGTCTATTAATAAATATTTCCAACATCTAAGCACGCTATCTACATTCCTACACTCAATTATATAACCGCCTTCGAGCATGTGGTCAGCTTTTGGTCAGTAACCCTTTCTTTCTTTTGTGAACCAGATGATGACCAAAGAAGGTCGAAACGTTGTTCGCTCCTCTACATAGTGCTTCTTCTATTCATACCATCCGTTTTTACATGTATAATTTTCTCTACAAGTGGCTTTACTCATTATCGGATGTGTTGTTTTTTTCTCCAATTACCGTTAAGTTGCTATTATACAGTGACGCTTAAATTTCTTGGACTATCAGTTACTGCACTTTGCACGTGTGGTAATTGTTAAATTATATGTATTTATTAAAAGAGTAGTCCTAGAGTTGGAGAGGGGGTTGATGACGAGCAGCATTCCCTCTAGTCTTACACTGCTAAATTAGGAATGACTAGCATAGATAGCCCTTGTGTAGAATTGGGCAATATTCAAAACAAGCAAACAAACAAATTATAAACACAATGTTCAATGGAGTGCCAAGAGATAGAAAGTGAGTTGTTTCACGGTAGAATGAGATGAAAGTTATAACATAGATAATTAAATTTGCAGTATGCCTTTGTGAAGTATTTTGATATATGTTTATTATCGTGCTTATTAAGTTACTTTGTACAGATAAGTTGATTTTTGGGGGGTTAATTAATGTCTTTTGTTAGGTTAAGTGCAAAGCTGTGTGCACCAGGGTATCAAACCGGTTTTTTGTGTTTATAACTGTGCTACTAAATAGAAAAATCTGACTGAAGGCAAATAAGATTTATAAAAAATATTAAAAATTTACAACAAGATTGAAAAAGTATGTAAAGGTTCGAATGGCAGAATTGAAAAGTAAAACAACTGATAAAAGTTAAAAAGAACACCAGTAATAGAATGTCTGAATAATGAATTATTAATGTGAATACTAAATCAACAGCACTTCTTTTTGCATTGGCTCAGAAATTTCAGCCTGGAATGCCTTCTGCTGCAAAATATGAAATAGGAGAACTTATTTGTTTAAACCTATTATTACCAGTGCTGTGCAACTATTTATCGAAAGATCCTTCTGGACTACTCCAAACATTGCATTACTACATTTCGCTCGACAATTTAGCTGGCCATTTCAGTATCGGTCACAAGAGAAAGCTAATGTGCTATGATGGAATGGACTATGAGAGTCATACTTTACACTGTTTGAAACAATTTCTAAAATGTACACGTGGAATAGTGAACAACAAGCCATCCATTATGCTGGCCACTTAAAAGCACCAGATTTGACAACAATGGATAACAACTACAAGTTTAGAGTACTGCACAAGAAAAGTGTATCTAGGACAAAGTTTTGGAATATTGTACAGAGTAAAGAAAGGGAGAGGCCTTAGTCAAACTAGTGGAAAATATGAAAATAATTACCTAAATATCCTATCTCATTGTTCCTCATAAAATGTCTGATTTCAATTTATAGGCCCACCAGTGGTTCAGCGGTATGTCTGCGGACTTACACGCTAAAATCTGGGTTTCGGTACCCGTGGTGGGCAGAGCACAGATAGCCCATTGTGCAGCTTTGTGCTTAATTCTAAACAACTAAATTCAATTTATAGATAACAAAGAAGAAGGTGATGTCAGTAGCAGACTGAAGCAAAATAGATATGTCTTTAAAGGAAGTTCTGCAGTTGGCTATAAAACTATAATCCATAGAAGTCGCAGATGAACTACTAAATGTATAATAAAAATTAGAAGAATATGAGATCCTGCAGTATTTAAACATCAATGCTTCTTAGTTAGATAGATATATAAACCAAATAGAAGAAATGTGTGACAAAGATGTTTCAAATACAACTTAAAGATACATACTGCTGAAAATTTCAGACAAAGATCTGTATGAATAAGAGCTCTAAAAAAATACCAACGAGGAACTGCAGGAACTTAAGATGTTGTTAAGGCAAAGAGACGGAACCCAATAAGATGAAAGTATCAACATAGAGCTAATAAAACATCAATGAAACAGAAATTAGCTGATTAATGAGATGAAGTTAAGGGGGAAATACTTCTTACATTAGAAATAAAAAAATATTATTTCAGGAAAATTGTCCATGAGCTCAATAATGAAAATCCTTGTGATACACTGGTTCTACCCACAAATGTTCATACCAAATTAAGGTGAGATGTTTCTTTGAGAGATAAAGAAAAAGAGGGGGATTGCTAAAAACAGCATGTGGACTAGTTCTACCAAAAGTAAATTGGAAGTGACCTTTAGCGTAGAAAGTTTTTCTTTGCCTTATGACGTGTGAGTAACTGAAATCAAGAAAAAGTATATATTGGAAATCGACTTCATGCTGAGATATGGAAGTGAGGTCAGGCTGTTGTCTAATAGTTTCACTGTCTAAAACTAGAGAATCACTACGTAATGCATGGTAATTACTATATGGGAGAATGAACTTCCAGTGGAAGCAGGGATGGTTCTTATTGGAAAACGGCCAGGCATGGCCAAGCGCGTAAGGCGTGCGACTCGTAATCCGAGGGTCGCGGGTTGGCGCCCGCGTCGCGCTAAACATGCTCGCCCTCCCAGCCGTGGGGGTGTATAATGTGACGGTCAATCCCACTATTCGTTGGTAAAAGAGTAGCCCAAGAGTTGGCGGTGGGTGGTGATGACTAGCTGCCTTCCCTCTAGTCTTACATTACTAAATTAGGGATGGCTAGCACAGATAGCCCTCGAGTAGCTTTGTGCGAAATTCCAAAAACAAACAAACTTATTGCAAAATCAAGAAATGAGATACTCATATCAGTAGCTTAACAGGAATAATTCTCTCTCTAATGACCGAAGTGTAATGGCCAAACACTCTAGCATGGTAACTGAAAACTTGTTTTATTTCATTCAACCTAATCAAAATTACACTTAATTGTTTCATATAAACTCTTTATCTTGTTCAGTAATACATAATAATATTTCATATTATGTCATCCAAACCTATCACGATCCCAACTCAGCTTTTATTTTTCTTGCCAAATTCTAATCAATGAATAATTTTCCAACATCAAGAAAATCTACTCTGTCAATACATTCATTCTGAATGACTAAGTTCATTTAATATCTTATGGTGTATTAAAAATTTTAATTTAACTTTAAATTGGTATATTTTAATAATTCTTTACTGTCAAGAAGTCTTCAAAACAGATTATTTTTTACATATTTATCAAGATACTTTACAACAGGCTAGAATATAAATCAAATAATTCACAACAATGACTGTGATTCTTTGAACAAGAAGATGCAACCCATTATTATGCAACAGATAGGTATTTTATAAAATTATAAAGGGATTTAAAGGAGCTTGCAAACCCATCAAGGATGTTCCTTCCAACTCCCAGTTATATCTACACTTTACTACTCATGTCTTCATTCAATCTTTTCTTGAACTCAGTTAAATTTTCTTCATCCACTACCATTGAAGTCAGCCCATCACAAAAATATGCACTGTGTTTGAAAAGTGATATTGTCTAAACTGCAGACAACTCCTATGTTGCCAAAATTTGAATGTGTGCCCTCTTATCCTATTGTTTTCACTGTTAAACACAAATACATTTGATAGATCTGTATTATCAATACCTTTAACAACCTTAAACACTTCAATTAAATCCCTACTGTCTTTAGACCAAAAAAAAAAATTAGAGATTTCAGTCTCTCCTCACAGGACAATCCCACCATCTCAGGTATCACCCTAGTAGCTCTTCTCTGAGCCATCTCCAAGAATTGAATGTCCTTCTTGAGGAACAGAGCCCAAAACTGTACACAGTACTTTAAATGAGGCCTTACAAGTGTTTTATACAGTGAAACAATATTTACTGTATCGTACTCAATATTTCTGCAAAAGTTACGAAAAATCCTATTAGTTTTGTTGCTAGCTATAATACTGTTTATATGATTTAAGTGAATTTTTACCATAACACCAAAAATCTTCTTCAACCACAGTATTTAATGTATTTCAGTTTAAAACGTAACAACAATTGAATTTTAAAAACCTACATCACCTTACATTTTGGACAGTTAAACATCCAAAGACAGTTTACATTGCAGTGCAGCATCTTTGATATAATTAGCCATTCCAAAAATCTTAATGCGATCTGCAAACTTCAAACCTTTGTTATTCATTACAGAGTCAATATCATCAATATAAATCACAAACAACAAAGGACCCAACACAAAGCCCTGAAGAATACCATTTACAACTGTAATCTAGTCAGATATAACTCCATTTCTTGCTACTCTCCAACCAATTTTCTAACCAGTTTAATAGTATTTCCCCCACACCCATACAATTAGTTTTTATAACAAGTCTTTTGTTAGGCATTTTTTTATCAAATGCTTTTTGAAAATCAAGGTAAACTATATCCACAGTATTTCCTTCATAAACTCTTGCAGTAATATTCTCAAAGAATGTCAGAATGTTTGTTAAATAAGATATTCCCTTAGTGACACCACACTGGCTCTGACATTATGACAAACTACTTTAAGTGATTCTGCAATGCATCTTTAATTATCTTCTCCAAAATCCTTCAAGCCACTGATGTAAGACTAACTGGCCTATAATTGCTCGGATAATGTGCATCACCTCCTTTA
This sequence comes from Carcinoscorpius rotundicauda, assembly GCA_011833715.1. Lineage (NCBI taxonomy): Eukaryota > Metazoa > Arthropoda > Merostomata > Xiphosura > Limulidae > Carcinoscorpius > Carcinoscorpius rotundicauda. The sequence goes on from CM022396.1 coordinate 28,084,889, forward strand.
AATATTGAACAAACATTGGTCAACTTCCAGTCTTCTTCCACTACTTAATGATCTATTAAAACTATTAGCTAGTTATTAAAAAATAATTTATTTATGTTCCTTTAAAACTCCAGAATAAAAGTTGTCTGGCCCAGGAATTAAACAGTTTTGAGGTTTCCAAACTTTTATTACAATTTCAGAAAGAAATATTAAAACTCTAACTTCAATACTTTTCTTATACATTACGTACTCTGGTTGAGACATAACACTTTAATCTTCCTTTATAAAAACTGAAAAGAATGTGTAATTTAATAAGTTTATGATCTTATAATCTTCCAAGATCAGCTTCCTACTATCACTTTTAAAATGCTCAATACCCATTCTAACATTTTGCTTACCAATCACCAAAACTAAAAATTCCTTATTGTTTGATTTTAATCTCTTAGCCAATGCTCTTTCATATAGAGTTTTTGCTCTTCTATTTTCTTTTTTAACCTGTTCTCTTGATATCCTACAGTCTTTAATATTTACAGTAAGTTTGAATTTCTTGAATTTTTATGTTTATCCATAATATGGTTTCTTAAGCCTATACTAAACCATAATTGCTTGTTCTGCTTTACTCCCCTATTTTTTCTGTAGGAAATATGTATGTTCTGCATGTAAATGAATGTTTCCCTAAATGCTTCCCATATCTGTTCAAGATCCCAACTTTTAGTCCAATCTTTGGATGCCAGATCATGTCTCATTCCATAAAAATTGGCTTTCCTGAAATTTAGAAGCAGGGTTAAGTCGTTTTCAAATTCTACAAGCAGTAAAATTCCAAACCTAACAGTTCAATGGCTGCTTGCACTTAAATGCTCACCAGTCACAATTTCTGTCTATCATATTAACATAAGATGACAATATCAAATCTAGCTTCAGGCCTGGCATGGCCGAGCGCGTTAAGGCGTGCACTCGTAATCCGAGGGTCGCGGGTTCGCGCCCGTGTCGCGCTAAACATGCTCGCCCTCCCAACCGTGGGGGTGTATAATGTGACGGTCAATCCCACTATTCGTTGATAAAAGAGTAGCCCAAGAGTTGGCGGTGGGTGGTGATGACTAGCTGCCTTCCCTCTAGTCTTACACTGCAAAATTAGGGACGGCTAGCACAGATAGCCCTCGAGTAGCTTTGTGCGAAATTCCAAAACAAACAATCAAATCTAGCTTCCTCATTTGTAAGTTCTGATACCAGCTGGTATATAAAAGTATTTATAAGTTTTCAAAAACCTATCTGCCTCACTGTTAAACTGAAAATTCTCCAATCAATACCCCTAAAATTAAAGTCTCCCATAATAACAACATCTTTTTCAGCTACCATTCTGATCTCATTATACAGTTTCTGATTAACTTCTACATTCTGATATCATGATCTGTAACAAATCTCAATTACAAGACTTTTCCATCTATATCTATTAATACTAATCTAAATTGACTCAACCTTATCGCTGTTTTCTTTAATATGGTCCAACTCAACAGGGAGTAATTCACTCCTCACATATAAATCTACTCCCCCCCTTGTTTTTAATACTCTATCTTTAGTAAATAATCTGTAGCCTGGTATTTCGAAAAAATTCCATAATCAAAGTTGTTAATATCCAACCACATTTCAGTGACACCCATAATATCAAAATACTCAGTTTCCACAACTGCTTTGAACTCCTTTATTTCTAATATACCCAGAGACGTATTTAGGATTTCGGCGCCCCAAGGCACAAGGTTAGGTTGATACTTTTGCCCCCCCCTCTCCGTGCCACAACTTGCACCAAGCATCACCATCACAACAACAGTCAAACACAGTTGTTATCATTCAAAATCAACACAACGTTTATTTTCCAACACAATAAAAAATGAAACATCAAAATCAAGTATCACTAAATATTATTCTGCGGCTGAATATACAGGCTTTCTCCTGGCCTTCTGTTCCGAAAACATGTTTATTGCATCGTCATAGTTTATTCCACAAACAATATCACTTTCAATGGCGAGGAGTGACAGGGCATTTAGTTTATCTTCTGCCATTATTGATCTCAAGTAATTTTTCACACGTTTGAGAGCCGAGAAAGATCTCTCTGATGTACAATTAGTTGCTGAAATGCACAGAAACATGCGCATAGCAATATCCAGGTTTGGATATACAGTTTGAAGTCCTTTAGCTCGCAGATTTCTGTATACTGCTAACGCAGAAGAGTCATCATTTTGCACTTTCATACTCACAAGATGTGCGCGGAAATGTAGACATTCATCTACGAAGCTCACTTCCAAATCATTGGGGTAGAGTTTGAACAGTGTTCCAGCTTGACTGATGATATCAGTGAGTTCAAGATTTGTTATCTTGAACAAATATCCAAACCTTGCGTGGATTTCTACATAAGCGGTTTGTCTTCGCTGTAGTTATGAGCAAAGTCTGTCAATGATCACATTGAAAACATTTACTCTAAATGCCTCTCTGCCTTCTTCCACTGCCTGGGTGTTACCATCTGAAAATTTTTGCTTCCTTTTTCGCTTAATTTCGTACGTCTTCATGCTGGACTTCAACATCGCCTTGTCTTCAAAATGATCGAACAGTTCTCTTGAATCTTTCACAAACTGCAGCAAGGAAGCATAAAGCTCGACTACAAGTCCGATGTCCATATCAGCACTTTGCAACTTTTTACTGGCAGCATTGAATCTTTCCAGTATTGTTCCCCAAACTGTGGACAAAATAGCTGTTTCTAGCGTTCCTAATTTGGAAAGAAGTCCAGCGGTCTCATTCCTAGCGGCTGGTTTTTCCAGAGCATTTTCCTCCATGGTGGTGAGGGCATCAAACACTTGTTGCCAGTTTCTGTTGAGGCTTTGACAAGCATCTTCACGAGCGGACCACCGAGTGTCTCTGAGTTTCTTCAAAGAGAGACTTTCTTTATTTGCGGACAGGTGTTTTTGTAGAATTGTTTAACGATGGGTTGAAGCATTGAAGAAAACATAGAGACTTTGTAAAAGTTCGAAGAATGAACATGTTTTTCTGCAACATTCAGCAGCACACGTTTCTACAAGATTTAATGAATGTGCTGAACATGGGATATACACAGCTAAAGGATTTTTCTCCATGATACGAGCCTTTAGACCACTGTACTAACCAGACATGTTGCTGGCGATGTCGTAAGACTGTCCACGACATTCAGAAATGTCAAGCTCATATGACTGAAGCAGGCTAAGTACAACTTCTGCCAGCTGTTCAGCTTTGTGGCCCGGATTGGGTACAAAAGTCAGGAAACGTTCCATAGGTAAACCATCACTGTTCACGTACCTGATGATGAATGCCAACTGGTCAACATGGTATATATCTGGCGTCGAGTCCACGCTGATTGAGAAATATTTTGCAGTTTTGACGTCCTTTAAAATGTTCTTTAGAACAAGGTCTACCATAAGCTGGATGAATTCGTCGCAAGTACTGAAAGACAGGTAAGACGTGGATTCCTTCCCAGCATTGCCATATTGGTGAATGTGATCAACGAGGAAGGGGTCAAACTCCGCAACTAGTTCTAACGACATCATAAAGTTGTCGTTGTGTACTGAGCCAAACTTATCATTCCGACCTCTGAACGGAAGCCCACGTGAAGCCAATCTTTTCGCTACCACACGAGTGAGTACATTTCTCCAGTATTTGATTTCGTCGTGCAGCTGTATGGCCATCTGGAGATCTACACGTCCCAACATGTTGCCCCTTGCTACTAGAGATAAAACTGAAGACTGATGCTCAGGAGAGTTTTCATGCTCATTCAGCCGGACAGTAGCATTTTTCTAGTCATCAAAGCCTTTGTCAGTCAGTTTGGATTTTTTTCCAAAATCAAATAAACGACAAGGAGCACAAAACAGTCTACCTTTGCTCTCTGAATAAACCAAATATGGCCGCTTACTTTTTTCGCCATTTTGCAGTTTTCTTTCAAACATGCCTTTGGTTACAGATGTGATTTTCTCCCCGTCCTTTTTCACAGAGTTCTTGAAATCCGAGTCATCGTTTTGAAGGATGGCATGTGTGGCAATATAATCTTTTGTGTAATCATCTATTATCCACTCTGCTGGATCTGAACTTATTTTGTCTAAAAAACTTGCTGGAACCATTGACGTTTCAGGCACGCAACCGGCAGATCTTACTAGGCCTGCTGCTGATGACGTCACTTGTTCAAGCTGCAGTTCGATATGGTCCGGTCGTTCAGATTGTTCAAAACTGCTACTGCTAGGCCCGTCATGTGTATTCCCTCCATCGCTGTTGGTTTGAACATCATCGTTAGTAGGCTGTTCTTGCCTTTGTTTAGCAAAACAGGCCTCCATCGTCGGTGTCTGATCCAAAACATTACGTGTGTTTTCATTTCTCAACTTTGTTTTCTTCCTTTAAGCTGCTCCACTCAATTTTCGGCGTATGTTACTCATGACGATATCACTAGAATCCACTGATCGTATATTGAGTATTGACAGTGAATTTGTTACTTTCACATCTCAGCTCATCAGGATCTGAGTCATTTTCGTGGGATCGAGCTATTTATGGCAGCCGCGCGAACCTCACAGAGATCCGTGAGCCGTTTGACCCCCAGTAACCCTCGACCTCACAAGAATTGTGCTTCTTGTAGAGGTTTGGACACTGACAACACGATATAACTTACAGTAATATATTGGGTGACGGAGGAATAAGTAAAAGCATAACAAACTCTACATTTTGACACCAATATCGCTTACCACGTTATTATCTATATTGTCGATTATATTGTAAATATGTTGGTGAACCATATATTCGTCCGGCAGATAATGGGTTTTATGGTAGTTGGTAAAACAATTATCGACTTGCAACCATAAGTCCATAACAAAATATACACAAAAAAGGGGAGCTTCTGCACTACTGATTTATATTACTGCCGATGTATCCATGTTAACGGGTGCTGGGCTAATGACAATCAAATTATGAATTATAACACACTTTACTATTTCAAATTCTATACTACCAGTAACAAATACCAGGTATCGCCCAAAACTATCCAGACCCCGTGCGGTACAACCGCGTCCCCTGGGAGTCAACTTCATTGATAGAGCGCGGTCGACGGCCTGCAAAAACGATTATGCGTGACACCCGCAGCCGATTCCGCCGACGCTCACCTGCTCCAGTGACTGTGCGCCTTTCTGTTCTGGTATTCTGGAGTCTGCCACTACCCCTTCTTTATTCTAACAAATGCTTATAATTGCTAGGGAATTTGAAGGAACTATTCTGTAAGGACTACATTGGAATCTAGACAAGCGCATATTCAATCAATCAATTAAAAATAATCAATTAAGCTAAACTGTGAATGATGAGGAAGAATATTTCAAAATATATTTTTCCAGATAATAGCCTGAAGCAACCGAAAATCCGAATTTTCGTATACGCAATTTCACAAAACAAAATACGTTATTAGACCATGATAAAATATTTTTTGTGTAGGCGTAGCACACTGAGTAGCAGGTAATTCATTGTTTGGTGTGTCAACATGAGTAAAAAACATGTTGGGGTTTTTGAAAAACACAAATAAATAACTGAGGTGAGGGCGGATGGGTTGATGATGTGGGGGGGCGAGGCGTATTACGTGGGACTCAGGGAGGGAAGGTTAGAAATCTTTTAATCTTGAAGCGACCGACCCGACGGTGTGGTGGAATAGTGAGTTTGTGTGTGGGGGGGGATCCAGATTCAAGAGGTTATTGGGGCGGCATAAATGGCAGGGGAATTAATAACCAGGGACTACATTTTAAAATGGTGTCCATTTTTTTCTTTTTTTTTAGTCAAAATTTGCCGCCCCAGGCACGTGCCTCGTGTGCCTATGCGTTAATACATCCCTGAATATGCCTAGCATTGCAGCGTTAATACATCCCTGAATATGCCTAGCATTGCAGCGTTAATACATCCCTGAATATGCCTAGCATTGCAGCGTTAATACATCCCTGAATATACCCAGCATTGCAATAGCAACAATTATTTAAATATTTTATGCCTGTTATACATGTTTTCCTATCAATTATATTCTAGTTTTATTAATATCATAGCCCACACCTCTGTGTAACCCTAGTTTAAATTTACCACTGGAGCTGAGTTAAGAGCCTTTGCTAACATGCTAACTCCTACTTTTTATGTGTAAACCATACATTACAAAAATATTAACCTTCCCATTAAAACTACCCTACAAATTTAGACAACCTAATTGTTCATCCCTACATATTGATCAAAGCCTGGCATTTAATCATAGTGGTCTATTTAGTACCTCATCCACAGAATTTTTGACAATATCAAGCTGACACCTTTTCTTAAATTATACTCATCAATAAGCTCTTTAGATCCATTTTTCCTTTCATCACTATCCTCAACATTAGCACTAAAACCGTGCTGCTACTAGAATCCTTAACTATCTGGCTGTATCAGCTATATCCTGTACCTCCTGCTTCTGGATTGCATAAGTGTTTGTTTGTTTTTTTTGCTCCTGTTTACTACACACTCTACTTTTTCTAACAATAGAGTTGTCTACAACTATAACTTTCCTATCCTTGATAAAAACATATCTTGTGATCCCATCGATTTCCCCTGGTACTTTGAAATCTACAAAAACTCCCAGTTATTTAAAAACTACATAATGATTTACCCTAAAACTGATTGAAAATAATAATTCAGTTTTGAAGTTTAGCTCATGGTAAATCTATAGAGGAGCATTATAAAAATTATTAATGTTAAATATTATTTGTTGCTTGATTAATTTATTGCATGTTATCTTTTTACAGAACAACAATGCATGTGTATTTTGTATTTAACTACCTGTGAAACAGGTATTGAGATTTCAAGAAAGTTTTCATCTCCTTATTTAATGAACATTAAATTCTGTGATGGTTAAAAATTAATAACATTTATTCATATGAGACAAAAATTAACTACATAAGAAACTAATAAAGTTATTTATTTACTTGGTTCACCACATGACAACGTTTCCAAATACCAGAGGGGCTTTCTGTAGTGACATGATACTAACTCCCAACTTTAGTGTACTTCTGTGGCATCAGCCTTCCTTCTCTCCAGATCTGCTAACTTCATTCTCACCTCTTGTAGTTAACCTTCAGACTGTTTCTTCTTACATTCATTTTCGTGTTGAATGTCTGTGATGGTTCTGAGTTCAGCAGTTAAGTCATTATTACTACATAAGTTGGTGGCAATTTTATATAATAAATACATTGCCTGTAAAATACAACAGGGGCTTCACTACAGTAATGTAATAAACGTTAATAAATACAAAGTAAATGTATACAAGTTTACTTTAACTTTCACAATAAACAATCATCAGACTAGAAGATTAAATCTTAGTGCTATAGTTAAAAACTACATAATTAATTAAAGTGTTTCAATACCTTTAAAATAAAAAGTGAAATAAATGAATAAAAATACCAAATAAAATATAATTTATGTAAAATAACTCAATAAACTTAAAATATTTATTTACAAAAACAAGGTTTCAAATTTCACCTTTGTTAAAGAGAAACAAGGTGCTATTTCTCATATTAAATCAAAATGTACCTTAGTGATGTTTCCAACTGGTCATTAGGTTCTCTGTGGCATGATTGTGTTTCTGTCAGATAGCACTTAGCTGGATTTCATGAAAAGAAAATTTATCCTCAAGTTTTTCTTTTCAACATTCCAACTCTTGTTCACATTTTGTTTCAACATCTTGCTGAGTAGCATCTATGTTCAGTAATGTCAGCAATTTATTCTTAAAAACTTCCTAATGAAACACATCTATTGGAAAAAAAAATCTTTAAACTTGTATTAATAAGTGGAATTCTTTGTTTATTCTGTCATTGGTATGAAACTTTGGTGGTTACAATACCAATCAGTTTCATTTTCATAAGATCAATAGTAATGATGAAACTAATAAAAACTGACAACTGATCTTGTTGAAAACAAATAACATCAAGTAGTGCTTGTATCTATGAGTTGATAACTAAGAGTAGAGCTTCAATAACTTTTAACTGCAGTAATTTATAACAAGCATATGAAAAGATATTCAAGTACTTATACTTGGTCTGGTAATGCAGAAGTCATTTACAAAGTATTTTTTACAATTCTCTCTTGTGGCAGTACAAAACACTAATTTTTTTAATGGTTTGAAATACTTTAAAAACCAGGCTGCAGGGTACTGACATCCATAAAAGTTGCCTACTATTTCATTTTATACTGGATTATAATCTAAACCATAGCTAAGTAGAATTTTAAAAAATTAGGATCATGCATTTTGAATTAGTTATGGCTTTATAAAATTACAATGTTGCAACAATTTATATGAAATATAAAGTTTAATAACAAAGAGTTGTTAATAAATAAATTTGTCTACATTGTAAAAGAAATTGTGGTTTCTAATTTCATTCTTGTACCAAGGAATAGTGGGATTGCCCGTCACATTATAACGCCCTCACAGCTGAAAGGACGAGCATGTTTGGTGCGACAGGGATGTGAACCTCCGACCCTCAGATTACGAGTCGCACGACTTAACACGCTTGACACATGCCGGGACCCGGTTTTCCATATCGTTAAAGTTGTAGATAATCTTTGGATTGTGATGAGAAATATTAACTACTTAATTTAGTTAAATATTTCTACAAGACCTTACTCTATCTATTTGATGTACTTGTGTGGTTTATTGAATTCTATAAAAACTATTTAATAAATAGTTATGTAGTAAATAATTACTTTCTGCAGGATATTTCACTTAAGCAAACCTTCTATCTTAATTTTATACCAATGTATATATGTGATATTAACATGGATTCTCAACTATGAAATTTTAAAAACATTTCACTGTAATGATTTTAAGAAATAACTAAATATGCTTGTCTTTGTTGTGGATTTTAAATACTGATTTTGTTTATTCCTAAATCATTTTAAAACGTACCGATTATTGTATATTTTTAAAACTACAAATTTTGTTTTTGTTTTGATTTGAGAAACAGAGTACAAAGTTTGCCTCTGCACTGTGCCATTCAGGGCATACAGGGTTTCAAGAAAGAAAGGTCTCGATGGTGAAATGAAACTTCGTTTGTTCGAAAGTGAAATGACTTATCTAACCGTACATTATCTTGTTCCTTACAATAATATGTATTATATTATCATAATTCAGCCTCGTAATTCAAATAAAATACAAAATGATAAAGCATTCTCTTCAAAATTGAAAAAAAAAGTGCTACAGCTGCTGCAGAAATTGTTCACAAACATATTTTCTTCTAATATCGTATCATCGAGTTGAGCTTGTACTTCTCAGTTTAGTGCGTATATCTGAAATCATGGCCCAGCATAGCCAAGCGTGTTAAAGCGTGCGATTCGTAATCTGAGGGTCGCCGGTTCGCGCCCGAGTTGCGCCAAACATGCTCGCCCTCCTACCCGTGGGGGCGTTATAATGTGACGATCAATCCCACTATTCGTTGGTAAAAGAGTAGCCCAAGAGTTGGCGGTGGGTGGTGATGACTAGCTGCCTTCCCCCTAGTTTCACACTACTAAATTAAGGACGGCTAGCACAGATAGCCCTCGAGTAGCTTTGTGCGAAATTCAAAAACAAACAAACAAACAAACGATATGGGGGGGTGAGGAATTAACGCCTAGTGACTCCTCCTCGTCTCTTTAGATATACATAAACAGTTTTTATACATCTAATGTCTTTTGTCCATTATTTTAAGAAGCGGAACCTTTCATGCCCAGCGTTTATTGTTGTACTATAATCCTATGTAGGTCAGGAAAACATTTGTGAGATTTACATTTATATATATATATATATATAAATTATGAGGTATCACCACAATAACGTAGTGTTACGTATTACAATTTGAAATAACTTATAGCGAAAAGCTGAATTTATAAGTTAATTAAACGTCGATGTGTATCAAATTTATGAGATTTTGCTAACAAAATTAATACACACAGTTTTCTTTCTTAATGCAAATGTATTGTAATACACAAACAACAATACGATTTATAATAACGGTTTTGCAGTTACTTATTAAAATAATGATTTATATACAAAAATTTACAAACTTTAAACCATATTAAGTCTTCTATCTATCTGAATACCTTATACGGTTCACGATAAGCGAATTAATGTTGGCACAATTCATTTAACGGGGAGCTAGCTTGTTCTGCATTGTCCCCCCCTCCTGGTCACACGTCAACTTTTTCCACCAATAAACATATATATTGGTTAGGTAAAACTCTAATTTCTGAAGTGAATTAACAGAAGTTAAATGGTTTGTAATGTTCGAAATCTAAAATAGATATATCATAACAAACTTAAGTGAGGTGGATGGTGCGAGCAAGTAACTGTCCTATACACTATCCTTGTCAAACTCATGGCAGATTGAAGAAACACTATAGAAAACAAAAAAGTTATGAATATAAAATTATAATGCTTGTTCAGCAGTTTTGTAGTGTAATATCTAGGTGTATAATATGTCTTCTATCTGTTTTAGTTATACGGAAATTTTAAAAATCGTTTACTGTGTCTTTAGGCAGTTCTAGTAAAAACACGTTCCAGAAGTCATTGAGGTTACCTTCTTCAAGTTGCTTTATTTGTTTGTTCGGTATAATAGATAACGCCTTTTCTTCCTATGGTTTTTTTGCAGTAATATAATATTCGCGTTGAAAATATAGGTAACTGTGATATATTTTGTTTGCCTAATTTACTATGCCTGTATACTACAGCTGATCAACGCTGTAAGATAAAAGAGGTTACGAGGTGGCACTGTCGACTGGACAAAGAAACTGAGTTTACATGATGGATTCAGGCTGCTTTCTTAGTTCAATTATAGTAGGAGATCATCTAGTGAAGACATGATACAAAAACCACTGATATTTATTTCTACAGAAACAGATCTTGAAACGGTGAAAACTCTGGGAGTCAAAACAGACCAGTGGAAGTGACAACTGCAATCCAACATTTTTGGTCATGCATGTTGTGATTTCATTTGGTTTTATCGTAGTAATAAAAATTTTGTTCATTTCACTACACTTCTCTTGTGTCCTAATTTTATCTACACCAAGAAATTCAGCCAAATTATTAAACAAAGTATTTCACACCCTTTCTAGTTCAACCTACTGTTATTAGCGGGCATATCTGGAATTTGTAAGGAAATGTGTTTAATTTCAAAATACTGTAGTAGCGCTATATTTAACTTACAGACTTTCATGGTAAAACTGTTCTCAACTAAACTATCACACTAAGCACCGTTACAAAATTTTATAAATCAAAAACACGTTATTAGCTATAAATAGAAAACACTCTGTAAACTATATCAACATAGTGACTGTGAGAGGGTTTGTTTCTGAATTTCGCACAAACCTTCCCGAAGGCTATCTGCGCTAGCCGTCCCTAATTTAGTAGTGTAAGACCAGAGGGAAGGCAGCTAGTCATCACCACACACCGCCAACTCTTGGGCTATACTTTTACCAACGAATAGTAGGATTGATCGTTACATTATAACTCCCCCACAGCTGAAAGGGCGAGCATGTTTGGTGTGACAGGAATTCGAATCCGCGACCCTCGGATTACGAATCGAGTGCCTTCCGGTCCCTGTGGGAAGAAAATTGCAAATTAGAATAATACAGTAACTGTCAGTGCAAACGTGTATAAAACAATAATTTTGTAAATGTCAGTACAAAAACTGTGAAAACTATAACAATATGATAAACGTCAAACTAAATTTGTAAATTGAAATAAATAGTAACTATCAGTGTAAACATCTGTTAATTAGAGTAACAAAGAAACTGTCTGTAAAGAAGAAATTTGTAAAATGTAGTAATTTTGTATTTGTCAAACTAAAACTGAAAACTAAAATAACAAAGTAACTGTTATTGTAAACAAATGTAAAATAAAATAACTTAGAAACTGTCAGTGTGAGTCTCTATGAAATGGAAGAAAATTGTAACTGTCTTTATTCAGTTTAATAATTTTTAAACTGAAACAAGCTGTATTTATTGTAACTGTATGTATTAAGATTTAATATTTAAACTAAAACAAGCGGTATTTATTGTAACTGTCTGTATTCAGATTTAATATTTATACTAAAACAAGCGGAATTTATTGTAACTGTCTGCATTCAGATTTAACATTTATAATAAAACAAGCGGCATTTATTGTAACTGTCTGCATTCAGATTTAATATTTATACTAAAACAAGCGGTATTTATTGTAACTGTCTGTATTCAGATTCTGCTAACTAAAAATTATTTTCCACTGTTTTCGTTATTCGTCGCTGTGAAGAAGGCTACAATCGATTACAAATGCAAATTTTTGTATTAAAATGTATTGTAATCATTTTCCATACAACTGAGTATTTAACAATATTAATCTATTAAATAATTTTGGAAACCTGCATTATTAGTTAACAGAATATCTAAACATGAAGAAACAAGAACTTAACGTGACAACTCAGATGGAGGTCACGTGAAATCGCTTTCTGTAAAAGCTCGTGGTATCACGAGTCTGCTGTTTTACCCTTAAGAATTAAGGATTTGTCATCGACACTTCTCTTAGTATGTTAGATAAGCGGCTCGCATATATGGGTTCTTGCTCCCAGGGAGCGGAACTTATCCTGTAAATATGTGAAAAAATTCAGGAAGAAATTACCACACTGTATTTACTGCAATGTTTTCCACGACTATACTGAAAACAGTATGGTCAGCATTAGTATATCCTAACAAAAGAAGAATTTTGGAAAGGGATATCAATCTGGAAAAGTCTGAGAAACCCTGGATTATATTTAAAATAACACAAATAGTGGACGAAACATTCAGGGCGACAGGTTTAAGTGACTTTAAACGACTGCCAATAAAAAGTAGAGAAGAATACAAACAATGCATTTGATTCTTATATACATACGTTGTTTGTTTGTTGTATAGCACAAAGTATACAACGGGCTACCTCTGGTCATTTTGTCGTGTGAGCCACCTTTGTATTGTTTTTTTAAAGTTGTTGTAACATTATTCTTCAACTGGCAGGCTAATTTAAGTTGTCTGGTAAAATTATTCCAAGTCCAGTCCATATAAATTACAACAACTTACTTCATTTTTTCCTTAATGTTCTAAAAAAAATATTTTTGTTGTATACAGATGTAAATCATGCTAACAAATGACACTTGCTGCGCTACATTGACGTAAAAATTAAACTTCCTTGTGCTACGTCACGATTTAAACTGAAACATTGCATAATTCGCTCTAAGACCTCGATATAATTTTAGAGTACTCTCGATACTTCTCTGAACCTCGAATTTACAAGAAATTGTGATGTCAAATTATAGACGAACTCTTACAAACGTTCTTGATCATTACGTCATGCACCAAGTAACTAACAACAAACTGCAAAATTGATAATACTGGTCATAAAAATGCACTGTTTTATTAGACAGTTAATACATTAAGCTTAAACTGTTGAGTCCATTTGTTCGATTCCCCTCGGTGGGCTAAGCAGATAGCCCTTTGTGGCTTTGCTATAAGAAAAACACACACACGGTTGAGTACATTTATGCCCCTCAGTGGCTCAGCGGTATGTCTGCGGACTAAAACGTTAAAATCCGGGTTTCGATACCCGTGGTGTGCAGAGCACAGATAGCCCATTGTGTAGCTTTGTGCTCAATTAAAAAAAACAAACAAACAACAGTACATTTACAGATGTACTTGTTAATTATAACGATAGTGATACAACCGAACAGTTGTGAGGGCCTCAGCCATTATTTTTGCTCTGTAATTAAAAAATTACTCAAAACTGTAAGAAGCAGAATTATCTTCCCCCCGAAAAAAGGGGGGATGGTAAAATAATGAAACTTAACAATATATTTAGTTGTTGTGATGAAGCAATCACAATGCGTGGTGAACAGCCCGGAATTAATTTACGGGAAGATCCATCGTACAAACATTATCAGGGGTGACACGGTTAACAAGGGTAATATCGTTCATTTTGTTTGGTGGCATAGAACCGTCTGTACTTGTTTTTTTATTTGCGTGGCCCGGCATGGCCAAGCGTGTTAAGGCGTGCGACTCGTAATCTGAGGGTCGCGGGTTTGCATCCCTGTCGCGCCAAACATGCTCGCCCTTTCAGCCGTGGGGTCGTTATAACGTGACTGTCAATCCCACTATTCATTGGTAAAAGAGTAACCCAAGAGTTGGTGGTGGGTGATGATGACTAGCTGCCTTCCCTCTAGTCTCAAACTGCTAAATTAGGGACGGCGAGCACAGATAGCCCTCGAGTAGCTTTGTGCGAAATTCAAAAACAAGGTTCTCATCTACGTATTGTATACATATTGCTTCCTATTCGGCACCTATAACATCTTGAGTGCCATCAACCATAAATGCAAATATTTTACTTTGCTGCACTTTGTGTGCTATGTTCCTAAGTATTTGGTGGCTGAACGCTGGTTATTTCATTCTGAGCATGGGGTGATATGAATGTGGTTTTCTTTGAAAAGTCGGCCATCAACTCAGGATCTTCCAGTATGTCCATGTAATGCTAAACCAATACGCAGTAAGAAACGCAAACTTCTGAATATTTTGGCTAGACTTCTTTTGCATTCTTTCTGCTTCTTCTTTTTTCCATCATATAGCTGGACAGTCACTGAAGTTACATCAAGTGAACCTTCTGGAGATATAGCGAATCTGTACTGAGAGGAGGATTGGTATTCGTTGAATTTCTGTTTTGCTTTTTTCCCGCAGCAAAAACCGATGGATATAAAGGTATACTCCACTGGCCTCTCCAGTTTCCCTCCCTGTAAAAAGGCCTCTATTTTCCGCCTTAGCACAATGAAAGCACATGACTTTTTGAGTCTGACTGTCGAACAGCAGCCTGGCGAACTCATCAAATCACTTGCCCTGGAAGTTGATATTTTGAGATTTTACTTTCTGTCGTGGTATTAGTTGTGCGTCTGGATGATATGGCTCTCTACACTGTATCTGTGGAGTGTCAGATTTTTCATTACTGCACAAACTTGTTTCACAACTATCTGGTGGTTCATGATGTGCAATAGTTGCACATGCATTTTCAGACTCGTCCTCTGATGAACGTAGTATTTCCTCTGTGTGGCAAGTTTCTTTGTTTGAGGTTGTTAGATGATCTGCATCTGCATTGTCACTTGTAGTACCAGTAACTGGCTTGCAGAACTGTCTAATATCGGAAAGTTTCAGACGCTTGCTTGTCATAATTGGAATCTGTTTCCAAGATGACTCAACAGGCTAAAATACAGCAAACATGTTGTGATATAATGTCTATGAGCACGTCTATTAAATAAAAACACCTAAACAAAAACTGGCAATACAATTCGAGTAGAGGCTTGAGGACGTTTAAATCGCTCCTTTTGTGTTCTAATTATACAAGAAAATACAATATTTTTACTATTTATGATAAGAGAATATATTGTTCTTTTACCATAAAGCACCAGCACTTTATTAGAGGGCGGTGATAATCTTAAATTTCATGGATTATTAAGGGCCACAAACACAGGTCAAAAAGCCCTGTTGTAAAATCGAAGCTCCGACAAAAGGGAGCGGAGGGTTGTGATGTATGGCGCGTCTGGATCCGAGCGGCCCGAACCTGTCATGAACTGTATACTAAACGTACACTATGGTCAGCAGATTGGGCAGCGAAGGAGAGTAAGGCGTTCAACAATAAAATCGCACAATATGCACATAAGATTGATGCAGCTACAAGCCAGAAATGGCCTATCAGATCTATATCACAGGAGTTTACGCTTGGGAGTAATATTTTCGAATTTCATGCTCTTTTCAACCTGTTGTGATAAAAATTTTACGTAATCTTACACTACATACACAGGTTCGGCATGGCTAAGTGTGTTAAGGCATTCGACTCGTAATCCGGGAGTCGCGGGTTCGAATGTCGGTCGCACCAAACATGCTCGCCCTTTCAACCGTGAGGGTGTTCTAATGTTACGATCAATCCCATTATTCGTTGGTAAAAGAGTAGCCCAAGAGTTGGCGGTGGGTGGTGATGACTAGCTGCCTTCCCTCTAGTCTTACACTACTAAATTAGGAACGGCTAGCACAGATATCCCTCAAGTAGCTTTGTGCGAAATTCAAAATAAACAAACAAACATTACATTACGTACAAGATGTTGGTAGATCAACTTAGGCCTACTGACTGAAACTTACGAACTATCGCTCAGATCGAAAAGCTTAGAAGCACGCCTATATTAAAGATGTACATTTCGGTTACTGAAAATGCCTACACCTAGGCCTAATTATGTAATTCGATTGGTAAGAACACGAGGATCACAAGAACAAACTCACAATTTGTAGGCCTATGATGCAATAAAACAATTCAACAGACCAAACTGTAGGGGAGATGATTGTATGCACCATATCTCCTACCTAAAATGACCCCCTTCATTGGGTGTATTCCACCCAAACACCCCCAGGATCTACGCCCCTGTGTGCAGCAACATTTCAAAGCGTGTCAAATAATTCGTAAGACAAGATTTTCCTTTAGTGAAATTACGTTAATTATGCGTAAAACCTAAACTTGTCAAATGGCTTTGCAAAGTATCTTTTATCAGGCTTTCTATAACTTTTACCACAACTGATATAACAATAATATTCCTATAATTACTGGAACAACTTTTATTACTTCCCTTGAAGGCAGGAGTGGCATTAGCTAATTTATTATTTGTTGGTACTTCTTTACTATTCAAGGATTTAAAAAAAATGTCACAAGTGGCTTACATGTTGAATCCTTGACCTCCTTTAAAACTCTAGAGGAAATAATATCTGGCCCAAGAGCTTTATTATTCTTTAAACTTCTCAATTTCATTTTTTGAAGCTCAATTTATATGCAGTTGTCTTCTTCGGCTTTGTTTTTATCTGTGAATTGTTCAAGATGATGAATACCACTTAAGTCTTCAGAAGTAAAAACTGAAGAAAAACCAAAAATTAATAACCTAGTAATTTCATAATCATCAGATAGAAACCTTTGTGAGTTATCCCTCAAGGGTCTTAATCATTCTAATCCTTTCATACTTTCGTATCCTAATGCACTTAAGAAAGTTCTTGCTGTTAATTTTTGTTTGCAGCCAATTTTTCATATATTTTTTGAATTTTCCAATTTTCTGTTTCACCAACTTTCTTGAGTATCTTAAATGTCTTAAATATGTGATGACTTTCTTTGATTTTATCTCTTAATCCCTTTGTGAGAGAGCCAGGTTTTTTTACTTGCAGCTACCCTTTACTTGCTGTAAAGAATATATTTGTTTTGAACATTGAAAATACTTTTTTTAAAATTTTCCACATTTTCTTAGTTTTTACAAATAATTAATTTGCCCAATTCACAATAGATAATTCTTTTTTACTTCTTTAAGAGTTCTTTTTTGAAATTTGGAATCAAA
This sequence comes from Carcinoscorpius rotundicauda, assembly GCA_011833715.1. Lineage (NCBI taxonomy): Eukaryota > Metazoa > Arthropoda > Merostomata > Xiphosura > Limulidae > Carcinoscorpius > Carcinoscorpius rotundicauda. Next base: position 28,102,306 of record CM022396.1, read on the forward strand.
ATATTGTTATTCTTGATTTCCATATGCAGCAAAATATCAACATTAATACAGCAACAATCACTTGCACCTAGGCTTTCTCCAGTTTTCACCCTCTCAACCATTTCTATTTCAAAAGATAACAATAAATCTCAAATAACATTATTTCTAGTAGTTTCCTTAACTGACTGATAAAGAAATCCATCTTTACAGTTTTAAGAAACCTTTCTTCCTCATAGTTTGACTCTAGCATTCCCCAAATATGTCTGAAATTAAAAATCACCCATAATTATGACTTATTAACACTGGAATTTTAATCTCACTGTGAAGTTTCTCTTTAATTTTATCAGTTTTATCTGGTGGTCTGTAATAAATTCCTACTAAGAGCTTTTCCTCTTAGTATCCACTGTTAGGACCCACATGACTGCAGTCTCCTTGATATTATCTTTAATATTTTCAAATTCAACAGGATGTAACTCACGTATAACTTACATAAAAAGCCACTTTTACCTCTCGTTTTACTACCCTGTCTCTATTAAATAACCTGCAATCATTTGTTTCAAAAATCTTCTACATTTAATAATGTTTCAGCTATTCCAGTTATATTAAATTTTTCTTTTCCTACCAGTGTCCTAAAGTAATCTGTATTATTTCTTACACTTCTAGCATTGCAATAGTAAAAATTACTAAAATGTGTAAAATTAACTCTTTGACACAGATTTCCTATGTTAACCTTTCCTCTACATGTCAATTTTGTTACATTTAGTTTATATTTGTTTTCACTACTATTTAGTCCTAGTTTAAAACTTCCCTTAAAGCTGAGTTTATAGCCCCTGCAAACATGCCAGACCTCTTCCTACTCAAGTGTAAAACATTCATTCCAAAATGTTCTTTCCTCCTACTGAACTGACCTCACAAGTTGAAACAGCTAACCTGCTTATCTTTACATATTAATTTCAGTCTAAAATTTATCCTTAGTGACCTACTCAAAATTTCATCCTCGTAATTAATTCTTGGCAGTATCTCTGAGAGAATTAATTTGTAGCCTTTACCTTTAAATGCTTTTATCAAACCTTCATACTTATTAACTAGTTCCTCTGACTTACTCTTCCTTGTATCGTTATTCCCTATGTGCACAACAAAAATTGCGTAGTTGCCAGACCTCTTCATTATATCTCTTATTCTGTCAAGTACGTCTTCTACCCATGCCCCAGGGTAGTATATTCTAATATTTTCTTATTTGTCGCGTAAATTCTTCTATCGTCATGCCGTGCCAAGGAATCATCTATAACTATAATCTCCTTAAATTCATAATCCCTTTTTGCTTTCCCTCCCTCCAACAGTTCCTTACCTACATAAGCCAAGGGCTGAAATTTGTCGCTCAACAGAATAGAGTTTTTAAAATTATTTCCACTACTTTTAACCCCAATACTTCCCTTTCTAACTCTCTGAATATTATTGCTAATCTTAGGTGATGCGTTCCTTGCTTAAGCTTCTCTTTGAAGTCTTGCTATCATTTCATACAGCTTATATTTATATTTATTTATTTTTTCAACTTTAATTAGGATAACCACCAAAGTACAAACTCTACATATTAATTGATATCCTCACTACTAGCTATCTTAAAAGTGTATAGTACTCCAGATTCCCAAATAAAATCCATTCATTGCACTCATCACACCTAACAAACAGGGAATGTTTAACTCCCGAACTAGTCTTAGTTACTGTATTATTTGTAGAATTAAAATAAACACTCGATACTATGAGTAAATATCAGTAGCCTGTTGTCATAGGCCCGGCATGGCCAAGCGTGTTAAGATTACCCTCGTAATCTGAGGGTCACGGGTTCGCATCCTCGTCGCGCCAAACATGCTCGCCCTTTAAACCGTGGGGACGTTATAATGTGACAGTCAATCCCACTAATCGTTGGTAAAAGAGTAGCCCAAGAGTTGGCGGTGGGTGGTGATGACTAGCTTGCTTCCCTCTAGTCTTACACTGCTAAATTAGGGACGGTTAGCACAGATAGCCCTCGAATAGCTTTGTGCGAAATTCAAAACAAACAAACCTGTTGTCAACACTGTGAGGTCTAAGTATGACAATTGACTAGATTTTAGACTTTATTTATTAAACTACGTTTCGTATAATAACAGATGGCAGGGGAGAAAGTGTAGCAAGGTTCCAGGATAGCTGTGGACTATCTCCATAACGATGACATCCTTATAAAAGGCAGCTAAGGTGTGTAATTAATACATAAGACGCGAGAATACCTTTGTTAACCTAACTGTTCACAGGTAATAAGAATCATGTTTTACAGGCAGGATACATGTGAATACATGTAAGTCTGTACATACAGTGCTTGGCCCCTTATCATAAGTTTAATATTCTTACTCTAAGAACTAAGAATTTAGAACATAATATTTCTGTAATTATGCTGTTACAATTTTAATACAAGCTTTCGATTAAATTTTTCTGACCAACTGTAGTTCATTTGATCCGAAATTTTCAATTCTGCTTTTGCTGTTTAAGGTTAACATCTCAACCCTGTTGGCTATCTTTGTTTTTAACTAGACAGTGTATGAGTAGGGCTCTTTGACGTGGCTCTAAAGACCAACACAATAGTGGGACAGTAGATAAATACTGGATAATTTTTGTGATGTTATTAATATTCTGGAATACTCTGCCCTTCCAACAACTGCAGAGGATGACTTTGACTTAGAGAAGCCTACAGATGAAGAAACATTACTTGAAAAAACATCTGGCGTGTAAACTCTGTCTGCAGCAGTCATTGATAGAGTAGCCTTGAAATCTCTAAGGCCAGTGAAATCAAACACTCCTTGTTCAGTGATGCATTTGAGATAAATGAGCGTTCAGTTAAACCTTTGAAGCTTACTTTCCAGCCATTAAGCTGGTGAATTCAATGCCAAATCCAACATCTCTAGAGCTAAAATTCAAGTCTAAGATGAAAACTACAGAGAAAGTAAAGTGGCGGGAAACATCTGCAAGTGTCCTATCAGAGGATATGTCCCATGTAGTTGCGCCTCTAGTCAGACAGTTATCTCCTTCACTCTAATAATACCATCCTAGAGCTTCAGTCTTCTAGGAGGTCCACAAAGAAGTAGGAAAGTCAACTGATTGTCACCACAAATCTAGGACAAAAGTTTATATGATAATAATAGCAGATAAAGTCATTGCCTGGGTGTGCACTTCATCTCCCAAATCTTTTAAAATCAAGGAACTGAACACAGAGTAGTTGGAACTACCACCAGGCTCCTGAGTGAAATCAAAGAGTAGCTCACAGCCAAGAGCAGATAGCCAGGTAGAAGAAAGCCTGGGGATTAAATAAGCACAACGAATTTAATCTGCTGAAGCATAAGGAGCTATTGACACAGTTGAAAAAAGACGTGTGCTAACTCCAAAAAGATCTGGTTTGGACTCATAAAACTCTCATAAGAGCTAGAAAGATCAATCATCAGACAGAAGTCATAATGCATCACAAATCTACGGCTGCTTTGAAAGACTCGCTTTTGGAACAGGTAAGTAGTTATTCAGCCTAACTTGAATATATGTTGTAATGATTTATTTATTTATTAGTTTACTTTGAATTGTGCAATTATTTTTTACATGTGTGTGTGTACTGTCTTTAAAATGTTTTTATTTTGTAAACAAATATGTATGCTATAGCGATCAGCATTTACGATTTTATTTATTTTTTATACTTGTATATTTAAAATGACTTATTTATTGGACTCTATATGTAAATATTTTTTTAATTGACTATATGCATGCATACATGTAGATGTGTATACTTGGTTATGTTTAATATATACTTTTTATTTGCTCTAATTTTTCATAGGGTTTATTTTTTGTTTTATACTTTGTTATTTTTCAATGGTTTAATTGCTATGTGATTTTTAAAGGGTTTACTTGTTCTATTAATTTGGATAAATTTTCACAGTATTGAAAAAAGTTATTCAATTAAATAATTCATTCACTCCTTACTTTAATAGAGAACAGAGCTAGGCTCAGTCTCGTTGCTTATTTAGCAGGATACTTGGCTATTACTTCATTTATTATATCCCAAAATAGACAACTGTATGTTTGTTGGCATATTAGGCTTTAGCATGAAGCTTCCCTATTACTTTTCCAAAGCGAGAGTGTGTTTAAAGAATGCTTTGTATTTAATATTTAGAAACCTTGACTATCCGCTATTATGCAAACATTATCAAATTTCTAAATTGATATTCGATTTCTACCTTGGTAATATGTAGCTTTTATATTTCAAACTTTGTAACATTTTAGCAATGTTTAACATTCACAATTTCTGTAGAGACGTCTAGAGTTTCTTAACTTAAGACTATTTCTTTTAACTTTTAACCTTTGTTTTCCATATGTGAGGCTCATACTGTACTGGTAAGAAAAACTAATCAATATTTCCTTTTACACACACTCTCTCTCTTTAGTTACATACACATACGTCCCCCGCTAGGACAGTAGTAACTCTATGAATTTACGTCGCTGAAATTAGGGGCTCGATTCCCCTCGGTGGACACAACAACTAGCCTTTGTGGCTTTGCTGTAAGAAAACACACATATACAGCAGCAAACACTTGACCATGTTTTCTTTGGTGACTTTTTTGTCAATAAAAATTTTATTTTGTTTTTCATTTCTTTTTCATTTTCAATTATTTGTTTGTTTATCATTAAGTACAAAACTAAACAATGAATTATCTATGCTTTGCCCGTGACAGGTATCGAAACTCGATTTTTAACAGTGTGAGCCCGCAGGCATACTGCTTTGTCACTAGGGGCCTTTTCAACGAACTCAATGAAGGCCAGAAAATAACAGACTAATGTTTTCTAACAAGACTGTTTAAATTGAATCACTGTGCTCCATTCAATGAAACCGTCTCTTTTAATGCTGTTTAATTTCCACCCAGCTTTTCTTCTTCTTCTTCCCCCCCGTTAGTACAGCGGTATGTCTACAGATTTACAACGCTACAATCAGGGGTTCGATTCCCCTGGGTGGGCTCAGCAGGTAGCCCGATGTGGCTTTGCTAGAAGTAAATACGAACACTCTTCTCTTTTTTTTTGCATGCTCGAAATTCAACTGAACAATACCATAGGAATTAGTTGTTATTAGCTCTATAATACAGTACTAACATATTTTATCACAGAAGTGTTGCTAGGTGCTCAAAAGATTCGGGTTCGGATCCACAGGGTTAAAAATCTTCGACGCTTCAGTATGATATCGAGCATAGGTTTCTATTATGATATTTCAATACACCAACAAAGTATTCGGGGCACGAGTCCGTATGCCAGTGTCTAGTGACACCTTTGATGAATCATACTCTGTTAACATTTAAAAAAAAAAAACTGTTAAATTGTCCTTAACCAATCACGAATTTCTTTTGAGATAGTAGCTACCAGCAACAATTGTGTCACATCTATGAAAGGTTCTTTAATATATCTTTTTGATTTGTGAGTTATTAAGAATAAAATAAAGAAATTTAAAACAGTAATTGTGTTTTAAAAATTGTTAAATTTATTGCTTTAAATGTGCCCCCCAGTGACTCAGCGGTATGTCTGCAGACTTACACGCTAAAATCCGGGTTTCGATACCCGTGGTGGACAGAGCACAGATAGCCCATTGTGTAGCTTTGTGCTTAATTCAAAACAACAACAACTGCTTTAAATGTGCTGTACCACAGGCTGCCCGCAATTTGAAAAATATGAGGAATTAAGCTCTAGATTTTAAAATGTAAATCCATAGATTTACTGCCAACTCATTGTGGTACTATAACATTTGTACAGCGGTAAGTCTAAGAATTTACAACACTAAGCCTGATGAGACTTTGCTGTAAGAAAACACACCCACATCACATTGTAACATTTACAAACTTCGAACGTTAATTTTACTCTTCATTAGAGGGCGCAGAAAAATAACTTGTGTTTTGAGAAACTCAGTCTTTTCGTGTTGCATTATGGGTATTAATGTGTAAAGCTTGTGATGGAATTATATAAACAATATTAGCTTAATTTTTCAGAAGCGTAAGGTTGAATGAAAGTGGGAGTATTGTGGTTGTTACAAATGGATCGAGGTTCAAGCGAGATTGTCCTTATAGCTGGGAATTCCCATCCTGATCTTGCCCATAAAATAGCAAGGTAAAAGTAATGTGATATATTACTATCTTTATTAATTAATAAGTATGCTTTTAATGTTATTATCACTAATAGTATAATTCACTCAGTACGTTAGTCACGTGGGGGTAAATGATTCAGACCTTTAACTTCGTTGGAGTGAACATTTAGTAATTTTCAAGTTTAACTTCACACAGTTATAATGTATAAATTTAGCAGGGTACTAACTTTGCTATTAGTTTTGAAATTTCAATATAACGATGAAGCATTAAACAGAGTAGTTGTTAAATGTTAGTTAAAATTTTCCTCATTTTAATTTTACTGAATTACTTACTACATTCATGTTATGAACCTCATTAAATGATTTATGATTTAAATTGCAATGCTTGTTTTGCCATAACTTGAGTTTTAAAGTTGTGCCAGAAGTACATTTTTAAAAATTTAAAGAGTTATTAATGTATTTGAAAGGCTATCTATACCCATCAGAGCTATATTTTCATATATTATTCTAATTATTCTTTACAGCTATAAAAAGTAAAAATAATTAAAACACCTAAAACTTGCTAAGCATTAAGTGAAATCTATTATGTTAACTTTTTTTTTTCCAATAGACTGCCTAAACCATTAGGTGGAAGTTGCTTCAAATGTTTAAAAAGAACAAATATAATCGAAACTAAATAGAACCGTATATAATATGTGTCTTTAAACTTAATGCAGCAAAATATTCAAGTAAGTCAAGTTAGTAATAGAAATAACATCATCAGACAAACCTTTCTAAAAGCTTGTAACTGATTGAAAACTTGGCTGTAACTGTGACTTGGAGTAATGTTGTTTATTTAAAAAAACAAAGTTTATCCAAGTTATTAGTATAAATAAGTTCTTCAAACAGACCCAGGAAAACATCATTAGTCACTTGTAACAAGTTTAAATCTCTGTTCATCATTCTTTACTAACTTTAAGCTAATTTCACTTCTTAACAATTCCATCAACTTCATTAGTATTAAACTTGTTTGCTATTATGTTTTCATATTCCTCATCAGTGACATTATAACAATGCAACTCATTGAGTGGAATGTCCTCTATGAAAAAACAAATTATAGTATTTTTGCAAAACCCTATAGAGATAACTTGGTAAGGCAAGAAAACATTTTTCTAAGAATTGTGCTGAAAATTCCTAATTAAATGTTCTATCTTTAAAAAAAAAAAAGAAAAAAAAAGATGATATTATTCAGAGGATTGTCCAGATTTATTTGTTCTATACTCTCGGGACAATAGGCTATGGTTTACCAGCTATTTTTGTGCTTTTTTTTTTTCCCAGCAGTGACTTGCTTATGAAAAGAAATGCCATGTAAAGTTGTGAAAGTAGGTTTTTAACAAAAGCTAAAACCAGTACTGGTAGTTAATATTGGGTGTTTTGTTTTACTTGAGGATGAGCATGGATAGCCTTTGAGGACCAAATGGTCACTGGTTCTTCTTATGTTGTGTTAAATGGAGTAGAAGCATTCTTTGTAAATGTTATTATAATAAAAATCATATGTTGGAACAACTTGGAAATATTATTTCATCACAACTCCATTAGATTTAGCAAATGGCATATTGCTAAGGTTTAACTAGATTTGGAGTTTGTACTATCGTATTTTGACAAGGCATATTAATGATCCAAAATTAGAACTGACATTCAAGAACTTTGAGATGTAACAATAACATTTTTTCACATGCATTGTATTGGTTTGTACAACTGTGTCAAGTCACTCCATGTGAGGCTTGCATTTCTAAGAATGCATATGCCTCTCTGGACCTGTAAGATGATGACGTACAGCCATGTGGAAGTAATCAAAGGTTTGAGATGTGATGATGAAGTGTTTCATATTCCTGTCACCATCATCATGAAGGTGAAGTGAAATTAATAACCTTTGAAGTTTTAATGAGATGGAAAAGGGGTTTTGCATAATTTTTGCAAAAGCTAAAACTAAGTTGCTAGGGGTGGATGGATTCTGGGATAGATGCTTAGCCTTGCATCCAGTATTACCGAAAAAAAACTCATCCTGTGTGAATACTCCATAGGCTTCTCACAACCACTAAAGCTAGTATACTCAACATTTAAACAAGGAAACTGGCCAGTTTGGTAAATACACATCATACACAATAATCTTGAATAAATATATTTTTCTGTAACTGAAGTTTATTGGGCATGAGTATGTGGATATCTAGAGATAAGAAAAGGAAGAAACTTCATGTTTCACATTCTCATTTTTTTTCTTTTTAATGTATCATTTATCACATTCAATAAATGATAATTATGGTTTTAAATTTTAACATTTTCACATCAATTTTATTTTGATTTTATGGCTTTATTGCTTAGCATATACCACAATACATAGTTTATTCTTCCATGAAAGCTAACATGTCACAGCAGGAATGTATTAACAGATCATCACACATGAGGGTAATGTGAGCATAAAACTGCATGTGAACACATGACTAAATAAATCTAACTTCTTGCTCTTGAGCTCTTCCAAACCAAATTTCACTGACCTTTTTTAAATGTACATCAGTTTCTAGAAAATATCTCAAAATTATTACCATTTAACTTTCTTTCTAAATGATCTATAGAAATGTTAAAAACATTGTTACTCTTGTCATTTCTTTTTCAATCAAGTCTGTTGCTGAAAACTAAGGATAACCATAAGCAATAATTAAAAAACAAAACAAACATAACTCAAACATCAAATAACAATATGGTTTTGAAAACTGTTTTAAACATATTTTTAAACATGGTATAATTTTAAAAAAAATACTGTGTGTGATAAGTAAATGGTCTTAATATTTTTTGGAATTGGTAGAATCTTAAGTTGTCTGCTATACTACTTTAGTTAATTTTAGTGTAGCATTATGATTGAAATTTAAATGCATCATGAATTTCTATAGCATTTTGTGTATAAATTATGGGTAAAAAATAAAAGGATTGAAATTTTTTATTCAAATGACTTGTTAATTGTTCTTCAGATCTTGAATCAGGTAAAATTAATCAAATGTTGTGGGAGGAGGGGGAAAGAGCAATATGCACATTCACCGTGTGTGTGTGTGTGTGTGTGTGTGTGTGTAAAAGACTGAAAAGTTTGATTAAAAAATTAAAGGTTTTGCACAGTGGGAAAACAATTTCTTTTTGTTCTATGCAGTGAATTGACTTCTACATTTAATCTGTACATGAACACTGAAAATATTTTGTATTCTTGTAGCCTACTTGGAGTCAGGGTTGGTAATTGTTCTGTGTACCATTCATCTAATAGAGGTAAGTTTTTTTGTTTTTTACCTTATTGTAATATGATAGCTTTCTGTTAATAATTGAACTTTTTTCTTTGAGTTTAACTGAGGTTTATGAATTACATAAACTCAAACAGAATACCATTATCAATTTTAAACATTCGTGACAAAAATAATATGGTTGTACATGTGGGCACCTGCTGTGTTGGATATTAGAAATCTTTCACTATAAAGCAAATATAAACTGATATTAAAATGAAAGAAATGTATGATGTGAAAAGCATCATGTGCAACTGCTATAAATACTTCTGCTATCTTTGATATTTATCACCTGTTTACAAATGCTTTTTATTATGCCTCTTTTCATTAGATACATTCTCTTAGATGCACATTCTTATTACATTTTAAATCATTTGCCTAATATTTTAGCCAGCATGAAATGTTTCCTTCATTTGTCATATTGCTATTAGTTCTCTCCATTTTATTTTCTTGCTTTTAATGTAACTATTTAAAAGTATTTGTTTATTAATAATGGACATTATACTCTACAATAAATGTTTTATTGAACAAGGTGTTTGTAAAATCCTCTAAATAAATAGTTTTTTATTTAAATCCCTTATGAGTTGTCTCTGAATGCATTTGCAGAAACTGTTGTAGACATAGGTGAATCTGTGCGTGGTAGAGATGTATACATCATTCAAACTGGTTCCAAGTAAGTTGTGCATGTATATTTTAGCTGTAAATCTGGTGAAAAAAAAATATAGCTCATTTGGAAATTAATTGAGTTAAGACTCTGAAGTATGTGAGAACATGTGAAATAAGATTAAAGTGTCTGCTTTTATAAGCAAAAATAAATTTAATTGAATAGTTGTATTAATATAATGTTTATTCCCTAGATGCTCACTTTTAAAGTGGAACAGTATTTACTTTTAATTTTTATTAGTAATGGCATATGAAATTATTTTGATAGAAAATTTATAGAAAATAATTCCATTTTAATTTGTAAATGTATTTTTTATTAATTGGAACTTGTGTAAGAAACATCAGACTAAATTAAAATTTTTGTCAAAATATATATTTACCATAATTTTTTGTATGTTGAGATTAGTGGAATTTCTGCTTTAATTGAAACTGTTTGTTCATTGTTTTGCATCTTAGCATGCAAAACATGTAGATTAATGTTAGCCCTGATTCTGTATAACTGGTGCAGGTAACCCTCGTGCAGCTTTGCACAAAATTCAAAATAAACCCATTTGTATAACTGTTCCATGAAGTTTGTGTACAAGTTTTACCACATAATTGGGAAGGTAAGTTCTATATAGTAAAAACAGTATTGTTTCGTTATTGGAATATAGAATGCCTTAACTGGTAGAGCATAATGTTAAGTTTAATGTATGTGTTGTATATTACAATAAAACTGATAGTAATTTGTATATACTTAATATTAGCTAGCTATGAACTAACATCATTAGTTTACTTAGATTGGTTTTATATTTACTTTCTCTAGTACATTGTGCCTGCAGTATGGAGCAACATTATTTTATTTATTGGCTCATTGAATACACTGAAAACTGCTTATTGCTTCATCCAGTTACCACAAAATGTTTGTAGAGAAAACCGTAATTGTAAAAACCCATAAATGGGAAGTGGGGGGGACAATTAAATGTTAAGGCTAATGGGGGAAAGATTTCTGTTAGACTGCATACTAAACTTAGCGAGTTGTTTTTGTACTATAACATTTAGTATTTTTCTGTTATAATGGTAAATTCTGGTGTTTTATTTGTTATTCTACATTTCGTGAACATTTTTGCTGTAGTATGGTAGGGTTTTATAACATTAAGTGATTTCAGCTAAAACCATGTGGCATTAATCATTGCTGACATTATATAGTGGTGTTGTACTGAGTTTCTTTGGAAAGGGTACAGTGTAAGAGAAAATGGGTTTCCAAAGAAATGTACATTGGAAGATGTTTTAAAATTGAAACTGGTTTTAGGAGGTTCTCTGTATGAGGTAGGCTATGTTATTGTTACTTTTATTAATAATATCAGTTACACAAGTTACTTTAAGTATTTACATATGTATCATTTTAAATTTAGTTCATAATTACTTTTATTATAATAATTTAACTTGCATTATTAGCACAGATTTTGTATTAAGAACTAATCTAAGTATCCTAAGCTGACAGAAGTGTCCTATGTTATTGGGTTTATAGCCAAAAAAGATGGCTTGCATTGAGTGTACCCATTTGATGAAATTATGCATTCTAATATTTGTGTAAGTACATAAGAAGAATAGTGTTAATAATTAACTGTACTGATGGTCAGGTAGATGTTTAGTTTCAGCCTGGGTGTGTAACTTTCTCTCTCTGCAGTTATTTTATCACATCTTTCTTTACTGACCTAATAGTTTTCCAATAAGCTCTTTTAAGATTTTATACTGTAGTTTCAACTGACCTAGTGAGCCCTATTTTTAAATAAAATATCTTTGGCAGTGACATACAACAAACAAGATGTAATTAAAAATGTACATTTACCTTAATTTCCAAACTAGTTAAGTAGAAAATATTGTTACAAATTATTATCGTCTTGTTTTGTTAATATGTTAACCATAAATTAATCTTTCACTATCACTTATGAACTGCATGGAAGCTTGATGTTAATTATGCAAGTTTGCCTGCAGGATAACTCCTTTTGAAGGAGTTTTTGTTATTGTCTTCACTTGTAGTTCTGAAACATTCACCTCTAGCAGTAAAACTTTTAAGAATATTGTGTTATGGAATGATATTTAATAAACCATTATTTGAAAGCTATTTTTTAGTTAATTATATAAGGTATTTTGTAACCATTAAAACTGAATATCCATTCACACAAAAATTCACTAATGGAATTAGTTAGTTATTTTTCTGTACTTAGTATTTTAAAACATTTGTTTTTGCAAATTAATATTCATTACATGACTGTAAATAATTGGTATATTATAGGGATATTAACAACAGTATCATGGAGTTATTGATTATGACCTATGCATGCAAGACTTCAAGTGCCCGAAATATTGTTGGAGTGATTCCCTATCTTCCTTACAGCAAACAAAGTAAAATGAGGAAAAGGGGGTGTATTGTTTCAAAACTTCTGGCAACCATGATGTCTAAAGCAGGCAAGTAATCTATTTTATATTGTAAAAAAAAAAGATTTGGTAGTTGTTGAATAAATGAAGTGAATGATTGTACATTTATGTACAAGTCAGTAAAGCAATGAGTATTCGTTTCAGTTTAATGGTCAGTTTTATAGCAATAATGGATTTTTAAAACTGTTTGGGAGGGCATGAAGTGGAAAATAGGAGCCTCATTTAAAATTAGCCATTAAGCTACCCCATTATTTAAAAACTTCTAATCTAATTGAAATGTTCAAGCTTAAAATTTCATTTTAGTAGGAAAGTATTTACCATTATGTAAACTGTAAATGTAAACTAGTTTATATTCATAGATTTCTTGTTCTACAGGAAACTTAAAAGAAGGTTATCCTGTTGTAACTATAAGATAAGAAAGTAATAAACCAGGTAAAGGTAACAGCATGTTATTTTAACCTGGCCATTTAAAACTACCAAGGTGCAGTTTTTAGTGTTTCTTAGGCATGTATAAGAGTTCAAGATGTTGTATTATGGTAGTTTAGTTCATTATAATCAATATATTTTAGTTTTATAGTGTTTTTTGTTTCACACTAGTAGCTGTTTATGCTCCATTTATGAAATGGGACGGTCATAATTTAACTTTTTAAATTCTTATTTCTAATCTTAAATAATTATAAACTTTTATGCTTAAATATCTTAGCTGCAAGTAGCTTTGTGTGTAGTTAAGTGGACTAATTCTTTTAAAGAATACATGTCTAATATTTAATGTTTTATTAATATAAAATTTAAAGTTTATCAGGTACTAAGTAAAGGATCCTCTTTCCAGTTGCAAGATATCATACAACCTAATTCTTCATCTTTCAAGAAATAAGACATTAAAACTGTCAGTTCTCGTTACAGTGAGCTTTGTTTCAAAGTAACTATGTAATATCTATTTTTGTATCGACAGAAATGCAATGTTACTCTTAACCTATTCAAAGTATTTCAGAATCAAGTTAAAATGTTTTATAATAACACTATAAATTTTTAACACATTATTTTTAATTAGAAAATCTATGACAGTTTATACTAATAAAATGTTATTAGTCACCAGTACTATTGTACCCATAAAATGTATACAATTTAGCAATACCAATTGTAAACTATTTAAATTTCAATGCAAAATAGTTATTCTTTCAATGAAAAATTACTGATTGCAACAGTTAAATTTTTCAAGTTTATAAATCATTAAATATTTTTTAAACTTATTTCATATTTAATGTGTTTTTTTTGTTTTTTTTTTGCGTATGTGGATAAACTTGCTTGATGTTTTTATGCGTATTGATTTATTACCTCCAGGTCTAACACACATCATTACTATGGATTTACACCAAAAAGAGATTCAGGGCTTCTTTAATTTTCCTGTAGACAACTTAAGAGCATCTCCATTCCTTCTGCAATATATCCAAGAAAGCGTAAGCTACATAAACATCTTTGCTTTGTTTCACTTTAACCTTTTAGAAACTTTTTCTGAAGCCCTCATCCTGATTTTAGTTTTTTCTGTTCTTAGGTTGTAATATGATATTGTTTTAAACTCTTGATTTTCCATTCATCAATTTTGAAAGTAGTTAAGTACATTGTATCTTGTGAAAGCTTTCACTTTTATCTACTGCTCTTGACTTTAGCTTAAAACAGTCTGCCAGAATTTGAACCATTTTTAGCATTATACATTCTAAAATTACTTACATGCATGTGCACTTAATACTTAACCTCCAATTTGTTTATTGTTAAATAAGTTTCAGAATGGAGTATCTGCTTAGTAATTCCACTAGTTTTTTTGTTCATATTTTCTAAAAGGTATGTGCTAAAATATTTACACCCCCAATCTTTTAAATTGTGTTTTTAAATACTTGACTGTTATTTGTGTGCACAAAATAGATAGAATTTTGTCATTTTACCAAGATAACTTCTTTGTCATGTAAATAACACCATATTTTTGTTATAAATCTGATAGGTATTCAAACTAGATCACTCCAAACTGTGAATCAGTCAGGATTTGTAATGTTTCTTAACTGACTTAGAAAGTACAACTTCTTAAATATCTAAAAAAAAATTTCACTGAAGTTTATTTCTTAATGAGAAACATTTCTAGGATCAGTATCATATTTTTAAATTCTTAATACTTAGCTTTATTCTAGTCAAGTCTAAATTCAAAATAAAACACACTTTGGAAAGGTTAAGATTATCAGTTGTAACAGTTGTTTTATAGTTTAAAAAAAAACAGGACTTAATTATAAGATAAGTAACAATATTACCTTTTTATTTTCAGTCATACTTAACTGAGAATCAAAAGTTGGAGTAAAAAGTAACATGTTTAACTTTTCCAACAGCATTTATTCATTGGATTAACCCCTTTTCTATAAAATCTTAATGTTTGCTATAACTCTAGTTTAATACATGTCTTGATGAAAGTTGGAAAGCTTTTAGTAAATATAACTAGTTTGTACACAAATTAAATTGAGGCTTTGAATTTAAAAAAAAACAAAAACCTGTACTGAGATTGTTTTCATTGTTAAGAACAAATGTACTTTATTTTCCTCTTATACTTTACATATTTTGTTTTATGTAACATCTAGGACTTCCTAAATTTATTTGTGTATATTTATTTTTCCTTTTCTAACAGCTTTATTTACTATCTATTCTTTTCTTTACCTTACACTAGCTGTAAACAAGGCCTGGCATAGCCAGGTGGGTTAAGGTGTTTGGCTCATAATCTGAGGGTCATGGGTTTGAATCCCTGTTGCACCAAATATGCTCACCCTTTTCATCTGTGGGGGTGTTACAATGTGATGGTCAATCCTACTATTTGTTGCTAAGAGCATCCCAAGAGTTGGTGGTGGGTGGTGATGACTAGCTGCCTTTCCTCTGGTCTTACACTACTAAATTATGGATGGCTAGCACAGATAGCTCTCGAGTAGCTTTGCACACCTTGTAAACCCTAGATAATGACAAAGAAAAACAATTATTTTATGCTAAAATTGCTACGTATTTATAACATAAATATAAATTTTTAGTCTAATGGCTCAAGTCCCATAATATTATGTATTAATATTTATTTTTTCATATTGACCTGTTTTAGTCTTTCATAGCTCACATTACATAACTTGCATTGATGCAGTCCATGTCCACTAATATAAAACTGACCTGGTCTTAGCTGTTTTTGTAACATTTTAAATTGTACATTATACATTTATATAGATTATGGTTTAAAAATAAGTTATGAGACTTAGTTTTCTTAATATATAGAACAATTTAATAAAGTAAAGCAACCAGTTATCTCTTCTAGCTGTGACTTTTTGATTTAATAGCTACTACATATCAGTTTCTAAGCTTTTAAAATTTTACACATGGAAGATATCAAACACTTTTTAGTTGTTGTTTTTGTATATACAGTTGAATAACCCAAAAAATCGTAAATAATTGTTGAAACCATAACATTATACTTGGTAGTAAATAAACCAGTAACAAATGTTTCAAAGAATGTCTTTTTTTTAAAAGACAGGCTATGGTATGAGGACATGGTATGCGAGCTAGAATTTTTGGTTTGTACCTCCAGTAAAATAAAATTATTGGAAGCTATAAATTTATATCATGTTTTGGGGTATGAATAGTAATTGTAATTAATGTTAAAATTAATCTTAAAATTAGTGCAGGAATAATATTTAAAATTAGCAATTCAGATCAGTGTTCCATGGTACAGAGAAGTTGAAGACTGAGAATTTATTTTATATCCTCTTGAATTTAAGAAGTTAACTTAGGTTACAATTCAAATTTTTATCTGTTTTGATACCAAATATGTTGGTAAACATTAATAAAGCATATCAGTTTGAATTTTGAGTGCAGCTGTGTTTAAAAAAGAAAAAAGGTTTGCATCCAGTATGAGCTAAATATAGAAGGTTAATGAACTCTGATTTAATCTGTTGGCAAATTCCATTTGTCACCCAGCTTTGAGTGGTTTGTTAGAGAAGAAAGAAATGTCTATGAATGTAATAGCTGTTTTCAGTTTCTAGATTAACATACATGTGTTTTATATATAGCTTGATGTATATACACTTATTTCTCCCATGCTCCCAAATATCTTGTGTAGAATAAAAATGTATGCTTTGTTGTGTAACTAAGAATTAGCAGAGTGTTCTATTCTACATTTCTTGTTTTTTCACAATGTTAGATCCCAGACTACAGAAATGCTGTTATTGTTGCTAGAAATCCAGGCTCAGCTAAGAAGGCCACTTCATATGCTGAGAGACTTCGTCTTGGTAAGTTTTATTGTGATAAAAATTGCTATGATGATAAAAATAAAATGTTTTAGCATAAGTTTGAACACTTCAATTTATTCTGCTCTCTATAACATAATTATTTATTCCAATACTTAAAACAGTTTCAATGTTTATTTACAAAATACATAAGTTATTACTCATTAAACAAAAGAAAATAAATAGTTTTTTATCTTTGGTAGTTTTTTTGTGGGCAAGATCCAATATAAAGAAAAACTTAATACGAACAACTTTTTAACATTTAATTTAGTCATTCACATTACTTTTTCTAAGTTCTGATAATTTATTAATTAGTAGTTGGGATATTACACACCAAACATTCAACATTTTAATGTTCATAAAAACAAACTGTATTGAAATTGTGAATTTTTTTTTTTTTTTAAATGAAAAAGAATATTTAGTTTAAGCTTTGTAATATTTTGTAATGATTATATGACATGGATAGTGGTTAGCTTGTTTAAATTTACTTGTGTATAATTAGTAGTGGCTCATTGCTAAATTATATACAGTGTAAACACTTGATTTAATTGGAAAGTATCCAGGCATGTTAATTCAGGGCATCTGTTGTATGTTTTATTGCATTGCAGAAAACAACCTATGGATAAAATTAGAAACTTAAGATGGACCTTTTATGTAGCTTCTGAAAAATTAAAATATTTTTATGTGAAATATGTACAAATTTGCAGACTTAGTTTAATAGACTTTGTTATTCATGGTTTAGAAACAAAAATAAAGCTTACATTTGATTTGTTGTAATGTAAATTTCAAATTTTTCTTTTTTCTTGCAGTCTTGTAAAATTTAAACAAAACTTGCATCTTTATATAGAATAAACGTTTTAATTCAAGAAATGTTGCATTCAGTTTCACTGTGCTTACAACCAGTTTTTTAATTTTTTCACAATGCCAAAATTGGAAGTAAGTTGTTATTTTTTTTTAAATTTGAATGTAAAACCTTTTACACATTAAAAAAAATCTTACTACAGTAATAAGTTTCGTTTCAAATTTGTTTATTTTTTCCTATTTAAGCCACTAATTAATTTGATAATTCCTAATGAAATGTGACCTGACAAAGAGTGGTTTTGTTGGCAAAATATAATGGGGTAGGGCAAAATGGTATAACTAAGCCTAACAATTCTTACTCTGATCTTGGCCCATGAAAATAATTTTTTTTATCAAACTTCAACATGTTTTGAAAGAAGGATAAAGTAATGAAGTATTAGTATAATTGTCACAAGTTGTTCACAAACATTTCTATCAACGTATTGCCAGACTAAGTTTTGATCACTTTATTTTGATTTGTACTCCATTTTTTTATTAACATTAGAACCGTATTAGCTTATACAACAGAAAAGGACAGAAGAAACAACTTTCATATCTTAACATCATTTAATATGAAACTTTCTTCTACATATGAAACTGGAAACTTTTATAACCTAATGTACAACTCCCAACTTTATGAAATTTTAATCCAGCATGCATGTAGATTTCCAATAGGGGTCAAAATTTTTTCGTTTATTTTACATTTCCCATCACAGGAAATTTTTTTTTTTCCATTCTCAGGGTGCAGATAGGAGGACGTGTTGCATGCAGATCTGATGCACTGGTGCCATTGGTAACTGGCTAATTAAAATAACACCATTTATAAGAGACTGAAAAATAGTTTGAGTAAAGTAAAAATGCACATCTGTCAAAAATACAACTTACTGATATCACTAAAGTATCGTTCAAATTTTTATTCACTTTCCTCTGATAGGGCTGTGACTGCCCTATTACTCTCAGAAAAAATTTGGGAAATTTGCATGCAAACACTAATTTCATGTAAAGCATGCTGAAATTAACATGCATTTGCTGTTATTCAGTAATTGGAAACTTTTGTTTTTTTAAATAAATACTTAATTTCTGAATTCTTTTGTTTGTTTCTTAACCATTAGTTTCTTTTAATGATTGTTTTCCCCATTTTTCTCTGATGCTGACACATTCTGTCATACTTCAAAGTGACAGTGAAGTTAGAAGTGATAGCTAACTTTATTGTAGAGGATGTAACATGCATCCCTTGAGTATGTTGTGCTCCTGTTGGTGAGGATGTTACATGTAATGATGTTTGAATTGTGTAATCTCAATAGGATGGAGTGAAGGGCTTGTCATATATAAAGTAAATTTATATATGGAAGGCAGCAGTGAACAGGAGTGGCTAATTTTCAGTACAAGAAAATTATAACAATTGAAATTACAGATTGATAGAAAAAAATCTCAAACTGGGTTTTTTCATCATAAAATAGGTAATTTGTAATTAAGTTCAATGGATTGCTTTGTTTTAAAGGAATTGCTGTCATTCACGGAGAGCAAAAGGAATCTGAATCTGATGAGGTTGATGGCAGAAATTCTCCTCCCGTAGTACCTTCTTCCAGAACAATGGATGTTGGTCTCGACCTAATGCCAGGTATAACGGTTCATGATGATTGTATGTCAGGCTTTTCATTGTTTTCATTTTGGCTCTTGTAAAATATTAATTTACAATCAATGGTAAAATTGTGAAAAACAAGATGTTTATGCACTAAATTTTTAAATAAGTAATCTATACTCATAACTAAAATAACACTAAGTTTGTACTGAAACATATTATGGTCACATATTATATGCATTTAGTCAAATCATCACGTGTTTCATTAATGGTAGTTATTTCAGTGTGTATCCTAGCTTTCTTACGTTTTTCATTACTAGGAAAATTTGTAAGAAATTTTAGTTAATTTTTCTGGATATTTATAAATATTATTAAACCTTTCATTTTGAGTAGAAAAATTTTAATGTTAAACTTATTTTTTCGCACTGATCACATCAATAAGCTTTGGAGAAATATTCTCAGGGTCTTGTGTCATAATCAGAAACATGAATATTAAAGACATATGAAAAATAATAAAAATAAAAAAAGGTAAGCTTAAATGGCACTGGCAAATGACAGCTAAAAAATAATTCAAAGGTAAGTACTGGTTTTCAATTCTTTTTACTTGTTATAAAAGTAAAATTTAAGCTACAAATTTGTTAACTTAGTTAGGAATTAAAAAAAAAAATTCTCCATGAGATATGTTGATTAACAGAGAGAGCGGGGGACGGAGAAAGAGGGCGAGGGACATTAACACTCCTATGAAAAAAATATTTACATCCACTAAAGTGATTTTGGGGCCTATCAGGCCCCATATATTTTTCCAATAGAATCACTGATTTAGCAACATCCATTGTAAACAACTTTAGAATGGCTCTGACAAACATTTTTTACAATTTGAGCAAACAATTTTCGACTGTCTATCTTTTGATCTGCCGCACCAATGGCATCGTCCTCTTTTTGCCCTCTTTGCAGGCAGTTCACATGAGGTTGTTTTGTCATTATCTTTGCAGTAAATTTCTTTGATTTCAAGCACCAATTGCCATATAAATTCTCTTCTGGCTCTTGATTTATGTTGACGAAGAAATTCTGGATGTTTTGTCGAGTATAGAACGAAAGCATTGTACGCAGCAAGATCTAGAACATTATAGAATATGCAGACTTACCAGCGCTTTGATCGCCTCTTTGTTGTATAATATCTTGCCAGTTGATCGAGAGTGTCGACACCTGCCTTCGTTGCATTGTAAAGATTGACGATTTTGGGCATTCCATTCTCTTCTAATTCACCAGACTGATGCTGAGAACTCAGTAGTAGCACATATTTTCCTGATTTGTCTGAGTGCCCGAGAAGAGTGATGTCGTCATGGTAGAAAAGCTTTGGTGATAACTCTCTAGATTTTGCATTTATTTCAGGAGGCAGGAAGGTTCTTGATTTCTGTATGGTTCCAACAAGTCCTGTTCTTTTTGTTCGTAGGTAATTGGCAAGTGTCATTGTTGTGAAGAAATTATCTGTTGTTATTGTCCTTCCTTTTCCAAGAAATGGCTGACTCGGTACTCTGACTATTCTTTCTCCTTGATTTGTTTCTGTCGTATTTCCATCCATTCCAGTATAAATTTGAGCGTTGAGGAGGTAACTTGTCTTTGCTTCTGTTAGGCACCAAATCTTTATTCCGTATTTGCCTGGCTTTGTCGGAATGTATGTTCTGAAGCCAACTCTTCCTTTGAAGTTACATAGTTGTTCATCCACTGTCAGGTATTTGCTTGGGTTGTAACTGTTTTTGCAATTTTCAATGAAAAAATCCCCAACTCCAGAGATGGCGGCATCTTTGATTTCTCTATTTCTTTGAGAGTGGATGTCAAATCTGATTTTTGAGCACATTTTTTTGAATTTGTTTTGTGTAATCAGTTTTCGCAAAAATCGTAAACCAAATTCGGTTGAAAACATTTCGTCTATCGATGCATTTTTGGATTTGCTTATTCCAAGGAAAAGATTAGCTGCGATCCAATTCCAGAGGTCTTCTTCAAAAATTGGTTCTTTCATGACGGTGTTTGTTGAGTGAATGATCTGTTCCATCATGTTATCAGAAATGAAAATTTTGAATGTCTCAAATGATGTAGAGACTCTTGAAGCAGCTTGCCTTGTAATGCCTGGGTTCCCATTAAATATATTGAGAGCTGCGGTTCTCCTGTTGATCCTTGAAGGTGTTGTTGAATAACTAAATTTCTTAACTCTGGACAAAAGTTCGTTCACTGGCATCTTAGTAAGATCTTTTTGATTACTTTCTTCACTTTCAAAAGGGTACGGTGCGATTTGTTCATCATTTTCGGCTTCAGAAGGATCATCATCACAACTTTCAGAGTAGTCTTCGACATTATCATGTTCATTTTCGTCGGATGGTTTTGTCAGTAAATGTACAGCTTCATCAAGATATATCATTTTTGACACGGTTTGAAGATTTCAACTCATATATATATATATATATATATATATATATATAGGATTTTTGGATTCTTCTAGAATATTCTAGATTATTCTAAATACTTCTGTAAAGTTTCTAGAATGTTCTAGAACAGGCGTGGGCAAACTAGGCAATAATCAGGACCATTTAAAATTATTGTTGGAGTAGAGTTATTATCCTAAATATCCATCTTTTGAAAAGAAGTTGTAAAATTAATATATTTTTACTGTAATTTGCTTTTTTCGGTTGCCCAGGCCTGTTCTAGAATTATTCAGGAAATAGTCATTTTTATGTTTTTTGATCTGGGGCCTAATAGGCCCCAAAATACCCTCAGTGGATGTTTTAAAAAAATTTAAATATTATTTTGCAAATGTCTGAAAAGTCAAAATATTATTGCTCCTTAAAATATAAAGGGATAGGGTCAGTTAATGGCAATTTCATTTAAATACAAAATTATTAGCCTAATATTAATAACCTTTCAAGTTGCTCTAGGGCCTATTAGGCCCCAATTTTCGTAGGAGTGTTAAACCATAAAATGTGTTGCTGCACGTTTATATCTGATGTTTTGTGGAATAGTGTACTAAACAGAAGCTGGAAAGTGTCTGGTAATTTGTCTAGTAGAAAACTGGACCAAAGTCGTAAGTCATTCATTTGTACAAAATACATACATGTGTAATTGTTTTCAAGAAACCTTTTTTATGAACGTAGCAAACAATATCATTTGAGCATGAAATATTCAGAATTGGTGTTACATGAACTGTTAATAATATACTTTCTTTGTGATGTTTCTCTAATTTAGTTTAATAGTAAAGAAACAAGAGTTCTCATGGTTTTCCCATTATGTTTAAAATCAAACTAGTTAAGAACCAAAGTATATAAAGAGCTAAAGAAACAATTATACAAAATTTTTTTTTATTTTTAAATAGAAACATTTATGTAAAGTTCATGGAATGCCAAGTTATAGAATCTCTATATATCTATATTCAAGCCACTTATCAATGTATGGAAACAACAAACTACATTAATCAAAGGGCTAGATATGAATTTAAGAGTTGATGCTGTTTTTAATGCTTCTATTAGTTAATTTATAATAGTAATTGCATACAGCTTCTTGTCACAATTCAGTTATAGTAGACTGCTATCACATGCAAGATTTTGACACAGGATCTGGTATTTTGTTTCTTAAACATAACATGTTTAAGTGTTAAAACAATAAATTTAAAAAAAAAAAGTATTGGCAGTAATGTCAACAAACTACTGACTAAGCTGAAATTATAAAATTTATAGAATATTTGGTGTTATTGGTAACACTATTTGTTATATTTGTGTGTTATATCTGTTTTAAGTACATAAAACAGAGGGGGGGATGAATAGCTAGGATGCACACTGTATTTAACCCTTTGACATCCAAGCATTGCATGATACTTTGAAATATTAGTATTCTGAATCTATTTATTGGAAGTCCTTAGCCATGAAACTTAAGATATTTAGTTCATATCGTTTTCAGTGTATTTTTAAATTTTAATTTGGTTTATTGGTAACTTGGACAAATGTTATCCTTTAAATTACATACAAAATGTTTATTTTTTTTATGTTAAAAGTAATTGTACTAACTTTTATAAGCTAGTGATAATGTCTAGGGAAACACTTCAAGAAAGTTTGTTCACATTACCAGAGTGTTTTGCATGAACATGATTTTCTTGCACAAAAGAAAAAAAGAGAAACAAGTGTGTTAGCAATTTCTGTTATACAATAATTTACATATGTTTTGAAAGTACAAGACAAAGAAGTAATTTAATTTTATAAGATGGGGGGGGGGAAACCTGCTGTATTAATTCTGAAGAAATTTTACTGTTTTCCAAAATTATAAATTTATCTTCATAGGGCAAGTTATGAATATTTCTGAATTTCACAAGATATTAACTGACACATTTATTTAATAAGAAATAAGAAGTAAATGATAAAAATATTAAAGTTCAATATGATAGTAACTAAAAAGGATGAGTTCACTCTTTTTGTATCTTGGTTCACTTGTGTAAGCTGATTTTATGGAATTATTTCTCATGGAAATTAACTTAGTTTGTTAACTATGCATGCAGTTAGATTTTTATTTCATATCTTTTAAGTATAGTTCAGATCATACTAATTTTAATGTAGTGTAACTTCTCCATTGCTATATTTATCTCTAAAATTAAATGATTATATTGTACACGTTTTTATCTGTTAAATTCCTATTTAGCTACTTCTAGTTTTTTTGAGATTATTTTCTGAACATAACTAGCTTTCAGTTACATAATTCCTTGTTTAAGTGTGCCTGATCCTTTAGCTAATTTGTCTTATTTTCAATGTTGTGTGGGATTTATGTTGTATTGCCATAAGTTTGTGCTCTGCACATTCGTGTTATGTATGCATTATGAGAGTTACTGTCAAGACTAATTATTTTGGGTTTTTTTAGATCCACATAGTGGGTGATGTTGAAGAGCTGCTTTAAAATTAGGAATATTTAGTACAAAAGTCTTTTTATCTTTATTTTTTTCTACTATCTGAAAGACAATATTAAATCTAGACTTAAAAAAATGTATCTTAGGTTTTACATGCAAATGAACTTTAGTTAAACAACTTTCCAACTATCAGTCATAAATGAAGCATTTCATTAATTTAAGAAACAAAAAAACAGTCTGTAAAATAAGAACAGTGGTATTAAATATTACATGTTATGTGCAGAGTATATTTTCAGATCAAGTACTAATCTTGGTAATTGATTTATTTAAGAAAACCTATTAATAGTAAAGAAAACCAAGAATTTAATTACATGGAGCATCTATTAAACATCTTGAAATGCTTAGATGTCTGTTTTCAGTAATCTAGAAGTACAAAACAAACAAATGGTGATTGATAATGTATATGATATTATTTGTAATATAAGTAAACAATTTGAATACAAAAGAGTAGAACAAGAGAAAAATAAATGTAGTGCAAATGAAAGTTTTTAATGTTTCAATAATTTAAATGTTTCTGTAAGTAATACACATTCTTCATTTGATTACTGTTTGTTTTATACGTCTAGAATACTGAGGTGGAATATTGTAGATTTTGAAATGTTTAAGTGCTTAATGTTTTTTTATTAATAAAGTGCTAAACCTGTATGCAAATAACATGATACATTATTAATTTCATTAACATTTAACCAGTATTCTACCATCCAAACTTTCTGCACTTTCTATTAATATAATATTTTATACAAAATGTGAAATGTTTCAAATAATTGTTTTGACTAATTCTTTACACTGAATAATGCAATAAGTAGACATATATCATTATCAAATAAGGTGCAACATTTGGACCCTACCAAAAGTGAAAGATGCAAAAATAAACTTGACGGTTAACATTTAGTGTTTGAAAGCTTATGAGAGATTTGTTTCATTAGCTGCTGTTTGAATCAGTACATCTTTGTTCCATTTTTCAATTTATTATGAGCAGTAGTACTGCAAATGAATCACTTCCATTTTTGATACCAACTTTTAATGCTGTATTGTTTGACAGTTTTTTTTATTAATTAACATATTTCACTTCCATTTGTATACACAATAGCATGGTATGTAAAAGTTGCTGAGATTTTTTACAGGAGTGAAGTCAAATGGGTTTGTATACTGTATATTTTAAATTTTCTTGAGTGCCATTGTAATTCTAAAAATGAAGTTGCATACATAGCACTACATACCTCCAGAAAAAAGTACTGTTTCAAATTTCAATGTTGAGCAAGGCATTTTTAAGTGGTATTATGTTTTTTGAATAAGAAATTAAAACTTTATATTATGGGACATTTTGTATGATTTACTTTTTTAAATAGCTAACAAAGTTACAAATAGAGACATGGGAAATTTGGCTTCACTGTGTAGTTCATTTTTTTTAATTTCTTGCCTTTTTAAAGCCTGAAGTAGCTTTAGGTGAGAGCAATACAATAATGATGGTAATAAGAGCAAATTTCACAGAATTTTATTATCTTTGTATTTTTGTGCTGGTTGTAGGGCACCAAGTGTTTGTTTTATGCACTGCATAAAAGCCTTTATACAAGTACTCTTAAAAATTCAGCTGGTGTTCTTTAAAAAAAAAAATACAACATAGGCCTGGTGTTGCCTGAAACTTGTCTGTGGGTCTCAAACTACATGGAAATAATAGAATTCAAGTCAAAATTTGAAGTTATTTGTGGCATTTCATGTTTTCATATGAAATAACTAATAGTTACATTTTATCTAAATATATAATGCTAATGATTTTATAGTAGTCACTCTTGGGTGTGATTTGTGTATCTGCCATGATTTAAAAAAAACTGACAAGTTATTCAGAGAATCAGTAACCAATAAGAGTAATTGAGTACAAGCTATGCCATTCAGTATTGCTAAGGCTTAAGTATAATGGTTTACATGCTGTCTGGTGTAAATGGAAGGAGTAACTATGGCTCTGAGGTAGCCAAATGCCCTTACATCTCATTAGTGATGTGCATGAATGAATTAATGAGATTCCCACTATCCCTATCTACTATCTAGCAAAACCACAGCCAAGGGCTTGGAGAAATCAAGGATTACATAGCAAATTGATATTATGATGGTTAACAGGTGAATAAAGGTAACTTAGTTATTTTTTGTTTTATATAAAATATTCATTGATCACATTTGGTAAATAGAACATGACATATCTATTTCATAGAACACACATGACATTATTTTATACATATAAAATATGACAAATTGACACTAAATTCATTTCATTAAAAACAAAAAAATCCCCACCATTATTTGATTTGCCCAGTTAATCCTCATCACTTTCAATGTTCATGAGTCTTAAAGTTTGATATTGATGAGTGTTTTATTGTTGATTTTCAGTGTGTGAAAGCAAGGTGAGATATTTACTTTTTTTAAGCTGTTATGTTGCAGTATCTTTGTACAAATATATAAATTTTATTTAGATTAAAATTTTAAACTTGTGGGAGGAATTTGTTTAAAAAACTTTCATACTTCAAGGAAATATCAGAATATGAAAGACAACTAGAGGTGATCAGAAACTTTTGTCTTCACACTGCACAATGAAATAGTTGAATATGACAATTTTTGATTGAGCCACCAGGCTTAGTGATTTATTTGTTAATATTTGTCATATTTTTATAACAATCAACAATTTAACTACTTGCTAGGAGAGTTGCTTATGTACTTGATGCTTGATTTGATGACATGTAAAATGCTCATTCTGACTGCTGATTGCAGGTCAGTGTTTTTCCAGCTTGCATCATAGTTTCCTTTTCATGACCAGTTATACATTACTCATTAAACATTGTATGTTAACTGGTGCTATTAAGCACTAAGAAAGTAGATATTAATATATTGAAGAATATTATATAACATATTAAGTTTACAGCTTTTATATTAATTTTTCATTGTATGATATAGCATATAATCACTTGTCCATTGGAAACTTCAATGTGCATTTAAATCATTACCTATCCAGATTAAAGTATATATGTGCACTTAAATAAATGAACACTCGTTGAACACAACATATTTACTTTTATTAAAATGAAGAACAGTCACTATAGAGGTCATTATCCAACCTTCTGCCCCAAAATCATTGTCATATGTTGCATCTGTCAGGAAATCATATGTGAGGTTAGATCAACATAAAATTGTCCTAAGTACAGGTGAGAAAAAAAGTATCTGAAAGGAAGTCATTATTGGGAAGAGCCGTGTGCTTTTTTTCCAGTTGTAAATGTTGTCTTCAGCAATGTGGCAGCTAAATTTCAAACTTTTTATTTTTTACTTACTCTGTAAGACTGGTTTATACTATCTTCATATGTCTTTAAGGTGAAGCTTTAAAAATAATTCTTATCTCATTTAAAGCTTGGTGGGAGTATAATGATTTGCCAAATTATCACATATGGAGTTTAAGGATTTGCAAACATTTTATTTGCTATGTGGAAGATAAAAACTTGTCTTAACTGTCAGTTCTTACCAAGTTCATGCTCACAAGGTTACTCTTGCAAATTTGCCAATGAGGCAGTGTTGTGAATTGGCAATGATTATGGTATTTGTGGGCACAATTTAGGAAATTTTTAAATAAAAGTGGCTGTACAGTCTACATTTTTTTTTTCAATCCTGAGATTACAAAAAGTGAATGAAACATTTCAAAGCCACTCCTTGCGCCTCTCTCTCTCTTCAACTTGTACCCGTGCCTCTAGAAGGATAGTGAGATCGTATTATCAATAAACGTTAAGAACAGGATATGCCAGAATAGAAAACATTCTGGAAATATCTCCCTTGATCTATACAGTCCAGCTGAATTTTTGGAATTAAGTTAGAAACATTTATGTGAGATAGTTGTAAGATAATTCTTGTCTTGCTTATCAGATTGATAAACCAGTATTTTACAATTCAGCTGAGATGTACGATTTAGACAAAATAAGCTTATCAGATTTCAAACAATCTAGAAGACTTCATACATCAATAATCATATTTTCATTTTTAAAGTTTTTTTTTTATTATTATTATTTATAAACCATTAGAGTTGCTCTTCCAAGTTAGGATTTATTTGACACTCATTTAAGAAAATATTAAAACTAGTAAAAATTGTAGTTTTTACTAAAACAAAATCAATCATTTAATTGAAATTCTTATTACAACAGCATCAAGCCCCATATATTAAAAACAAATGAATGCTGAACTTGCAATTAAATTCTTGTTTCTGGAAGAACTGATGTGTAAACAACCTTACTTGGAAGCTAAAGAACATTTACAAATTTTAAAAATATTTTCATAAAACATAATAGGACTTTAATAGAAAACTATGCCTTTTATGTGACTTGGTATGTTAATGCCACATTTTGTTTTTACCCCAAGTTTACCTTTTGTTCTGTATATCTTAAAATAAGTGGAGTAAGTTTAACTAAAACAAGAACACAAACTTTTGGTAATGTAACCCATTTTCTTATTGAAATGGGTAAGAATATATATATTTGGAAACATATTAATTATGTTTTATTTTGTTTTTTTTAGTTTCAACTCTTTCTTTAGTACTCTTGCATAATTGAATTGTCATAATCAGGCTTATTATTGGCAGAGTTTTGTGGATTATTCTTGATGACAAAAAGAAAATGGTATTAACTTTTCCAATATAATTTTAAGTTTAAAGGAAAAATTATTGGTATTTTGATATAAGAAACCTTTGCTTTTATTCTTGACAGTCACTTATTGTGCATTTTCAACACAGCATCAGGACAGGGGAAAAACTTTCTGTGAATGTGTAGACTTTGTTTTATAGACTAATTGGTTTGTATGTTTTATGATACATGTTTTAATTTTTTTTTGTAACATGCAAATTAGTTTCAGACTTGGATGTCACTGGGTTAAAACATGTTCTGAAATGATTTTTTTGCACAGTATGTAATTTTTTTCTTAATTACATTGTTAAATTTCAATTTGTTTGAGTTGAAGAATTGTAAACTGTAAAAATTCTTACCTATATTTAATTTCACAAGAAGTGCAACATATTTGTGTAAAGTGTAAATACTGTAAGCATGATTTGAGCTAAATATACTCTACTGGCTGGGGTTGGACCAGTAGTCATGTAATTTTAGTCATGAGGCTGATCTTTTTTCAAACTTTCTGCAGGCCAGCCTTGTAAAAAGGACTGTGATGGCAGCAGAATGGTTGGTATGTGGTGAAGTATTTTTCTGTCTGCTGCACAGCACTTTCTTTCCTCTGTATACTGTACTGTCTTGCTTTCTGGCTTTCAGATAGCATGTTCTACAGTTTCTGGTTAATGTAGACAAATTGCTTATATGGGATTTATCATTACTTTAATTTTATTCACAAGTCATGTTGCATAATTTGTTTTTATTCACAAAATGAATTTAAAAAATCACTTAAGTCTTGGTTGTTTAGTAGCTAATTTTTTTTCAGAATTTATAAATTATATAGAAAAACTTACTTTTTTTTTCTCCTGTGCTGAAAATCACTTCTTTATGAACCTTTAACCTAATTTTGTAGTTATTATTTATGATGTTACTTTAAATATTACGTTGTCATGTAAAATTACAAATATAAATCAAATATTTAAAAACTTGTTGAAAAACTACACGTGAATACTTTGAAGGTAAGTTCTCTTATTTTTGGGTGAATTATTGTGAAAGCAAGATGGTATGGTAATTTATGGTACTTTAAAATTGTGCTTATTCACCCACATTGTAGAGAACCATAACTTTTCCAAAATATATGTTTATGCACTTCTTATAAACAGTTAGAACTTGGACAATTTGTGAAAGTTACACAAAATTTTGTAACTGTCTTCACAACATCATAGATATTATTTGGTTGTAATGGTTTCTTAATTTCCACTATATTTCTCATGGTCAGATGAAACAAACCCACATAGGTATATTGCAGATGCTCAGGAAAACAAATGGATTAACAAATATTTAGTTTTTAGAAGTGCTTTAATAACATTCAGCAGAAATTAACATGTATAAATATATCAGTCTGTTACAAGTACTTAGAGAAGTAAACATATTGGTATAAATAATCCTTTTTACAGATGTATAACTGATACTTAGGGAAGATTGACATGTGGAGTGGTGTTGACTAAGTGCTTTCCCTCTAGTATCTCCCTTAAGTTAAAAGTACAAATATCTTGTAGTTTTGCTTAAATTTAACAAAAACAAATTGTTATGTGACTAGTTAATCCCAACAATTGATTGATAAAGAGTGGCCTAACAGTTTGTGATAGGTAATACTAAGTAGTTACCTTCTATTTCATCATTTCAAAATTAGGAAAGTCCAATTTAAATAGCTCTTGATTAGCTTTATGTAAAATTTCCAAAACAAACTTGTTCAATATCAGTTGTTCTTTACAAAATATGTCATCAATAAATGATTATATCTACCTGCTTTGATTAAGTACAGTCTTTTATTTGTTTATGTATTAGAACTAACAATAAAATGTATATAAAAATTGTGAAGCAATGTGCAAGAAATGTTTGTCATAAATTCATAAGGAACAAATGGAAAACTTAGTGTGTCATTCATATTAATTTTATAGTTCTTTTACACATGATTAATAGTGTTAATTAGATAATTGGTGGTATTGTTCTATATGATTGCCTGGTGGCTGATCTATTTCACTAACTTTCCTCTTCTAACTTCTTGCTCAGTTAAACTTGGCTAATGCATGGTGCTTTTTTATTCTTTTAGTTTCTCATTTAGGTTTACTATACAATAAATTTTAATTCCTATATTAATTATTTACTAAATAATAAGGTAGGATATTAGGATTAATTTATAGTGATAAATTTCTAAATTATTGATATACAAATAAAAACATTTAAATGCAACATCAAAAAAATGTATTGTTAAAGAATTAGTGCTTGTTACTTTAATAATAATTAGTTTTGAGTGTTTTGCATCAAATGTTGTTAAACGTGCTTGTTTAGCTAATTATATTTACCATATGAATTGTGAACTGAAAAGTAATTTAATGAATTGCTAAAATGAACATTTTTCTTACATTACTGTTTTTTATAATTTTAAGAAAAGGTTTAGTTGATATAAATCTTTTACTTCTTTAATTAATAATTGTCACATGTTCCAGTATTTATATTATCTGGTTTTAATTCTAGTGAATTTTAGTATTTTTCAAATAAAATTAGTGATTTGATTCACCATTGAATGTATAAAGGTATTAAGTCTTAGCTAATGAGAAGTGTCTTATTCTATAACAAAATAGTTTGTTGAGGCAAAATTTAATATTCTGCATGAAACTAAATATATTGCAAGTTTTAAAGTTTTGTCTGTATACCTACTGTTTATTTTTAATTTTATATTTATTAGTGCACATATTCCATTAACATTTCTTTAACTTTTGAAATTGCTTAGAAGTAGTTTTTAAACTATGCTTTTTCATTTTGTCAGTAAACTTTGAAAATATTGGAGTCTCTAATGATTTGAAACATTAATATCAATAAGGGAATAAGGAACAATCATATTTATTTAAGTGACTCTTAACACTTCAGATTAATAATGAAATTCAAATCTAAAGGTGAAAACATGTATCCTAAGGTGTTTTTTTGTTTACTAGCATGCAAAAATGTTTTTCCATTATGTTTTTAGAACTCATTACACATGCTTCTGTATGATATATTATGCTCCACTGAAAGGAGGTAAAACAAAATAAAGATATATTTGTAGATAAAGGACAAGACTGAAATTAGGATCAGTGAATAATTTATATCATACTGTGTGAAGTTAACTGGATGTTGTAAAATCTGTAATGACAGAAAAACAAAAGTTTAGTTTTTCTTGAAATATCAATATAGATAATCATTAATATAAAGAATAAGAATGTGAATAGATTTAACAGTAAAATTAGACTCCATGTGAACTTGTTTGTGCTGAAGTTAAAATGTTTTTTTTTTTCTCATTTTAATGTTTAAACAGTCTCTTCTGTTGATTATCTAGCTTTAAAAGATAAAACTTTTTAAACAAAATCTGATCCTTTTTGTGTGGGATGTGAAACTGATTTAAAGTAAAAGCACTAAAAATTAAACCAAAAATGATTTAGATTCTGAAAGGTTGTTTTGGATTAATAATAATGCAAAAAAAAGTTTGTACTTGGAAAAGTGAACTTTCTCTTGATTTCATGTTCACAGCATGTTATTGATCCTAATTTATATCTGTTACAGTTGGATGTTTTGATACCATAAATACATAGTAAAGAAAAATCCACATTTAACTTTAATGTTCTAGAGTTTTGTTTAGGGAAATGTATATTCTAATTTTCTAAACTAATGCTACATTCTGAAAATCCTATTTTTAATGTTTATAAATTTTGAAATAAACGTTTGAATTGCTAAATATTATTCTGAAATTGTTCAAGAAAGAGTGACATTTTTTCTTCAGTATTCAGTTATTTCAGTTTTCCTTAAAATTGGTTTATCTAATTTTTGTCCCTAATCACAAATTTTGCACTTAAAATTCTTAGATTTACTATAGTATATTGAACCTATTTAGTTTTTGAAATAGAATGTGGCATATGTATACCAACATTATCTCTATAAACTTGTTAAAGCAATATATTTTGTTTTTAAAAGAAAAGTACCATACTACAATAGATGTACTGTACACTCAGTCTTTAAATAAATACCACTTTACAGTGAAACTATTTTTGAAACCTGCAGCCACTTTAGTTAACAAGGCAAATTCACTATAAAAATACAAGTTATGAAACTGTTCTTTTCAAGCCAAAGAAATTGAAGTATAATAACAAGATTATGATTTAATCATAAATGACTGAACTAGAGCATTCCAATCTTTGCAAGTAAAATTATGCTGTTCTGAATGTGTGTTACAATATATGAGTAGTTTTGTAAAATTAGACTGTAGTGGTATTTCCTTTTACTATTATTATCATCAGTGGAACTAATCTCAGGTTATTTTAGAACACTCAGCATGATGATACTTGCTTTAAAAAAGTATTGTTCAAAGTACAACATGCTAGTTTTTGTACTTGAATTAGAGAGCTTTGAACTGGAACTGGTTAGTTTACAAATGATAGTGAGCTTAAAGTCATCAGTGAAGTTGTATACAGCATATACTGATGACTAGAAAATTTATCCATGAGTAATTTAAAAAAAACAAACAAATTTAGCTTTCTACACTGTGTGTAATCTTGTTGTGGAAACAACAAGAGTTTACTCTTTACTTTTTATACATAAATAATAATAAGCTACACTGTAGTTGTGTATTGAACTGCTGCAATTTATCTATATTTTTTAAGTCTAAAAGCATTTTATTCATTTTAAAGTAAATGTAATAAACACAAGATATTAAAACATATGTTTCCTGTTACAGGAATAAGCTTGTTTTCTCTAGTCACTGGTTAGTAAATAGTAAGGTTCTTGGTAAAACCAGTTCGTCTGTGTTCTCTATTCAAGCCACTTAAAGCTTCTTGAGTTTGTCACAACATGATTCTTCTATACCTGTTCTTCAGGATTTAGTACAAGTCCGTTTGGTGGTACAAGCACATTTATGTACATTATTGCAATAACACATTGAAACTGATACTTTAAAAGCATCTAACATTCAAGAATTGAAATTCAAAATTGTCTAGTACTTTAATGTCAAATCTGATCTTTACATCTTTGATCTGGTACTTTAAACAAAGGAGTGAAGTAAGAGGTCGTTCAGAAATGATTTCATGATGCAGTTAGGAAAGTGAGGTTATGTTTGAGAGACCTCTTTAACAACTTTAAAATTATAACATCAAATATGTCCAGAGATATGTTTGCCTTCTGTTTTGTTAAAATATATAAAAAGTGTGAAAAATAAATCATTCAGGAAGTGGATGTGGAAAACTGAAGTTGTGTACTGCATTGATTATAAGAGTTAAGAATTAAGTTTATTTGTTTTGGTGTTTGCAAGGTGTTAATGTTGAAAAAAACCTGAAATTCAGTATTACTGAAATAATACAGATTAAGGTCTGTAGGTGGAAAATGAGAAATACTGCAGTAATTATTCTTGCATTTTACCAAGCTCTTTTTATAATTGAATGTGTAGATTTAATATTTTCCGAGATAATGATGTTAGAAGATTGGATCTGGTTATATCACATTGCCATAAGAAAAAAGTTATGCTTTGCACTTTGTTGCTGTAAAAGCATAAGGATAATGGTTATATTCTACTAGTTGATTGAAATATCTCAAATTTGTAGTTGATACTGTTACCTTGCTACATTTCCTCTTGTCTATTAGTTCAAATTCAAACAGCCAGCACAGGTAGCATTGATGTTACTTTGCATGAATATCTAAAACAAAACTTTATTTTATGTTAAATGAAAAAAATATTTTGAGGTCTTTAAAATGTTTATGCACCTGTAATTCATCTTTGCTTTGCTGACCAGTGCATAAGTTTTAAATAATGAACTCTATAAATTTTTGTTTTAATCACAGTTGGTTCCTAATTATGGTATAAATCATCATCATTGTGGTTAATTGTATAGTGTAGATCAGTGATTCCCAATATCCAAGGAGGACCAGCAATTTTTGATTCCAAAATTTCATGATTGTTGTTGGACAATATTAACTTTTTAAATATACTTTTGTGTCATAAAACAGTGTACTTCAATAGATACAACTTGAAACGTTTTTCAGTGAGCTGAAATCTCCCTTTTGACTGCAGTGTGAAATCAGTTTAGATCACAGCAGTTCAAGATCCAGCAGCTATAGATGAGTTTTCGATGGATTGAAAATAGTTTCTTTAAAACTTCAGAAAATCCAAATGCAAAAAAAAATTACTAAACAACAAACTCTGTATAGTTTCTTCAAATATGATAGACATTGTTAAATACAAATATTTCCTGTTAAAGATTCCATGAAGAATAATGATACACAGTTCACTGAAGCACTTTTATGAAACAACTTGCTTATTTGCATAAGAAATGGCTTGGAATATGTGATTACTAGCTTAATTCAGCTCTCATCACTAATATATTAACTATAGAGAAAATATTTTGGCTACGGTGTGGTGTTGCATATATCCTAAGTAAATTATTGTTCTTGTTGAAGTTAGAAATAATTTCTAGTGTATTCTTTCTTAACTGCTATTAGTTTAATGTATTACTGAGATACATTGAGATGATTTAAGATTAAAAACATACTTTAGCGTTTTTTATTGTGCAGTTCCTGCAGCAAAGGAAAAACCCCCAATCAATGTTGTTGGAGATGTAGGTGGACGAATTGCAATCATGGTGGTGAGTTTTGTAGACTGCAAGTGAAATTGTTATGGCCTCTAGTCTTTTTGTTTCTGTTAACAGTGTGGAAAATGTTCTTGTTTTGGTATCTTTGGAAAAACATAGTACAATGTTAAAATATTGTCTGATTGTCTTCCTCTGTTATTTTGTACAATTCTTGTTTTCATTAGAACATTCCCAGTTGTGTGCTCTTCCTTTATTTTGTCTTAAAATATAGCACTGTCCAATTCCAGTTAAAGGAATTAATGGTCAAAGATAAGAGACACTTCTCATCTACATTTCTTTTATGTTTCCATTAATCCAAATATAATTTGCTGTAAAGATACCTTACAATATCATTCGCAAAGTAAAGCAGGCATATTTTAGATCTGTACCTCTTTTACAATTGAACAGTGCCAGAGGTAAAAGAAATGGAGCTGGGAAACTAAAGACACTGTCTGTGTATGTAAATGTTATGATATTTTATGCACCACATTAAATAATGGGTACTATTTGTTTAAACTTAACCTTTAAAGTTTTTGTAATTGTAAACAACTCTCATTAAGAAACTGAAATTTTCTGAAATTAAACCACGGGAAAGTTAATTCCAGTACACATTAAACATTGTAGTTTACATTCTTAAACTAAGTAGTGAGTGATAGTTATCTCACTATATCAAGCAATCTAAAGGTTTGATTTTTTTTTTAATGAAAATGGACCTCTGTTAGCTTGCTTTATAAAATGTAATTTATACTGGTGATCATATTTCTGCTCCTGTAAACTTGTATCAAAATATTTTGCTGTGGTGTTTCTTTCAAGCAGTTTAAACTTCAGAATTGTGTTAAATGTAGTTCTGTCTCCAGCAGCACTTATTGTTCCTATTTATTTCTTAAAATCACAAATAGGGAACTGTGGATATCTTGTGGTGCATATATTCATAGAGAGCAAAAGGTGTATATAAATAATGTTGAATTTTTTTTATAACATATTTTGAAATGGTAGACTTTCGTTTTTTTACTATTTAAGGATGACTTGATAGATGATGTGGAGTCTTTTGTGGCAGCAGCTGAATTGTTGAAAGAGCGTGGGGCTTATAAAATCTATGTACTTGCCACTCATGGTATTTTATCAAGTGAAGCACCTCGCTTGATTGAAGACTCTGCGATTGATGAGGTGAGCTTTGACTTGCAAACATGTCATTTTAAATTTTACAGTGTGACTACTGTGTTTTAAATTTCTGAATAAATGTATCTGCAAATTACAGATTAATAACTTTAAAATGTAATTTTGATGTTTTAGAAAACTTGTACAGTGGAACCTCAACATTAAGAACTGCCTTCCAACTGTGTGCAAAAGCAAGGTGCTCTTAATATCAAAAATGAGCCACACAAAGCTAGATTCCACATTGACTATACTAAATTTCTGAACTTTCACATTTCCTACTATTTTATTTGGTGTATGCAAGATGTGGATGTTCTCAAGTTGTATGTTATGAAAATGTAATGTTGTCAACAGGTCTCAGGAGTGAACTAGCTGTTTTTTCCTTTTATTATTGATCAAAGTTTCATAGTACTTCTCTCTGGAGTTTAAAGTGTTAAACATTTCAGTTATTTTTTTTATTTTACTGTTAACACCTGAAGTAGAAATCTTAAAAAAATATAAAACAACAAATTGCCACTTGTATCACTAGACTTTAACACCTTGATACAGTAATCTGAAGACGAACAAAGAAATAACCCAGCATGACCCTTGTTCTGAGAATACAGTGTGGAATTTACAGTAAGAATTACCCAGAGTAATAAGATTGCTATTTGAATCTGTGAAGACGTTTATTACAGTTGTGGTTTCGAGCCAATCCTATGTGTCACAAGTATTTGAATGTTGGTAATCTTTCTGCTATGTTTTGAAATCATTGGTATAATGTATGGGCACATAAAGATAACTGCTCTTTTTGTTGAGTACCCATGAAGAGAACAAGATGGCAGATAGTGCCCTTAATCCACAATATTGAGATGTCCCTTATTTCTAGACTTATTTTGGTTACAAAAAGTAGGAAAAATAGTGACAGACAAGGTTTGCCCTTAATGACACATAGCCTGTATTTTTTAAGTGTCCATTGAACAAGATTTTTCTGTATTTTCCATTTGATATTTGTGAATATTTTTAAATTAAGAGTCTTTTACTTTGTACCAACACAATATTTTGTGTAATTGAAACCTGTAATATGCATACATTTCTTGTAAAGAAGCATGCATGTACAAGTTAAAACAGATTCTTAACAATTTCCTGTTTGTCCATAAACTCATAATAACTAAATATTGTGTTTAGTTAAAATTGGGTTTGTGTCCAGTCAGTAATGTCTTTAGTGCATAATTTCCACTTGTAAAACTTTTATAATGTTGTGTTGTCACTGATTAATTACATTACCCTGTGATACCATGATGAACAAGTTTCTTGTTCATTTCTTGTACTGGTACCAAGAGTTTAATAGAATATAGTAACAACTAGAATTGTATCTTTTCATGAGTTGACTAGAATGTTCTAAGGGAGAAATCAAATTGTTGATTTGTGATTTTTGGTCATTTTAATCAAAATTCTGAACTGCATGTGTCCAGTAGCATTTATTTCAGATACTGTTGTTATACTAATGCATTTAATATTATTCAAACAACTTGATTTTATAAGTAATAATAAAAAAACAACAAAAAAACAACTTTAATCAAAATTTAGGCTAGTTAGGTTTGAACTAACAAATAAATTATCAATCTTGGAAACCAAATCAAAATTGCAAACTGAATAAAAGTACTTAATATTGTAAGTTCAGAAAACAAAACCATATCATTGTATAAACAGTTGAGTGTTTTAACCATTTATCAGACAGGCATGAAGGTTTAATGATATTTAAAAAAAAAAACTGCTTTTGCATTGAACATTTCTTTATTTGGACATTTTGAATTTTGCAAATTCTTCCCTCAGTGAGCTACAACTTGTAAATTCCAAAACCCTTGATTAAGAAATATTTGTAGCTATAACCATGGTATTTTTGTTAATTCTCAGTACTTTTTTTTTTTTTTTTGCTTTAATCTTAAAAATCCCTGTTCTGCAATTGTCAATTTTGGTAAGTCTTAAGTCAACATATTAATTAAATGGTGGAAAATAACCTTTGTATATTTTAATACTTATTTTTAAAATTCAACTTTTCATAACCAATAATATTAATTATAAAAGATGAAGTCATTTCTATCAATAGCCTTATTACATATAAACGTTTTAAACTGTTAATAAAAGAGGGTATTTAAACAAATAGCATACTCAAGAATATATAATTTTATAGACCTAGATGTATCTTATTCTTTACTGCAACATAAACTCAAAATTAGGCTGAAAGGACATATGCTAACATAATACAATTCAGTGTTAGCCATTAAAAAGTAAAAAAATGAAATTCCTCCAATTAAATGGAAAATCAAACCCAAAATGTGCATTCTGTTATATGTGTTTCATTAGACATGTCTTCAAGTATATAGTGAAATTGCTAACCATTGTCATTTATTAAAAGTGTACTTTTAATTATCTTAAAATATTGCAATATTTTTGACTCATCATGCTTATCCAACATGTTAAGTTTAGTTTGACTTCTGTAAGTCACAAGATGGACTATTAACTTGAACCAGAGTAGAATAGTAATTCTAGTTCTTTGAATGAAACAGGAAAATTGTTTTTGATAATAATGATGATAAATTGTTAAACCTATGCCTGTATGCCAAAATTGCTTCATGAACTGCTGTTTGCATTTGTACATTTTAAACTGTTTTCAATGAAAGTTCATTTTTGATAGCAGTAACTTATTTCAGTCATTGACACCTGTTTTTGTTTTACTAAAAATGGATAGGGATTCTTGTTCTCAAGCAGAAAATTTGCTGAGCTTTCTCCTTTTTATTTCTTCTACAGAAGAGTAGAACAGAACTTGTTCATTTTTAAGGAGTTTTATTCTTTTAACATATGTTACAACCATTATAGTATGTTTTGATGGCTTTAAGGGTCTGTATACAAATCATATTTGTGGTGTAAACTATTTTATTTTATGTGTATTTTTTTAGGTTGTAGTAACTAACAGTATTCCTCATGAAGTGCAAAAAATGCAATGTCACAAGATCAAGACAGTGGATATCAGCATTCTTCTTGCTGAAGCAATTCGAAGAATTCATAATAAAGAGTCAATGTCCTATTTGTTCCGTAACGTGACCTTAGAAGATTAGAACACACTTTGATTTTTCAAAGTTACTCTTAACTGCATTGGAATAAAAACCATTCTAAAGCTGTTATCAAAAAGGATTTGGAAATATTGAAGACCATTTGTAAGATAACATTTGTTAATAATGATTGTCTATATAAAGGTATTGTAAGAAGTATCTTTTAGGAGAAACTCTAAGCCAGTTTATCTGTTTGTAAGAAGAATACATAATGGATTTTCTATCACTTTGTTATTGCATCGAAGTAAGTTTTTTTCATTTTGTCTTAACATAGGAAAGTTAAGTGTAAAAACATACTTTTGAGTGAAACAAAATGTTTAAGAAATAAATGCATCTTTTGAAAGGTCAAACAGTAAAATTAATGAAGTTAACTGCATGTGAAACAGGTATTTATTGCTGTTAACTGAATTTAAAATACATTTTAAGAACAGTTAAAATTCTGCAGTTTTTTTAGATTTTGGTTTGAATGTGAAGAAGAGTATGTAACATAATTAGAACCTTAAGGCTATGAAAGTTTTTCTAGTTGGTTTAGTAAACTTTATGTTGTAGGTATTCATGGTGGAATTTTAGCTACAAAACTGATATTCTATAATCATCTTTTCTTTTCTGCTTTATATAAAGTTTTTTTCTGTGGGTACTAAGCATTTATTGAATGTTGGCATGTTATTCTTTAAGGATAAATTGAATAGTAAATACTATATTAAAATCATTTTGAATGATAGCTAATTTTGAAAGTTGTTAAAAATGTGACTTTTTTTATCAGAATAGATTCTTGTGGTACTATTTTACATGGATCCATTTAACTATGTAAATTATTCTAGGTGTAATGCTTATTTAGACAATAAACTAAAATCCAGTAAGAATAGTCACATTTGAATTATATTTTATTTTAGAAAGCATGCTGTATTATTTTAGCCACAAGGATATTTGTGCCATATTCAAAGATTTGAGGGGA
Organism: Carcinoscorpius rotundicauda; assembly: GCA_011833715.1. Lineage (NCBI taxonomy): Eukaryota > Metazoa > Arthropoda > Merostomata > Xiphosura > Limulidae > Carcinoscorpius > Carcinoscorpius rotundicauda. Next base: position 28,142,937 of record CM022396.1, read on the forward strand.
AAATTGCTAAGTTTTAGAACTACTGATGTTTTTATTTTGTTCTATTTAACTACAAAATAATCTTCCCTAGTTCTAGATTGCCTTGTCATAACCATGTTGGCACCATATATTTTTGAATAATATCAAGACTTGTTTTTCTGCAGTAATATGGATACAAGTTTCTTTATATAATGACTGTTTGCTCTCTTCATTGTAGGGTAGAAGCCATTTAAACTAAAATTGTGTATTAAAATCTTAGCACAAGATTATAAGTAAAGTACAAATCAATTTAGTTGTTCGGTAAAACACAGTTTTGCCTAATTCTAAAGTTAAAATTGGAATTTTTGTGTTAGTGAACATGTGTGCTTGATATATATAAAGTAATAATGTTTACACTTGTGTATCTAAGTGTTGTATTTGTAATAAAATGTTTTTAGCACTTGCAGAAAAACTTTAAATGTTTTTAAACTTTTTTTATATAGTACAAATCCATAATTTTGCCTTAGAAATTAGAATATCAAAACTAAAGGTCTATATGATAGATATTTTTATGTTCACTCAGTTTCATAAAGTATCTTTCTCTTTCTTAAGACGAGATAAAAAGATGACTCATTGTATACTTTAAAATCTGAAGGGTAAAAATAAAAAGTTAAACCAATAAAACTATTCACCACAACTTTCTGGTATGCTTTTGTAAAATTTCTCACATTCTATATCTCTTGGAATTGTTTTCAATATTTTAATTATTCAGAGTAGAAGCTTCATAAATATCAATGGCTACTAAATAATGTATCTTTCCCATGGGATTAATTTAAGAGATGGATGAGAGGGAAAGATTGTGGTAATCAGTTGTCATAGGGTTAGTAACTTATACAATTTCTAAAGGTAATTAATAATTTGTTTTAATTATGGCTATAATCTCTTAGTCTGTTTCTGATGCTACTCTGCTGTCCTCTTTATGAGAAGAATAGATTCTTGTGGTACTATTTTATGTTGATCCATTTAACTATCTAAATTATTCTAGATGTAATGGTTATCACATAATACATAAAAATATATGGGTTTTCTTGGTAGAAAAGTGTATATAATCCACTTCTCTTGGGTCTTCACTATTATGTTGTGACTGAATTTAATTATTCCAAGTAGCATATAAAGGTTTTGCTCACTTCTTTGCTAAATTGGACAATGTGATATCAGTTAGACTTAGAAAGCTTCTAATGACTTTTATTTTGTTTCTTATTTTGTTGATTTGTATTACTTGTTTATAATATGGCCTTTTATTTTACCTGGCACAGCAATGTGCAGATAGATCAGTGTTGCTGTCTTGTACATCTTTATGTTCCTGAAATATAACTTGATGTTTTTGTTTCCTTATTATATTGGAGTCCATGTTCACAAAGGAAATTGTAAATGTTTTTTAATACCATTGGATTTGTAAGTTTGGTGTGTTACCAATATTATCTTGTAGTTCCTGCACACTGTTGTGACATTATGCTGTTTGTATGTCCTCTGTATATTATGAGAAAAATGTTTGATATAGGAAATATTGGTGAGTGGGTGTGTATAATTTTTTCCTACTTAGTTTTAGTATTTATCTTAATTTATTTTTACTGAGAGTATTAATTGTGTAGAAGGATTGTAGTGATGTTTTTCCTTCCTTCCTTAGCAATTTCTGTATTACAAATTTTGTTTATTCTAGAAAGTGGGCAATGTGTTAACTGTCTTTAAATTGTTGTATTGGTTTAGTTTACAGTTCAGCTATTTACCTGTATCTGTGGATGGCCTGTAAATTTTTACAGTACACAAATTGTGTCTTGACATCTAGAAACTGTATGAACACAGCGTACTTTTTAAACTCCTGTCACCACTTCATTAATGTACCCAAAACTCAGGGTCTTGGTGAGATGTATTAATACTTGAGGGATATTTTCAGATGATTTGTTTTCCCTAAAAGTGAGATATTCTCATTAATAGCAGCAAGTTCAATCAACAAATAAGAATTGATTGCATGATGGAGGACAGGTTTCTTAAACACGTAACTTATCTTGGGTGGATGGGAAAACTCTCAGCTGAGTTTTATTCCTCAATATTACCCAACTTTTGTTTTTTCAGTGTTTAAACTACCTTTTTGTTGTTCCTTTTGATTTGTTTGGGCTTCAAGGCTTAACCTTAAAATATTTCATTGTCTTATTAACAACTGTTTGTTCAAGTGGTTAAGGCATTAGACTCGTAATCTAAGGTTCGCTTAATGCGAGCCACGAGTGCTATATACGCTAGCCGTCCCTAATTTAGTGGTGTAAGACGAGAGGGAAGGCAGCTAATCATCATTACTCACCACTAACTCATAGCCAACAAATAGTGGGATTGACTGAACATTATAATGCAGCCATGGCTGAAAGGGTAAGCGTGTTTGGTGTGAAGGGCATATTTCAACCCTCAGATTATGAGTCGAGTGCCTTAACTACCTGACCATGTTGAGCCACAAGATAACAGAGTAAAGTATTAATTATTTGATAATTCTCTTTCAATTTTTCACAAATATTTTTCTTAATAGAACTGTTTGAAAAATATATTTTCTCTCACGGCAATTACCAATTTGTATATCTTTTACCGTTTCTTCGAAAATTTCCAAAGTATTGTTTAATAAGTAAATTATTGTGAATATTCATTACACTTTTATATAAAACATAATATATTTTTAGAACATAAGTCATTACATATTGCTTACTGTCTGTGAAAAGCTACATGATGGGTTACTTGTACTCATTATAAACAATTATAAAATTGTTGTTGCTGAAATAACTGCTGATTTCATCCTTTCATAGCTAGTTTAGAATGTTTCTGCTGTCAGGTATATTTAGGTATTTTTAAATTTTTATTTAGATATTCTGTAAGTCATTATGACATTGTCATGTGATGCCAAAATGCTGTAAACATGGTAATTTTTCTCTTCAGGTAAAGCTGACATGCTTGTACCATTTTGGCCCTGTGTCCATGTTTGTTTATTTGGGTGGAACATTTAAAGGGGTGACACAGATATTTATACAAAATGTTATGTGTTGGTGGTTTCTTCCCAGTATATGGCAGATATGTAGTTTAGGATTGTGTTATACTTCCTGGAATCTTTTGTCTGGCTTGAAAGTATAGTAAAATATAATTCTCAATTGTCTTTACCCTGTGTAGATGTGTGTAGAGATCTCTCCAGTACTAACAAATAGTTTAAAGTTTATATGCATAATGATACAGAATCTTGCTTGTATATTTCAATTTTACCTTTAATGTTCAAGTTCAAAATTATTCTATGTAGTACATTTTTATTGAGGATACTTTAAACTTACCTCTTTGACATCAGGGTACATGAATACCAATTAAAACGTAATAACTCTGATATTGTGGTCACGTTATATGCTGTAGTGGAACTTATTTCAATATTCTTCTACTTTTTGCCACTCAGTGGACAAGTGATTATGATTGCAGACTTGATAGAAACCAGGTTTCGACACTCGTGGTGGGCAGAGCACAAATAGCTCATTCTATAACTTTGTGCTTAAGTTCAAAAAAAGAAACAAAATATTCTATTTTTTTCTTGACTTTCTCGTGTGCATAACATTAAATAATTGTAATAATCAAAAGGCACTATTTTCTGAGACCTCGTAGAAAATACAAGAGAGAGGAGGCAAGTATGGTTAAAGTGAGGACTAATTTTTAGAACACTAGAAGAAGCATGAGACACAGCTTCCACTAGCAATGATGGGAGCCATATCTGTATTCTGGTTTTATACTCGGAACTGAGAGGTTGATAAAGGACTAGGAGGTATCATGGTTGCTGCTGCACAAACTTTAATAACCATATTTCATAGTGAGGAGCATAGGGTGATACAGAAGAGTCGTGTGACATGTATCAGATTTAAATATCCTGAGACATTGTGAAATTATAAGACGTTAGTGGTCACTAACAAACCAATAGCAAAAAAGTAATTACATGTGTACATTGTCTGAAAGTCGACACGAAACTTCATGATGCCATGTAGCAAAATTAGAAATTCATCAGAAGCTTTACAAGCTGACATGACATTGCTCTGAAACTGCATAGAGTATTTACAGTCAATGTGCAATATGTCAACAAGACTAAGTGTTTACTTACATATCAGGTATTTATGATGATGCACATTTAAACACATCATGTTATTCTGCACAATATTGTGTCCAAGAATTCTCAAAAATTCACACATATTCCGACTCTCGAATGAAGGCTATGACTTTCACTAGAAGAGCATAGCAGTGGAGAAGCTGAGAACAAGTAGCTTACTGTGACAGCATTTGCGCATTACACCAATGTGAAAAAGGTGAATTCATCAACAATTAAAAACGATAGATAAGGTGAATTTGGACCATTTTCTCAAACGTTTCAAGCAAATTGTTATTGAAGTAGATGTATGCAGAAAAAGAACAGTCCAAAGGGTCTAACTTAAAGTTCGAGCCAAGGACTCTTAAGAAAACTTAGGTAGATGAGTTGATAAAGTTGCGTGGGAAGTATTTCTGAGGATATCTTTCAGAAATCACAATGTAATACTGATTGATAATTTTGTTGAGGTGATGGCGATTGTACCCACGCAGCACCACACAAGTTTGAGATATATATTGTCTCTCATGAAGGCATTTTTTGTGGTGATATGGTTTGAAATAGTCACATCAAACTATGTGCAAAATATTTATTAAACAAAGGCTTTTCTACCTCAACTGTGACACAAATGCAACTAAAGATTACATTCCAAAACAAACAAGAGTGCAAAGAAATATTCATCTGTAATGTCCTTGTGAATACGACCAAATCCCCTATTTTTGTTATGTTAATAAATATGCTTAATATAATTATAGGATAAAATATTCTTATGCAATGACTTCTGTTGTTATCTATTAGTTATATATCTATATTATAAAACGCGTTGTAGATTTTTACTGGGAAGATTTACAAAGTTCTGATATTTTTGAAGAACTTCATCAATGGAAGACAAGATAGTTTTCTTTATCTCTCCAGGACAGGTTGTAACGAATTTACCGTTATACGTTTATTTTGATACGTACGAATGTTTCAGCTTAATGTACGGGATGTATATTGCTGAAGTCTCACCTGTTCTCTAAATTATAAAAGGTTCTTGAGAGTAAGAATCAACAACATTTGTTTTAAGGAAACACTAGCGTGTTCGAACTTTGAACGTTCTAGAAACTCGCATTAAACTATTAAACAAACGCGCCAGAACAAGAATATTTGTCAGCTACTTTCAGTGTGCTATAGGCTTCGGAAGCTATTGTAATTAATGTCTATTAATCGAAAAGCTATAGAATTTGACTTAAATGGTTTGTAGTGTTCGGAATCTACAAACGTTCTAACTTCAATGAATTAATTACCTTGGACATTATTATTTCTACGAGGACATTAGATATTGTCGCCAAAGAAAACTTGCAGATGCTTCAAGCTTAGCCAGCTATCAAAAGAAGTGGATAGGTTCATCAACAAAGAATTAATTTGCTCTCAATTAACATCAGTAAAAAAATTAGTGATGTCGAGAAACCCACTTGTTGAGAATTTTATATGCAAAAAACGGCTCTTTTGGGCTCAGAAAACACTTCAAATAGAAGAGCGAACAACGTTTCGACCTTCTTCGGTCATCCTGACGATGCATATAAAAAGTAAAAAAATTAGTTCCAGACCAGATGTAAAACTCGGTATTCTTGTTAAGTGTGTAAAACTCTTGTATATAAACTAGCATTTGCAATGACTACAGTAATATCCGTTATTATGAATTGTTTCTTGTTTGTATTTTAAAATATATTTGTATTAATAAAGAAAATTGTGTGTATTAATCTTGTTGGCAAATATTATAAATTTAACATATATTAACACTTAATTAACTTCTAAATTAAAACTTCCATTTATGTTAAATAGTAATACGTAACTAACGTATGTTAAATAATAAATCGGAGACTCTTCCGAAAACATTATACAAGGCCCTAGATACTGGCTGACAATTTAAGAGAAGCCCGGCATGTACAGGTGTTTAAGGCACTTGACTCGTAATTCTAGGGTCACAGATTCGAATCTCCGTCACACCGAATGTGCTCGCCATTTCAGCCGTGAGGGCGTTATAAAGTTACGGTTAATCGCACTATTCGTTGGTAAGAGAGTTGGCGGTTAGTAATAATTATTGGCTACCTTCCCTCTAGTCTTACACTAGTAAATTAAGGACGATCAGCGCAGATAGCCTTCGTGTAGCTTTGCGCGAAATTCAAAACAAATCAAACCTATTTGGAAGTATACCAGATATTTTATATTACTGAATATCTTTGCCACATTACCACTAAGTTCATGTTCATGTGAGCGTATGACATCTGCTTTCCGCCAGTCGAATAAATACCTGAGGTGTACACAAACAGAAGAAAGACCGAGTGCTTTATCTTCAATACATAATCATTATGGCACTGATATCAAGAGTAGAACTGTATTTAAGTTATTTATGGAAAAGCAACGCAGAAGAATGGAACATGGTAACATGTTATTTCAGTAGTGCATATACGTATGTATATGATATCTAATGATTGAAATAACTTGTATATAACTGTTGTACAGAGTCGTTTAAATTAGTAATATAATTTAACAATTAATAACAACTCCCTATGTATAAAGTACAAGACCTTGCAATAATAAAACAGAGATTTATGGTAATATTTGAGTAACTTCCCCTGCAGTGTTACAACATATTGAAGATTTGTTGAGTTTTTGATGGATATTGTGGATTTTACGTGAAAGACATAAAATTGTTCAAGCTGTATTCATGCAAAATTACTACAAGATTCAGTGTCATAGCATGTATTTTTACAACATTTTTGGTGGGAATGATCCCATACACTAAAAGCATGAGTATGCTTTGCATGCTGATTGTTGATTGTTCTCCGCACAATATTAATTAACTTTTGATCGTGCAAATTAGAACTTCTCTTTGAAATACTGTGCGCATGGGTCTGTATATAGTAACATGTGGCATAACATTTATTTCAGATGTCAGGATCTTCTAAAGTTGTACTGTTGGAACAGTTTACTTGCTCAATGAGCATTAACTCGCATTCATAACATTGATTAGGATGTTTATAATATCTTGTGCTACGGTAAAAACTATCGTTGTCAGTGATGCTACTCAACTGATGAAAATATGTATTCTGATTTTCATAAGTAAGAATGGAAGAATGTTATATTTATAATGGATTGTCAAGTTAAATTTGAGTTTTACTTGAAATGAGTAGCTTGCTCTGATGGAAAGTCAATAATAACATTTATTCAAAACAATTATAAGTAAACACTGTTTCCTTTGTTGCCTAACGTGTTAAGGCGTGCGACTCGTAATCCGAGGGTCGCGGGTTCGAATTCCCGTCACACCAACCATTTTCGGCCTTTCAACCGTAGGGGCGTTATAATGTGACGGTCAATCCCACTATTCGTTGGTAAAAGAGTAACTTAACAGTTGGCGGTGGGTGATGATGACTAGTTGCCTTCCTTCTAGTCTTACACTGCTAAATTAGGAACGGCTAGCGCAGATAGCCCTCGAGTATCTTTGTGCGAAATTCCAACAAACAATTAACATTATTATATTTCATGGAAGATTTAGGTATTGTTCTTATTTATTACTTTTTACTGTCGTTAACATAACATTTGGGTCGTACTATAGGTTAAGTAATGCAATTAATTCGAAACAGCTAAAACAGGAACTTGTGTGTCACACCCAGTGGTACAGTAATATGTCTACGGATTGATATCACTAAAAACCGGGTTTCGATACACATATTAGGCAGAGCACAAATAGTCCTTTGTTTAGCTTTGTGTTTCATACAAACGAGCAATAAACTCATGTGTCTTCGTAAACTTTTCAGTTATCACCTTCCTTTAAAGTTATATTATTCAGTGAGTAGCTCATGTTTTTTAAATAAATATAATTCCAAGACAGTTATTCACGTCAACAGTCGAGGTTTCTGTGTTCCATAAATAAGGTATACTACATTACGTATTTATTGATAATTTCATTAACAGTATTAATTAGACTGACTAAAATGTCGGATGTTATTGCTTTTTTAAATTTTTTTGCGGCGTTATTATACATTCACTGTTTGTTTTGGAATTTCGCACAAAGCTACTCGAGGGCTATCTGCGCTAGCCGTCCCTAATTTAGTAGTGTAAGACTAGAGAGAAGGCAGCTAGTCATCACCACCCACCGCCAACTCTTGGGCTACTCTTTTACCAACGAAAAGTGGGATTGACTGTCACATTATACACCACTACGGCTGGGAGGGCGAGCATGTTTAGCGCGACGTGGGCGCTAACCCGCGACCCTCGGATTACGGGTCGCACGCTTTACGCGCTTGGCTATGCCAGGCCGTACATTCACTGTAATGATTCTTTTGTATTTTTAACTTAATATATGTATGTGTATTTAGGACAAATTTAAATTTCCTAAAGGCCACCCAGTAGCACGACAGTATGCTTGTTGACTTACAATGATAAAAAACTGAGTTTCGATACTCGTATTGAGCAGAGCACATACAGCCCATTGTGTAGTTTTGTGCTTAATTTCAAACAAAAACAATTTAATATACTGGTCAAACTTTGATAGATATTACTTGGACCATAGCAGAAAGTATCGTTGGTAGTGAAGGTACTCAACTGGTGAAACAGTGCGTCATAATTTCGATAAATAAAAACAAAGTAAAAGGATATTTAACTAGCATTGATGATTGTAAGGTTGATTTTATTTTTGCTCCAGGCCCGTCATGACCAGGGGGATTGAGGCGTTCGACTCACAATCCGAGGGTCACGGGTTCAAATCCCGGTCGCACCAAACATGCCCACCTTTTCAGCTGTGGGGGCGTTATAATATCACGGTCAATCCCACAATAAGTTAGTGAAAGCGAAGCCCATGATTTGGAGGTGGTTGGTGATGACAAGCTGCCTTCCTTCTAGTTTTACACTGCAAAATTAAGGACGACTAGCACAGATAGCCGTCGTTTAGCGGCCCGACATGATCAAGCGTGTTAAGGCGCGCGACTCGTCATCTGAGGTTCGCGGGTTTGCATCCCTATCACGCCAAACATACTCGCTCCTTCAGCCGTTGGGAGTTATAATGTGACGGTCAATCCCATTATTCGTTGGTAAAAGAGTAGCCCAAGAGTTGGTGACGGGTGGTGATGACTAGGTGTCTTCCCTCTAGTCTTCCACTACTAAATTAGGAATAGCTAGCACAGATAGCCCTCGAGTAGCTTTGTGCGAAATTCAAAAAACAAAGAACAAAAAAGCTAGTTTTGTTCTGAATAAACCCTCCTAAAAAATGGTACTCAGAAACTATATGAACATCTAATAGCTTTATTTAACTTATCATTTTCAACGGGGTATATCCCTGTTTCTTGAAAGAAAGCTAGCAAATAAACCAAACAATTACCGCCCAATTAGCCTAACCAATGGTACTGACAAAATTTTAGAAAGAATAATTAGTAATCGACTATTTATACACTTAGAAGTAAATTCAAAATTACCCGAAATACAAAACAGATTTAGAAAATACAGACAAACTATAGACCACCTAATTAGACTAACAGAATCAATTATAGACAGCTTCAACAAAAATAAATGCATTGTAGCTTGCTTTCTCGACAAAGAGAAAGCATTTGACACGGTGCATAACGGATTACGCTATCGGTTTACGAAAATGGGTTTACCCCAGGGAATTTTTCGCTGACTATTTAACTTTCTGTGCAATAGAACGTGTAAAGTAAATGTGAATGGAACCCACTCAGGGTCCTTTTCACCTGAGGCAGGAGTCCCACAGGGAGGGGTAGTTAGCTCTATCTTATTTATCATTAAATTAAATCATTAACATAAATTAAAAAATAGCAAATCAAGACAATACATGGACATTGCCCTGAAAAGGGCCGGAACACTGAAGGATACTCTAGTCCAAAAGCACTACAACAACAACATAGTAGTACTCGACCTGAAAGTTAGGTATGGAGGAAAAGGTCTTGTGCACCTAACTATCCTGTGTATTTAAAGATTCAAGATACCCAAATACTCACAAAGAAGAAGCGAATGATGATCAACATAAACATCTTGTTTTTATCGGAAATTAATCATTTGTTTTTCATTTCGCGCAAAGCTTCACGAAGATCACGCACTGTTTGGAATTGACGTCCATTTCTGAAGACTTCCCTTGTCATCCATCCACAAACATTTTCAATAGGATTCAGTTCGGTGGAACACGTTGGATGGTCCAAAACAGGGGTTCCCAACCGGTGGGTCGCGAAGTCTTGGCAGGGGAGTCGTGTAACCTTGTTAGAAGTAGCTTGGGATAACATTAATTTTATTTCATCAATTACATTTTCATGTTCTTACATTTTTTTGTTTCGGTGCAAAGCAAAACGTGTGCTACGTTAGTTCAATCACATTAGGTGATATTATGGATGTATGTATTCGTGCCTGTGTGAATGTGTATGTGTCTGCAACTGTATGTATGTGTGTACTAGTAAGTAGCGAGTATGTGAGTACACGCGCATGCACGTATGCTTGTGTGTCTGTTTATCTGTGATTAAGTGTGTGTGTGTGTGCTCGCTGTCGACACGTGAATCACATGTCCGTTGTTGATTGGTGGATGACGAATCGCGCGACTGGCCACGCTCCCTTCCCTCCCAATACTTACCCCATCATTACTCCACCTGAACCCCTCACAAGTGGTCAGTGTAAGATCTACAGTTGCCAAAGCGTTCATTATTTAACATTTTTATTTTATTTTAACAAGGAGATAAGTAAGCAGTAGAGGTGAGTTGTGTCCATGGCGAAACGGCACAGATACTCAGAATGCTACCTCAACATTGGCTTCACCACTGCTCGCCAACGACGGCATCGAGAAACCACAGTGTTTTTTGTGCCATGCTGTCCTGAGTGCAGAGTCAATGAAACCATCAAAATTCAGGCATCATCTCGAGACGAAACATTTAGAACACGCAAAGAAGGGTTTGGATTTCTTCAAACGGCATGAACAGTGTCTTAAAAGCCAAAGAATCGATAAAAGTGGGTCGTTTCAGAAGCAGAGTGCAGTCGTAGTGGAAGCTTCATATGAGATTACAATCGAAATTACTAAACAAAAAAGCCTCACATGATTGGAGAAACACTTCTTAAACCCTGCATGATGAAAGCAGTAAATCTTATTCTTGGAGAAGCCAGTGCAAAGAAGATGCAACAAGTATCCCTGTCAAATAATACTATACAGAGGCGCATTTCTAAAATGTCTATAGATGTGAAGAAACAGGTTTTGACTGAAATCAAGGGTTCCCCCCTTGTTCTCCTTTCAGCGCGATGAGACAACAGATGTAATTTCATGTTCTCAGTGGCTTGTCTTCGTGAGATACATTAATTCAGTTGACATCAAAGACGAATTCTTATTCTTCAGTGCACTTGAAATTACAACAAAAGCTGATGATGTCATGAAAAAAGTTTCAACTTTTTTTCAAGACGAAGATCTTCAATGAGAAAACGTGTGTGGGGTTTGTATGGATGGGGCACCGGCTATGCTGGGATCAGAATTCAGGAAACCAGTCGACTGTGAAGAAGCTAGCACTTCAAGCAAAGGACATCCACTGCATGATTCACCGATATGCTCTCGCCAGTAAGACTCTCCCTGCCTCTCTACAGGAAGTGTTTGAATCTATAATCAAAATTGTAAATTATGCGAAGACTCAAGCACTCAACACTCGCCTATTCAAAGAACTATGCAAAGACATGAATGCTGACAACGAAGTCCTTCTCTTCTACACAGCAGTACGTTGGTTGTCGAAAGGAAACGTTATTGTTGGGGTGGGTCCCTCTGAGGAGGGTCCTGTCCTCCCTGTACATATTGGGGTAGGACCCTCTGAGGAGGGCTCTGCCATCCCTGTTCAGGATGGGTCGGCGGGGGTTTGTGGGGACTCTGTGGAGCCCCTGTCTTCCCGTGGGGTTGATGGATGTTCCAGCTCCCTCCCTTGTGGCCGTGCAGGCTCCGACACTGGACGAGCTGCCGTCACCTGGTTCGTTTGCCAGTTTCTTTTACTTCCCCTGTCTTCTTTGTCTCTTTGGACTGAGTGAGGACTGTGAGGAGGTGTGGGGGCCTTGCAGCCCCGTTTTGTTACGCTGATGTTTCTGTTATGCAACAGCATAAGTCAGATGTTGGCAGCTGTAGCTGCGAAGAGGGTAGCCTCAAGAGGCCGCTCGCCCCCTGTCTCCGCCAATTCATTCAAAGCAGCAGCATCAGTTATTTCTCCCCTCTGACTGGTTGATGGGTTTTTCTTGCATTGCTCTAAATATCCAGGGTATGCATAGCATTGCTAAGCAGTTCTACATGTTCTCCCTCTTCAACTGCTTTGTGGTTGATGCTATATTTTTGCAGGAGACCCATTTGCCTCTCAGAGAGACCATTTTTCGTGTTTTTCTCGGTACCCCGTTTGTGCCTTCTGGTCGTTTGCACTACGCGTTCGCATGGGATAGCGATCCTCTTCCATCCACATTTTAATGGGACTATTTTTGCGTCACACAGTGATGCTGATGGGCGAGTGTTGTACGTTAATGTTGTTGCTAGGGGTCGTAAGATTCGGCTTGTCATTGTCTATGTGCCTGTCTGGCCTGGGAAGAGGTAGGCCTTCTTCTCGGGCTTGGACAGATTCATGGTTACACAGGCTGATATCATCCTTTGTGACCACTTTAACTGCATTTTGGATCCTCACCTCGACAAGATTGGGGCTGATCTTTCTTCTGGTGATCAGTGTGCACGGTCTCTGCATGCAGTACTGTCGGATTTCAGCTTTTCTGATGTCTGGTGTACACTGCTTGGGTCTGCTTTTGTGGCTACCTGGACCAGTCGGGGCGTTTCTTGTCGCCTTGACAGGTTCGATGTGACACCTGGCCTTCAGCAGAACCTCGGTGAGGCTGCTGTTCATCGGGTTGGGGATGTTTATTTTTACGTGGCTGGCCATTTGGCGTTTCTCACCACATTCCGGGATTTTCTTCTTGGTTTTCGGGGCTCTGGTGTGTGAAGGCTCAACATCTCTCTCCTTGTCGAGTATGAGGTTGGTGACGATTTGATTGCCCTTGTTGGTGGGCGGGTCTCAAGGAAGCCTGTGCTTCCTTTGTTGCAGCAAGCTGGCAAGCGGTATTCGTGAGCCAGCTTCCTGGCCTTGTGGGACAAGCAGGACACCTTGGCTGCCTTGCTTCGCGCCGGACTGACGAACTGCTGAGTCCTCTAGAACATTAAGACACTACATAGAGACATAGATTTGGACTATTCCAAACTATTCTGTGCTGTGAGCGTCTCTAGTATGATCGAATCACTTTTTCCAAAACTACCCTTAGGGTTCTGCTGTGCAAGACACGGGAAATGGCTAAAACCAGATATATCTCCAGTCTGGTGTTAGAGAATTGTCAATCTTTATTTGACATCTCCGACATTTTAGACTCGTGCCTCGGCCATTACCGCCATTTATATTCGGCTTCACCCGTGGACGAGGGGTTGTGGAATGACATTACTCGATTTTTGCCCTCCCTCGACCTCGGAAAGTGTTCTGGGCCAAATGGACTACTGGTGGAATTCTACCGCCACGTGTGGCATGTTGTCGGGTCATATTTTGTCAGACTTTTTAACACCTGTGTGACCATGGGGTCTGTGCCGCCGTGAACCCTGGATGGGCTCATTACTCTTATCTGTAATGATCCCAGCCAGTCTGAAGATCTTTCCTCGTAGCGACCACTTTTCTCCTGAACGTGGATGCAAAGATTTTTTCTATGGTCCTGTGTGCCAGTTTGGGTGTAATTATACCTTCCTTTGTTCACTGCACTCAGACGTACAGCGTGTGGGGCATAAGTATCCAACAAAATTTGGTGATTCCTAAGCATTTTTTCCACTACATCATGGATTGGGGTATCCTTGCTGGCTTTGATTGAGCTCACCACAGTATTTTTGTGGTTCATACTGGGAAGTTGTGGCCTTCCAGTTTTGTCCAGTACGGGCAATCCATGTATGCGACTGCTTCGAGCAGGCTCTTGGTTAATGGGTACCTGACATCTTTCTTTCCCATCTTACAGGGGTTCGTCAGAACTGCCTGTTGTCCCCATTGCTTTAACCATTGGTTATCAAGTGTTTACTCTCTCATCTGTATCACTCGGTCTTGGTGCGTGGCCTCCAGATACCAGGAGGTTTGAGTGTGACTTACGTCGCACATGCAAATGATGTGAACCTGTTTCTTGAGAACTTTAAATCATTAGGTTCAGCATTGGCCATTATCCATTAATACTCTCAGGCCTGTGCTGCCCAGCTGAATTTTTCCAAGTTTTCCCAAGCATGGGTATTTGACAAATGGGTCTCGTCTGCTAACTCTCCATATGGTCTAGACTGGACCTCCTCCCCAGTCACTTGCTTTGGGGTTCGATTTCTACTGGGTCCCAGGGTTACTTGAGGGGTGCAGCATGTCGATTTTACAGTGCACAACTACTGCTACTGTCCTGTTAACCTGTTTGATAGGGCAGAGGTGGTGAGGAGGCAGACACTGAAAGAGCAGCATTGCACGGGTCATTGAGTGCCATGTCTTTGCTTGCTTGTGGAGTGTCAAGCCTTAGGCTGTGTCTTGACTTTCCATGACAGTGCTGCCTCACAAGGGAGGTCTGGGCATACCATGTGTCCAGACCCAGTGTTTTTCTCTTTTGTCTTCTACCTTTTGCTGCCTGTTGCCCTTCACTAGATTCTTGGTTGGTACGGGTCGCAGGCTCTTTGATGATCCACTGAGCCTGCAAACACCAATGTGTTTTTCCCCTCCTTCCTCGCATGTTGCCGCTACTGCGGCGATCAGGGGATGTCGTATCGTGTTGGCCGACGTTCCGACGGACTCCAGTTCCCTCTACTGCCTGCTGGTCCCCAAATCTACTCATAGGATCGAGCGACACTACCCTGCTCTCCCGTGGGACGTTATTTGGAATCACGTAGCGCTGCGCTATGCTGGTAGCTAGCTCCAGGCTTTCAACTGACGCTTCGTGTACAACATTCTTCTGGTGAGGGAACGTGCATGTATTTGGAATTCTTGTGCGACTGAGTTGTGTTCAGTGTGCCACACTCAGGTGGAGTATGTCTTGCACAGGTTGGTCCTCTGTCTGACGTCGGTGAAGATCTGGAGAAGGGTGGCCCGCCTTTTATGAGTCTCGCGTCACTCGGCGAAGACTATACTGTACAACGTGCCAGTCCCTGTTCCCAGCCACCTGGCCTTTTCCTTTTAGTACACTTTATCCATCATTAAGTATGTCATTTGGCTTGTTTGGAACGATTTAGTTTTCGAGCAAGCGCCAATGTAGTACTTTCAGATAATGGGCAAGGCCAGGTAATACCTGTTACTATGCCTTGAGGCGGACTTTCGGCGGCTGAGTTCCGGGGAATTTTTCCATCTCTGATGGCCAGACGTCTCGCCTCTTTGTGCGTTAGTGGGGGGTCGGGTGGAGATTGGATTTTGAGCTGCCCTGCCTCCATTCTCGCTTCATGTAGACATAAAAGTATATATTTAATGTTTTTTCCTTGTACATATTTAATTTTTGTTTGTATATATTACTAATGTTTATTGTACTATTGTATATATATATATAATGTTTTTCGTTTGTTGTATATGTTTACTTTTAACTTTTTCGTCGTGCCTTTTTGTACGGTTTCCTTTGTTGTAAATAAATTCAAAATTAATTAGGTTCGACGATCAGAACAACCCGTCGAATCCTCCTGCTTAACACCGGCGAAATTTTCTTGGGCCAACTACTTGAAATTCTTGTTTCGCGTCTCTCAAGGTCTTTTTAGAAATTTGCAACAGCGGTTTTACTTCGCCCACCCTCACCAGCGATGGCAGGTTGAGAGAGACCTTGCTTTTGTAGCTCAACAGTTCTGCCACGTTCCAACTCTGTCAACATTTTAGCCTTTGCCATATTTTTACTCAATGTAATTCAGGAGATATCGTTGGGAATTGTTGACAGTGCTAATGTTTGAACACAAAATGACTAAATTTCGTTACGTATTTACCGATTAACGCTTCATTTCAGTATGGTCTTAAATTTTTGACCAACTAGTATTTAATCTAGTTTCATAGTGTTAACATTTTCCCTATTTAATGCTGACCCGACATGGCCAAGCGTGTAGTCGTTCGACTCGTAATTCGAAGGTCGCGGGTTCGAATCGCGGTCGCACCAAACATGCTCGCCCTTCCAGCCGTGGGGGCGTTATAATGTTATGATAAATCTTACTATTCGTTGGTAAAAGAGTTGGCAGTGGGTGGTGATGACTAACTGCCTTCCCTCTAGACTTACCCTGTTAAATTAGGGACGGCTAGCGCAGATAGCCCTCGAGTAGCTTTGCGCGAAATTCAAAAGACAAATAAACCTATAAAATGCTAAAAAAGTTTTTTTATTTTCCCTTTTTTTATTTTCATCTTTTGAACAGCCTTTTATATATGGATATTTAGGAGTTTTTTTTTTGTGGCTCATATCTGTCACAGTTTTTTATCGGAACTAGTAAGATGCTTAATAATAAGTAACCGGGAATTTCATCTGTAAATTGAATTTGTAATATTTGTTGCAGATTATGTAAAGTAGCAGTAAAATTGCGTTGTTTGTAAATTTCTATCTCTATTTGTTATGACGAATATTTCAACCGATTTTACTATCTTTTTTTTTATTGGCAAGGTAATACGCCAGAAATATAATGCTTGTACTACTGGGGATATCCAGCTGATGATTTTCTCAGACTAACAATTTATATAGGTATTACTGTTAATTTTCTTCTTTTTTTTTCGTATTTTCATAAATATAACTATTGTTTGAATTTACATTAATGATATTAATAGGGAAGTAATTAGTGAATTAGTAAAGCTTATGGAATCCATAAAACTTTTGGGTATTTTTAGCTATGCTGAGAATTCTGAGGTACAATTTAGGAAATAGCCTTTAATAATAAATAATAATAATAATAATGGCCTTTAGTAAGGGCAAGACATGTATTCAGTTATGATGCTTGGACCACTTGTAAAATATTTGGAGCACACCCAGAAGCATTAATGAAGAAAATTTTGATATAGTGGCAGATAAATCTCACTAGCTGTTAATTTAATGCTCTAGTAGTAATAGAATTTGAGGATACATTTATAGACATATTAATTAAAAATCTTATTGAGGTAATTATTTCATTATACAAATCACGAGTTAAGCCTTGCTTGGAATCCTGTTTATGGTTTTCTTCTCTTATCTAAGGAAAGATATTGACATGTGTGAAAAAGTTTGGATAATCCTACAGATTGAATGGTTAACTGATAGAAAACAAGGGTAAATGGTGATGTTGCTGAATTTTTTTATTTTATTAATCTTTTTGATAAGTCTTTTGATTCATAGTACTGTTTACTGAAGGCAACAGGACAAGATGAAATAAATTTAAGATTTTGAAATAAGGGGCTATGTTCCTGTGTACAGTTTATTTTTATAACAGTGTGAGTGGTTTAAAGAATGATTTGCCTTGAGCAATAATGGAAACTAGCACTACACAAGAGTTTGAAAGGGAAATTGATAACTTTATAAAAATAAAGAGTGGAATCTTTTTTTTCTTTTAAGGGGGATGTGCAAGGAAAGGCTGGAAAATTTAAGTTGTCCCTTGTAATTCATACATCACCATATCAGTTTAGAAAAATCTGGATTAATAATAAGTAAAGAGATGTTGAGAAATCATTTCTTCCTTTTGCCCACAGATTCATTAATCTTGCAGTGATCATTTAGTTACTAAAGATAACAGAAAATGTATGCGAACATTATTTTGTTAATAATTAGGAAGTAACCGTAATAGACTATTATGTTGTTGTTGTTTTTTGTTAATCAGAAAGTGACTGTAATGGATTATTACAGGGTTCACATCTCTGTCGCACCAAACATACTCGCCTTTTCAATGATGGTCAATCCCACTGTTCATTGGTAAAAGAGTAGCCCAATCGTGGGCAGTGAGTGGTGATGACTAGCTGCCTTCTCTCTCATCTTACACTGCAAAATTAGGGACGGCTAGGGCAGATAGCCCTCAAGTAGCTTTGAACAAAACATATTATTTAATTTCAATATACTTTTTTGATTCTTCTTCTGCATTTGTCTATTTTGAAATGAATTTCAGTCTGTTACATTGTTGTACGTGAAAAGATTTTTTAATCTTGACTTAAGAGTAAATATTTGATTTATTTTTCTTAAAGTCTGTCTTTAAGAAACTTTGTATGTTGGCAATCATAGTACTTCTTTTCGTGTACATGTTTATTGTTAAATCATAACCACCTAAGCCCAGAAATTCATAATTAACATTCAGTGAACAAGCAGTTTGTGTAAATTCTAGGTAGGCATTATGTTAAGGTTACAAACAGCAGATATAATTCTATTGTTTGTGAACATTTTTCATGCTGCATAATTGTGAAAAATGAAATATAAAGGATTGGTATCAGGCATATGTCTTAGAATTGTAACTGTATGGTTTATATTTGATTGTATTAAATACCTTTCGGGCATATAAGCTGAAATGTGCAGTTTATTCTCTTAGGCATATAAAACTATTGCGATCAACGTAGTAAAGATCTTATGCAATGGCAGAAGAACTATCATGTCCAACTAACATTCAGCATGTGAATGGTGTTACTATACATAAAATATGCTCTGGGCAGGTAATTCTTAATTTAGCAACTGCTGTGAAAGAACTTGTTGAAAATAGTGTGGATGCAGGGTCTGACAGTATTGGTAAGTATGCTAAAGCTTTATCTTGTAATTTAAATTTTATGAGAACTGTACAAATGGTAAAAAAAAATCCCACAATAATTGGATAATGAAGGTTAATTGATGTATCAAGGTTAATTATCAACACCCAAAACTGAAGTATAAAGTTATGAATTTAACTAACCAAGCCAGTACTAGATTTTTTGTTAATAACTGATATGACTATTTTAAACAAGTCTTCGTATACCTTGTGTGAAATTAGAGATAGAAATAAAGAAAAATAATACTGTAAGTTATTGACTGTGGAACTATAAACATTCCCATTAAAATAAAAACAAGTGAGAAAGTATGTGGAATTATTCATGTTCAGTATATTATGAAGCTTGTTGTTTACCAATATTGGATTTTAATAATTTCTGTTTTTGTGAATTTAAATATATTTGTCATGCATGCGTTACTGTATTAGAAAGGAACAAAATTATTCAAGAAATGTATGGTAATTTATCACATTTATTTTGCCTCAAGTCATAATTAGCATAAAATGTGATGCTTTGTGATTCCTTCCTTGTAATATATGCCATCTTAGTATAGTATTTTGAGGAAGAAAAGAAGTTTGTAATTGTAAAACGTGCAGCTATGTATTGGTTCTTTTGAAAAGGCCAACAGATTTCAGGAGACTACTTATAATTTCATTTTGTTATCATTCACCTTCTGTTTTTTGTAAATGCATATTAAACCCATTTTCAGAATATTATAGTTACTTTTGGTGGCCATGATAGAGAAACAAATAACTACAGTAAGTCTTTAAGATCTATATAGATTTTCAAATTATACAGACACCATAACTGTGACGGAACTTTCTTTAACTCTTAAGGTAGGTATTTGACTTGTGTATTGTTGCATTATAAAATCAAGATAAGTTGTAGACCTAGTTTTTCTTTTACTATTTAGGTGTGCATGATATGAAGACTGTTATAGTTTTTACATGTGAGGATTGTTTTGAAGAGAAAATCCAATTCAAGTTTAAAAAAGGGTGCTATCATGTACACAATAGTAAATGTATTGGAAAATTTTAAACTTGTTTGTTACTTAATCACAGGAAGCAAAATTTGAGTATATAAAAAGTGGATCAAGTTTGTTAGAAGTGTTAAGATGGATATTAGAGTGGAAATTTAGTTCTACTTTGCAGTTGGACCGAGATGCAGTTATGTGAGATGAAACAGAAGTGACGTTAATGGGAAGTAAGGGATTTAATGCTCAACTAATGTGAATATCTATTGTTATTGCTTTGATTTCCCTCTGTTCTTTTTTTAACTTTATTGCAACTATTAAATTAACTTTAAACCTTTTTATCTGTTTACAGTAACTCACAATTTTGGACCAAAAACTCAACTACAGTTGGGAAAATTGTAAAAATATTGAAATACTGGGGGAAGGGTAAAGACATTGCCAGCTCTGATACCAGTGTGCTCACAAAATGACAGGAAAAGTACTTGATTGGTTTTAAGATAGCTTAGAATACGTTTTTATGTTTATGTAGATACAGTGAAAGTGGAAGTTTCATATTGTTTCAGCTAGAATTTTTACACAAATTACATATATTTAAAATACCATATTGATGTATCCTCTTATTTTGTAAGTGAATTTTAATCAAATTATAAATTTAAACTCTATGTGGATAACTTGAATTCATCCTTTGTCTGTTAGCCCTTTTGCTAGTGCTCAGTACAGTATACTTGAGTTTGTATACATATTTGCACACATTAAGTACACTATAATTTTTGATACAGCATGTATATTTTCACAAAATTTGGTAGACTTTTAGTAAAGATTATAAATATTTTGTAATCAAAACATTAGATTTTTTTAATGAATGTTCTTACTAAATAATTATTTGTCAAAATGGAGTCTGATTCATCACTATTCTGAGTGCAAAGTGTTTTCATGATTGATTAAGAAAACAGACTATTCTTCTCTTTATCCCAAAAAATCTCAAATATTATTATGAAAACTCTAAAACCTACTAAGTAAATTCCAAATGTTTGTTTCGGTAAGACTTTATATTTTATGTTAATTTCTGTACTCTAATGGTGTGGGGTCTGCCACTTGATCAACCTTGTAAACATCGTAAAAAAAATTAAGAAGTAAATATAAGCTATGCTTTTTTGTGCTAGAATGACTACATGTTATAACACAGAAATACAAATGTTTAATCTAAATAGCTTGAGTCTTGTAACTGTACATGTTTACATATATATTTATTTTATTTTATCATGTTGACTTTTTCATAATGTCTAGCTAATGTTACATAACTTGCATTCATGAGGTACACATGCAGTCATTATTTATCCAGTAATGTGAAACTGACTTTTAGTTTTCCCTGTCTTGGCTGTTTTATTGGATTAGTATTTTCTAATATGCAGTCACATTTCAGTTATTATACATTAAATGTATTTAGATAATTACTATTCAGAAATAAATAATTTAACTTATTTTTCTTAAAATGTTGAATTATAAATCAAGAAGAAAACCAAATAATTATCACATCTTGCTTCAACCTTTATTGCTGCTGGATGCAAGTTGCTAAGCCTTTTAAAATTTCGCACATGGAAGATATCAAATTTTTTTTAGGCTTGATATAAACCAAAAAAGGAATAATTTTCCAAAACTGGGAAGAGGTGAACAGGCCACTGTGTTTCATTCAGTACATAAGCAATATCTCAACAAATAAAAAAGATATGAGATTCTTATTTTATATTCTAGCTTGATAATATTAGTAATTTGAGTTTCTAATTTGTAGACTTGGTGTTTTGACATCACAAACATGTAATTTTAAACAGTGCTGCATTTAATATATTACAAGATTCACCTAAATCTATATTTGAACATGTTCTTTTACTATTTACTTCTAAACTAAGAAATTAGCTCATAAACAGCATTGAAATCTGAATTATACTCTTCAATTTGATTCCAAACTTATTGACATAAATTCATAAGATAGCAGTTCGATAAAATTTTGAATGCAAGTCTGTAAACATAATGACATGGCGTTTGACACTTGATCCATTGTGAAAGTGTTAATCTTCTGATGTTTTAAAAATGGAGACCAACTTGCAGTTTTACTTATGTATGTCTGCTGCATGTATGGATAGATAGAATTAAAACAAGTTTAAAATATTTGCTCATGCATTTGAATGGCATATTTATTAATCCTAATTAACATTACTTCTTTTTATTTGCATTAAAATTTAGATCACTTAACATTGTATTTCAGGTAATTACTTCTACTGTATATGTGGAAATAGGCCTCCATTGTTATTTCTTATAAATAACAAGTAGCTGCATTTATTTAACCCTTATATAGCAGTTATTGATGATGGCTACTGTTTAACAGTTAAAAACATTTTCTGTATGTCATTGGTTGAAAATGTCTTTTTTTTTTATCCTGTTACAATAATGAGATTAAATAGCTGTTATCTCGCTCTATTGCCAAGAGTAGTTTCAAAGCTGAAACATTCAGTGAAACTTCTATTTTTCATGCATAAATGTAGACTGTACTTATTATGTAATCATAATTAGCCTATTCGTGTCTTTTAACAGAAGGACAACACATTCTCCAGTGCAGTAAACCCATCAGCATTAGCATTGCAACACAGGCTTTTTTTTTCATGTGTGTTTTTTTTATGAAGAATTAGCAGAATTTTTTGCTTATTATTTTAAACATTTTTCAATCCTGGTGAGAAAACCCACTTGTAGAGAAAAAATATATGTAAAAATGGCTGGTTTAGGTTGAGAAAATTTTTATGTATAGGAGTGAACAATGTTTTGATGTTTTTTGGTCATTGATAGGTTCACTAAGAAATAAGGAGGTTACTTGATGATGCCTGAAAAAGGTTGAAACATTGTTCGCTCCTCTACATAAAAAGTATAAATATTTATTCCATTTTATTCTGTGGTCTTTCTTCTCTTGACTTTTAGAAGGAAAAACCAGATTAAAAACATTTCAGTCAGAACATTTATTCAAATTAGTTTGAAATAGATTATTACATTTTAATCAAATTTATTATATTAGGACGTGTTCCAGTGTCAGTGCTAAGGCTTATTCTATAGCATTATTATTAAATACTTAAACCCATTGTATGGCTTGTTTACATCTTTTGCCATGACCTAGGCCTGCATTTTTTAGACATGTTAGGACCTTTGTTATGAATTCTAGCCAATCAGTAGAAAGTGTGTCCTTAGGTCCACTGTCTTCTCTTGTTTCCCCCCTCCTTTTGGTGGTCTCTCAACCGTACACAACCTTGGGTATTCCACTTCCCTCTTTTTACCTGTACTTAGATTCTCTTGAAGCTCTCAGTGATAAGTTTAAGTTTATCTTGGACGAATGCTGCTGCACTTCTTTTCACTACTACAGTGGGAGTGCAGACAGATCTGTGCCTCCAAGAAAATCGTTTTTAAACCAGATGAATAGTCTTTTCAATTTCGTGGTTAAAAAGTCAATGAATCAATGTCAACACCCTTCTCTGTCCCTAACATACATTCCAGCAAACCTCGAGATTCACTCTTTTTGGTTCCATGTATGGGCATTACCTCGGGTATATAATCAGCTGGCAATATAATTCTGTCCCACTCTCAGTCTTGCTCTTTGATAGCCATTTAGTAGCTGATATCCAGAGCATTGCCAATACTGTAGATGGAAGCTTTTTTCAGGTATCTAGCACTTCTGCTTCATCTTCCACCTTCTTCTCTGTAAGACCTTAGAGAGGATGGTTAATGCTCATCTTGTTTGGTTTCTCAAATCAAACAACTTCTTGCTCACCGAGTATGGGTTCCAATGACAGTACTTCACCATGGACTACCTGATTCGACTTGAATTGTCGATCAGAGAAACCTGTCGAGTGACAATATCTTGTATCAATATTCTTTGACATTGAGAAGGCTTATGATACAACATGGAGGTATGTCATTTTGCGAGACCTCCATTTATGTGGGTTATGTGGTCATTTTTATTTAAAATATTTTAATGGACATGCGATTCCAAGTTTGTGTGGGTTCGACAATTTCTTGTTCTTCTTTACAGGAACTTAGGGCTGTTTTGATTGTCACACTTTTCAGTATAATGATTAATGCCATCACTAAACAACTCCTTAGTGTTGCAAATGAACTCTATGTTGATGACATTCCCATTTCACATCAGTTGTCAAACGTGAGATATATTGAAGTGGACCACAGCAAATGGTTTTTACTTCTATCTTTCTAAAACTGTTTGCATGCACTTTTACTGCCAACAGGTATTCACCCTGATCCTGAACTCTGTAGCACTGAAGTTGTGGTACCTCTGGTCCTTGAGACAAAGTTCTTGGGGCTTATCTTTGTCTGTAAGCTGACTTTTATACCACACATCAAGCAGCTACAGGTCAAATGTACAAGAGCACTTAACATTCTCCATGTCCTCTCTTTCACCAGATGGGGAGCAGATTGATGTTTCATGCTACAGATATATCTTGCTCTTATTCAATCGAAATTTGACTATGAATTACTGGTCTATGGCTCTTCTGGGACCTTGGCCTTAAATATGTTGGACCCCAATAATCATCAAGAATTTCAGCTTTGCACTGTGGCTTTCTGCACTTCTCCAGTTCAGAGCTTCTACACAGACTCATGAACCTTCTTTGTATCTCCACTATTTGCAACTCTCTTTACTATATGCTTCGGAACTTCATTCCTTAACAAAGCATTCCTGGGATTATGTTTGTCTTACTCGGGGGGCCACACTTTTTCAGAACAGATGATCTGCCATTTTTCCTTTTGACATCATATCCAGGTGCAGTTGGATGAATTGGGTCTGTCCTTGGATAGCACTACTGTATCCACTGGTCAGCCCATTCCATCATGGCTTCTTACAGTCCCTAAATGTGACCAATCTTTAAGTCATCTGAGAAAAGCAGACACTCCTGATTAGAAGTACTGTCTTTTATTTGCTGAACATTTTTTGAACTATCCCTCCATTCATATATTTACAGATGGTTTGAAATCAGGTGATTCCATAGGCTCTGCCATGGTTTGTTGTGGTTTGGTGGTTGCTTACAGAATCCCCTTTACAGCTTTTGTGCTCACTCATGAATTGTATGCTATTCTCTCTTCCTGGATCAAATAGAAGTTAAGCAGTATTCAAATTACACTATTTATACTGACTCACTTAGTTCTTTACTGTAGAATAGCTTCACGTTAGTTCTCACCCTGTTCTTATTGATATTCAAAACCGACTGACCCATTTCTCTTTAACAGCTACTTCTATCCAATTTTTCTGGATTCCAGGCCATGTTGGTATTCGTGGGAATGGGCTTGCCAACACAGCAGCTAAATTTGTCTGCTGTGGCACTATCACTGCTGTGCCTGTTCCATACATGGACTGTGGTCCTGTATTTAAGGTGTGGCTCTGTGCCAGTTGGCAGTTGACTTGGAGTGAGCAATGTGAAAACAAGCTTTTCTAAATAAAACCTTCTATTGGACATTGGCTATCTTGCTTCCATAAGAATTGGGAAGAGGAAGTTGTTATAACTAGACTATGCATTGGTCACAGTTTTTTAACTCGTCATTTTATTCTATCTGGGACTGATGCACCAATATGTTGTCTGTGTAACACTCATGTCACAATAAGCCACATTTTAAACACGTTTTGTCCCAAGGTTTATTCGTAATGTCAGACAGTGTTATTAGCAATTGTGACACTGCCCACCTTTGAAATGTTTTTAGTGTTTTAAAAGCCATTAATTTTTTTAATGCTGTTTAAGTTTTTCAATTTGTAAATTAGATCTTTTTTAATGTGATTCCCTTTTAAGAATCAAAGTCCATCTTGTTTGATTTGAAATTAGAAAATTGCTGTAACGTTAAATAACTCAAAATCAGGACTGGAAAGGCCAACTTCAGGTAACTAATGGTACTGTTTGAACTACCTGTTAGTCATCCTGGCAAGTCATTCATTATTAAAATATTGCTACAAGTCTTTTAAATCATGTATTACTTCACTTTCTGTAAATTGCCATAATATCAAATAACTTGAAACCAGGACTAGAAAGGCCAACTTCAGGTAACTAATGGTAGTTTTTGAATTTACCTGTTAGCAAGTTATAATAATTACAATTATGCTATGGAAAATCCTTTACAACTTGTATCACTGTAGTTTCTCTCTTACTGCTGTAGATGAGATGTGATGATTTGATTTAATGCTATTTATGTTTCAAATTTACCTCATTTTACCTTAATTTCCTTTTATGAATTTTAATAATTTTATTTTAATTTTAACTTTTTACTGGATGTTTGGCACATGTAGTCTAGTTGCTTTGTGCCATGAAACACCAAACCAACCAACCAGTCATTTCCCTCGAGTTGCCATTTTTGAAACTTTCCAATCTCTAGTGAGGAGAGTTGTTGATTATTTTATCTTATCTGTATCATAATTACTAGAATACATTTGTGTACTTACTGAAGATGATACAACCCACCATGAATCTGGTGATATCCACAGGTAATGCCTCTCTCTCCCAAAATCCACAATGAGTGAAAGCATCTTTCAGCTGTACTTCATTGAAAAAATTATTGCACTAGGTTTAAACTTGTTCTCACACTTGACTAGCCTGTGCTGTTATTGTTCTTGGTAACCTGTTGCACAGTCCATCAGTGTGGAAAAAGATACAGATTATTGAAAATTTGTATTAAGTATATGCACCTCTCATTGTTCTCCACTAAGTGAGTTTCTCCTCTTTTATTTTTTTGGCTGAGTAACAAGATAACCCTTTCTTACTCAGTCCCGAGCCACTTAAGATCTGTATGAAAAGAGAGAAAAGGGTAATATGTATTTTTTTTGTGAGACTATCAATTGATTCAATGAAGAACATTGATGTTTTAATCACAATTTGTTCAGTTAAATTGTGGTTATAAGTAATAAAGTAATCTTGGAGGATAGCAAATCTTATTTGCTGCCACATTTTGGTTTCTGATTAATTATGTTTTAGGTTTTATAGTGAGCTGTTTTATTTTTTGAAATAAATGCTAATTTTTGCAATTTCAAAACAAAAATTGTTTTTCTGGAACTGTTTTCATGCATTTTATTTTAATAGAAATGCACAATAACATAGTAATATATTTTTGCTGATTTTAAATAATTTTGTATCTTTACAATTTTATCTTCAGTTAAATACAATGTCAGTGCTACAATTTTATTATTATTGTGTATTATATACTTATACCATTAATCTTCAGTGAACCCAACATAATAATGGAAAGAAAATCTTAAGTGTGATTGTACAAGGTTTTTATTAATATAAACACTAGGCAAAGTACTTAGCCCCTAATGTTCAGTTATCCTTACTGTTTAATGGTGATGCTTAAAGCAAATGTTATTTAATATACATGTTTTGGTAGGGTTAAATACTTTTTTTAAACATGTTGAATTTTTTCAGGTTTTTATTTTAAATTACATATTATTACTGTAAAATAATGCAATAATTAAGTTTCCATTAAGAATAGGCTTTATGTGTAGAAAATTATAACTTGTGCATTGACATAGTATTTATATAGATTACTTAGTACTAGCTCCTGAATGACAACACACAAATTTTTATCTCTTCATATACTGTACAGTATTGTTTTAGGATGTTGCTGTTTAATGTTTATTGCTTTCCATAGTCCTGTAAAATGATAATATAATTTAAAAATCTAATCAAAATACAAAGTGTCCATTTTAAAGGTTTTATTGAAAGTCATGAAAATTAATATACATTTTCAAATTTTATAAGTGGCAAATAAGTTAGTTTTTACCACTGAAAATAATATTTTTGATAGAGGTACGACTCAAAGAATATGGTAGTGAACTTGTAGAAGTTTCTGATAATGGCTGTGGTGTTCATGAATCAAATTTTGAAGGGCTGAGTAAGTATGATACTTTATTTGAAAGTAGAAGTAGGATATTGAATATACATGTGTGTGTGTGTGTGTGTGTGTGTGTGTGTGTGTAATATATATATATATATATGTAGAGAGAGAGAGAATATTAATACTGAAAAGTAAAATAAATCAAAAGGAAGGATTGTGTTAAAAATAGCAAATCCAAACCTCTGACTAATTGACTAATGTTAGTTTGTTAGTTGTCTAGAGTAAATGAGCTTTTTAAGGTTGTTTTTGCCTAAATATTCTATTGGAGTTTTGAGTAATTTTTTTTTTATTTGATCCATAATATGAACCATTGTTGAAGTTCATGATGTAATACTATTTAGACTGTCACATCTCCCCCGCTCCCCAGAAATATTCCTGTGGATGCCCATGATGACATGTAACTAATCACTTCAAAATAAATTCAGAGAGATATGACATATCATGTAATATTAATCAGTAGAAAATAATATAAATTTTAGAAAGTACAAATGTATATCTTTCCTGTTAGAGGGAGATAATACTGATAAATTGTTGTATTTGTAAGATGAATTTTTGTGTTTCATTGTAAAGTAAATGTTTGCTAAACATAGTGTTTAATAATAATCTTTGAAGTATATTCTTTAATTTACAAGATGTTGTGAGAAAATTCTAATTGTTTTGCTTCAGCTTTGAAATATCATACTTCTAAACTTTTGGAATTTGATGATTTGGCAAATGTTGGGACCTTTGGTTTTCGTGGAGAAGCCCTCAGTTCTTTGTGTTCTCTCAGGTAAGGGCTTTGTTGGTGAAGATAAATATCTTGCTACTATGATGTTAATATGTGCAAACATATTATTATTTTTCTATTTAAAATATAATTTTAGGAAATATTTTTCCTACTTTAGTTTTGAAAAGATAAATGCTTTCACTCCAATTTAGTGTGTTATGTGTTTAATATAACGCAATGGAAAATTATGAATGGATGAAAAGGCCTTGAAATTTGCTTGGATATAGGTCATATTCATTTAGTTCTTTAGGAATCAGTCAGTTCTAGAAAAGTTTCTGCACTTCTTGACAAATTATTTTATTGTCTTGTGAAATTAATTATAAAAGTAAATGCACTTCTTGAACAAGGTAACAGTTATGCATAGGTAGAGTAGGCAACTGCTTAGAGCAATAATTTTAAGAAACACTGAGTGAAACTGGCAACAAATATTTGATGGATTATTAGTTAATTTTGTAATGCCAGTACACCACAACCAATTACATCAGATAAAGATACCAGTCAAGAATTCTGAGTGATCAGGTGACTGATCATGTGATTAATGATTTAACTAATACAAAGGCTTCATTTCTGGAGTGAACATATGGAAATAGGAACAAGAAAAAATATCCACCTATGGCAACACTATATCTTGATATGGTGCTGTATTTGAATGAAGTAGTCTGATTATCATATGGAATTCCTCATGTAGTAAATGTAGTTTTTGGTTGAAGTAATCTTATTTACATGTGGAATTTCTCATGTAATAAATGTAGTTCTTGGCTGAACTAGTACAATTGTCATGCAGAACTTGTCTATTGAGAATCTATAACATAGCTACTTTGTTTCCAAGACTATTAAGATGGAATCCAAAAAATAACTTTCCATGATGTGATATTATTGTCTTTTTTATTGTTTTTTGGTTTGTGAGTTCTCTTAAATGTTATCAAATAGTCAATTCCTGAGAACTTTTTTGAGGCTGGGATACCAAGTAATTTACTTGTTTTCAACATATAGAATATAAACTGCTGTGATGTTTTTCATGTACTTTGTTAAGCAATTTAACTCTTGGGATGTTTCAAAGCAAGATTTTATAGTAACTTCACATAACTATGAAGCTTTGTTTTTTAAGTACTAGTTCTAGAGGCTGCTCACATGCTCACTTATACTTTGTATAGATATCTGTAAGTTTGTGAAATATATTTATACCGTTACTCATTGGGTACTGAAATTTTTTCTGTGTGAATTGAAAAATATTATTGCTAACAAGTTCTTACAAATTTGAGGTCTCGTTTTAACCAGCATATCATACATAAATCATTTTGTCGTGATTTAAAGTAAAAACTTCAATCTTTTAGTGTAGAACATAAAGGGATAGTTTTTCAAAGTTGTAAACCATATTTACACTGCAATAAATCCCTGATTTAATGGACTTGCTTATTTTGAAACATATTAATTTAATTATCTAAAAACTGTGTGCGTGTGTGTGTGTGTGTATATGTCTAGAGACACAGTTACTGTTCTTTGGGTCATTTTCTGTGTCTTTGTATACATTTATTATTTCATGCTTAGCATAGTCTCTGTTTAAGGTTGACATATTTTATTTATGTAATGTTTTCTCTGTTTCACATTATAATGTACACATTTTGCAGTTATGTTGAATATAAGTGTATATTTTATCAGATGTATATTGTTTTCAAGAAACTCAGTTTACAGATTCAATATTCTTGTTGATACAGTGATGTGGTAATTATAACTTGCAACAAAGATGCATCTTCTGGAACAAGACTGGAGTTTGATCACGATGGAAAATTAATAAAAAGAAGTCCCTGCTCTCGACAGGTAGTAAAATACTTCATGTGTGACAGATTTTTCACTGAAGCCATATAGGGTTGTGCTTTTAATGTGTTATTAAAACTTGATTGTATTATATGCATAAAATAGACATACAAATTTTATGTAGTTACTGATATTGTAATTTTTCAATTATGAGTTGCACTGTATATAAGCTGCATCTTATACAAGTCAACATTTCAAAAAAACTTGTATAAACTGTGACTGTAGCACAGCTGCTGTTTATACAAGTATATAAAATAAAAAAAACTGTGACTTTTGTATTTATTATTTTCCAACAAGTTTTTTATGGATAATGGAAGACAACTACACATACATGACAGCAGTACAGTGATTTCAGATGGCATGATGACTTTTTTTGAAAAATTATCACTAGAGGGAAATTTGATACCATGAGCTAAACAAAAAAGACATCAGTGAAGTGTGGGTTATTACTGTTCTTGATGTTTCTCTCTTGAGTGGTCACAGTACAACAATATCAGTGTTATGATGTTTCCAGCAAATGTCTCATGTAATTTAATGAAAAAGTTGTCAGTGATATAAAATTTAGTGTTTCATCTGAAAAATTTATACATTGGTCACATTTGTATAAATTGCATGATATAGTTGTCGGTATAAAATTTATAGTGTTTCATCTGAAAAATTTATACATTGGTCTCATTTGTATAAATTGCACGATATAGTTTTGTAGACAAAATTAGTGTATGAATCATAGATTATGGTTGGAAAATCACAGTAATTGGTATTATTTTCAATGGTGCTACTATGGGAAAAACAGTAGTTTGGGTTTTAGAAGAAGTACAGTTAGCTCTTGCCATTTGTGAGAAGTAGGTTTCAGAAACTCCCACAAATGCCAGTATCACGAATAACATTATATACAGTAAGCACATTTTATAATAAAAATCAGTGTATAGTAATGCACATTAAAACAACATTTAAAGAAATATAGTAATGTAAAATATCTTAAACTAAAATAATTTTTTAACCTTTCTTTGATAATGATTTTATTGATGGTGATGTTAAAGATGATGATGATAATGAAGTTTTTGGTATGGTGGATCAGCATTCATCTGGCAGGTCATCCAGATAGCTCGTGGATGATGAGATAGGGCTGGTAGACGAGTTTGTAGCGGGAAAAAGACATGAAGAGGTTACACAGGATAGTCTGCACAGAAATAGCAGCTATTTAACAATTTTCTGTTGGCTTATATAAATCTCCCAGTAAAGAATCATTACAGTCTCGTTTTCCTTCTTAGCTTTAAGGCTGCATTCCAAGGAGGGATCATATTAAAAAAATTTTATCGGTGAATTGTTTGGTTCATCTGATTTCTGCTAGTGTTTATAAATCTAAATTTGATTTTTCTGTTTCTTCATATTCATCATCATCATGATTATTGTCACAAGTTTTAAACATGTAACTCAATCAGTTCTGTTCTTCCTCTTGGTATGGATTTCTGTATGTGATTCTGTATTTTCAGTTTACCTTGTCTACAATCTGAACATCCTTCCACATATGAATTTGCTGTGTGTGGTGACCCTTGAAGGGGAGAATAGGATCCTCGTGGTTGAGGAGTCTAACATACCACTTTGGCCTTGAATTCCTATTGACTTGTGGCTCCTTCAGGGTTAATCTGCTGATCTTATTGGGCTAGGGTCAACTGAGCATTAGTATTCAATGTTCTAAGTAAGTGTTGTGGACATTTTGTTTGATGTTGGTGTTTGGGTATAGTGCTCATGAAACTTTGGCATTGCTGCAGTGTTCTTGTATAGCATTGTAGTGTATTCTTTTGTAGGACTTCATGGTGGGTGGTGTCAATGGGCACTGAATCTTTCTCTATTTATAATGGGTATGCCAATCCTTTAAAAATATAGTATGGAAAAACAAACTTATAGGTAAATGACTGTACATAGACAACTCTGTTATACAGTCACCACCATTATGAGATCCTTATCTTGATTTTTTAATTTTTCATTCTTTATCTGACAAATCCTTAGAGAAGATGTTTCCCTTTTTCATTTAGGAGTGTTTAGAGGATCTTTCTGGCTGTCCCAAGACCATCAAGAAGCTATGTTTTGGTGGAAAGATGTACACAGAAACACAGTGAACTCTTCCTGAATTTTAATGCCTTTGGGGATATACCCATTGAGGTTACTCCTCATGCTACTGTGAATTCTTCCTGAGGAATGATCATTGAGAGGGATTTGAAGAATATTCCCAAGTCTGAGATCATTGCTAATTTTTTCAGCCAAGGCATTTCTTCTGTTCACCATATCTTCACTTGTAAGGGTAGAATTATGAGGCTTATCAGTGTCTTAATTTTGATATTTATATCACTATGTTTGCCTGTCCCTGTTAAGGCAAGTTATCTGAACTGTAAGGTATGACCAAACATTTCAAATGTTCCCAATGTCAGCAGTTTGAACATTAAAAGGCATCATGTTGGTGTTTATTGACATGTGCTAATTGTGGTGGTAAAGACTGCAATGCCTACGAGTGTGAAGTGGAACCTCACTTCTTTAACTGTAGTAATTTCCACTCTTTTTATTTTCATTCTTACCCTAAATGGATGCAGGAGAGATAGATACAGCATTTCGTACCACAAGACTCAGAAGTTATTGTTCCCAATTCCATTTTGGACACATGCTACTACAGTATATGCCATTGCTGCAGTGGAAGAGCAGACAGATCTTTTTGTGACTTCATCAAAGTTATCCTTCAATCATGTGAAGAGTCCTATGCTCTTTATGGATGAGGTTTCTAATTTTTTCCCTCTCTTTATATCCACATCAGGTATCAAAGCCAAAAGGAATCTTGGATTAAGTTCACAACTAGCATCTCTTCCACCACTATTTCCAAAATCATTTGGGACAAGATTTAGAAGATTAGTGCTGTATACCTCCCATCCATTTTTCATCTTGCTTTCGAATGGCTAGGAAGTTGCTGATACTCTTTGTGAAAGCTTTTCTTGTGGATCCAGCATTTCTGTGTTTTCCCTTGCCTTCATGGCTATCAGAGCTCAGGTGGAGTAATCACCTTTTTCTTTTCAGGCCAATCTTGAATCAAACAACCTTTTCTTACCTACCCAGTTTTGATTTGGTCAACAGTGCTCCACTGTGGACCACATTATTTGATTTGAGACATCCATAATGAAAGCCTTTCTCAAGAGGGATCATCTTGTTTCCATGTTCTTTTATCTTGAGAAGGCGTATGACACTACATGGAAGTATAGTATTTTATGAGACTTCCACTTATTTGGGTTTCATGGCCATTAATCCATTTTAATTCAGAACTTGCTATTGGACAGGCGATTCTAAGTTTATGTAGGTTCCACACTTTCCTATTCCTTTACACAAGAACTTGGAGTCCCTCAGGACTGTCTTTTGAGTGTCAGACTTTTCAGTGACAAGATTAATGCTATTACTACACAATTGTATAGGCTCTTTTTTGACAACTTCCATATCTGGTGTTGGTTGTTGACAATGAGGTTTATTAAGTAGCAGCTTCATACTGCCCTCAATTGCTTGTTAAAATGGAATACAGAAAGTATTTTTATCTTTTCTTTCTCTGAAACTAATTGCATGCACTTTTGCCACCAACTGGGTATATGTCTGGGCCTTAAGTTTTGTTTGTGTGATGTTGTTCCCTGTGATCCCTGAGGCAAAATGATTGATGCTTTTATTTGACTGTAAACTGACTTTCATTCCTCACATGAAGCAGTTCCATATCAAGTGTGCGAGGGAACTGAACATCCTCCGTGCCTTTTCTTCAAGCTCTTTGGGAGCAGATCGATGTTCTGTTTCTCAAGATTTATCATGTCCTCATTTGATTCAAACTGGATTATAGGTCTCTAGTCTATAGTTGTGCCAGGGCCTCAGCCTTGAAGATGCTGCACCCAATTCACCATCTGGAGCTTAGCTTCTGCTTAGCATGGGAGCCTTCAGCACTTCTCCTGTCCCATGAACCTCCTCTTAACCTCTGCTGATTGCAATTTTCTTTGCAGTATGGTTCTAAACTTCAATCCTTACTACAGCATCCCATCAGGGGTGGTATCTTTTTTGTTCTTTGCTAGGCTATGCTCTTTTGGAATAAATGGATAGCCATTCTTTGTTTTGGCTTTTGGATCTAAGAGCGGCAGGTTGAATCGGGTCTGTTTTTGGACAATGTTGCTGTTTCCACTTTTCAACTCATCCACACATGTGACCATTTGGAACTTTATTTGTTTTTTTAACTTAATTTATTTTTATCTCTTATAGTATCTTCCTTTTGTATTTTTACAACTTGTTTGGCACAAATAGCCTCATAACTATGTATCATAAACCATCAATCAACCAACCAACAAACTGGTTAGTGCTTCCACTTCTGTGTTCTCTATATTTTCAAACCACTTTCTTCCAACTTCACCAGTTAACTCCATGATATTCTTCATTTCTTCATCAGCTAATGAAAATTATAACTGAAGGCATTGACTGTCTCCTTCCACAGCTTCTTATAACAGGGTTTAATAACTGATAGCTTGTCTTGATCAAGTAACTCCTTGATGCAGTTTGTGATGTTGTAAGCCTTCCAACACTGTCTGATATCAAGTGTTTGCATCATCTTTCATTGCATAATGAAAAACAGACTGAAGGTGCACCATGCGTAGCAATCATGACCTGGTCGAGTGGCTGGATGACAGAAATTATGTTGGGTGATAGGAAAAGCACTTTCACATTGGGATGGTCAAACTGTAAACCAGATTCTGGGTGAAGAGATTTCCAAGACTAAAAGTACCTTGAAAGGTAGGCTTTTTGATTAAAGATATTTTATAACTGAGAGATGAAACAATGGAAAGGAATGTTCTTTTTGCCACTTTCTTCCAAAACAAGGAAGTCTCATCTGCATTAAACACTTGGTCGGGCTTGTAGCTGTTTTATTCAATTATCTTAAGAAGCTCTAGGGAATAATTCTGTACTACCTTATGGTCTGCTGTTCCCAGTTCACCATTAAACTTCACATTTACATATTTCATACTTTACTTAAGTTCTCAAACTATCCTGTACTAGCAGTAAATGAAGTAGCTCTGTAACTACTGCCTCACCACCCTATACTTGCACAAATTGTGTAAACTAAGAGCTTTTTTGCTGATAACCAGACTGTTCACAGGCACTTTCCTTCATACCATATCTTCAATCCAAAGATTTTCTCAATTTTTTTTTATTATTGAATCACAAATCTTGCAATACACTTTTGCTTGGATGGGGCTCTTCCTGTGGTGATATCTTTTATTTTATTTTATTTTTGACACTGTAATGTTGTACAGACTACCAATGCAGCAGCAACACCTAATCTACTACCAGGTTTATCTAGTAATTCAACTTTTTTATTTTGTTTCCTATAACTTTTGATGCACTCGCTGCACTATAATTTGATTTTTTTCTTTGTCCCATTATTGTAAGAATAGATAAACATCATGGCTAAACAAAGATTGAGAAGACTTGAGATGCTGTGGTACATAGGATAAGAATGGGATGCGCAAGGAAGCACAGTGCAAGCCTCACACCAGTTTTGGGAGTTGACTATGGTTGTATTGCAAATACTTTAAACCATGAATGTCAAGGAATAACTGAATTTGTTTTTGAATAAGTAGTATTGATGAATTTTTTCTTTTGAAAATAAGATTTGCATATGACAGTTTTTGATGGAGAAATGTTTTTTGCAATAATACAAGTATGTGATGATGTTTTAGTGTACTATATTTGGATGTGAGTTTATTCATCAATCTCAAATTTTTGAGAAGTTGTTATATCATCAGCATAAAAGTATTCATAAAAAACATGAAGTTGCTTTTACTTTATTTTTTTTGCATTGGCATGAAACAAATATTTTGTATTTTTCCTATTCATTTATTGTAACTTTCCTTGATTAATGCATTAAAAGAAGTGTTTTTGGTTCTTCAGGTGGGCACGACAGTCAGTCTTCAAAATTTGTTTTCTACCTTGCCTGTACGACACAAGGAATTCCTGCATAATGTCCGACGGGAGTTTAATCGAATGGTTCAAATACTCACTGCATATTGCTTAGTCAGTACAAAAATTCGAATTACATGTATAAACCAAACCAAGAAAGGGTGAGTTTCTTTTAATTTATTAGTGTAATGAGTAATTTAGTGCTGGGTAAATGTCCAACAAGAAATAAGTTACAAAGCAGTTTGAATTTTAAAAGTATCAAAAATTATACTTGAAATGTGTAATAAAATATTAAAAATATTAACTTTATTTTTTAGTTGAATAAATTTTGTTCATAATGTTAAGCAAGGAATCCTTTGTATTTAAAAAAAAGGATTCAAACATTTATTTGACAGAAAAATTGAAGCACATGTTCTATTTTACATTTTGTAACAGAAAGTTTATTTTGTTAATTACATCTACCATTTTATTGGCATAATGTGTTAGAATTTATAATATTCAACTAGTTTTTTATCATCAATGACCCCTCGTGGGATAGTTGTAAGTCTTCAAAGATATAATGGTAAAATTAGGGGTTAGATTTCCCTTGGTGGACATAGCAGATAGCCAGATGTAGCTTTGCTGTAATTAAACACACACACTTATCAAAAATCATACCAAATAACATATTTTGGAAGTGATAATGTTATAAATATTTTTTCTAATAAAATTAGTGGAATTTTATCAAAAAAACACACCCAAATCTGTAGAATTTTTATCAATCCTTAAAAGAAGTAATTTCTAACAGTAATTCTTTTAGGAGTCATTTGATTTTAATTCATTGTGGCTTTGTTTTTATAAAATTTTGTTTTCAATTTAATTGTTATTTTTAACAGTGAAAAATGACTTCAAATTAGATGAATTTGCTTTTTGAACTTAAAAGTAATGCAAAACAAGTTTTGTGGGTTATAACATAACCAAATCTCATATTAGGCTTTCTCATAAAACATAAAATAAACTTTAAAAATGTTAAAATCAATGCAAGGTAGATGCATTCAATAAATACTATAGTACAGATTGGTACAAAATTATGTACACTGTAACCCAAGTAAGACTTATTGAACCTATGTGTTTTACTAAGATCCTGAATGATAAGGATTGAAAAAAAAAAAATCCTCTCTTGTGTATTGGGTCTCCTCAGACCACTGAACATCCTCTGTGTCCTCTCCACCACCAGTTGGGGAGCGAATGTATGTTTTATGTTAAAGATGTATCGTGTTCTTATTTGATCGAAACTCAACTATGGATCACTGGTCTATGGCTTTGCCAGACCCTTGGCCTTAAAGATGCTGTACCCCATTCATCATCAAGGACAGTCATCTTGGAGTGAGCAACACAAAAACAAGCTTTTCTAAATAA
Source organism: Carcinoscorpius rotundicauda (assembly GCA_011833715.1). Lineage (NCBI taxonomy): Eukaryota > Metazoa > Arthropoda > Merostomata > Xiphosura > Limulidae > Carcinoscorpius > Carcinoscorpius rotundicauda. Next base: position 28,180,604 of record CM022396.1, read on the forward strand.
AACCCTATATTGGACTTTGGCCATCTTGCTTCCATAAGGATTGGAAGGAGGAAGTTGTTCTAACTAGACTACACATTAGTCACAGTTTTTTAACTCATCATTTTCTTTTATCTGGAACTGATGCACTAGTGTGTAGTTTTTGTAACACTCAGATCACTGTAAGCCACATTTTACTTTCTTGTCTTCATTACGACTCTCAATGATGGAACCATTTTAACACTGTTCACCTTGGTAATGTTTTTTGTTTTTTAAAGACCATTAATCTTTGTAATGTTATTTAAGTGTTTTAAATTTATACATTAATTCTTTTTTAAATGTGGTTTCCTTTTAAGAATCATAATTTCTAGTTCGATTTGAGAAGCAGAAAATGGCTATAACATTTAATAACTTGATACCAGGACTGGAAAGACCAATTTCAGGTGACTAATGCTGCTGTTTGAACTATCCTTATGAACTACCCTTTAGTCATCTTGGCAAGTTATTATTACAATTTTGATGCATGTCTTTTAAAACTTTTATTACCTTTTAAAAATGTCTATAATGACATAGAACCCGGGACCAGGACTGGAAAGACCAACTTCAGGTGACTGACGGTGGTTCTTGTATTTACCTGTTAGTCTTCCTGGTGGGTTGTGATAGTTACCATTATGCTACAGAAAGTCTTTTACAACTTCTCTTACTGTAGTTTCTCTCTTAACATTGTAGACTGGATGTAAACATTGGTTTTATGCTCTTTATGTTTTTTTCTAAACTTTGTTTTGTTATACCTTCATTTCCTTTTATGAATTTTACTACATTTCCTTTATTTTTAACCTTTTTTTCCAGACGTTTGGCGCAGATAGCCTAGCTGCTTTGTGCCATAAAACACTAAATCAACCAATCAAAATCTTTTCAAAAAGTTAAAACTGTACTTAGTGATGCATTGAAACAGAGGTAATCATGTTAATTTCATTCCTGACTTGTTATATATTAAAGTTTGAACTTTATTTTAGATATTTGTTTCTCTAAAGCCAAAGTTGTATTGTGTTATAACATTTTAAAATAATTTATTTAAAGTTTTATGGGGTCCATTTTGTTCTTATTTCAGCAAGAAAACAGTAGTGCTTTCTACTCAAGGTAGTAGTACAGTTAGAGAAAATATAGTCAATGTTTTTGGTGCTAAACAGGTAAATGTAATTATACTTAACCAGATATTTTACATATGAGTTAAAATGCCAAACATTTATTCATAAGCTTTTTAATTTGTGTTTATTATGTTGATGTAATAGGTTATAACGCATTGTAAAGTGAATTATATTTAATGGTAGACTTATTTTGTGGACAAAAAAGAAAGCCTTGTCTTATGCTGTATTATTAACTCTCACTTCAAAATTTTTTTGTTTATAAGACACTTGGATATTTTGAAAGTTTTGAAGCATTTTTAATGTTTTTATGATACTAATTTAACATTCTTTATATTATTTTTTAAACTTTAAGTCAGGCAAACAAATGACAGTGGCTTTTAATTATAATAAATGCAAGGTAATGGAGATGAGATATTGCAATATAAGTTATAAGTTTGATTATACTAATTTTAACTGTTATGGAAGAAAAGGATCTTGACATTTCTTGTCAGTCAGTTGAAAGGCTTTCAAGAAATGTTCTGTTACCAGTGGTACAGTATATATGATTTTATGTTCTATCTATATAAATATTGAATGCAAGTCTAAAGAGGTTATCATTTCATTGTGTATTTTGCTGGTTAGGCTATATTTCAGTCTTGGGATCCTTACTTTAGAAAGAACATTTGAATTGTTGTAAAGAATTTAGAGGACTACTGTGATTATACCTGGGATGGAAAAAATTATCACATAATTACAAGATTTTTGAAACTGTTTTATCTTGAAAAAAAAATAAGTTACAAAGTATCTGATTGAAGTTTTTAAGATCATTAAAAGAACTGATAGTGTTGATGAATCATCTTTTTTGTACTTGATTGTGAGAATGGTAGGACTAGAGATCACAGATATAAATTTTAGCAAGGTAGGATTAATATTCAGCTAAGGGAGCTTTATTTATCTAACAGAGTGTTTGGCTATTGAAATGGATTGCCTTTAGATGTAATGGATGCAGTCAATTTGAGGAGTTTAAAAGAAGGCTTGAGAAATATTTAAATGATGACATCTAACTTCAGATCCCTTGCTGTTATCAAACTATATGCACACAAATATGCATAACTAAAACACAGCTTTATAAAATTGTAAATCACTTGCAATACAAAAGAAAAATGAAATATCTGCCATAGTTTAGTTAACACTTATTAGTTTGTTTGTAGTCAGACACAAAGCTACATGGGGTGTATGTGCTCTACCCACCATGGTACTGAAATCTAGTTTTTATCATTGTAAGTCTGCAGAGATACTTCTGTGTCACTGGGGTGTCAGTTTACAAAGTAAATTAATTTATTATTACAGTTCCTTTTCTTCTAGATTGGTAGATATACCATGTGAGCATGAAAATTAGAAATATTTTAGCCCAATAAAATTCAAATTCCCAGTTTGCCCCTGAAGAAGAAAGGTGCATCTCTCAAAAGCGCTTGGATTATGGGATTTCCATTTGATTTTAGTCCAATAAAAATCATTTATCAATAGATGAAAATCAAATATGCTAGGTTAAGTCTTGCTTTAAAGATACAGCTGGTATATTGAAAGAGATTAATATAGATGGTGGACTTGCAAAAAACAACAACTTTTTTTGCTATTTTACTACTAAATATTAGAAGCTTAGCTTTTGAAAGTTTAACATAATTGCAAGGCTTTCAGAACCAGCAAATGCCACTGAGATTCTATTAAGGACATTAATCAACAGTGTGCAATTTAACTTGTTACTTTTGTAAATAAAAAGCTCTTCTTTTTAACAAACTTTATCACAATGCTAGGTATACAAATAATTAAGTTCCCAGAATTGATAAGACTGAGAGAAGGGTTTTTGTTTTTAAAATGTACAACTAAACTGGAAGTTTACACCTAAATTAGAAAGTGTTGAAAGAATGATGCTTTTTCTCATTCATGTGTTTACATTTTATTGTAGTTATTTAATAATTAGCATTTTAACTCCTCCAGGCTGCTAGTTTGTTAGGCTTCCAGCAGGTAGAGCCATCTGAAGAAGTTCAAGAAGAATATTCTTTATCATCATCATCTATGTCTAGTGCTCTTCCATTCCGGTAAAACAGATGTTGTCATTTTATTTTTTATTGTTTTAAAATAAGCTTTATAAATTTTATGTGGAAAAGATCCAACTTAAAAATGTAGAACAATATGTTGTTACATTTGTTTAACTTTTTTTAAAAAAATTACACATGTACTTATATCAGTCTTAAGATAGCTTTTAGGGTTTTGGCTACTTGTTCTCTGATGTGACAGCAGTAAGTCTACAGACTTACTATGCTAAAATTGGATGCTTGATTCTCTGTGGTGGATGCAGAAGATAGTCTAGTGTGGCTTTGCACTTAAATAAACAAGGTGTGTCAAAAATTGGTATTAACTTCTGATTATAGCAAGCTATTTACTTAAAGAAAAAAATCAACACAGTAATGGGTATAACTAGTTAAACATTATTATTTTTGTATTTTTACTCATTGAAACCAGAATGCACTGTTTTATCAGTTGGTTACCTTTGTTGTTAACAGTATTTTTGGCTGCAATTCTTGTAATAATTCCTAAGATTTGGCTACCTTATGAGAGTTTGTTTAGTATATTATAATGAATCTGCAAGTCTACAAGAAGTTAAGGTACTTGTACTTATGATTGTTTTGAAAAATGAGAAATTATTGTATTTACCAGTTTCAATAATTTTTCAGGATTTGACCTTGAAAACTTGTCATCAGTGACCTTAAAGTTTACAAATCATATTTATTTATAACTGAAATGCAATAGAAATACAATAGTCCTTGTTAGATAAGACTGACCTATCTGCCATGATAAAAAAATTTGCATATAATAGGAAGTTGTCATTTAAAAGATCAATAACCAAATAATGAATAATGAAGTTCAAGCTGTACCAGTTGCTATTTCCAGGAACTGAACATAAAGATTTATGTACTGTATAGGTAGTCAGATAGCATAGCAAATTGGTATACTGTATAATAATAATAATGATGGATAACAGTTCAATAAAAATGATTTAAAATTATTTTGTTTTATGTAAATTAATTTATCAATCACAATTATACCATAAACATTCATGTGTCACATTTGTATTATGTGCATATAAAATATTACAAACTGATGCAAAATTTAGTTCATAAAACAGCACCCATCTTTGTTGGGTACATTTAATGCAGTTGCTTTCAATGTTCATAAGTCTGGCAGTTTTTGTATCAAGAAGTGTTTTGTCAGTTTTCAGTGCATGATTTTGTATTTGTTTATAAAATAACATGCAGTAAATATCCAGAAGTCAAAATCAGGGAAGCTAGAAGAAAATTAGAAGCCAGATTCATCAAACATAATAAAAACATCCTTTATTTATCATCATTGCAACTAAAATATCCACAGTATACCTATACAAAACACTGTGATTTTAAACAAAACATCAAACATTGGAAGCTTTATATTTTAATAGAACAAAACAGATCCACCCTAAACCAAAATTTTGCCTTGGAAATTTGGTTGTTTGGTTCCAGCTCTGAAAAAAGACCATTCTGCAAATTTAAAAAAACCAGCAAAGAAATAAGAATAATTATCTGAACTAAATTATTACTAGACTTTAATCAGTATTTAATAAGTTAATCCCTTCTGAATTTAAATACTACATAAAATGTAATATTTTGCATTAAAACAATTTCAAAATGACTAAAACTTTATAATCTGTGTTTTGCTTATTTTGTTGCTTTTGTGACAACTTTGGTCTACACCAACATTCATGTTACATTTTTGTATCAGTATTTTAGGTGTCATCTTTTCTTCAAAGCAACTTCCTGTTTTCAACTTTTTTGATCAGTTGAGTCTGACACGCAACAAACTACAAGTTCATAATCTTCACACCCTGCCAGTAAATCCTAATCAAATTACTTAATAACTAGGCCACTATCTCAAAATCTACTACATTTACTATAAGAATAAACCATAATTTTGTGAGAAGGGTGAAGGCAAACAACAGTTTATGACCATTCCTCATTACCTTTCAGAGCTTGAAGGCTTTTAAATCAAAATATGTATGTGTATGTATAAGGAGTTTGACTTGAATAGAACAGGGTACCAAGATGTATATACTAAGCTGTGAATCAATTTTTGGTCATGTAACCTCTTTGTTCCATACTATATATGAAGAAAAAGTCATTACAGAGAGGTAATTATTTCACCTTATGCCTAAAAATCACAGTTGTATGCCATTTGTGAGAGGACAAATTGATGTAAAATCATTCTGTGCACAGAGAAAAGTTATATTTGAAAGGAAGCTGCTATTGGGAGGTATCATATTCACCAGGAACTACTGCATGCCTTTTGATATACAATCCACATACAGAAGTCATCTACCATTTATTCATTCTGTCAGTTTGCATAATAATTTGTTGATAACAATAGTTACAGATGGCACATACTTTAGGCTTCCATTTTCAATTCCTGTATACATCATTTACCATACACAGTATAAGAAATTAAAATTTATGAGATTTCAGAGGTTACTTAAAAATGCTTCATAATGTGTATATTTTAATGGCATATTTAAGCAGAACATTTAAAAGTGAATGACAGAACTGTAGGTTTGATGTTTATTTTTTACTGGCCTAGTGTAAAAAGCAGTTTGTTACTTGGAGAATCTGGAAGACAAGTGTACAAAACTAGAAAAATATATATATCTACAGAAATGTTTTTTTTTGTTGTTTGCAGACTAGAAGGTTACGTGTCTTCTTGTCAACATGGGCTGGGACGTAGTTCTCCTGACAGACAGTTTATTTTTGTTAATGGTAGACCTTGTGATCTCCCCAAGGTGTGTGAAAACTTTTGTATAGATAGTTGTAATTATTATCAATTTCTAAAAGATAATGATCATTAGTGACTTTTAAGTAGGGTTTTTACTTCTATGAAAAAGTATTCATATGACACAACTTGGAACTGCAAAAATTAAAAAAATATTTATTAAATTCATGTGTTTCAGCTATTTTTTGGTGAGTTATGCAGTATTTTAAGATATTCTACAGACCAGTAATATCTATAGCTGGAACCTTAATGCTTCCACAATTGTCCTTAGCATTAGGAAAAAATTAACAAACTAACATTTTGGGAAGTACATGAGTTATAAAGTAGTTGAAGGCTGTAATGTAGAAAACTTCCAGCAGTTAGAAAATCATTCAGCTGAGAACACGTATATGATTATGTAATGTCATCAAAAACAACAACAACAAAAGTTGAAGCATAAGTGACTACCAAAACTTATTTTCACAAATTTCTTTTCAAGAGCAAAACATGCAACTATATTGCAGCAACATTTGTGTCCATAAATATGTGCTAATGTTAGTTCCTCATTACCATTCAATCATCTGGGGATATATTTCTTACTTAAGTCTTTGTCCTTATCAGTTTGTGGAGGGTGGGTTAACCAACTCCTTTCTCCATTTCCACCTGCAATTTTAAAGTTTTAATGAAAGATATCAAATGTTATCTGTGAGTTTAAGGAAATGTACATAATGTTTTAGTTTCTGACAGTTTATATAATTTTATTGTAAACTACAAATCTTACAGTTAACAGTGATCTGTTTCTACTGTCTTTTTTCCTTTTAAGTAAAAAAAAAAAATATTGACCTAGGTGTGAATGAAGCACAGACATTTGAATCAAAGCTAATTTTGGCTTGAGTAATAGTTTTGTTTTTACCTTTTGTATGGCACTGTTTGAACTGAAAGCTTATATCTATTTGAAGTTTAGCCTATAGTTTAAAATGCACATTTATAACTATGCAATAACTTCTAACAGAAAAGTTGCCAAAATTCTACAAGAGTAATTGAAAATAACAATAAGTTCCCTTAGTTATGAGTAACAGGCAAACTAAAAAAAGCTTCTGTGACAACTTAGTTCCAGGTTGGGTATTCCCTCTTTAATTTTATATATTAATATACTTATTATAAGTAACTGAAATACATATTATTTACAAGTAATATAGAAAGTTACAGAAATACAAACATCTTATATTGTATGTGGCAAGTTCCAGCTAGATGCCCATGGGAAAACAGTCCAGCCTATATGAATATAAGACAACTAGTGTAACTAGCCAAGTTCTACCTGTTTAAGTCCATTACAGAGCTAAAGAAGGTCCATAGTGGGTCAGCAGCAGTGTTCCTCTAAGTTGCGAGCATATGTGAAAATGCAGTAATCTGGCATGTATCAGGAATCTAAAACAATAGGATGCTCACAAATTATTCAGTTAGTAATAGTTTCTTTGTGTGGAAGACATAGGTCAGGCCTACAGTTTGAAGAATACCATGTCCAAATATAAGACAAGAATACATATGCCAATGGCCACACAAAAATTGATGGACAGAAAAGTAGTGCTTAGAGAAGTTTGTACCCTACTCAGTACAAATAATTAATAGAGGGGACATTGATCAGCAGTAATATTATAGACAGTACAAAAATTTGAGGTTCAGTTCCTTGTGATGAATAGATTACAGATAGCTAATTTGTATGGCTTTGTGCTAAAACAAACAAAAACTAAAGAATCTCTATTAAATAGCCAGACTTGGAAGGGGGTTGGCTTATAAATAGAACAAATAAAAGATGGCCAGTTATTAAAAGTAGAAAGAAAATTTGATCAAAGTTTACATATAACTTATGTAAATGTTTTAGGTAACAAATATAATTTTCAATCTGTTTTGTTGTGAAATACTCTTAGACTTGTGTTGAGATGTAAAGTTAAGATTATAAAAGTTCTTTACATCCTATAGTGGGCATGTTAATTACTGGTTTTTACTGAGTCAGCAGTTATATCATGGTGAATGATTCATCCAACATTTTAGTATGTAAGGCTAGAATAAGGAAAACTCTTTACATTCTGTAGTGACTAGTTTATTAGTGTAATCTTTACTGCATCAACAATCAAGTCATGGTGAATGATAGACCCAGTATTTTTGTGCAGTTAAGTAAGATAAGTAAGAAAAATTATATATATAGGCTTATTTTGGAGTATATAATAAAGAAAATTATTTATATTCTGTATTTAAATTGTTAATTATGCAATTTATACTGATTAAATGACCACATAGTGGAAAACAGTTGACTCAACATAGCTTATATAAAATTGAATAAAATGATAAGTTCAAAAATTCCCTCGAGTAATTTGTTGAAAGAAAAAGTCTCTTTTTCCAAAGGTTTTATGTTAGTATTTAGCTCACTACTCAATTTTCCAAGTTACAACAAACAACGGATTCTAAAATATTCAATGAGTTGTGATAGTTAAATGTAATAATGTATTTCTCTTAAAATGTTTGTGCCTAGAAATGGAAATTTGTGACTTTAAAATTATAGTATTCTATTTTATTGTCAGACTTGAAGGATAGTGTGTGACTGATACATTGATGTTTAAATTGAAGTGGTATGTCTCATTTATATTTGTTCAAGTCTTTTTTTTCAAGTACTGGATTTAACAGTTAGGTATACTTAGCTATGCTAAGAAAGTGTGATAGGTTTCCTGCTGCTGTGCCATCATGTGTCTGTATGCTTTATTAATTTCTAAAACTTTGTGGTATTCTTCATTGAAAATTTGTTTGATGTTTTGGTATTAAAGTTAAAAAAAACAACAACAAATAAACTGTAGGTTATACACTAAAGTTAATATCATCCATTGGCATGTATTGTGTCAATTTTAAATGTGTTCTCCTTATCATACAAATGTTTTAAGGTAAACAATTGAATTGCATGAATTAATTCCAGGCAAAAACAGTAATAGTTTTTATTGTGAGTACCATAAAAGAAGACTTTATGCAAATTATTAATTTCCCAACACTTAAAATGTCTGTTAATTGCAGTTTGAAGTTTTTTGTTGATTTACTGATTTCTTGTTAGGGTACACAGTTATGAAGGTTGCTGATATTGTTTAGTGTAGTAGTTTTATTAGTATAATAATAAAAAAAAAGAGTAGGCTTATGTTTCATTGACAGTCAACAGCAAAGAAAAACACAGATAAGTACTATGTATTGTTTTTTTGTGTATTCTTTATGCGAATGTAAAAATTAGGAACTCGTGAGGTTGGATAAGGTTAGATTAGGTAAGTTGAGAAAAACATTCATGAAGTGTACTTGTGAGAAGCTTAGATGTAATGTAATATGATACAATAATGTGAAATGTACATTCACAGAGTAGTTTATTACTGATATTTTGGGATATATGTAGTTCAAAGGTTGGTCAAACAATAAAATTAATTGTAAGATGATGTATACTTCATGAGCTTTAAAATATTTAGGATAAACAGTTGGGGTTTACTGTTATAATTTACTGTCATTCTTAAAAGAAAAAAATAAGGTAATTTAGATTTATTTTCGAATTTTATATGGTGGTTATGAGATTAATCAAATTGATTGATTTTGTATAGAGTTATAGTGGAAACAGTAACATAAAATATAAGGTTTTTTGAAGAAAAAATTAATGTTTATATAGGAGATTTTAGATATTATGCATATAAAATTTGAAAATTCTCATTGATTTAATGAAACATATTTTTCATTAAAATCACTTTGTACTTGGGGCAGTCAACACTTTGACCCATATGTTTATAGATAATATATATATCTGTAATTAAAAATTGTAGTTTGTCTACAAAACACTTGTAATATTTACTGAAAGCTTACCAAATTCCATAAAGATACATTATGTACTTTAAGAGTTATAGTATGTGTACTGTCTTAGTTACATGGTGATTACAAGTTTGTCTAAAGTACATGAACCCATTGCAAAACAGTTAATATACTTAAGACCTCTATTTGTTAAAATAGATAAATCTTTTGTGTTAGTTGTTTTTGGTTCCAGCTTTATAAATTTGTATTTATAGAATAACTTGTGAAGATTAGGAATCTTTAGAAGCTTTGGAGTTATAATATTCTTAATTGTACCAATTGCAAATTCTTTTAAAGTATTATGTTGTTTGATAATGTTGTATGCATTTGTTTTAACATGAGCAAAGAGAGAATTACCTTGAAAACTTTGAATGTTTCAGCTGAGCTCCTTACAATCTGTAATAATAATAATAATAATAATAATATAGAATTATTTTGCAAGTAAAAACAAAGCTATTGTTCACCTTCTGTGCTGGTATTATGAGATTCTTTTATGCAAATATTTTAAAACTTCTTTACTATCTTTTTATTGAAGTATTTGTGTGAAAATAATAAGTGTAACCTTTTTCCAAAAACTGATTCTGCTGAGAATTGCTATTGATTGCTATTCTGTTTTTGTCATTTTTTCCTTTTAAATATTATTTTACAAAAGTAGCATTTAACATTATGGTACATACTGCTATTTAAAATAACTTTTTCTCATTTTAGGTAACAAGGCTGATTAATGATGTTTATCACAGCTTTAACAGACATCAGTATCCTGTTATATGTCTAAATATTTTACTGGAAAAAGGTAAATAAACAATGAAGTATCTCGGAATTTTAAAATGTTTTTTCTTTATTAAGATTAACAACTTTCTTTGTTCTCTTGAACTTTTTATTTTATTTTATCTGTGTTTTAGAGGAAGTGGATATAAATCTAACACCAGATAAACGCCAAGTGTTTGTGCAGAATGAAAAACTGCTGTTGGCAACAATAAAGGTCAGAAATTTCTGAATATGTTTAAATTCTCACTTGTGATGTCAAAGTAAGATACATTTATAATAAAGTGATATCTTGTCATTTTATTAGCTCTTGTGAGGCAAAAACATTAAAAGTGTAATAAACTTTGTGGCTTTGTGTGTTTTATAGTGTATCAAGTTACTTTTTTGTTATTTGCACAACTACAGCATAAAATGTAATTGAAATATAGAATTAATAACATTTTATTTGATTAAAAATGTTATTTAACTGTTAATGATTGATAGAGCATGTAAGAGTCAACTTACAAATGTACTTTCTTAATGGAAATGTAACCTGTTTTGTTTATAAGTATTACTTTCAAAATTATTACATTCCTTAATGGAGCTGTGCTGTTTTAGGCTTAATTATATCATCATACTTAAAGGTTCACAACCTAATTGTTTCATGGTTTTGGAACATAATTTTTGCAGAAACTTAACATGATATAACCTGAAACTATGGTATTCTTACTATGCTATTTTGAAAATATATTTTATCCCTATCTAATCAATTTCTTTATAAGGAGTATTAATTCATTATGATACAAGTACTCCCTCAGTACTTTAAAATCCTATTTGATTCTAGTTTGTGAAAAACTTAAATATTTTATTAATTTCATACAACCAATTCAAAATACACATTTTTTTCCTCTATTCCTGTTTTTTAACTTATTTTGGCATCATATTTCACTTTAGTTTCCTTGAGTTACCATGGCTGTTTTCTATTCTTTTAAAACCGTCTGCTCCTTCTTCACTGTTGAGCCTAATTCAAATAAATATTTACTTTTTGTTAAAGTCCACACAAGCAGGTTCGGTTAGTTTGGAATTCTGTTTGACAAAATAAACTATTATTATTATTATCTCTTTTAACACTGTTAGTCTTGCTGTAATATGTATATATGTAAGCTGATGGGTCTATGTTAATTATTAAGCCTTCCTTGGCTTTCTGTTTGTCTCTTTTACCTGACTGTTTTTTTCTAATCTGTTATTTGTCTATCTGCTGTTTTCTGCTTATCTTCTAGTATTTGTATGTTTATTTAAGGTATAAAAATGTAATCTGTCTGTGTGACTGCAGCAAAACTCCTGGTGGTTGAAGATGTTTAATAGCTGTTTTGCAGTGCAAAAATGTAATCTGAGTGAGCATAAGATAATCTCTGGTGGTCCAAAGGTTTGCTGTTTTTACTGAACTGTACTGGTGATGAAAGTGGAAAGTAAAGACATCATTTTTTAAGTCTTATCTATTAAATTAAGCTCTGAATTAATATCATGGTGCAATTTTATTTTCAGAGAAAAATATTTTTATAATTTCCCGTACTGTGTGTTTAAAACCTGAGGTTTCTTTCATTCTTATTTCCAGGTGGATTAGTGGTAAGTCTTATAGTGTACAATACTAACATTTCATGTTTTGATACCTGCAGTAGATATCCTATTGTATAGCTTTTTTTGTGTGTGTGTTTTTAATAACAAAGACAAATTTTTCACACTAAGAAATGGTTAACATTATGTAAGAATGAATTATGTAAAACAGGTTTTTAAGAAACTACGTTTTTTTGTTTTCAAGAGTATGGTTATATTTATGTGTCAGTGATTATCAATATTGCACATACTGTATTTGTCAGCTTTTTTGGTATTTTGTGATCTAAAACACATTAAGTAAACATATTTGGTAATTAGCTTTTAAAGTTTTTATGAAAGTGTTCACTTTAGATAAGTGCATGTATGTACTCTAATTACCATAAATCTTGTTTTGACAAAGTAGCCAGTTATGAATTTTGTACGTATTATTTCATGAGGTTAACAAATTAGATTAGCACATTGTATTTTCTGTGTGTACATATATTGTGTAGAATCTGTATTAATAATAATTTTGAATAGAGTACTGAAAAAATCTGTAAGGTAGTTTTGAATATTTTTTAGATTAGCACATTGTATTTTCTGTGTGTACATCTGTTGTGTAGAATCTGTATTAATAATAATTTTGAATAGAGTACTGAAAAAATCTGTAAGGTAGTTTTGAATATTTTTTCTTTCAGACCTCATTGTTACAGTTATATAGTCCACTTTCTTCTATGCTTGAACAACAAGGATGTTCTTTTCAGAGTAAGTTGATTGTATTGTAAATCTATCTGTACCTGTTAGGATAGGTGTTTTACCATTTCTTTTGTTTTGATATTGTTACATATATTTTAATGTTTTAAGTTCTTCGTAGATTAAACGCAACAGAAAAATACAGATAACAGCTTGTATAATTTATTACACTAAACTATTAACAAATATAACAGATATAACATAAGTTATATAATAACAGTGACAGATATTAAGTTACAACATTCGAAATTAATTACAAAACAAAATAATACTAGTTTCAAACTTCAAAATTAATCACAATACAAAATGGTACTGGCCTGTATCTAATATAATGATCTAAAATGAAAGTCTCAAATTCCAGTCTAGGGTGTGAATTTGGTCCCACGAAGAAATTCTGAAACAGTTCACAGTTCAATAAATTCGCCGTCTCTCAGCACAAGCAGTAATTCAGATGTATCGTAGAGATTGACAAAATAAAATCACAGCTTCCGTAGATCTAACTTCAATCACAAATCCAAGTTGAATATTCACAGCAAACACTTAATCTTTCTCAAATAACTAACTCTCTTCTTTTGAAATAAAACTGATGTCTGAATCTCACTCTTTTTCTTCGAATAATAACTGATGACTGAGTCTATCTTCTTTTTTTGAATAAAAACTGATGACTCAATCTCTCTCTTTTTCTTCGAATAAAAACTGATGACTGAATCTATCTTGATTCATCACCTTTTATACCGGTAGGCCTATTTCTCGAACAATCTTGCAATTTCCATACAACTCTAGAGCAATCCGCGCGTGTCCGTTCTTGCACGAGACTACATGTCTAGACACGAAGTCACCAGCACTCATTTACAAACATATGATTGGTCTACTTAATTCAAGAAAATTCTAAAATGTTACCCTAAATGAATAACAAAATATTAGTTTAAACTTCGAAACAATAATATCAATATGGAAAAATGAATAATAGAAATGAAAATTCAAACACAACACGACATGTTGTCGTTTACAAAATATTTACACATATACATAACAATATGTAGAAATATATATAACCAAAACACCAATAAAAGTGACCTATGGATATGAATAGAAAACACTGAAATATCACACTTTTTTTTCTTTTATTAATTATTTCTACTAGTTTCATAACTTCAAAGGTCACTGTTGAGGAAATAGTTTTACTGAGAATATAACAACAACAAAAAACATATAAACACTGTTTTCCTCAAAACGTAACTTGTGTAAATCAAATACATATACTTTCCCTTGGAATCCTTGAAGTATGGAAGTAGAAGATAGATATATTCAAAGTTTTTAAAAAAATTCAAGGACAAAGAAATTTCAGTAGCATTGAAAGTATGACATGGAGGAAGAAGAGAGCTATTATAAAAATGTCTATTTATTTTAGGAAATATGATAAAATTCCAGAAACTTGAATAAATGGGATAAGAATTTTTTGACAATTGTTAATTTAACAAAAACTAATTTTAAAAAAAAGTATCAGCAAAATAATTAACACTCTCCCACAAATAAACCTAATGAAATACAGCTAACAGAAGATATTTGTATATACATATTAATTCAGTAGGAAATTAAAATTTAAAGAATATTTTTTGAAGGTTCAAATAAAGATGAATCCCCAGTGAAAGGTAAATTTTGATCCTGTTTAAGGAAAAACCTGAAATTACAGTTAATTTGTCAAAAAATTGAAATGTATTTCATAACTGAAATTCAAGGGAAGGATAATTTAACTTTATAAAGAGGGGAAAATTGCTCAAAAAAACTTAAATTTTAATCTAATATATCAAAAAATGCAGATTGATAAATTATGGGTCATAATGACCCACCAGTTTTATTGTCAGATGGTTCATGAACATTTAAATAATAATTGTGAAGTTTAACTAAGATTCATAACTTTCATAAAGAAAAATAATTTAAAAACTGGGTACTTTTAAAATCCATAAATTAAAAGAGATTGATGAATTATTGTTGGAAATGAGAAGTAAATACATTCATATTGGGAAATCTACCCATATTTTAGAAAAATGAATGTAATTACAAAATTATTAAACATTTAAGTAACATTTTGGACATTTTATCTCATATTTAAGTATTATAGGAGAAGATTTTTAATTTATTAAAAAAGTGCCAAAGAAATGAAAATGATTATTTCTTCATGTGTAGTAGCTCTGTATCCAAGTGGTGGACACTACCAGACTGAGATATTTTCCAGATAAATTCAAAAAATTAATTTATCCCAGGTTTAATAAAATTTTTATCTTAAAAGGTTGAGATATAGTTAATTTTTTTTCCTCATAAAGAACAAATCTTGTACCAAATATCTGGTACAGCAATGTGGACAAAAGTTGCTCCAGCTTGTGTTAATATCACTATGGTGCCGTTCAAATTACAAGTACTCAGTATACTACCTAATTATTTTAAGCTAATTTTGTAGCTCACATAAAACTTTGTGGAAAAGGTTTTTAGATGAATTTTTTGTAATATGGAAAAATACTCAAAGTAATAATAAATTTGTTGGAATTTTAAATTTAATAAAGAAGGAAATTAAGTTTACCTTGAGTAATATAGGTTTGTAGAAAGAAAATTGTAACTCTAATTTTTTTTAATTTTTTTTTTATATATAAGTCCACAAATTCTCATCAGTATGTACATTTGTTTTTAGTAATTATCCCAAATATATAAATTTAGATATTCCTATATATCTTTCAAGTACTTTATGTTGTTTGAATTTCAATTAAGAAATGAAAAGTAATAGATTACTAGAAGTAAACAAATTTGTATTTCAATGGCACTATCTTAGAAAGTTAAATTGAGAGGGTTTGAAATTGCCAAGGGTAACTTTTTAATGAAAACATTTATACAGAGGAATTAGTGAACAGAAAGAGAATATCATACCTTTTGTTGCAACTCATTGTTCAGACATTTTAATTTATTTGTTAATACACAATTAAAACAAATAATTGATGAAAAACTGAAAGATGTATTAAAAATAATGAAATTATTTTATCCAGATGTCAACTACATAACTTGTATAGATTATTGGATAAATCTTTAAAAAAAAACAAAGAGAAACAAACAAAAAATTATTATTAAAAGGTATCTTCAGTTGTGACAGAAAGAACTGTGCTTTGGATAATTTAGGTTATGAAATCTATCAAAACAATAGAGAATAATAACAAAGAATTGTTTTGATAATTTGTTTAATTGCAATTCCAAGAATGTAGTATTCTTTTAAAATGTAAAAATTGTGGTGAATTGTACAATGGTGAAATAGGTAAGGTTAAGGATAAATTTACATACATTTCTGATTGAATGTCTTGAAAAAAGAACTATTATATGCTAGTAAACATTTTAATTAATGTATCTTGAGAAAAATCTAAAATTCTGAAAAACCATATTTTCATGTTTTCTCTTTTGGAAATGTAGAATAAAACATGAAAGATTAATTTTTAAAAATCATTTATAAATTGCTCTATTGCCATAGATAGTTGAAAAACAGCAGAAGTAATTGGCTGTGTAAAGTGAATAATTTAGAACAGAAAAAATAAGTAAAAATATGAAATTACAGGATAAATGAATTGCATTTTTATTGTAAAAATAAAAAGGAATATAATTGGAATAAGATTTTAATTTGAAAAGAAAACTATATTGCATAACATTATTTTTAGCTAAATATTTATTATATACTTAATTTATACATGGATCTATGTTTGTGCATTTGGAAAGTATATTTATTTAATTCAGATTATTATGTAAAGTTGAAGAGCAGTATGTATGTTTTTTGTTATTAGATTCTCAGTAAAACTATTCCTTGAAGTCACAAAGCTAATAGAAAAATTAATAAAAGAGAGAAAAAACTGATATACCAGTGTTTCTTTATGTACATATACTGTATGCAACCTGCAAAACTTTTCTGCTAGTTTTCATTCTCTTTGCTGGAAATTTCATGTGTGCTGTTTGGACTATACTTTCTTGCAGGTATTGTGTTAGATTGATAAATCCTAGTCTGTTTAAAAAAAATGTGGTTAGACAAACTTGTTTGACATAACTTTACTTAATAAAATGCACATACTGTAAACAATACAGTAATGGTATCTATAATAGTGTACAGAGTAGAAACCAGTTATGAGCATTCAATGTATGACATGGTTTTAAATGATCTTCAAACATTTAGTTATAAATGTACACATTTATATGCATCATCACACTCCATACGAGGTCTGTTCAAAAAATATGCAGACTGTTTGAATTGCGCAGCTCCAGTTGGTTCCAGGGGAATCTGCTTGGTGTCACTAGGTTTGCATAGATCAGCTGATTACTATGCCATTTCCCGATTGCAGATATCTTCATTTGTATATTAGCTACGTGGTTTTAAGTGAAGTGCGATTTTTTCCTTTGGTGGATTTCAGAATGAATGACCTGAAGGAGCAATGACTTTCTGTGAAATTTTGTGTTGAACTTGGAAAATCTGCAACTGAAACTTTTGCTATGCTTAACACGGCTTACGGTGATGTTGCTATGAAGAGTATGGCATGTTTCAAGTGGCATGAACGTTTTAAGGATGGTCGACAGTCCATCGAAGAAAATGAGTGTCCTAGACGTCCTTCCACATCAACTGACGAGCCACACGTTGACAAAATCAACACCCTGGTGCGGGCAAATTAATGTCTGAGTGTCAGGGAGCTTGCTGAAGAGTGTGGGATATCAGTTGGATCTTGTTACGAGATTTTGACCGAAAAATTGAAGATGCACCACGTTGCTGTGAAATTTGTGCCTCAGAACTCGTGAGTTTTTGGCCAAACACTCGATCACTGTTCTTCCCCACTCACCTGACCTTGCTCCTTGCAATTTTTTCTTGTTCCCCAAACTCAAAAGACCCTTGAAAGGAAGAAGATTTGAGATGATTTCTGAGATTAAGGCAAATGCAACGAAGAAGCTGGAGGACATTACAAAAGAAGCGTACCAGGACTGTTTCAACAAGTGGAAACACCATTGGGATAAGTGTGTGCATTGGGGAGGAGAGTACTTTGAAGGGGTCCCAGACCTGTAACTTCTAAATAAAGTACATTTTGTTTTATAACGTCAGTCTGCGTATTTTTTGAACAGCCCTCGTATACTATTTATTCAAAATTACCAAACCACCTTAGTCAGGTATTTTAAGTAATACATTATATAGTAGCACATGTATACAATGTAAATGTACTTATAGGAAAGCTTTCATGTTAAGAAAATTTGCACCTTTAACTTTCTGATGTTAAACTTTGTACCCAGTTAAATATATTTGCTTCAAAATATTCATGTCTGTACATACTATATAAACACATTCCTAAAAGTTTAAAACTTTGTAAGTATTTTACAGTCTTGTAAAAGTAAAATGCAGTCACTTTTAATATTTTTAACATGTATCATTTAAACCTTTTAGGTGCTTTTTATATTTAAAGTTATATTCTAAAATATATCAACCACCCACTGACAATAGCTATTCTTTGACATTGGCTTTGATTTCCTAAGCATTGGTATTGCATGCTTTACACTCCACTTAAATGGCCTTGGCAACATCTGATGCCCCCAGCAGCTAAGCAGTATGTCTGTAGACATATAATGCTAAAAACCGGGTTTTCGATACCTGTGGGGGGCAGAGCACAGCTAGCCCATTGAGTAGCTTTGTGTTTTATTCAAAGCAACAACAATATCTGATTTGCAAATTTCTTCACCCTCATCAATGAACCCTCTGTTTTGGTACTGTATATAAGCATCTCACTTAGGTAATGTAAACATTTTTTTCTCAACAAAATGTTGGTCCTGTTACAAAGTGCTATTCATTGTCCCATTATTGATTGCAATTGTTGCACCATCTTTTGGATTTTAGTATAATTATAATTAAAAACAAATTGATAAAATTGCAGGTATGTCAGTAAGGTGGCTAGTTCATCCTTTGCTTACTTCTTTGTTGTATAATGTTTCTCTGCTGAGAGATGGAGACATTCATTTGGCCTGGGGTGTTTTTTCCGAGGGCTTCTGAAATTGCCTTTTTAGTTGATTCTGGGAAACTTTTGGATTATTTTTTCTAACACTTCATTACCAAGCTTTTTATGAGTCTAATTTGTATCTTATTCCTTTTCTTCAATTAATCATTTGGATTTGTGAGATTTGGGGGCTTTTCTTTGTCTCCTTTGAGTGTTCTTCCCTTGTTGATGGTTGGGGGGTGACTATTTAGTTTCTCCTTCTTCTTGAATTTTTGGTTCAGGTTGGGAGATTTACTTTTTTAATATGTAACAAGACAGGGGGATTTGTACCCACTTTTGTCTGCTTGCCTTAGTTTCCATCTCCTGATGGAAGTATATTTTTTGGCTGTTGACATATTGATGTCATAAGCTGGTGTTCTTGGCATTTTTGTTGGACTTCCTTCTCTTCTCTCTTCTTAAATAATACTATATTCTGATAGGTCCTTTATTTCTAAGTCTGGCAATTAGAGAAGGAGATATATCCATCTCTGGAATGTTTTTGCCATCTGTTTTTCATCTCTGCAATCAATTGCAATCTGATAATTTGTTTTGGCCTGTCAATCCTGGGAGTGTTGTGTGACCCACTTTACATTTTGACTGTATATTGATTGGGTTCTTTCAGTTTCCCTTGATTTTACATAGTTCTTCAGAGGTAGATTCTTAAATATCCATTTTGCTTATTTTGGTCTTTACATGTGAGATATCGTCTGAGCCAAATCTCATAAGATTCAGCATTTTTGTTTTTTGCTGCCTCTGTTATTTATCCAGGAGAAGGTAGTTTATGGGCTGGTATTCGGACTTCTCCCATTTCTTTTCTATCTCATTCTTTCCATGCCCAGTTTTTAACATTGTTTGTTTTGAATTAAGCACGAAGCTACACAATGGGCTATCTGTGCTTTGCCCACCAGGGGTATCGAAACCCGGATTTTAGCGTGTAAGTCCACAGACATACTGCTGAGCCACTGGGGGGCAGTTTTTAACAACACCTGTTGAATTATAAGGAGGAGGAGTTACTTATTTCTTTTCCAAGGTCCCTTTTACCTTATTTTCACTAGATCTCATTTTTTGATGAGTATTGCCCAGACTGGTATGCTTCTCTCAATCCATTCCACACTAGCAAATAATTTAATTATTCATACTACTGGCTGCAACAGGCTCTATAGAAATGTGCTGCTTCATAAGACCATATAGGCATTTACCAGAGGATATTACCATATTATCTTGGACTGCCACTCATGGACTATCATGAGTAAAGCTAAAGGAGATCTTATTTGTCTCTGCCAATCATAGGATTCAACAAACCTGGATTGTTTTGCTTTTAAAAATTTAGGGAACTTTATTCACTTATTGAATTGTTTCCAGAACACTGTTCCTCAGGACTCTCCAAGTCACATTACCCTTCATATTCTACTGTTGAAACTTTGGAGTTCTTACCAGTTTCAAGTCAGAGGCTTTTCCTTTAGAGTGTTCAAGTGTTCTTCCACTCTTTGAGAAGAGGATGAAGGTGGGGTCCCTCCTCTTTGAGTACCTAGATAAAGCATGCTCGACTAATGCTTAGATAGGTATAGTTGATATCAAAGAACAGCTATATTGTCAGTGGAGGATGATATTACTGGAAATACATTTTCAGTTTAGGAAAAGGTCAATATATGTTGGGTATGTGTATATTGATGTTATAGTGATTCCAACATATTAAGAGTTTTTAACAAATACTTAGAAATTAGGTTTAGAAAATTAATTAGTCTATGTACTACTGGTCAGTTTTCATGTCTGTGAAACAAGCATCCATTCAAATGTTTGTACATGTTGAACTGAACTTAGAGGATACTTAGAATTTAATAGAAAATGCTTTTACATTACTTTAATTACAAAAGGGTTTAATATTAAAATTTAAAAAGTCAAAATACACAAGATCATGCACTGTAAAGCATTCATCAAAAATAATGCTAGTGACAGAGTATTCAAAAATTTGTGTTACTTCTGAATGCTTTCTTTAAAAATTATTGCACATTTAATGTGTGTAAAATTACCTTGTATATCATAAGACTTTTTAAAGTTTCAGAATTTTAAGATAATACAAGTAAATAGCAGTTTGAAACAAATTAGCTTCTTTCAGTTATTTTACCAAAGTTAATGTTATTCCCGAGGCTTGTTTGTTTATTTAGTGTTTTTTAACTTTTTGTATCTACAAAAATGTCCTCAGAAGTAATAGCCACTTACTGTTAGAATTGCTAATACTATAGATATGTGTAGCCAAATTAACCTTGATAGTATATTAATAAATAAGTTAAAAACCTGACCTTAAATGATGGTTGGTATCATTATACTTCAACTGTGTACTGAGTTTTTCTCATATACACGAGAAACTGAAAGACAGTCACCTGACTTACAATTTATTTTTTATACTATCCTTAGAAAAACATGCCCACTAACAAAATAACAGTTTTATATTTAAAATATCTGTTTTTAAAATGAATATGGTTTATCAAAAATTATCATAAATATTTAAAGTGTTAATAATTTTTAAATTATGAATTTTTTCATCTTAAGTACTATTTAAGCAGGCTGATACCCAGATAGTTTTTGTATAGTTTTTGACTTTATAAATTCTCAAAAAGTCTGAAAGTAGCTACTGTCTTTGTTATCATCATTATTACTAGTGTAGTTTTTCATTAATACATTTTTGTGTTACTCATAGAGTTACTTAACTGTAACTACTGTCTTTGTTATTATTAACAAGCTACAAATAATATTTTCATGATCTTTGCCTGTATTTTCCTTTTTTATCATCATTTTTATGCATGAAGTTTAAGCTACAGTTTTTTTTTGCAAGTATTATGTCTTGGATTAACATTTTAAAAACTTTTCAAACTAGGGACTGGTTTATTTTTATAAGTTTTCATGAGGCCTGGTCTTCTCAAATACCTAATTAGATAAACTGTTAAGACATGGTTAAGTCTCAACATTAAGCTGGAACCAACAATCCTTGATTATAAAATATACAAGTGTTTAATAGAGCTACTGTGTAATTTATATACTTTATTGTTATTTAATCCTCACATTAACTGTATATTTATTAATGCTCTTTTATGAGTTAACTTACTTAATGAGAAGGATGATGCTGTTTTTCATCATACAGCAACTTCAAATCAGGATGAAAAGAAGTCAGTTTGATCCTTAGATTTGGCTGGAATCTAATCTGTTTCTGTACTTGTTTTTTTTTTAAGAAAACCGATGTTGAGAAGAGACTGATTTGCATTTACAGTTTGGAGAAGTGAATAAGAAATCTCATGTTTTTTCTGGTACATTTGGATACTCAGCATGACAACTCAGCCAAAAATTAGTTAACAAGACTTCATTAATAAGTGTTACAGGACAGTTCAATAGCAGAATCAATTTCTGTTTCACTGAATTGTAATCCTTCAGCATTTTCCATGTCTACCAGTAAAATGACGTCTGATCCACATTTTACTGCCATCAGTTGGATGAAAATATTCTTTCAAGCATGATTTTAGCCTGAAAAGATATTCTTTGATTGATGAGGAAATCTTATCTTACCTTCTTCATCTTGGTTTTGTAATTCTGTTAAAGTATAGAAAAACTTATAATTTCTCTTCTCAAACTCAGTGTATCCACATGTTAATGTTTTTAATAGTTGCTTTTATCTTTTCTTGGACTTTAAAAATGTTTATGTTAGCACCTTGTAAATTTAGACTTTGAGCATTTAAGAAGCCAAAAGTGTCACATGAATAGGCCACCATAATTAACTAATGGAAATTATGAAACCTGTTTCTAAATTTAAATATTGCATCCTTTGCTGATGGGGCATGTTGCTCCAAAAACAAAATAAATTTATTTTTTATTTTATGCAATTTTTTAAGACGTTTCTTTTTGATAACCACCAAACTTCATAGGGTAATAGGAGATACTTTTGTTCACTTCCTAATTCTTTGCAACGAGCAGTAAAGACTGGAATTCAGTAATCTAGTTTGTATATAGTTTATCTATTTAACACTTTCTTGCATAGTAAGGGCATTTTTTTTCATAGCTAACACCTCTTTGTGAATGCTACAATGCATCCATCTGCAATTTGGTGCCACTACTTGGATCCTCTGGAAAACTGTGTGGGAACCTGCCTTGGAGTGAGCACTCGATTCAACACTTTTTTTTTTTCCATTGGATACCACTCTGAGTTATAAAATTAAATAAATTAAAAATTTCATCAGATGTGTTTTTTGTTGGAAGTGATTTATGAAACAATAAATTTTCATGAATGGTGTTCTTTCAATCATGTCTTACAAAGCACATTAAATTGGCATTATCTGCTATCTCTGTGCTTTCATCCACTTGTAATGAAGAAAAAAGTGACTGCAGAGAACTCTACATATAAGAGTTTCTTCAATATTTTTTACCATATCTACAATTCTAGGCTTCACTGTATTACTAGATAGGGATAGTAAATTCAATTGATTTTCTTGTTTTCTATAAACAGAATATGTACTTATTTTTATTGAAGTAAGTATTAATGTTTCACCAATAGTATGTGAATAATGTGTCTTGGTTATTAGTTTTGATATTTCATATGAGACCATAACCAAGTCTTCATTGGAAAATCTCGTGGAAAAATTGCATGAAATTATTTGTTTGGAAAAAAATATTTCATATTTATTTCCTATGAAAAAAATCTGTTGGCTTACTCAAGTATTCTAGATGTCTGGTATCCAAGTGGCATTTCAGTTTCAATGCTTTCATGTTATCATTTGATAATGTTGAACAACAAAGAACAGAAAGTGGAAAACCATTACTGCTACCACCACTTATAAAACCGTACTTTGTGTTTACAATATGGTTGAGTCCAATGGGTCTTTGCTTTCTTTTCCTTGCTAACAAGCTGCATATCACTTTAACGTTTATAATTAGGCATATTATTTTCATTAACATTAGTTTCACTAGACTAGTTTGTATTTGTGCATCACTTGAGGTTTTTGTGTATGATGTATGTTTTATCAGCCAGCTATCCATATTGGTGAGGAGTTTTCATAAAAATGAACAACAATAAAAATATTTTTAGTTGGTATAAACTAAGTCACAAACAATTCTCTCTTCTCAAAACTGACATTTCTAGCACTGGTCACTAGCAACTTGTCTGTAGCCACCTGGCACTACCAGACATAAGAATTTGGTCTCACGTGCCTTTTAATTTCAATTAATGTAGTAAGCAAATTTAACACATTTGGAATGACATTCCTGAAACTTTGGCGTCAAAGAACTGGTTAACTTGAGTGAACAAATAGTCCTTTTATGTAGGACAAAATACCTTCTTTGATCTTACCTGCAGACAGGAAGATCAGCTTTGACTCTGCAGGATAGGTTTCTAACTAACATGGGGTTTAAATTTATAGCATTTCAAAGAATCTCAAGGTTATCAACAGAGTAAAACTTAATCATAAGCTTTCTAAATTGCTCTAAGTAACAACACTTAAATTCCTAAAACACTGAAGGTATAAAAGCAACCATCAACTTGTGAATTCTATAGTTTCATAGCCTTATGCATGAACTTTCACTTTTCCCTCCTGTTACATTAGCTTAGTTGAAATATTGAGAAATCCAAGTTAGATGAAATGAAAATTTAAATTATAGTGTGTTTCAAAATTTAATTTCATTAGAATATATTTATATTAAGTGGTTTAATTACATTTTTCTTTAATATACAACAAGGGCTTGGAGAAAGTTTACAAATGGCAACTGGTAGTGAAAAGGTTGAGATTAATTTTAATTGTTTTAGTTTTCTGTGGTTCAGCATTTTTTTCATGGACCAGTACCGGGTCATGGACCACACTTTGGGAAAAACTGTGTTAGTTCAATGAGTCTTGGTCTGGTTTATGTGAAAACATTTTATGAAATCAGACAAGCAAACTCACATAAGACATGGAATAATAGTATTTATAATAATGTACAGAGTACAAAACAGTTATAAGCATTAAGTGCATGATACAGTTTTAAAAGATTTGACAAAAATCTTGCAGAAACCAAAGAATAAAGCATACTAAAGGAAAAAGCAGGTAAAAGGTGTTTACAGCAGTCTATGAAACAATCCAAAGCTATGTTATTGCAAAGTGAATGTAAAGTTGTAGTGAAAGTAAACTTAGCTGATGTATACAGAAATATCTGAATGCATTTTAACAAAGTAACAAGCATATGGTTTTGAATTAACTGTGTATGCATATTTTAGTGCTAAATAAGTTGAGAAAGTCTATGGAAATTGTATTTAGTATATTGTTCATATATTTTTTAGTAAATTACATGTTGGTTAAGTGTTGTTTGCATGAAATAAGTAGTAAATAAAAAACCCAACAAAGTTCAAGTCCATGCCAGTTGTCAAATGAAGACAA
Organism: Carcinoscorpius rotundicauda; assembly: GCA_011833715.1. NCBI lineage: Eukaryota > Metazoa > Arthropoda > Merostomata > Xiphosura > Limulidae > Carcinoscorpius > Carcinoscorpius rotundicauda. The sequence goes on from CM022396.1 coordinate 28,205,915, forward strand.
CATTATGCCATCTTGTACCATACTCATTATATTCAGAAGTTTGACAAGCAAAAAAATAGGTTAAGTGATTCTGACTTGAAAAGCCAATATGCAATTTGAACTCCTTGGAGAAAGGCCTTTCTTGTATGAGATTTGTAGTGTTTGTTCAAAAATTCTGTGATAAAAGTTTTGGACAGACAAATGAAAGCATATTATTTATGTATATATATTTTTTGTAAGAATTGCAGGATTATTACTTTAAAAATAATCTCAATTATTGTTGTGTATCAGAAGTAAAGTATTAAGTAAAAGACAAGATAGTTTTTTGTTATAGTATTTGGTTATTTCTGTCTTTTATATATTATGAATCTTTTTAGAGTGATGATTTTCTGTTTTAATAAGTCATCCTCTTTTCCTGAGTCTCAATATCACGTTTCACTTTAAATAAAATTATATTGAACTGATATTTTGAAAGAACTTTCTTTTTGAAGCATGTATTTTTTTCCACATTTGAAATAAATATCTTGAAAGGTCATAAAATATTTAATAATTATATAAAATTTTATTTTGTACACTAGTCAAAAGAATTTTCGTTGAGTATAAAAATATCGAAAAACTTGGTTTAATTTTATCAACATTCATCTATGTATATTTTTGTAGCAGTATAAATTAAATTTCACTATCTTATTTTCTATAGATGATTTTGTAGATTAGACACAGAATGTTGTTTATTTTATTAGTTTTGCATTTTAATCTGTTTTCTGTTTATTTTTCTTATCATGTTCTGATTTTCTTATGTCCCTTTTGTAGCATCAGTAATATCACATGTACAAAACAAAACTGATATTGGTATTGAGACATCTCCAAGTGATGAGAAAAAGGTGAACCTTATGTGACTTATTCTTCATATTTTATTAATAGTGTTAGATATGTTAAGTACACCAAAAGAAGGCTGATGAAGAAAAATAATTTTAAAGTCTTGTAATAGATGTAGTGATTTGATTTCATTTTATATCAATGTACAATATATTATTTTTCTTATGTTCTGATTTTCTTATGTCCCTTTTGTAGCATCAGTAATATCATATGTACAAAACAAAACTGATATTGGTATGGAGACATCTCCAAGTGATGAGAAAAAGGTGAACCTTATGTGACTTATTCTTCATATTTTATTAATAGTGTTAGATATGTTAAGTACACCAAAAGAAGGCTGATGAAGAAAATATTTTTTAAAGTCTTGTAATAGATGTAGTGATTTGATTTCATTTTATATCAATGTACACAAGATTTTTACAGTAACGCAAGCTTCTTGTGATAATATTATTATTATTACTTTTTATGAAAGAAGTTGCAATGTACACTTTGAAAATTCCATAATGGAGCCATTTAAATGTGTGTATGTGTGTATCTTTACAATTTTAGATGGTAGACTCAAAACATTGAACAACTGTTTAAGATATTTGAACACTTCACTGCAGTTTTGGAGTGGAATCACGTCATTTCTGATTTAATAGATTATGTTCTCCATCTTACTTGTAAAAGTTTTGTTTACAGATGATGAAGAGGAATTTTTAGTTTTCATGCATTATTTATTGTTTTTGAATAACACCTGAAGGTTTTTACAAAATCTTTTATTATTTTTATACACTCTTTGATCAATTCAAGCAAAATCAAAATTTAATAAATAGTTAAATGTACAAAAAGTAACTCCTTTATCCATTTTGTGATGGGTAGGTCTAACTGCATGTGTCATGATCTTTAAGTGAGTTGCTTTCAACATTTAATTAAACTACTTTTTGTTTATGTTATGCCAATTAATACAGCTTAATACTGTTGCTAATATAACATAGTTTTTACTTTAATTAATTGTATTTTATTGTTGTAAATCATAAACTTTAAGAAAATTTAAGTTTTTTTTATTCCACCAAAAAGCCAATTTGTAAAAAAACCCTTAAAATAAAGTGTGTGTATATATTAAAATACTTGCAGCTTCCAATAATAATAATTACTTAAACATTTTGGAGTTAAGTATTATTTGAATGATAATTTTAATTACATTTATTTAAACTCATTTCATTGTTTCTTAGAGAAAGTTAAACATTGGTTTGAAAAGGTCCTTTTCAGTTCCTGATGAATCTGCACCTCAGAAAGGGTCAATAGTAAAAGTCTACAAATGTAAGCTCTAAAATCAGTTTCTTACAATCACAGAAAATTTATTGTTTTTATTTTATTGTTTTCATAGTAATAAACACTTGTGACTTATTTGGTTTTTACTTTTTCTGTGCTGAAATACTATCAAATGTTTGTTTATAGATTTAAGGAATTGTGGGCTATTAGGAACTTATCTTTTACCAATATTTCCAACAATTATCAACAAACAGTTGTTATCACTGGCAAAGCATTGTGTTTATAGGTTCAGGGTACTGTTGACTAGTAAAATATTAAATGTTTTTCCTTGCTTTATTTTTTTGTATTTTGTACCTATGTATGTGAACTACAGTTCTTCATTGTGTATGCCAGTAGCTACATTAACTTGGGTTGAATTATTGTCTTAGATTACAAATGTGTTAATTTTTACTCCATTATGAAAACTATTTCTTAGTGAATATAGGAAAAAAAAGTCAACATCCATTGATAGGTAAATGAAATTTGGTTATTTCTGTACAAGTTATTAAATGCTGCTTGTAAGTTTGAGTTTTTTTATTTTAAACTAGTGAAAAAGTTAATTTCTAATTTTTTTGACAATTAATGTGATTTTACTCAAAATAAAAATTTCATACAAATATTTCTTGTGTAACAACATGAAAAATTAGAATGAGTAGAGAGTTGGGGTACATATCACTTGACCCCACTATGTCATAGGGTGATTGACAAACCTATAATCAGTGTCTAAGTGATTTAATTTTTTTCATTTTTCAGAACTACTGCTGTATTTAATTCAAACTGTTAGTGAAATCACAGTAGTATATAGAATTGAGTAAGTACTTATTTGGTTGTTTCTAATAAGAATCTTATTTTATAGTTGCACGTCTTAAAGCACCACTATCATCATCTGAAGTAAATTCTCTTGAAGTAGAAAGTTCGGTAACAAAGGAGAAAGAATTTAACACATCAGTTAGTGAAGATAAAGTGTTTCAAATGATAATGACTGAAGAAGAAATCCATGACAAGGAAGTGGGTGATCATGTCACTGAAGATATGGGAGATGGTATTTCATGTACCACCAAAGAACTAATACCAGTGTCTTCTAAAGAATATTCTGTTGAATCAGGAGAAATAGATGTAGAAAAAACTGTTAAAATCTCTAGAAATGAAACAGATTTATTTGTTGGTAAAGTTTGTGATAAAAGTTATGATGGTTTAGAAGAAAATGGATTAAAGTTATCTCTTTGCAAGCAATCTCAGAGTTTAGAAGATTCAGTCAATAAATCTGTTAAGCATATCACTTATAAAAATGTATTTTCTGAATCTGTCTTGAAAGCAACTTCTCTTCAGGATGGTTCATCTATTTATAGAAACCAAAGAACCACGAATAGTCCTTTGAAAGAGCTTTTATGTCATAAAAAATCATATCAAAAGAGAAGCACAGATAAGTTCATGGGAAATTTATTGTTAAATCGGTTCAGACACAGACTACACTGTAGTGTTCACAACATTAAAAAGGAACATTCATCTTCATTGTATACACTAGATGGGTATCTCAAAGTTAAGAATAATTGCAGTGAAGCTGATAGACAAGTGTCACAAGCTCAATCATCTGTAATTTTATGTGAACGAGATACTTCTGTTGCAGTTTGCAGTTCTCCTGAAGTTACTGTGGATGAGCCTCAACCAGTTCACAAGAAGAAAGTCATTCTGCCTTTTTCTTTAGAAGAATTGAAAATAAATATGAGGAAAAAAGGTAGAACAGAAATTATGTTCAGAATTTATAAAATGCTTTATATATGTTGATTAGTTATTAATATATGTTATACTGAACTCAACCTACTTTATGACCATTGTCATGAAATTTGTTTATTAGTGAGGTGGAATTTATTAATAATTCTCTGTTTTTTAGTTTATGTGAAAAAAAGGTTCAGCTTTGAAGCACATATAAAAAATTTTGCTGTACATAGGCTTTATATATAATTGACAGCTGTGACAACTGTAATATTTTTACCACATGAAGAATATTAACTTTCCAAATGAGCAGTTAGCAAAATGCCAAAAACAACCATTACACATTTTATTATCAATATGGTGAAGAAAAATCTATAAGCATTAACAGTTGAGCTATTTACTGAACAGGACTAACAGATGACAAAATTTTCATAATCTTAATTGATGTAATGGAAGTTACTAATTGGATGAAGACAATTAGAATTTAGTAATTATGTTTTGTATGACTATTAAATTTATGGTAATGAGTTTTGGCAGTGGGTCATACCAAAGACAGTTGATGGTTGAATTCTTACAAGATTTTTCTTGTAAGGTAAGTAGAAAGGAACAATGATAAGCTTTCAAGTATTTCAGGATATCTCAATTATTTTGTATGTTATATTTTTTGTAGAACAGAAGGTGGATGAAAAGAACGAATGCGAACATCGAAAGTTTCGAGCTAAGATTACTCCCTCGGATAATCAATCAGCTGAACAAGAACTCAGAAAAGAATTCAGGTATTTTTTATGAAGATATCATAATGAAACATCAGTGTATAGTTCAACATATTTCACGTCTTGTTATACAATTCACAGATGGCTTTAGAGTTTCTTAGCAGATTTAATAGAGGCAGTTGATATGAGCTGTAGTTGTATTGTGGAAAATTTTATAATTGATAATAATAATTTTCAAGCAGTTATGTTTTCTAATTCAAGTGTTCCATTTTGAACAATTCAGAATAATCTTTTCATATTCATTAAGACCAATAAACATTCGTTTAAGGTATTGTAAAAATATGTAAATATTTGGTCTATCATTGAAAACTACCATTTTTGTACTTATATATTTATTTTGTGTGAAAAAATGTTAAAATACTCACAGTGCTTTTTTTTTTTTTTTTTTTTTACAAAAGTTCATTAAACTACTTTACTATCAATATATGCCAATAAATGTAGCATCAAAATGTAATTAATAATTCAGATTTTAATAAACCGTGTAAATTTTAGTTTCTTAATTTTGAAAATAAATTTTTAAATAAATCCATAATATCCACTTTTATGTATCACAAGAAATTTCTCTGCTCCCAGTTGTAAATCTTAGCATTTCTTTAAAATATGCCTGAGCTAAAATGAAAATTTATAAATCTATTGTTGCTTTACTGAGTTATGTGCCATAAGCTGAATCTTGCATGCCCCTCCAAGCATATGCTTGATACAATTGTTGTTGAATTATTTACAAGTAATGTAATGGAAAGGTTTTAATTTATTGTTTTTCTATGAAATTAGCTCATATTGTGATTAATTTGGGGTAATTCTACATTAATTTCATAGTTTGCTTTCACCCTTATTCCCTCAAGTAGATAAAGAAATTATTTTAATGCTCATCTAACTTAGCTTGAAATCCAGTCAAATTGTAGTAGTCTTACAGTATTGTTTTTGCTGTGTGTTGATATTTAGTATTGTAAATTACTGATTTGAAATAAATAAAATAAGTAAAGTTGTAACAGTGCTCCAACAACAAAGAAAAAAGGTTATCTTCCATAAAGATTTTGAGAACAAAAAAGGTACCAAACCCTCACAAGTGGTAAATTTCTTTCAGAATGATAAAATTTCTATTTGTTACTACAAAATTGACTAAAATGTAAACACTAGAAGCTTAAGTTGTATAAGAAAAATGAAATAAAAACAAACTTGGTAGCACAAATGTCTTACGAGCACACCATTGTGTAATTTGACAAAACTTGCTGGTAGTTTGACACTATGTTTACACAAAGTTTCTCTGCTGTGATAATTCACTTTGACATTAATATAATTGATGGTAAATCAATAAATCTAAATACCAAAATATTTTATTTGTATTAGCTATGGCTGTAAGAATCATTAGTATGTAATTGTCTTTAACAATATGCAGTCATTCTATAAAGAAAGAAAAGGTAATTTATATTTATTGCATTTTCTTTATGGCAGCTACAAGGTCTGTCAATGGACTGAGTCTATATACAGTGTTAGGATAGAGAAAATAGCAGATAAATTTATGCAAATAAAATTTGAAAGTTGTAAAATGTAAAAGGAATTTTAATCTGAATATAAAAAAATAACATTTCACTCAGCCTAGTCTGTGTTTGATACTGTCTTCATAAATTCATACATAAATCATTAGTAAAAAATACATAATTACAAGATCTCTCTTTCTGTGTAAAGAACTGTGACATTTACTAAAAGCTTGGCAAGTTATTTGGAGAAACTTACTATATTAAAAGTTCAGTTATGTGTAGTTTCATGACCTGGCCCATACACAGAGTTGAAAGTATGTTTCTGTGATTTAAAGACATTTTTTAAGGATTTATTTATAAATCTGTTAGAGAAGTTCAAATATTATGTATATTTGAACATGTATTTAAAAATAAATTGAGAATTTGAATTGCATGTATATGTTAACACTTGTGCTTTCTTGATACATAGTCTGACTTTCTTAGTGTTATTATCTGGTACACCATGAAGTTACGTAATATTATGTCACTATTGTTGAGATCTTTAACACATAATTACAAAAAGGAAAATTATTTTAATTCCTCATTGAGAAAGTATAACCTATTACTGTACACTACTAGATAGATGTATACTTGCAGGCTAAAAAAGTGAAGGTAAAAGTATGTTTATAACTTGGTGTGATCAGAACAAGGCTGTGCAAGGTAAAGCATGTTTGTAACATGATATGATATGAGTGTATTAAGGTAAAGTATACTTAAGACATCTTGTGATCAGGTTGATAGTGTAAAGGATGAAATATGTTTACAAGCCAAGGGTGTGGTGAGTAAAGCCTGTTTATAATCTAATCTGAAAGCAATTTTAAGCTTGGGTGAGCATTGTGGGAGTTATTATTTGGTTATTTGGTAGACTGAAATAAGTTTATGTATTTTACAATGAAATTATTTAACATATATCAGGCTGTTGCAAATGAAATGTCAGATTTTTGTGTGCAAATTTGAAACTTGATTTGTAGTGGTTGAGAGAGAAGTATTGTGGTAAATTTGTCAGAAGATGGTATGTTGTCAGGTTCATTTACATATTTATATTGTTTTTTGTCACCATAGATAAAATTTATATATATGTAATTTTCTTGTACCAGTTCAAGCTTAGTCACAATACTGCAAGAGTAGCTCATGATATCAATCATGCATTTGGTGATGGTACAGCTAATGAGTGCACAACAGAGCATTGATTTAGGAGATTTCACTCTGTTGACACAAGCCTTGAAAACAAGTCTTGGGACTGCCTTCAGACAGGCATTAATGAGGAAGAATTGAAGGCTTTAGTTGAATCAAATACTTGCCAAAGTATGATAGAACCTGTTAACAAACTTAATGTTCATTATTCAACAACCTCCTGATATCTTGAAGCAATTGGTCAGGTGAAAAGTTCAATAAATGGGTACCCCATGGGTACAATCAAACAAGAGAAGTTGAAATTCATTCCTTACTCCCAACAAAGTCAACCTGTTTCTTCATAGAATCATCTACTCTGATAAAAAAATGAATTCTTTAGAACAATTTATAATGATACAGATAATGGCTCTAGAAAGAGTAAGCACCAAAACATATCCAAAATTGGTTTTTCACCCGTAAAAGCTTATGGTCTGTGATTAATGGTTATCAAGAGGTGTTATTCAGTATTTATTCTCAGAATCAGCAGAAACAATCACAATAGAGAAATATTGTTATTAACTTAAAATTATGCAAAAAAGTTGTCACGAAAGCATCCAGCAATAACCACTCGCAGTGGACCCGTACTGCATCGTGAAAATGCTTGACTTCATGTATGTCATGCAATTGTCCAAAAACTAAATGAATTTCAGTGTGAGGCTTTACTTCATCCACCATATTCACCACATCTTTCCCCTACAGATTATCACTTTTTAAACATTGAACATTTTTAAAGGAAAGACTGTTTGCAAACCGAAGGTCAGTTGAAAGTGCCTTTGAAGATTTTATTGCATTAAAGGACATCCAACTCTTTAAAGATGATGTTTATAAAACTTACTACTTGTTGACAGAAATGTATTGAGTCTAAAGGAGCGTATTTTGGTTAAATAAATTAAACAGAAAGATGTACTTGTGAACACATTTTCTTTTAAATATTGGGCGTTTCATATGCAACAGCCTGATACATATTAAAACATTTTTTCTTCTTATGTCAGCATTGATATGATTTTTGTTTTTTCAACTCACTGTATTTGAAAAAAAGGTTCAATTTGTGACCTAGGAATATAGTGTTTTTGTTTTATAGAATTTATGCATTTGTGAATGTGAAATGCAATCTACTTGTAAAAAATATTAACATTTCTGTGTTTAATATATTATATTAGATGCTTAAAAGTTGTATTGCTTCACATATATCACTTTCTTTTTAAAGGAAAGACATGTTTAGCCAAATGGAAATTTTAGGTCAGGTATGTTGTTTAACTTACTTTTTTTTTTTAATCATATGTTTCTTTGTTGAATTTCATGCAAAGCTACTTGAAGGTTATCTGCTCACAATAATGTTTCAATATGATGTTCTACTGTATTTAATTTCCAAATCTATGCAAAAATAAAATAAATGTATGAACATGTATGTAAGTACATACACACGCACAAACTGTTGAACCATTATTTGTAATGATAAAACTTACCAAAGTGATATTTTGTATGACCATCAAGTTTTGCATACTATATATAATCATATTTGATATTACTCCAGGTATATTTTTTGTTGTTAAATAAGTGAAGTATTAGAAATAAGAGAAATGGGTGTTTTTTATGAAATTATGAAGGAAAAATTTTAAGTAATAAGCCTGCAAGTAAAAAAAAATAAACTTGTGCTTCACGTATGATGTATGTACTAAAAATATTTAAATAATGAAACATTGTATAGCAAAAAAAAAATGTAAATGGATATAAAAGGGATTTATTCCTTGAGCTCCTGCATATGAAGTGTGTGCTGTGTCAAATTCTTAAGAAAAGTATGTTTTAAGGAGATAAATCCTTAAATAATGTTATGTTATGCAATTGGACATGAATGAAAAATAAATGTGCCAAGCAGAATATGGATTTTTTCTATTTAGATTTAAAATATACAAGTGTAAAAACATAAAAAATGACTATTAATAAGATATTTCTGAACATAACACATTTTGTATAAATGCCTTGACTTCTAGATAATTGACATCTACATCTTTGACTAAAATATTGAGATTTTTTCTTGATCTAATTCTTCATAAAGCAATGTCATAGTGAATTTTTAAAGTTATAATAGTCTTAGCTTGCTCCTACCTCCATAACAGTATCAGTTCTTTTTACTCTCCTCTAAAGTGTTAAGAAATACTACCAATAACAGAAATGATGTAACATTTTATACCCATAGTGGATAAACGTATTTTTCACATACAAAATATATGTAAACTTTAGGTTCAATTGTAAATTTTCAAGCACCTGTGTTGAAATGGCTGAAAAAATACACTAGTTATAAAATAATGAATTCTTAAAGTTATAGTATCAAGAATTGTGAAAACAATTATTGTAATGTACTTTTTGTACATTCTTTGTGTATGTATGTCTAAATTGCATTTATATATAATTTGAAACCTGTACTTATTTTTTTTCATGCAGCACATTAGCTTTAGGGAATTTAAAATGAACATAGTTGTAGGAACAACTTAAAATTTATTGATATAAATTATTTTAGGGGTAAATTCTTGCATCATGTATGAAGAGCATTTAAACTTTAGGCCCAATTGTAACTTTTTAGGCATCTTTTGGAATTTATATTTCGGTGTAATGGTTGTTGTGCTATTTATAACTCCTGCATGGTAATGGATTATCTTAATACTTTTCCTTGCATGTTTGTTTATGCTACTGATATAACTGTAAAGTTAATGTTATAAACTTCATAGTTTTGCACTCATATGAACTTAAAAGTATCAGTGTATAATTAACCAGTAGGAATATTGAGTTTCCCTCTGAGTTAGTATGGATACATTCATGGACTTAGACACATATGTAGATGGTTGTTTTTAAATTATTGTTTGGGTAGGAGATTATGCACTCAGAATAGTAAAGTAGTTAAAAGGTACTTGTGGTTTAACATTCAAATTTGACAGAATTAACTTGTATCTTGAAATGTTTGATAATGTAACTTATTCTAGTTTAACCTGGGATTTATTATTGCCAAACTTGGAGCAGATCTTTTCATCATCGACCAACATGCTTCAGATGAAAAATATAACTTTGAAATATTGCAGAAAAAAACTATTTTAGAAACTCAAAAATTGCTTCAGTAAGTAAAGCTCATTCAATTTCATTATTCATTTTACTATGTCTAGTATGTATACAAATTAAGAACCTCACTGTTTATATGTTTATAGTTTGGTTACTCTTGAAACAGTTTCAGTAACAAAATATTTTAACTCTGTGATTTAAAGCATACAATATCTTATATATACAGTGGTACCGCGGTTCTCAAACAATTCAGTTTTGAAACATATTGCTTGAGAAAAAAATGTCTTGGTTGTCAAATATAAACTCAGTTCCCAATCCCCCAAAATAACCCAATTGATGACCCGAACAACCCTTCGACCATTTTCGGCCCACACCAAGCTTGCCCAAAACCTTTAACTTGCACCTGCCACAGTTAGAGGTAAAAAAAGATCTCATAGCATGTCTGACCTTGCTACACAGTTTAAGGACTCCTGTAGAAGCTGAAGGTTTTATTCCCCAACAAGTGTTCAACTGTGATGAGATAGGTCTCTTTTGGAAGAAAATGTCAAAGAGGATCTACTTCACCAAGGAAAAGAAGTCACTGCTAGGACACAAGCCAATGAAGGACAGGCTAACTCTATTGTTATGTAGTAATGCAAGTGGGGACTTAAAACTTAAGCCTTTGCTTGTGTACCATTCTGAGAACCCGAGTTTTTAAGAAAAATAATGTCCTGAAAAGTAAATTAAATGTCATGTGGAGGGCTAATAGGGTAACCAGGCAGTTTTTTATGGAGTGGGTCCATGAGGTGTTTGCTCCAAGTGTAAAGAATTACCTCATGGAAAAACAGTTGCCACTCAAGGCCCTTCTTGTGATGGACAATGCATTTGCTCACCCACCAGGGTTGGTGGAGGAGTACAGTTTCATTATGGTGAAGCTCTTGCCCCCTAACACGACTCCTCTCATTTAGCCCATGGACCAGCAGGTCATATCAAACTTTAAGAAACTCTACACCAAAGCACTGTTTCAAAGGTGCTTTCAAGTGACCTCTGACAGAGAGTTCTGGAAAAATCACCTTAATATCCTCCATTGCTTGAGGATCATGAACAAACCCTGGAGGGAAGTGCCTTTGACGACCATGAACTCAGCCTGGAAGAAATTGGGGTCAGACTCAATAGCAGATAGACACTTTGAAGGCTTTGAGGCTGAGACTGTTGTCAAGGATATTTTCTCACTAGCCAAGTGTATGGACTTGAATGTGAGTTGTGATTATGTGGAGGGGTTGGTGGAAGACCATAACACTGAGCTCACCACGGAAAAACTCCAAGAGATTCAGAAAGAGCAGCAACAGAAGGCAACTGTGGAAGTGTCTTCAGATGAGGAGGATGGAAGGGAGGATGTTCCTAGTTCACTAATTAAGGAAATGTGTGGAAAATGGGAAGAATTACAAAGTTTTGTGTGAAAATTTCACCCTGACAAAGCTGTAGCAAACTGCAGCATAAACCTTTTCAATGACAATGCCATGTCTTATTTCAGAAACATTTTAAAATGTAGGCAGAAACAAACCTCATTAGACAAGATTTTAGTGAGAAATAGGTCCAGTGAGTCTCAAGCAGGTGCAAAGAGACAGAAAAGAGAAAGAACCCTAGAAGGAGAGTTGCGTGACATTTTTATGGAAAGCGACTCCCCTTCCAAACAATAATAACCCTCCTACTCTCCACATTCCTCAACACCTTTCACTTACACCATCAGCTCTTCTCAGCATAGGTAAAGTGCAGTTGAATTTTCATTTATTGTTTTTTTATTGTGTTTATAGTTTTTGTGATTGACTTTATGCCTGTCAGTATTATTATACAAGTATAAATAAGCAATATTTTTACTTAAAAGGCTTCATAATGCATAATTTTTGGACATCTGTAATGGATTAATTTAATTTACAGTATTTCTTATGGGAAAAATTGATTCGGTTTTTGAACAGCCTTCTGGAATGGATTAAGTTCGAGAACCGAGGTACCACTGTATTTTGTTTTTTTAGTTATAACTAATTTTAGATAAATGCAAAATTTTGGGGAACTGAAAGTGTTTTTTATTAAGACTTGAATGTTTGTCATAATAAATTCAAACACATTAGTATTGTTCCTTATTATGAATACAAAGCACCTTTTCAGAAATGATTTCAAGCCATTATAAAGAAATAATGATTACATGTTTGAATATTTCATTGTTTACAGTTCTCTGTTTTTTCCTGGTGTTCATTCAACTTCTATGGTTTTGGCCATACTGTTGCTATATGATAAAGCAATATCATATATGAATAAAGGTGTGCTATAAGAAAGATTTCAGTCAATGCTCTTACTTTTTTAAAAGTCTTGTTTATTGATGAGTATAAATATTACTGAGTTTTATTCAAAGGATAACTGCCTTCACTTTCTTTAGCCCTCAAACACTTGAACTGACTGCCTCTAGTGAAGCTACACTTTTGGAGAATGTTGAAATCTTTCATAAAAATGGTTTTGAATTTTACATCAAAGAAAGTGCTGCTGTTGGGCAAAGAGTTAAACTTATTTCTGTTCCTGTCAGTCGAAACTGGACTTTTGGGAAATCTGGTAAGCAAGCTATATATGCATCTCTCTTTCCACACACACAGACAGACAGAGTGGTACGTGTTTACATTATTGTAGATAAAAAGTGATCACAAAGTGCATCATTTCCAATCTATATATCTATATGATGCCAGTTTATTTTAATTCAAAATAGATTTATGCATAATTTTGTTAAATATGTTTAATCAAAATATCCTTATAATTAAATATTTCATGTATTATGTATACTCTTCTCTTAATTAATATTTAGAAAATACCAGGTACTTGTGGTTTGATCAGATAAATTTATCTTTACATTTTTGCAGTTTTATAATGTGCATATAATATATTTTAAAATACTCATTTGACTTGGGTCTTGGGATTATACTACTTAATATTTATTACCTAACCTAAGCAGAAAAGAAAAGTTTATTGTAGTTTTTTTAAAGTAGTTACTTTGTGTAATGCTTTCTATTTTAATGTATTTTCTCTTTTTTATGCTGTATTATTGGTATAAAGAATACCTGAAAGTGAGAAAATGGGAATGTTAATCCATAATTTTTTGTATTTATTGCATCTCTTTGACCTTTATTAGTCTTAAGTTGTATTAATTTTTAGGATTACAAAAGCTGATTATTTAGTTGTCAGTATGAAAACAAAATTTAAATGTTAGCAGACATCTGGATTAGGTTTAATATTTCCATATGACAATGACAGAAGAGAATAATATAGACCTTATTTCTCATTACAGATATCGATGAGTTGCTCTTCATGCTCAGTGATAGCCCTGTAAGTTAACCTTTTTTTTAAATTGATATTGAAACTTGATTTTGGTGCTTCTTTCAGCTGTTTGAATTTGCAAAAGCATTTCAATACTTACATTATCAGGATTGTATAAATTTTAACTGCAGTGTAATTGTTCTTATTAAAGATTATTGTCATTATTTTTAAATAAATGTGATTTGTTGAAAGATTAATATCATTTGCAGTTGGTGTTGGCTTCACATAATGAAAATTCAAATTGCTGCCAAGTGTGAGTTGTTCATCTCATTGCTTATCTAAAGAAATTTTATAATTAGGTGGTCCAGTTGAGTTCATTTACCAAATTTCAATGAACTGGATTAAGCCAGTTCCTTACAACAACTTATAATGCTAATAAATCCAAACAGACAACTGATTTATACACATGTTGGGGCAGAAGCAATCATACAGCTTTTTAATTAATACCTGCTTACTCTGAAACAAATAATAGTTTGGTTTCAGTTGTCTGCATAGTATTTTCTTTAATATCAATGGTAAAGTAACTTTGCCCTGTATATAGATAAATATACATTGTTTCTACTAATCTAATGGTCACTTCAATGTTAGTATAACTTGTATAAAGATTTATTCAGTATACTGTTATTGTAAATTGTTAGTATATTTTAGTAAAATGTAAAGCATATAGGTACTGTAATAACTACAAACTGTTAGCTGATGTTTCTGCATGTCTTAACATTTCATGTAGTGAATATTCAAATATATTTTAAAAGTTTATCTAATGTCAAATTATGTTTCTTTCATTGTGTGACTTTTTTGATCTTGAAAGAAACTGTATTCATATAATACAATGATTTCTGTTAGGCATCATTAAGCATGCTACTTCTTAGTATGTAGGAATAATCTAAGAAAAAATTACTGCTGCATTTAACCTGTTACTCTATGATTTTTATAAATAACAGCTAAAGTTGAGTTGTAGCCTTATTTGAGCACCTAACTGCCATTATTTTGTGTTTCACAGCTTATGAGTTTCCCAGTATCATTGAACAGTATTGCTAAAATGGAGAACTTGGAACTAACTAAATTGTCAGTGTTCATCTATCTTTTCCCATTCTGGCAGAAAGGTGTGAAGTTTCTGCAATGGCTTTATCAGATATACATTTGTAATTATCTAACTAAGCCTTAACATCTGCTTGGTATATTATCATAATTTGGAAATTTATTAAATTCAGTTTTAGAATGTTAAAGTTATCATCATTTCAATAAATTCAAGCTATGTTTCAGGGAGTTTTGTGTCGTCCCTCGAGAGTACGTCAGATGTTTGCTTCACGAGCTTGTAGAAAATCAGTTATGATTGGAACACCATTAACTATTTCAGATATGAAAAAAGTAAGTCTATTTTGGCTTTGAATCAAATTATAAAAACAGAAACATCTGAATTGATCACTTACACTCCCTACTATACTGGTACAGGTATGTTCATACAGATGCAGGATTCACATCTACAGAACACACACTTAGTTTTTTTCAATAATGTTAACTCAATACACTGCAACATTAAGTTCACCTGTAAACAGGAAAAAACTAAGCAAATACCATTTCTTAACCTTAAGATCACTAGAATTCAAAACAGAAATCCACAAAAAACACCACCCATACTGAATTACACATGAAACAAAACTATTCCCACCCGATAAAATTAATGATAAAAATCAACAAATTTTCTCAGAAAACTGTGGAAAAAATTATATGCACACACCTAAACCAACAGTAAATCCCAAGATACAAGGAACTACAAAACTCTTATATTTCAGTCTATATTAAAGAGAAGGTGGTGGTTTGACAACCAAATTTTGGTTTCATAATCTCAATTGCACTCTGTAACCATTCACCTACATCAGATCTACATCTTAAATATGGTATGCCATTGTTGTGTACTATCTTATAAAGAGTTTAGTTTGTATGGAACTGATAGAAACATTTTTGAAGTCTATATATAATTTAACAGAAAAGGTTTTTCCCAACTCCACTGTCTCTTGACATGGTCAACGTTCTCTGAAAACATGAGCTACTGTTTTCTTCATCATGTTTAACAAAACAACATAAGCACAATCACTCTCTAATTGTTCTATCTGATAAGCTGCCTGTTTTCTGAATTCTCTGAGATTTCTATTCTTCAGACCTTGTTAGATATGCATATCTGTTACTTTTTCCATCACAATATCATTTCGAGACTTGATCATTATAATGTGAATATTATTACTACTTACAAGTCCCATAATACCAAGTTAATATTTAAATAAAAATGTGAAACATTTTCAACAATGCTGAAGTGTAAGAGGACTGGGTAGCTAAAGGAAAGTTTTGGGGCTTTATTACAGATTTAATTTGTAAGTATAAAAAGTATAGATATTATCTCATTCATAACTATGATTTATTTAGAGTTAAGTTTTCAAATAATTTTACTGTATCTTTTGACATTTTCAAAGTCTTATATTATTTCAGCTTGTTTCTCACATGGAAGAAATAGAGCAGCCTTGGGTAAGTTTTTTACATTAACAGCATTATAGATATACATTAAGTACTAATGTTATCTATCCAACTAACTGAAATCAAGCATACATGTAAAAGACATAGTAAAGACACAAAAGGTCTGTGTCAGTGATTACTAAGAAATATCTTTAATCAAGCAAAAATGTTCTTTAACAAGGGCCTCTGGTCTCAGTCATTATTTCAGAACCTTAAATAGGCAGGTGATTATCACAACAAATTTCTTTCATGTTATAAAACAAATGTTTGTTTAGGTTTGTGTACTTCAATTAGGAAAGTGTTATTGATCTTCAGAAACATGGTTTATCTAAAAAAGGAAAAACGTTAATACTATTTATTCAAAAGCTCTGGTAATGCTTTGGCAATAACTTAGTTAATGAAATATTTGAACATTTTTTTAGTTTACAAACAATGGGGGTGTAGTGGGAAGAGGTATTTCCTAAAATTAGCTGTCATTAGTAACATATGCTTAACTTTATAATTTGTTTCTGTTTAGAATTGGATTAAACTTTACACCATATTTTATGAAATCCAAGTTCTGTGGCAATTCATCACCATTGTTTCTAAATAACCACTCTCTCAGATTTATTATAATTACTTCATATACATTAACCAGTAAGATTTTGGAAAGATCTGTATTGAGAATAAGTTTCAAAGTTTACTATTTTAAATTTGTTTTTTCTTGTTTGGCAAATTCACTTTAATTAATGGTGATCAAGATATGCTTTATTACTATAGAACTGTCCACATGGCCGCCCTACAATGAGACACTTGTTCAACCTGAACATTCTGAAGAATATTTGAAGGTTTCAGTATTTTTCTTATAAAAGACTGTGTATAAAAATAAAGAATATTTAAGTTCCTCTTGCACACACTTTAATTACTAATTTGTTTATAATTATTTACAAGATTATATAGAACGTAGAATAATAATTTACCATTTAATAGACAGAGCATTAGATATTTTTTCAACTGCATGATACTGTGTATGGAATAGTTTGTGTGTCTTTTCTGTGTCTGTTCCACCTAACCATTCCTCATATAACTTGCATATCATGGCATTTTCCTCTGGTTTACTGTTCTTCAATGACTTGTATAGCTTTTCCACCTCAACAAGTAGATCCTTCACTGATTCTTCTCCTTCTGGTTTGACCTGAGCTCCCCCATTAAGACATCCTGATGAAGGAGATGAATAAATTACAATTAATGTTCTATGTAGTGTAGTCTATCGGTTGTTAGCAAAGTATGGTAATAGAATTTGAACATTTCAGCTGTGTTTTCTGAGGAGCTACTTTCTTTTTATATAAATAATACTAGCCAATGAATAACATGTACTCCAACTTTTCAAGTAAAAACTACATTGTCAAGATGAAGATGAAATACAAATGCATTCATTATGGCAGTGTAAACTTTTGCTTAAATTATAGTAATATGTCATTAATTATTCAGGTAAGGAATATTGTATTACTGAATACAATTTGAAAGTTGCTTCTTCTGTGATCTTCACTTTGTTTATCAGACATCATATTAATAGTACTTTTATCAAACAATGTAGTGGAAAGTCCCTGTTGAAGGAGGTTCTTTAATCACAGATAACTGTAAACAAACTCTGCAGTAGTAAAAATTTGATAGGATGCTTATCATAAACCTTGTGTTGCTGGTTTAGAAAAATAACAACATTAAGATAAACGAAAACACATGGTAAATATATATGATTAAAAATTTGTACAGAAACACTAGTGCAGGTCTTGATCCTTTCAAAGTAAAAACTATTCTTTAAACCTGCTTACAATGTGGAAGGCTCTCACCTTCATCTCATAGTGTATGGAGAACTGTTTCATAAATAAGCTGCAATATATATACTACTGTGAAGAGAAATGCCATTTTTATGTTCCATTTTTAATAGTGAGAAAATTGACACAGAATGTTTCAAGTCAAATACTCAGTGTGCATGACTAACTGAATTTAATCCAAACAGTTAACATCTTTATGATTATGTTTTAAATGAATTTCATTTTTCTGTCTAACATCTTTTACCTATGAGTTTTTGAACTTCAGTTGGAAACGTAAACTATAAATAATCACAAGCAAGAACCTAAAGTATAACCTCCTACATTCTTTATTTGGAGGGCATATCAATATATTTTTCAAACCAACCAGATAAGTTGTCTGCTAATAAAGCACGTTTATGAAGAATAGGAAGAAAAAATTTTCCAGCATGCAGTTTTCCTCATATTAACCTTACTTGTTGAGCTAAAGATGATCTAAGATGGGTGAACTGTTGTCTTCTCTTTTAATAAGTTTAAGAGAAAGTAAAACAAGTGTTTAAACCTGTTTATAGCTTACAAAGAAAGCTAGATTTTGAATCATTTGAGAACATTCTACTCTGCTGACTGATATATATTTTTTGTTTTAAAGCTTATTCAGCACTGCAAAATAGTAAAGCTGTACTCCATATATTTTTTAAAAATTGCCACTCAAGTGAAACTCTCATTTTTTATTGTAAATCTCCACATTTTGAGCATTTATAAAACAATGACTGTTACATCAAATCTATGAATACTGGTCTTTTGTATGTAACATATCCCAACAGTAGGGCCAGAAATTTGCTCCATACCCATATCCTTGTAATGGGTTCCTAAAAGTGGTTATGAAGCTGTTTTTCCTTTTTTGTTCCTGAAATCTTACATTAAATTTTGACTTGAACAGCTCACAGAATGCTAGAATCTGAATGTACTGAGGTGAAATTTTTACTAGTAATAAATAATAATTCATGCCAATAAAATCATACCCGAGTGTGAAATTGCTCATTAATAAAATTGAATATATACATTATTACTACAGTTGTATCAGTCCTGCAAATTCTACCTTTCACCATGTAATATTCAAAGCTATACTCTTATTTGAAAATGGCTTCAGAATGGAAAATTTTGTTTGAGGGGCTATTCACTCTAAACCCTTTCCTGGGTAAGAACATTTACTTTTCTCCAATATATCCAAATATTACACATGCTAAGAGTCCATCACATAATAATTTTTTGAAAAGAAGGCATGCTGCTAGCTGTAGCACAATCTTACTACATAATATCTTGACTGGATTGGAAAAATAACTTATCAAAAAGTTTTTTTTTTATAATTTTGGAAATTTGTTGTTCATTATAATGATGCCAAAGGACACGTTCAGTATGTGTGATACATCAAAATGTAAAGCTGATAATGCTCTTCCAATACCTGCAGGAAATTGTATAACCTATATGGACTTGATGGCAAAACTTGTATGTTCCACAAGTTACACAGATGACCTAAGTGTCCAAATGCTGAACCATTACACCAGTACTTGGAAAATAACTATGAGGAAACTGATATTTCATCTGATAACTGAATTCATTATGGTTAATGGATCACACCAGTCAACTTTCCTGACCCAGCTTAAATAGAAAATGTACCCAGAAGAGGCTGTTATTATTTTGGACTTTGCAGAAAATTTTAGTTTTACAATTCAGGATTCAGCACAAGGTTTTCATTGGGATAACTCCCAGGCAACTCTTCATCTCTTCATGATTTATTATAAAAACAGCAGTAATACCTGTCGTGTTTGTATGTGTGTCATCAGTGATCACTTACAGCATTCTGTCACAGCTGTACACTGTTTTCAGTTAAAAGCTCTGACTTTCTAGAAAGGAATATGTCCTGGCATCAACAAAGTGTACTACTTCTTTGATGGTGCTGCATTACAGTATAAAAACTTCAAAAATTTTAGTAATCTTGTGTAACAAAAGGAGGATTTCAGACTTGAAGCAGAATGGCATTTCTTTGCAACAAGCCATGGCACAAATGCATGTGATGGCAGAGGAGGTACTATTAAGCATGAAGCAGTAAAGGTAAGTCTTCAGGCTGTTACTACTGGATACATGACAGCTCCAAAGCAAATTCTATAATGGAAGCTGCCATAATCTACACAATGTGCAGTTGTTCTATGTTCCAAAAGAGGATATACTCATCCATGAATTTAAGCTAAGCCAGAGACTTGAAAATGCCAAAATAGTCACTGGTGTTACAAACCAATTTCAGATAGAACACCAGGAGATGACACGTCAATCATTGCCCAGATTTTGAAAACACAGATTGTACTAGTTGTAGAACCTGGGAATTTAAATGTAATCAGTCAAACTGTGCAACCTGGGTAAATTTGTTTTCTGTTTGTATGATGGAAAATAGTGGATAGGATCCATTATTATGAAACATCATATGATAACTGTAACATATTGGTAAATTTCATGCATCATTATGGCCAGCAAGACCAGATACTTGTTTGGGTGCCTTTGCAAGAAGTTTTGTATCTGATAGATCCTCCAACAACGAAACATAGAAGACAGTACAACCTGTCAAAAAAGGACAAAGAATTTTTGGAGCATTATCAGTATTAATCTCTCATAGCACCAATGCTTCTTCAAAATATGTAAATATTGTACATTTCCAAAAACCAGAGATTGATCTTCACAAATTTATAAGGTCCAACATCATGTAATTTACTATTGATGAATCTCTTTTGTTTTTCTTGATGATATGCAATATTTTCAAAAAATTATTGAATGATGAAGTCTTAGCACATCTATAATTTTTGGACACATTGGAAAAAGCTTGGAGCAAATAGGATTTGCCCCTTTCAAGGCACTGTAGGGTGAAACAGAATTTTCAAGTCAAAAAATAGCTTTGAATATTAAATGCTGAAAAGTAAAACTTGCAGGGTTGATACAACTATGGTAATACTACATATGTTCAAACTTTTGTTTGAAAATATCTAAAAGTGACCAAGATATTGAATTTTTAAGATTAGTAATTTTGCACTTGGGTATAAAAATGGATACCATCCATTGAATCAACTTGCAGTATGATTTTATTGGCATGAAAACATTTTATTGCAAGCGAAGTATTAAAAATTTCAGCTCAATACATTCAGATTCCAAATTTAATGTATAACTTCAGAAAAAATAGAAAATCAGGTTCGTAGTCATTTTTTAGGCAATCACTACAAGCTACTGGTTGCAGGGATACGAGTATGAAGCAAATTTCTGGCCCTACTCACCCTACATTACAAAAGAACAGTACTCCTACATTGTGGTGATAGTCATTGTATTACAATGGCTCAAAATGCATGGATTTATAAGTGCACTTGGTAAATTTCATACATCTTTATGGGCCTGGTCAGATTCTTGCTTGAGAGTGGTGATCTTTAAAAAGTCATATTTAGAAAACTATTTGGAGTACAACTTAAATTTATTACATGGCAGAATAAATCAAAATGAAGATTTGTTTGAATTATTTCAAGAAAATCTTTTCCCAGTTAATGTCAAAGTTCATTTTAATGAGTGAGTTGGCATAAAATGCCCACATGTAAAAGCTAAATTAATTGCTTTCTTGACACTCAACAAAACTTATGGAGAAGTCTTCAATTTTCCTGTAGTACAGTCAACTATTAAAAAAATTATTAAAATGTGGAAATTATAAGTTTATTAATTTAGTCTACACAACTTCAGTAATATGAAAATGACACTCAGATCAGTTGTATTTAAGCAAGTTTTATGGGAAACAGAGCTACTGCTGCAACTTATTGCTGTTGATAAAAGTATTTATACTCCAGTTGGTAAGAAGGTCAACAGTTGTAATTTGCTGATCAATACTGGAGCAAGAACAAAGGAAAAGAAATATAATTCATTGTATGCTGATGATTTCTCTACTGTTAATAATGAGGAGAAAGTGACAGATGTTTTATGAAAAAATATTCTTTGAGGAAGTCCTAAAGTGATGGAATGTAAAATTAAAATTCTGGAGAAGTATTTTATTCTTAGCATGAAAATCACCTTTAACTCTGGCTGAGTAAAGACTCCAGAAATTGATAAAGCTTTTGTAGATTACTGTACTAAAATACTGTTTATTTTTTATATGATGGACTTAGTTTACAAACTTTATTGAAGTTCCACATAGTGCAGACTTATTCTACACTTAACGTCATAGTTCAAAGATAGTGAAACTAATCAACTTTGTTTTTATAGGGTTAAGGAAATTGTGTTGTATTGAATAACAAATACAGATGAAACTGTAAAATGGCATCATACCTAAAACTTGTATATAAAGAATGTTAATTATTAATGTAAAAAAAAAAAAAAAGTAGAAGTGCACAAAGTAGAAAACTAATAAATTACTTCAGGAGGTAATTTCCTTACAGGATTAATTTACTTAATTTACAAACTCATGCCCTACCTGATGGACAAGCCATAATTTCCACAAAATGGTAAGGGCACTTGTTTCGTTTGATTTTTTGTACCAAGTTCTGGATATTTCTGAAGCCATTGGCAATTGCAAACTTCAGAACAATAGCTCCATCCTTCTCTAATGTTAATTCTTTAAAGTCTTGATTTCTAAAGAATAAAATAATTAAATACCAGTGAACTATACAATCAACTTTGTATACATTACATTACACAGAAATAAAATTGTTCCTTATAGAAGAACGTTTCAGGACTACACTCTTAAAACTTTCAAAACAAAGCTACTGTTCGAGAAGCGTATTTTTATCCTTTTATAGATGGTTGCTGAGCCCGTTTTACTGTATGTAAATATCCAAAGGTTATGCTGTAATGTTGATTTATAAAAATATTGGTAACTTTATGAATGGTGTAAGAAAATAAACATTAAACTATATTAGAACTAGAGAGTCAGAGAAAGGTCAAGAGGCTTAACAGGTAAGTTGGTGTTATATTATTCTACATACTTTTAGGCTTACTAACCTTAAACATAGGTGCTCTTGTACATAAGATGCATAGACAAGTACAGTGGAACCCCTCTAAAGCAGCCACCTTTGGGACTGAGACAAATTGGCCTAATGAGAGGGGTTCCACTGTACATAATTAGGGATTATGTGAACAAAAAAAGGGACTGTGATTGAATGACTGCTTTCAAGGGGTGACTGGATCTGAGGGGTAGCTGCTTAGAGGGTTTCTACTGTGATACATTTAATGAAGGTTTGATTAGTGTGAAATTACCGTTTTAAATGTAATATGTTGTAAATTATCAACAACACCATTTGTTTT
The DNA here is from genome assembly GCA_011833715.1 of Carcinoscorpius rotundicauda. NCBI lineage: Eukaryota > Metazoa > Arthropoda > Merostomata > Xiphosura > Limulidae > Carcinoscorpius > Carcinoscorpius rotundicauda. The sequence goes on from CM022396.1 coordinate 28,229,249, forward strand.
TGTTAAGTAAGAGTGCAAAAGATTTAAGAACAAAATACGTGGTTCGTTAAACTACATACGTACAATTGCATACTGAAAAAATATTAACACTGTCAAAAAGTGATTCACCTTTATATTAAAGAACAAACTTGGCTATACACAGCACATACTGGAATATATATATATATATAAATCTGTAATTATCAGTTATAGTCATTGCTAACAGGCAATTTAAATCATCACTTTTAAACAGTGAAGAATTTATAATTATTTAATGTATTTCCATTCCTGGTTGGTCATCTATAGTCATAGCAAATTGAAGCTTGTAGTGATAGTCCTGAAAAAGAATTGGGGATATCCCATCCATCAAGCAAAATCCAAAATGTTGAAGTTAAATGTCTGATCATCATTCAAAACTAAAACAAGAGTACAGAGGTGAGTTCTAAAACCCACATCATGCCTCCTACCATCTACAGCTAATTATCATTTAAAAGTAAAAGCAGAACCACCAAAAACGTTTACAGTATAAGGGTGGTGGTTTGGAATTCTATACTCATTAAATAGTGTATACAAAATTTTTTATTGAATATTTGCATGAAAAGTAATCTGTTGGTAGAATATCTTAAATTTCAACAGATTCATACTGAGTATTTATTCTTAATTAAATGTACATTTAATACATTCTATGTAAAATGTCAGGACATCAATAATATTTGTTGTTAGGTGCTTTTTTTTTGGAAAAAAGCAATTTAACAGAAAACTAAGTTCCATATTGTTCATATTGCACACTTCAATATGTCAACTGGAGTAGTGATAACGCACTTATCATGTTCTGTTCATCAAATTCAAGTTAACAATTTCACTTTTACATATTTAAAACACCTGCATTATATAATGCCCAAAATTGCTTTTCAGCTTCAACTATAGTTTTGAATACACTTAGGGTAATGGTTATTAATAAGCACCACCTTACTGTCTTGATATATGAATGAACAATGTAAAATGTTTTACATTAGAAGTATCTCGGGTAAGATTGACATATCAGTGAAAGTTTAATTTTTAGTATCTGACTATCAAACCTCACACACAAAACAAAATTAGGAGCTTATAATGACACTGTAGCAGACATTTAACATTCATTCTTATTTTTACCTAATTGATGTTGATATCAGTTTCATTATTTCTTCCAGCATAGAGAATAAGTTACTGATTAGAAAATGCTTCATTGAAGTAGGTGTATCTGGAGAAGAGGATCAGTATGGTGGTAAAAAAGTTTAGTTTTACACCACTAAACCTCGTATACAAAAATACCTATAAGGATTAACTTGTGTTTGTACTTGAGCTCACATTGTCTCATATTTAAATAACTTCTTAAACTTACCTAAGAGTTTTAAATTTAAGATCTGTAGAGTATTCTCCAAATAGCTCAGCAGCTGCATAAGTAAAGACATGTTCACAATACCCACCAGACCCAGAGCCAAAATGATTGGTTGGATTGTCATCATCCAAACTGGAATAACTGTAAAAGAGTTTGTAAAATAATTTACAAACACATATATTAAAAAGTGATTGTGAGATTTCCAAGGAAACACGAGTAAAATCCAGCAAAATGTATTTTATATTAATTTTTATGATCTGCAAGCATTATTTCTGATTTATCACATAAACCTAAACAATATACAAGAAACCTATGTAAGGAATGAAACTGATTAAATATGAACATCATGAATGGCATTGTGACTTACAGTGTATCTAGTTCAACAGGTTCAATGTCTGCTAGAGAAATGCTAGAAGCTTCTAACATTGATTCTACTTCAACTGTAAACAAAGGAAAAATACAACAATTTACAGTTACACAGAAAATTGATAATCAAGGTTGTTTTTTTTACAAAAATAAATACAATTGAAAATGAAAGTACTTTGCAGCTTATTGAATTATTTGAGAAAATTGCATATTGAAAACTAAAGTTCCATTGTTTTTACCTTAATCTTTGTAGTCTTTGTATGGGCACTTGTAAATGTAAAAATATATTATTAGTAAAAAATACAAGAGCAATTCTAATTTGTTTATGCATAATTTTGAGAAGAGCCTGTTTTGTTGTGAGAAATAATTTACTTCATAACTCATATTTACCTATTTTAAAATAAAAACTGGAAGATGTTGCATTGAAAAAAAATACTACCCAAGCAACACCCTTTTAATGAAAGTAAGAGAAAGTATAAGACAGTATTCAAAATAACAAATCTGTAAATCTGTTAAAGTCAAGATGTACCACTTACTTGAAGTAATAACACAATCTACATCTCTCGTAGAGTACAGATCATTGTAAAAGTCTTTTCGTGAAGCTTCCAGTTTCTTATCGTAGCAGGGCATGACGGTAACATGGTAAACCTAATACACAAACTATGATGTAAAATAGCTGAACTTCCAAGGCAACTTTGAAAAAAAAACAAAAAACTATTGACAATTCTTAATTCACTTTCAGAAGCAGAATGTAAGTGGTTGTATATGACTGAAATTTATTATTGCAATTACCCCAATATATTATTATCGTAAAAAAATTAATTTCCATTTTATTACTTCAAGGTAATCACTTACTAAATTGTCCCTTGCAAGTCCTGCTCTTGTTAAATTACATTTAAAGAAGCAATGAGTAAGAGTGAAAAGAGCACACTACACCATGAAGTCTTTACTATTACAGTAGTCTGCCATAATCTTTATACTTGGAAACTCGTAAGTTGTTTTAGTTAAAAGAAATCCTCAACAGTGTAAATAATTTGAAGTCAGGGTATACAGAGAAAGTATTAAACAGACACAACTTCAACTTCTTGAATCACAGGCAAATAAAACTTTTTATTTATTGTATATTAATTCTCACTCAGAGAAAACTACTTCATTAATGCTATATATGACTTCAACATGTATGGTAAGTCTAATTTAAATGCAAGTGTAAACATGTCTATACAAAAACAGTTATAGGGTAGCCTTGGTTATGGAGTAGGAAACTTTAAGGCCCAATTACTTTTGTTTGTTAGAGATATAATTGCAATAAACTGAAAAAGGACTGTTACAACCACAGTAGTCATAATAACTTTAAATATTCTCTATCTCCTAATAAAGTAACATATACAGTGTACATGCTTATTTTTATATACTGTATTTATAATTTTCTGTTAAGCCACTGAAACTGGAGACATTTTAACCTTGTTTCTTTCTAAAAAAAATAAACTGACTACAAGAGCCAGTTGGTGCAAATTTCCTTTGCTTTCAGTCACAAAAGATCAGAATACAAAAAATATACACTTAAATTCACTAACTCTACATATATCCTAATTAAACAACAAAAATCTGGGATTCAGTAATATACCCATGCCCAACACTGCAAAATTACATATTACACTATACCATCAAGAAATAGATGCTTCATATCTTGGTTTATGACTCTCTTAACATGATATGCTGGGCCTTACCCCAATATTAAGGCTGTATACATAGACTTTATCATAGAACATCATGATATCAATTTATTATAACCACAGTGTCCAACATAGTCCAATTTTAAACTTAAATTGTTTTTGAATTAAGGTATGTTTGTCACCAACATTTTTAATAAAAAACAAACCTCTTTAATAAATGGAAACTAAATTAAGAAATTAATTTTTTTTATATGTTTCATTTTATACTTTCAGTACACAGACTAACAATAATATTTGGTTAAATGTTTGTTGCTATACACTCCTACCAAAAGGCACAAGTTTTCCTATATTTTAGAAGTTGTTAATGTAATTAATATACTATGGGGTGCATATCCTCAGGTTCCATTTAGTATGAGTGCAAAATTTCAGGTTTCTAGGTTCCTTCCTCTTTGAGGTATGGTTGTTACACACAGACATGTCATTTTATTGTTATAGACTACCAGCATGGTACTATGACTGTGTACAAAGTATTAACACATTACTAGCAAAAGTACCAGATTTTGTGTGGGTTATTAGGTTGATATATTCTAGATGAATATGTCAGTGTGTATACTGAACACACACTATCCTATAAAAATTAATGGGACATCTCTGATTGCAGGAAAATGGGTGAGCTATACAAACAGATTGGACAATTTGGCCTATAAATGTGATCCATAATTCATTTACAAGTCATTTCAAACTTGTATGCTGAATGACCTAACAGTTTCAGAGGGGAATGATTGTTGGATATTACTTGGGGTAAATGTCTTTGCAAGCCATTGTACAAGTTGATAACTGGCAATGTACTGAAGCAATGGAAGTCCACTGGTGATAATTAGCCCATGAAATGACCAGGTAGGTGTAAAATGTGAACCAACTAGAATCAAGTGTCTTGAGAAGACTTGTTACCTCATTTTGCTGTCAGATCCTAAAGAATTTGCGTTTAGAGATTCAAGCAGCCACAGGCAATTTTATAAATGTTTCTGACAACTGCATGCCAGGAATTTTCATGGAATAGTTGTGTCCCACAAGCCAATGATAACAAAAACAACTGCATACTATTGACTGACATGGATAGTGGGTCAATGGATATTTGTCCTGTGGAGCTACACACACACTACGATGGAATTTTTTGGGTATGGAGAATACTTACTACTTAAATGTGTTGTCCCAATAGTGAAGTTAAGAGGTGGTGCTTCTCATGGTATGTACTAGGCCCACTAGTTGCAGTGCATGGATCAATGAATGTCAAGTTCTACAGTGATGTTCTAACCAATTCTTTGTCCTACATTGTGGATAATTTATGGTATTGGCCTTTACACTTGCCAACATGATAATGCTTCATGTCATAAAGCAAAGATTGTAAATGCATGGCTTTAAGAGAATAACATCAGAACATTGCAATGGTCAGCACAGAGCCATGATCCAAACCTAATACAACATCTTTGGAACGAACTAGAATGCAGAACTGTGGCAAGGTTAAGATAGTCCTTTTAACCAGTGGAACTTACTAATGCTTTAGAAGAAGAGTGAAGGAAACTACCATCAGCTTTATACTAGAAATTAGTAGACAATCTTCCACAATACAAAGAAACAGTCATTAAGTTCAAAGGTGGGCTAACACACAATTAATTTCTTGGCATAGACATTTGATTCATAGCTACCAGTGTCTCATGACTTTTGGTACGATAAAGTCATTAAGGTAGAATAATAATAAAATTTTTATAGATTATTATTGATGCCACCATATATGTCATGTTACCTAACCTCTATAAAAGCCAATGTGTGTTATATCACGTCACAGTTGATTTATCAAAGAGGAGTCATAAAAACTAAACTCCATTTATCCAAATGGATATAACGGCTTATTATGAATTTAATGACAGGGGTGGCAAAAGATGGCCATGAAGGGGGTTGTCACTATACCTTTGTAGTGAATATTGGAATGATTTTAAAAAAATTAACAAAAGCCTAAAATAAAGACAGTGTGAGATAACCTAGCCTAGAGCTAAGTGCATAAAATCTTTCATTCAAGCAAATAAAAATATTGATCCAATTATTTCCAAATTTAATCAAAGACTAAAGATTAAGAAATTTTTTCTGCATTGTAGTTTTATACATTTTATTTTATAATTTCAGTACATATATTAGCAACAAATGCTGCATAAAATTTATTACCACATGACCATTATGATATTGTAACTTGTAACTAAGCTCTACAAAGGTACTGACTGTAATGATGTCTTGTCTAAATCAATGGTTGAGAAATATAGAAACAACATTAATTTATACTTTGTCACACATCAATAGCAACAAAAAATTGTGTTGCAGTGAATTCATATTTACACTTGACACCAATAATGTATTCCATTATTTAAGGCTCCCATCTGCAGTTTGGTTGAAAATATTCTACATAATGATATACGTGTTCAGTGAACCATTAAGGAACTGTGGCACTAAACTTTGGTAATATAATGAAAGAATGAAACTTGTTAAATTTGTACGACAGCAGACCCAATGTATATTTTTATTATTATTTGGCACCTTACAAAGTGTTGCCCATGTTTAATGTCTACTAGCTTTCATGAAAGATAATTTTCTTACAGCTAAATAGTCATAATGTTCACATTTTCCTAAACTGAAAATGTATTTCCGATAGATATTTACCTCTTTGAACAAAAAACTTTTTTTGACTTGCATTTCCATCAGTGGTGCAAATGTTTGTTTTCCACAAGCCTTGATACTCCCACTTACTCTCATGTATATTAACAAGAGACATCTGCATGCTAACATGCAAATGATCATGCAGCAACCTTCCACCAATAGGAGTGCAACACTACCCCTATCATAACTAGTGCCCTCATAATTGCAGCCTGCAATCACTTTGAGATTATGCAGATCAAGTTAAACTACATTGGAAGTGGGGAAGACAAATACATTTTCATTTCAGGAAAATGTTAACTTCTCAAAAAGGCTAGATGACCCTCCTTTAGGAAGCACCTAAAAGAAAACCATGGGGTGTGAGAATAAACTAAAACCAACATAACATACCTATGGGAAACTGAACCACTTTTGAGCTACGTATACTCTTTATCCTTTACAAATGTGTCACCAAGAGTGTGGAGACATGTTAAAAAAATAAAGAAGAAGGGATCCTGGAATAGAATGTCTAGGGTGCATCAAACCATAATTAACAGTTCACCTCAAGTACAGGTGCTGGAAAGGAAGAGGAATCTCCCTACCAAGCACCACCAGCTTCTGCTCATGTGCATCTGCAGTTCAACACTAGGTGGTATGGCAAATTTATTATCTGCTTCACAGTAGGAAGAAAGTACCCAGCCATACACATGTGGCTGGTCCTGCTACAATCATCACCATATCTGTCAGTAACCAATGATAAAAGTAAAGTAGGAAGAGGGGCAGCAACATGGGATACATCTCTGGTCTATCACCAAGCAGTATTTTGAACTTATCATTCAATCCACAGCAAGAAGAAAGTACTTTGCACCACACAGACTTATGCAACTAACCCTCACAAGTAATATCAACTAGAAACCAGTTTTTGGGGGGTGGTAGGAAGAATATCTTAACTGGAAGGGCAAACTGCATATATTGTTTACAAAATGTATCATCCATCACCTGATGGTATCTGACATTGTACATCAGGTCTGCAGTCAGGGTGCATCTACACTGACGGAATGCAAATGCCATACCCTTATTTAAGAGTGGCTAGGAACTGGCAAGTGGCAAGAATTCTCATACTCTGCTAGGAGAAGGGGAAAGGGATCTGGAAGAATGCAGCATCAGAGATAGTGCAATGTTTGCTCAATGGCCTTATTTTGAAAACCATACAGGTTCCATGATTGATAGTACACAGATCATCAGAGATGGGCAGTAATTCCTGTCTGCCTTACTCAAGTTAGTATGTAAGCAGATGGTCTGGGGTAGGCATTTTTATGAAGCAAAATACTGCAAGGCATACCTACCGGTGGTCTTGTGAAACACTCCATTTCCACAGTGAGCATACAGATCTTACAGTCAAGCATTACTAGTCACTGAGCAGGATCCAAGTACAAGATAAAGATCCCTGCAAAGAAAGGGAAGACTTACCTTCTCAAAGACAAAATGTGTTGTACAAACTGGCAACTGGAGGAAGAAGAAACCCCTCAGAACAAACAAAAAACAGATAGTTAGTAAAGAACATGCAGTAAAGGTATGGAGAGTGGTCCACAAACTGGCACCAATGAAGTCCTACAACAGACAATGAAAATAGGTAGCCAGACAAAAATAATCTGGAGAAAGGGAAGAATAAACCAGGTGAATCAATTAGCAAATCTTATCCACAATGATAATTGGATAACAGTCAAATAACTAAGGAGTCCAAAGAATAAACAAATGTGAGCAGTTACAACAGAAGGAATCAGTAAGCATGTCATAACAGGAGAAAGCCCTAATTGGGCAGAGAAGGCAAATAGAACTGGAATGGCATAATTGTGACAGGGAAAGAAAGGAGATGGGAGTGAAGGTGAAATATCCACTTGAGCTGTCAAAGTTTTGGGCAAAAAGGACAATTTGGGAAAATTCACATCCACAGTGAAACAGTTCTTTGGTACCCAACCCATGAAGACAAAGAGAAAAAGAAGGATGCTAAATGTCACAAAAAGAACAAAAAAAACTGTCCTACCATACCAGGAATCAGACAAAAGTCATTTGCAAAGATGGAAAATAGGAATGGGCAGATAATCCATGCAGGGTTGAATAGGGAAAGGAGGTGACAAGTGGAGGAATCCAAGTGGAAATCACTGTAAAGCCATCCAAATTGGTGCTACCAACAGAACTCAACACAGACCATTGTGGAAGAAAAAGAACCAGAAAAGCAGACAAATGGTAGGGTAAGCAAATAAGGTAAAGACCCATCTAATTCAGACTGAGAACAACCAATCCTCCAGCCACAGAAAAAACAGGAAACCAACAATTTCTTATATTAGTGAAAAAAGCATTCAGATCCAGAACACTCCACTGGACACTGCTCCCCAAATGTCCATGCAAAGAAAAGGAACAAGATGGGCAAACACTCATACCATCCTACAGTAAGGAGTCGAGGAAAGTTCCAGTGAGAAAATATAGAATGAACACACAACCCTAATGTACTAAATGAAGGAAGTCAGGGTATAGGAAAGAAGTTAATGTGTAGGAATGCATATGATATAATGACCATCATCCACAAATCAGGAAGGAAACCCAACTAAGGTCTAATTACAACTCCACTGTGAAATGTGGGAGGACCAATAAACAATTCAGAGTCAACTGAGTAGTGATAGAGCACTAGTCCCCTAATATCTAGGAGACAAACAAACAGACTGGAATTAAACCTTAAACATAAGGAACTTGCATTTGATGGCATTTTTGCAAACCAAACCTTAAACCCCCTCTTGAATACTATGAGAGGAAATGGAAACCACAGGAGTAGAGAGAATTGATAAAGAACCATACTAACTGTGATCACCTCAGAACTTAATCTGTATCAAAAATAGTTAAAACCTTGTTGTACCATGTCTGATGAATGTTTGTGTATATTGTAGGGAAAGCCAAACTGAACCACCTGCAGCATCCAACATGTGGAAATGAACCCAAAACCATAGCTTTGGAAGTCTGTAGACAAAATGTTGTCCCATTAAAGAGACACAAGTTCCCTCATAAAAAAAATGCTGAAATTGAAACAATTTGAAGGCTAGAACCAAAAAGGGGAAGGAACAGGGAAGAGAGGGGTGTGGGAGAAAGAGAAGGCCAGGTAAAGCTATGTAAGAGAACTAGCCATGACTTGGGCACCTGAGATTGAGGAATGTCCCAAAAACCTCCTGTTGCAGGCACTGAATTAAAGGAGGTCCAATACCCACAAATTCGGAATGATCACGTGCCAGGGCATGGCATCCAAAGTATGTGAGGATCAAGGTGTGTGTTTACACTCAAATATAACTAGTTGCAAAAATGACTTGTGTGCTCAGTATCTGGAGGGAGATATAAAACACTAAAAGTTGAATTATGCATTTATACGGAATGGAGTTTACTGAAAAAAGAATAGAAGTTTATCTCAAAAAACTTAAAAATGTAAAAGTTTAAAAAAATTATAGCTGAGAAAAGTAAAATTGATGTAGTTAAACACTGAACTGTAAACCCGAGCATCTAAGCAAAAATGTTTGAAAACACGTCCTAACAGTAAAATTGTCAATTAAAACGTGATCATGGGTTGCAAGAATTGAGAGGGCACTAGTTATAACAGAAGTAGTGTCACACTCCTATTGGTGGAGTGTTTTTACATGATTAGTCATATTAATGTATGTAGTGGTATCACGGCTAGTGGCAAGCAAAAATCTGAATAAATAGAAAATAGTCTGAAGAAAAGTTTTTTTTAAGAGGAGGCAGTTATCCACACATCAATAACTGTACTTTAACGTAAATACTACTATGTGAAGCCTGACATTTAAAAGAAAAAACTAAAAGCCTATACACTGCCCATATTAATTTAATTTGCACATTAGAACTGATGTTGACATGTGTACACACCTGATTTGATAATTTCCCTAGCAATGGACCAAGATGATATTTCACAAGGGTGCCCATCACTTGCTGTGGAGACTTTACAGTACTTATATATGGTAGAATATAATTCCCATGTGTCTTTTCTGCATAACAAATCCAGCCTAAAACATACAAATAAACTAATATTTTTAATAAATGACTTTACTGTACAGCTCATTTTTTATTTTGTTGATGCTTGGACAATATTTGAAAATTAAAACGAATGTTAATTATAAAATTCTAATTGAGACCATGGTTATATTTATCTTTTTGTTACATTTTAGTGTGATATATTTCTGTACACTGAAAATAATAACGTTCACTCACACAAAGTCACAATTATTATTATTATTATTATAACTTGGTAGTCATTTGGATTTTGAAGACCTTTGAGAGGAAAAACCCTAAAGGCAAACCCAGGATGCTCAGAAACTTGTTTCTTTTCAGCCCCACACGTGTATAAGGTAAGATGTGTTGTGAGGAGAGAGGTAGAAAAAACAAATTGAATAGTGTATGTGTGAAAATAACAATAAAATAGGAGAGTTGAGGAGCGGAAAAACTGGACTGGTACGCTGTGGACGGAATTCATCATGATCACGAACAGGGAGACCAAGGCTGCAGCAGGTCACACATCCTTAAAGGAACTGGTGACATAGGGAGGGATAGAAAAAGAGAGAAGAGAAAGAAAAAGAATAATATAGGGAGATACAGAAATAAAAGGGAAGTGGAGAGTAAAACAGGAAGAGAGACAGAAGGTCCTTTCATGACCAGGGTGCCAGGGATCTATAAATCAAATGGCAAGAAATTAAATGTGGGGGAAACTGGAGAAAACCACTTTTACTGGGTGGACGCCAAAAAATCTACCCAACTGGTGCCCAACCTGGAATGTAAAACATTAATTGCATATAAATGGGGAACACTTTATGATTTGTTTCATCAATAAAAGTTAATACAGGTTACTGTGGTTAGTAATCCAGTTTAGTGGTGAAGTGTACTTAGACCAGGCTTGAGGTGTGTCTGTCAGTCGGAATAATTGGCAAGTTTGGGGGTTTCTGTCAGTAGCTTTAGTGTAGTATTGTTTGGCAAGTTTGATGAATCAATCCTTAATTGATAAGAGTTGAGTTTAAGAACTAAGGTATGCTGTAGGAGTGTAGTTAGGGAAGTGGTAAGTGATTTTAATGGTGGAGTTTTGCAAGTTTTGAAATATTGAGTATTGTCTTTCAGTCATGTTACATGTAGCTGCATTATCATATTCGAAAAGAGGTCTAATGAATGCTTTGTCTGTTGCAAGAATGATTTTGGGGGAACAGCCTTTGTTTAGGCCACTACTACATTTTAGAAAGAAAATTCTATTGCTTACTTGGGTAGCAATTTTCTGAAAGTGTGGTGTCCAAGATAGGTTATGAGTCATGGTAAGGCCAAGGAAAGTGATAGACTTTGTGAAGATGATAGCAGTTTTATTTAGGTTAAGTTTAATGTTTTTGAATTTTTTCCTGAACTTGTTAACTTTTCTGTGGAAGGCGATGGCTTCTGATTTTGAGGGGTTTAAGATGATACACCATTGAGATACTGCGTCAAGGGTTGCTTGAACACATGAGACTGCAATATGAGGGTTGCACGAGGTGCTCCAAATAGCGATATCATCAGTGAACTGGGAGATAAGGGTGGAGTTCAGTGAGGGAAAAGGTATGTTATTAACATATATATTATAAAGTATTGGGCTGTGTACAGAACCTTGAAGCACACCTGCATTTAAGCTGAATGGGTGATACAAAGCACAATAAAACATCTTGGAAATAAGTAGCTCTGTTATTAAAAAAAAAGGTATGCATAAAACATGTTTAAAATTATAGTTTCATGAAAAAGGATATCATATGATGAAAAATTTGTAATTAGGACATGTACTTTATTCTAAAATAGTACTAGCTATAAACATTAAAATATAATAAACATATAAATAATTACACAATTGCCAAGTCAAAGTGACCAGAATACTTTCCATGTAATGCTTCTTTCCTTGCAGACTAAAATAATGTATTTTTTAAATGCATCAAGCAGGAAGTATACATTTGTAAACGCAAGATGTATGTAACCATATAAAACTTCCCATACCATTACATGATTCATGGAACAAACTTTTAAAAAATAACATCTCATTTATATTAAGCAAGATATAGAAATATGAATACTATTTTAAATTATCTTGTTGAAAATATTGAGAAACATTTTAAATCATTCCAGCTATCCCAACAGTCACTGATAATTACAAGTTTAAACTAACACATTTTCCAAAAGTCTTATCTTTATGAAAACAAGTCTAAAGAACACCACCACTATAAAACGTGAATTATTACACTATGTAAATAAATTTTTACTCTTTCTAGTTCCTGGGCAGAAAATGTTATTTCCCAATTGCTTATGCCTAAAGTAAATGAAAAAGACCTATTTTTCTCTTCAAACTTTGCTTTTCTGCCCTGGGTAATGAAATCTTCAAATTTATCCTTTTTCCAGAACATTCTAGATAGATTCAGTGCTGAGAAGTTGATAGAGAATTTTCAAGAACTTTGTAGAATTTACAAAATTTTTCTAGAATGCCACAGAACTTAGAAGAACTTTCAATAGTAATATATATACAGGGACTCACCACTTCAGTTTAGTTCTAGCTGCTTAAGTGAACACATAGATGTCTGATTTTATCAGAGATCACATCAAGAAGCAGGAAGTATTCTCCAGACACATTCTGCTAGGTATGTGGTAAATTTATGAAGACAAGAGTAAAAAAAGTAGTCTGTGACAGCCTCTGCTAAAATGTTTGAAGCCTACAAGGCATAATTCGGCATGCCTGTCTGGGATCAAAACAAACCCTGGGCACCTCATTTTACCTGGGAGCACTGTAAAAAAAACTCTAGAAGATGGACAATTTTTGCTTGACTAAATAGTAAGATTTTATATTACAGAAATTTTAGATATTTTAAAATTTAAATATCTTAATTTCCAGTAGTATAGAAAAAATGTCACATATAAAATATTTTGCATAAACCTCTTACACATTAGTTGTGGATGAAATAAATTTATTCTTTATAATAACAATTTTATTTTGCTCTTTTGCAGAATGGTACAAAGGGGAAAGAGAGGTATGAAGTTCACTATTCCATGAATTTGGCATGAACTTACAGACCACTCAAACAATTGCTACTTCTGCATGGTGGACCCTTCCAAACGTTGGGCTGGCAAGAATGCATCTGCTATCAAGTATCCGAACATTCCATCATCCATCACCCCAGTGCCACGCTGCCCTGAGCTCCCTGTACCTATTCTGCCAGAGAGAAAGCACTCATCCTCAGAAGAGGAGGTAGATGTTGAAGATCCAGATTACAATTTCAGAGGTGCAGCTGGTGAGAGAAACCCATACTACCCCAACCAAAGAGACCTCAAAGACTTGATCAGAGATCTTGGACTAACAAAGTTGCATGCTGAGCTTTTGACATCTAGCTCAAGGAGTGGGATTTGTTAGATAAAGGTGTGCAAGTCACAAGTCAAAGGAAGCGTCACCAACATTTTTCAAGCAACTTCACTCGTCAAGATGGGCTCTGCTTCTGCCACAATGTATCCAGTCTGTGTGAGACAATTGGAATTGCCTATAACCCAAGACTTTTTTCCCTAAAGTGTCTGAGGCAAAGGTGAAAGCTGGTGTCTTTGTTGGACCACAAATAAAGAAGATCTTGGAGTGCACAGAATTCCCCAAAAAGCTCAATAGGAAGTAAAAAAAAAATTGGGGGCAGCTTTGTCGCAGTGGTTTGGGGCTTCTTGGACAATCACAAGGCTGAAAATTATGTGGAACTGGTTGAGGCTCTGGGTAAAGAACTACAGCAAAATGGGCTACAGATTGTCCTTGAAAATCTGTATCCTTGATGCTCATCTTGATTAATTTAAGGAGAACATGGGAGAATACTCACAGGAGCAAGATATACTAGACTTTGAATGCTGCTACCAAGGAGCATATAACAAAAACATGATAGGAGACTATATTTGGGGGCTGATATATGAAAGTGATTTACATTACAGTTGCAAGTCTCAAAAAACTATTCACTTCTAAACATTTTTGCTCATTTTTGTATAACTTTAGTATAAATACATGTAAATCTTGATTGATATGTTGTTTTATTCAAACCTTGTGTGCAAATGAAAATGTGCAAATTTGCCTGTTTTTACATAGAAAATAGGTTAATTTCTATATTTCATTATCCGGGTCAAAAAAGCAAAGTTTGAAGGGAATAATGGCCATTTTCTGTACTTTTACAACATAAGAAATTAAGAAATAACACATATTATCCATGAACAAAATTTGTGTTGCATAGTGTTATATTTCACAATGACTTGTGTAATGGACACATATTTAACATAGTTGCACATTAGACAACAATTATTTGCATACAACAAACTACAGGTAAGAGACATCATACTGTGACAGAAATTCAAGAATAACAGATGCTTCTTACTTCAGATTTCTCTAGAAACACCTGGTAATATTTGTCAAAAAATGCAGAAACATTCATGAATGTCATACAAAAGATTTCAATGAAATATGGAAATACTATTAACAAAGATATTTCACTGAATTATCTTAAGTATCCTCACTTGTTTCTTATAGAATTTTCATGAGATATTATGAAGAAGTCATTCTTGAGTGAATGTTGTTTAACAAGATGTAAGCAAGACCAACTTGGATAAAAGGTAATATTGAATAAATTTGTGTGTCCAAGTAAAAAAATGAATATTTTGTTCAATTTTTTTGTCTGTTGGTAATTCAGCACAAAGCCACACAATAGAATGAATATCTGAAATATTTTGACCAAAAGTATTGAAATCCAATATTTAAGGTTATAAATCAATACATATACCACTGAGGGGCAGTTTTATGTTCATAAAAATAAACAGTTCAATCTTTAAATCATAAGATAAAACTTCTAGATAAGTTTATTGCAAGTATTTAATTTAGTCATCTGGTGGGTTAAGTTTAGATTTAGTAACAAGATCTGATATTATATTAATCCATAAAAAGTGAGAGCTTTAGTATATATCTAACATTAGCAACGTACCAAAAATATTTCCTATGACTACTGTAATCAAATATCTTACATACTTTTAAGTTGAAATACATAAGTATTTGTGCTACACTGACATTTACTAGGAAATTCTGAGGTACAAAAACGGAAAATTATATGTTTAATTAAAATTAGTATGAAATGATATTGTAATGACTGTGTACTTAATTCATAACTTTTCTCAAAATAACAGCTTTTATACACAACGAAGACTTTTGCAAGCTATTCCTCTATAATCTCGGAGTTTTTACTTTAAAATAGTAGCATAAGTACGTTTAAAATAGTGTAAAACAACGTATTAAAATAAATAACTGTAGATATCTAAATATCTATATTATTCTCTTTCCATTCAAAACTAATTTTTCCCTCTTATATTAGCATATTTTTGTACTCTCATTGAGCATCACAGGTGATGTCCATAATCAAAACAATTACATACTCTTCAGTTTAACAAACAATTACTTAATACCTGGACATGCTGAGGTCAGAAGAGGTAATGATCCAGGTTCGATATCTTTAGCTCTGTACTTACGAACAAACTCTCGTTGACTCTCAATTAAACTGAAGTTGCGAGAAAATGTTGTATCAAACACGTAATGGACTCCTGTAAATTAAAAAGTAACAAGTGTTAAATAAACAAAAATATGTTTATTAAATTTTAAAATACAAAATATGTAGTAAGAATGTCATTATAACCTTTTTTTTGCATCTGTTATAAACATGAATAGAGAAATATGTGTGAAAATCCATACATATAAATGAATCATTACTATTAGATAGAGATTCAAACTCAAATGTTGAAAATAAAAATACTAGCCTGACAAAATTAAAATATGAGAAGAAATATAGGAATAATTCAATTTTTTGAAGTAGATGTGAATTTCTGCAAAACTTAAGCTTGTTTTGAAGGTGTCAATTTTTATTTTTCTTTCTTTCTATATTCATCTTTAACTATCAGGCTAACCTAATATTTGTTCTTTTTGTATGTGTGTTGTTGTTTTTTTGCAATGTTTTCCTGATTTTTGAGGTATTTTGGTGTTATGCTTCAGTTATGATATTCCACCATAAAGCAATGCACCAAAAATATACAGTGCCAGTAACATAATATTTGTGACTAACTCAAGGCAGTACTACATAAAATTCAAAGTTGCTGGACTACAGTTATATAGCAGAATGTAAAATGACTTCATAGTAAAACCATGCTAGGTCATGCAGCAATAAAATTAAATGAGAGAGCTCATAAGTTTGCAGAAGAAACCGTACAGTACAACAATATTGGTTGGGTTTCAACATCTTGAAAGGCAAAAATAGCAACTACGAAAGAAGTCCAATGAAAATCAAAAGAAATGAGACCACTAGTAAACAAAGTACCATGTGATGGAGCAAACAAAAGTACAAGATGGGGAATTAATGGTATCAGTTTCTCAATTTTACCTCCTAGAAATGTTAACCTGAAGATGATCTAAGAAGGTCAAAACATCATTATCTATTTTATTTTAATAAAAGTAATACCCAAAACAACTGAATAATATCATTTGCTTTCACTCAAGGGTTCTTAGAAATATAATTATATTTCTATATATATAGACATAAATACAAATATCACTAAATGGCATAAGACAGTTTCAGAAAATCTTAGGCTTGTAAATATTTACCACAACAAAAGTAACTTTGCTATTGCTCACCATACACTTCACAACACAGAAGCAAAACCTGTAATTACTAAAAAGTGCCATATTCTATTACTTTTTCACTATAACCAACAGCAACAATAAGAAAATAGCTTGCATATCTCTTGGAAACAAAATGCGAATGATAAGCCATAAAAATCACCCACCTATACCCTTGAAAAATCCTGTTAATCTTTTTGCTGTTTCTGGAATAGTAAGTTTGTATTTAGCAGCTAAAGAAGCTCTGGCTTGAGGTGATATGGATACCACTACAGTTTTTTGTTTTTTTTCTTCATTCATCTGTATGCAGAAAAAAAAATCAAAACAAAACTCATGCATAGGAGTACACAATGAAACATCATATATTTGTGGTAATTACCTGTTCAATTCAAAGTGATTTATACGATGCGATTTTCAAAGTTAGACAATTATTTCAGTTTAAATTATGCCTTCCCTAATTGGAAATATATGAATATTTAACATTTAAAACTGATATGTATAAGAGTATCTACATGTACACACACACAGAATACGAGTAGGTTTAGGCAGATATTTTTTTTTATACAGGCTGCTCAGAAAGTGAATAAAATATGTACATTGGACAAGTTTCAATAATGAAAACAAAAACATAGTTCTAACTAACTTTTAAAATTCTCGCTCTCTAATTCACTGGAAACCAAAAGAATGAGCAAATAACTAAAGACTGACCAGCATTTGGAAAGCACTTCTTCACTCATTAAAACAATCTAAACTTACAACAGTAAACATATGCCCCTAAACATTCATATGACAATTAAATTGTTCATTATAAATATTTTGTAACATTATAATACATACACTTCTCCAAGTTAAAAATTTATCATGCTTATAACTGACAGAGAACAACTTCCACTACTAAAAATATTTTTGTTTTTATAGCTTATACTTACTACTACCACTAATTATATCAGAGTTTCCATTTCCAATCTTATCAGTACCACATAAGGACATTATAGACTTGAGTAAAACCTAACTCTTCCGCATATCCCAAGGAGAACAACTCTTTGAGATACTGTTTTGAGGATGTACTTATTATTTCTGTAAATAAGATCAAACTGCTTTTTTTTTTACATGAAGCCTTGCCAACCTATTACATAAAATTATAATGACTCATTTTATTATACTGAGAAATCTTTAGAGAAACTCCAAGCTATTTCTTAGGATGTTTGTATTAACATACTAATGATGTGCTCATTCATGTCATTCTAGGCTGACCACAGCTGTCTTATATATATCTAATCTCACATTGGTAACCTGAGAAGTGATGCAAAAATTAGAACAATATTTTGATTAATATGGAAAGTAAGTAGTAAAACACTACTAACACAATCCTTTTATATTAATTAAATATAATTGTTCACCTTCAATAATATTTTTGAATATAAAAAACAACTCTAAAAATAAATAAATAAAAGGGTATTCCAAAAATTTATCATATCCCTTTTTTTGATATAATGAAACACATGCCCCTTAAACTGAATAACTCAGAAATAAGTGAATCAACTATTCTATCCACCTGGTCATGCAAGGACTTTTCTTTACATTCAGTGATAAAAAGATTTATATTGGTTATTTCTTTGAAGATATTACAGCATTTCTTTAAATGCTCTTTAATATATCTCAGAATTCTACCTATTCGAACTGATAAGTCCTTGGTAATTCTTCCACAGCATCAACAATAAGTCAATGTTCATGTGGTATTTTATGTAATTTAGGAACTTGTAACAATATTAGGTACTACAAAGTTTTATTAAATCCATACTAAAGCCCAATAAAACTATTTTGCATTAATTTAAAATGCATTATTGGTTTTAATGTCTTTATACATCTTGTTATCTTGAGATTTTAGATTTTATTTTGAACCTTATGATGACCGAAGGAGGTCGAAATGTTTTTTGCTTCTCTACATAGTGCTTTCTCTACCCATACCAGCTGCTTTTACATATAAAATCACAGATTCTATTGCCAATAGCAGTTATAAGGTGAATGTTTAATTTTACAAGAGTTAAGTATAACTGAAGTATAAAAGTATCTCTAATCAAAAGTTACAATTTAGTTCTACACTGCTGTAAGCTATATGTTTTAACTTAGATGTTAGCTAGAGGGCACACAATGTTCAGATCCAGTAAATCTGACTAAGATCTAAACATTGGTACATCAAAATAAATGACTAAGCAGAGAAGTTAGTGAAGTATTCAGATCACTATTAGTTATCACGTGTCCAGTTACTAAAATAATTAGCCATGAAATTGTATAAGTTTATTTGTATGTTATCTTACAAATACTTAACCTAAACTCAACCAACAAGAAAAAATGTTTCAACAATAAAATTAATGCAACTATAGGCTAAGCTTTATCTTTAAATTCATTAAATGTTGTTGTTTTAAGTGTAACTGATAATAAACAGCAAGTTGACATTGCTCAAAGTTAATAACATCTGTATTTGTATTTGATTGATTAAAGGCAAGTGTATTAACTGATAACCCTTGTAAGATAAGAAATAAACCTGTAAGACTTTATCTTCATAAAATTCTCGGAATTCTAATCGTAAACTTTCTCGTGTTTCAGTCCTGTTTGTACTGACTATAAAACCAACCTGTAATAATTTCAGAAGTATAAATATGAAAATGAAAAATATTAGCTTCATATTTAACTCAATCATTAAGCCTACAGATTCAAATGGTAAATAACTTTTTCCACAAGTTTAATACATAATCTATATGAATTTTCACAATGTATGAATTCTGATAGTTACACTCACAAAATCTTCAAATGTTATCCAACAGACATTAAAATGTCGATAAAAAAGCAATTTAAGGTTCTTTTTTATTGCTCAGAACTTCTTGGTAGAAGTAAAGAATAGTGCAATAATATGCCAATCATACTATGTTTGCTGTATTCAATGGCTACAAGATCATTTGTGCAGTACCAGGGCTGTACAGGGCCTGGTAGACATGGAGTGTTGCGAGTTTGAGCAATCAGTGTTTTGTTTGCTTTGTAGTTCTTATTTCATCTCATGTGAGGATTGTGAATAGAAGTTAAATCTGATAAAAAGTACTTATAAAATAGTGCAGATTTCTACTTTTGCACAATTTCTCAGTAGTCTTTTTCACACTTCCCACATTGAAATCTGTACTGTAATTTTATTTTTAGTTCTGCATTTAAAATTTTTTGACTCAGTCATCTGAAATGGTTTTAAAATATCATTCAAAGGTAAAAATGTTCTAAAATTAACACAGTTGTTTATATTTTTTATATTCAGACACATACATAAGTGCAAAAACTATATCAAACATAATATTCACAACCTCAACATTCCTATCACTGTGGCATTTTACCATAAAACATATTCTACCACACTTAAGTCAATTCTTTACTTGTATAGTGTGAATTCAAAACTGAATGTACAACTCAAAGACAATTGATTACATATCACATTTGCAAACTAAAAATAATTTATTGCACAATTTACATTTTAGATTGTTAATTTTGATTTTCACAATTTCATTGTAAATGTTTCTTAAATAGTTTACAGTTTTTGATATTATAGTGACTGTATGATTTGAAACAATACATTATATGGAAGAGTTCTATGCAAAAATTCTCTCTTGAATGAATAAATCAGCAGTTATGTAAAGCTTAAATTTGCTGGATTTTACACTAATTTACAATTGTTTCAAACATTTCTACAAACATTTTCAAGTAAACTAGCATATTAGATTTATTAATTAATTTCCTTGGTGCTGTCCATAGATATTACATCAATTCTAAAAAAAAATTAATGAGATTTGAAACAAATGATCATTCATTGAAATGTGATTTAGAAATGTAAACCTTTTTTCTCCATAGTTTATTAATGATTCTTTTACTAGTCTTTAAATAATTTTCACACAATCAGTAACAAAAAAACTGTGTTTGTTATTGACACTAACACAGATCAATTACAAACATGCAGTAATTATTGCCAGCAACAACCTACACTGTTCTAAAGATAGTTTTTAGTTTTATACAATCTTGCCCTCTGCTGTAAGAGTCTCTTCAGCAGCATCTAAACACACAACCATGTACTATTTTCACAGTACCATTACCATACATAAAATATAAACATATATAGTGTATTTCCACATGTACCCAAACATAATTAATAATATACAATATATAAAATATGCAAACTTGGAAACTGTACCTCCTTTAGTATTCTGTTTTCTTTCAACACTTTGTTCAATTCTTCCGGACTCTGTTGGGTTATCAATACACTCTCTGCTGAAGTAATACATCCACTACAAGCAAGGCAGTCATTCAGTGTGATCTTGGCTTTTTTCAGTTTAACTTCTGTACCTCCCTGTATTGATATTACAAAAGAAATTTTCACATAATTATAAAAATGAAGAATTCTTACAGACTGCCAAACACACCATACTACTTAAAGAAAAAGGTTCAGAAATATAGAAATGACTATAATTAATTTAAAGTTTCAAATTCACCAGTCTTAACCCAAGATTAACAAACTATAATTTGTCACAACCTGAAATTTTTGTCCTTGGAGATGAATGAATATAAAATAATCAATGCATATTTCAATGCTGTAACAAATTCATTAACATTGCACTTCATATACTGCACCTCAAACTACTACATAATCTCAATTATTTTAAAGTGATAGAAAAGTTTCTTCAAATTAAACCTAATGACTAAACAGAATATAAATACAAACAGACTAATAAGTTGATTCTCAAAAGCCTCCAGTGGTATTAAAGTGTTTGTAGTTTTCAAAGCAACTTTCCTTGATGACTTCTTTATCATCCAGTTAAAAAAAGATATGTGACATATCCTAGAGAAATTCATTTTGAGCTTCCAATTCAATATTATTTCACTTTTTTTTTGTAATTAGATTTGAACATTTTTGTGAATAGCTAGTAGCATGCTTTAAAAAAAAAAGTGGAAAACTGATAATAATTGAGAAGCTATCATTTGCAAGTACAGTAATATAATGATAGTGTATTTGTTACCCTAATTCCTGTGTGTTTCTTTGTGCATATCTCGAAATCTAATAAACTAAATTACATGAAAATTTTACACAAGATGGGAAGTTAGTATAATACAGTCCTCTCCAAATTTGGATCACTTTAATATTTTTTTTTTATAATGGGTAGACATGACATTTTCACAGTTTTGGGTTAATAACTGTAAGGTGTGATGTGATTTGCACTATATTT
Source organism: Carcinoscorpius rotundicauda (assembly GCA_011833715.1). NCBI lineage: Eukaryota > Metazoa > Arthropoda > Merostomata > Xiphosura > Limulidae > Carcinoscorpius > Carcinoscorpius rotundicauda. Next base: position 28,251,296 of record CM022396.1, read on the forward strand.
CATGGGCACATTAAAATTGAGACTCTTATTTACACTACAATAAATGATCTGATTTGTTGATCATCTTGGAGCTGTGAAGAATCTTCTTGCCCTGAAAATGCATTTCTAGTAGGTACTTACCTCCAGTCACACAAAACTGGCTTAATCTTCTTTCTGCTCTCTAAGCACTACTAACAAAATTTTCATGCTCAGTGCACCATTCTGTGTTCTATATACCCCACCAATTTTGCACTGCCACTGACAATGTAGACAGCATGTGACTACTCTCTACCAATAGCAGTAATATTGTACAACCTATGTTGGTGTAGCAAGCACCCTCTACTTTTCCTGCTCAATTCTCATTTTCAAGAACTGGCAGGATCTCACTGAATAACACTGGCACTGGCGAGGAAGGATGTGAGATGGGAGTAAAAATACATTTTTTAGTGTAAGGAAATGTTAGCTTGTGATTTGGTCTTACCTTTGTTCTCACAAAGCTAGACTCCCACACTGCAAAGATGAAGGGGCTAGTGTAATATTGTGATTAGGATATATGGACCATGTCATAACTATATATGAACCACAACTGTAAGTAAACAGAGTATCATATGTCAAGCTACCAAAATTATGAAGAGAAAGTAAACATGTGGCTGAAACAAGATAAACTCCAAAAACCACCATACAAGCAAGAAGTAAAGTACAACAAATCAAACTCAGCATTACAGGGTCATAGCATTACCTCATCCAACTGTAAGAACAGAGTACTATCTAACTGGAATTAGAGCATTCAGAATTTCATAAAGGATATGGAACATGCCCTCAATCATAGGAACAGTGTTCATACATCCTGTTACTGGTATTATGAGGCAGCCAAAATACCCAAACTCAACCACAGGGGTAAGAAAATAACCTCTAGCAACTGAAATTAATGCAAAGGAGGCCTCTATTATACACTATCATATAAACAAGGCAGTTTCATCCCAAATCCAACATCACAAGGAAAACCTCACATACACTGATCCTGTTCCAACCAATAACTGTTCACTGGGGAATAAGCATCCAAGGGTTGGTTGGTTTGGTATTTTATGGCACAAAGCAACTAGGTTATCTGCACCAAACATCTGGTAAAAAGTTAAAATTGAAGTAAAATTATTAAAATTCATAAAAGAAAACTGAAGTCAAACAAAACAAAGTTTAATTTTTCAATTAAAAATGTAAATAGCATTAAATCCAATTTTTACATCTAGTCTACAGTGATAAGAGAAAAACTACAGTAGTAAAAGTTGTAAAGGATTTTCTATAGCATATTTGTAACTATCATAATTCACCAGGATAACTAACGAGTAAGTTCAAAAATTAGCATTAGTCGCCTGAAGTTGGCCTTTCCAGACCTGATTTCGAGTTATTTAACGTTATGGCTGTTTTCAGAAAGTAAAGTAATACAAGTTTTAAAAGACTTGTAGCAAAATTTTAATTATTATAACTCACCAAGATGACTAATGGGTAGTTCAAACAGCAGTGTTAGTCACCTGAAGTTGGCCTTTCCAGTTCTGGTTGAGTTATTTGACATTATGGCCATTTTCTAATTTCAAATTGAACTAGATGTACTTTGATTCTTAAAAGAGAATCACATTAAATAGGTCTAATGTATAAATTTAAAAACTTAAATAGCATTAAAAAGAGTAATGGCCTTTAAAAAACTATAAACATTTCTATGGTGACAGTGTCACCATCGCCAATAACACTGTCTTATGTTATGGATCAACCTTTGGACAAAATACATTCAAAATGCTGCTGTCGTTGAAAGTCTTAACAATGGCAAGACAGTAAAATGTGGCTTATTGTGACCTGAGTGTTACACAGAAAACAATTTGGTGCATCAATCATAGATAAAAGAAAATGATGAATGACCAATGCATAGTCTAGTTAGGACAACCTCCTCTTTCCGACTCTTATGGAAACAAGATGGCCAAAGTCCAATAGAGGGTTTTATTTGAAAAAGCTTGTTTTCACATTACTTACTCCACGTCAATTGCTAACTGGCATGGAGCCAAGCCTTGAATACAGGACCATAGTCCATGTATGGCACAAGAACAACAGTGACAATGCCAGAGCAGACAGATTTAGCTGTGAATACCAATGTGGCCTGGTATCTAGAAAACCTGGATAGAAGTAAATGTTAAAGAGAAATGGGGCAGCTTGTTTTGAATAGTAGTGAACACTAACATGAAGCAGTTCTAAGGCCAGTAGAGAACTAAGCAAGCCAGTATAAACAGTACAATTTGAGTACTGCTTAGCTTCTATGTCATCCAGTTCAGCAGTGAACACAGAAACTGTAGAGGGGATTCTGTGCATAACCACCAAACCACAACAAACCATGATAGAGTCCACACAGTCACCTAATTTTGAACCATCAGTGTAAATAGGAATGTAAGAATGGTTTGAAAGATGTTAAGCAAATAACAGACAATATTTCCAATCAGGAGTATCTGCTTTTCTCAGAAGACGTAAATATAAATCAAATTTGGGGAATGTAATAAGTCATGGTGGGATGGGCTGACCAGAGGATACAGCAGTGTTATCCAAGGACAGACCCAATTCATCAGACTGCACCTGGATATAAAGGCCAAAAGGAGCAATGGCAGATATTCTGTTCTGAAAAAGCATCATCCACCACAGAAGGAAAACACAACCCCAGGTAGGATGCTTTAGTAAGGAATGAAGTTTTGAAGCATACAGTAAAAACAGTTGCAAACAGCAGAGGTTAGAGGAGGTTCAAGAGACTCTGTGTATAAGCTATGAACTGGAGAAAGCTCTGGTATAGAAGTGAAGTCCGTGATTATGAATGGGGTCCAATATCTTCATGGTCGAGGTCCTGACAGAGTTACAGACCAGTGATTCATAGTCTACTTTCGATCGAATAAGAGTACAATATATCTTTAGAACAGAACATCAATTTTCTCCCCAAGTGGTGGAAGAGAGGACATGAAGGATGTTCAGTGCTTTTGTACATCCTGCAACTGCTTGATGTGTGGTATAAATGTCAGCTTATGGTAAAAGATAAGCCCCAAGAACTTTGTCTCAGGGATCACATATTGTGCAACTTCACTGATACAGAGTTCAGGATCAGAGTGAATGTTCCATTGGTGGCAGAAGTGCATGAAAATGGTTTTAGAGAGAGAGAAGTTAAAACTATTTGCTGTGATCCACTTCAGTAAACAACTGAGAGCAGTCTATAGCTGCTACTCAATATACCTCATGTTTGACAACTGACATGAAATGTAAAAGTTGTTGAAAAACTCCATTTGACACAGTAAGAGAGAGTTCAGTGATGGCATTAATCATTATACTGAAAAGAGTGACACTCAAAACACAGCCCTAAGGGACTCCAAGTTCCTGTAGAAAAGAACAATAAAGTATTGAACCAACACGAACTTGTATTCACCTGTCCATTAAAAATTTTTAATAAAAATGGCCATGTAACCCATATAAATGGAGATCTCACAAAATTCCAAAGCTCCATATTATATCATAAGCCTTCTAAATGTAAAAGAATATCGATATAAGATGTTGCCATTTGAGAAAGGCTTTTCTGGCATTTCAAATTGAATCAAGTGGTCCATGGTGGAGCACTGTCATCGGAACCCACATTGGGTGGGCAAGAGGAGGTTGTTTGATTCGAGGAACTAAACAAGATGAGCATTAACCATCCTCTCTAAGGTCTTAGAAAGAGAGCTCATCAAAGCAATTGGATGGTAATTTGAAGGAATCTTGGGATCCTTTCCAGGCTCAGAGAAAGGTAAGCCAATAGCCTGGCACTACGCATCAGGAAAAACATTCTCCTGCCAGATCCAGTTATAAATAATTGGAAGAATAGCAAGAGATAGATGATACAGCATTTCATAATCCACATCATCAGGTCCAACTGATGTACTGCCAGACCAATGAAGGGCCAGTTTGAGTTCCACTAGTGTAAAGGGATAATTATAGTCATGAAGACAATCAGCTCAAAAAGAAAGAGGTGATTGGTCAGCCCGAGTCTTGATGGCTAATAAGGTGGACGATGAAGTATTAGGTACATGGCAAAAGCTTTCACCTGGAGTATCAATGATGCTCTAGGTATCAGCTACTTCCTGGCAATCATTAAACAAGATCAAGAGGGGGCAGAATTGTATTGCCCACTAACCTTTCAAATCATATCTCATGTGACTTTGGAACTGGTGATAGAAGGCATGATGGTTGTGAACTTAATCCAAGAGTCCTTTTGGCTTTGACGTCTCACCCAACGAGCATGTGCATTGGCCTGCTGGAAAGAGATGTGGTTCTAGAGCACGGGATGCTTATGAAAAATATGCAAGACTTGTTACAAGCCTCCCGTGCCATGTGGCAGACAGAATTCCACCACAGACGAGGATATCATGGAAAATGTTTCGAGGCTTTAAGAATACATTGAGCAGCTCCTTGTATAATACAGTCTGTTACTGCTGCCACACAGTTGTCTATTGATGGTTTACAAACAATGGAAAAATCAAATTCTGCAAGAATAGTAAAAAAGGGCCAGTTCGCTTGATTTAGCTTCCATTATGGTATGCGTATCGGGCAGCATCAACCACGGCCAGTCTCAAAATTATAGGAAAATGATCACTGCCTCGTGGATTATTGTCAACCCTCCATGAAACGTGGAAGAATAGTGAAAGTGAGCAAATTTAGAAATCAATAGCACCAAAGGACTAACTAGGTGTATGAAAATAAGTGGAAGAACCAGTGTTGAAGAAAAAAAGGTAGTGATCAGAGAGCATACACTCAACATCAGCACTTCCTCAAAGAGGATGATATCCATTAAAGTCCCCAAGGATTTAAAAGGGAGATGGCAACTGTGCAATGAGAGCATCCAGGTCTGATTAATCATAGGACCCAAGGAATCTCGAATGGCTACAGCCTCCAAGGGTGTGTCAAGTGGAAAAGATGGTGACCACATGCTGATCAACCAACAGTCCCACCCTTCCATGCACTTGTCCATCACGCAGTCTGTCATTTCTGTATAAAGAAAACTGCTGATAGGTAACTGTATCAGCAGATTTCAGAAATGTTTCCTATAAGGAATGACATACAAGATGGTAGCAAGCAATCAGTCCTTTGATGTCATCCAGATAAGAACGTAAACCTAGACAGTTTCATTACATCACGGTGGCCATTTTTATTTACATGTAGGTGGGTGGAGAGTCCTTCTGTTTATGTTCATATCTGTTTTCTTTATTGTCTTTATTCAAGGAAGGTCTGTTGACCTCCATGGATCCTGCCCTGGGTCGATTGGGCAAATCATTGTTGCTGGAAGAGGATTCCAGCAACTGAGGATGTGAATGAAAAATTATTTTGTATTTTTGGATGGGAGAAAAAAATGTACCCAAGGAAATGCTTGTACCCAAAATCAAAGGAAGTAAATTTTGGGGTTTGCTAAAATGTATGTTAGGGACTGAGATGGGTGTTGACATTGATTCATCAGCTTTTGTAATCACGAAGGTCAAAAGACTTTTCATTTAGTTTGAGAATGATTTTTTCGGAGGCACACAGAGATTCATCTGCACTCCCACTGTAGTAGTGGAATGAAGTGCAGCAGCATACGTCTGAGATGAAGTGGTGGACAGCAACTTTCAAGCCTCAAGGTAAGTAATCTGAGGGTTGTGAGTTTGAATCCCTGTCACATCAAACATGCTCATCCTTTTAGCCATAGAGGCTCTATAATGTGATGGTCAGTTTCACTATTCATTGGTAAAAGAGTTGGTGGTCAGTGGTGATGACTAGCTGCCTTCCCTCTAGTATTACACTACTAAATTGGGGATGGCTAGCTTTGCAAGAAATTCAAAAACAAAACCTTACAAAAAGAACAAACTACCCGAGAATCAGGGTAGTTGTACTAGTAGTATTGTCAATTATAACAGGAATTATTGTTATTGATACATTAAAAATTGTGTATCCACACTACTCTCTTATAGTTCAGTAACAAGATTCAAATGGAAAGAAAAAAAATGTTAAAATAATCAAATCCAAACACAGTAAAATAATAATTGTTGAAAAAATGAAACTTAAATAGCAAAGAAGCGCAAACAAAAAAGAATGTGTCTGAATGATGCTGTGCCAATCAAGAAAGTGAGGATTAAGCAGGAACAGCAGAGGGAGATAGCTGCACCAATATAGGTGGTGCAATAATGGTGGAAAATGGCCACATGCTATATAAATGTTCAATAATGGTGAAAAATGGCCACATGCTATTAAATGTTCAATAATTGTGCAAAATTGGTGGGGCACATACACAGGTGCATTGAGTGTGAAAATTCTGCAGTGATACTTAGAGGGCAGAAAGAAGATTAAGACAGCTTTATGTGTGAGAAGAGGTAAGACTGTATTGAAATTTGAAATTATCCAAAATAAATGTATACAATCCTGAAAAGGAGTGGCAGGGCAAGAGTATGTAATATTTCTGACTGCTCTTGTTGAAGTATGTAACTATAACTAACCAACTATAACAAATTTATAAATATTCTTTGAAATTTTCGAAAGTAATAAAATCTCAACATTTTAACTTTGTTTTATGCTATGGTTTACATTTTTTGCAATTATTTTATCTAAAGTAAAAGCTCAACGGCCCAAGTAAATTCAAATTGTCATGTTCTTACACAACAATGCTAATTTACAATAAAAACTACAGTAAAATTAAGAATATTATCAATTATCTAGAAACATTATCACTCTTCCTACTTTTGTCATTTTCTTATAACTGATGAAAAACAAACTCACCTCAAAAATTTGCATATAATTTCCATCTTCACCTATTCTAATAGCTGACGTCTTCCCTGGCTTTTTCTCAATTTTCACTGGCTTGATACATTCCTATAGGAAGGTAATATATGTTAAAGTACTTTGAAAATTTTTAATTATCAGTACAAACACATATAAGGTCATAAGATGATTCCATAAGTGATGCCATCTCTGTGATGGGAAGTAAGGATGGTATAACAGTCTGGCTCCTGAAAACTAGAAGGTTTTAATGTATTCAAAATACTAAGATTCTACTTAATTTATGCTATTTTTGAATAAAAACCATTATTTTTATCTAAATGTATGTTTAAACTATTGTAGAAAATACTTAAAACTAAAGCACATAATGTTTTACATATAAAAGAGAACATTCTCTATAAATACAAGTATATATTACTTTTACACTTTCTGAAAGCTGACAAAAATTTACACTTGTTTCATTTATGCACCCCATAATTATACATTACTGATAACTGCTGGTAAATAAATAACAAGTTTATAAAATTCAAATGTATTCTCATGAATTATATAAAGCCGTATATAATAAAACTTCAACTTTTGACAATAGATTAAATTAATTGCAAAAACCAAGTTTTTTCCACCTTGCAGCTGACATAAACTGCTTAATAAGTCACTGCCTCAAGATGGCAATACTTAGAAGTGATAGAAAACTTCCTTATTGGCAAAAACTGCGAGATTACTACCTAAGTCCAAAATGATTTTGAGAAAACAAATGCAAGACTAAGAGTAACATAACTAGAACTTTCATTATTCAGTGGATTTACTAAAGGTTTATAAATATGCCAACACAACACTGAAGAAATGGAACAGTTTTGAGAACAGGTACAAAAAATATTGGTAGTGTGTAATGCAGTCCTCTAAATTAGATGGGACATGGTTGGTTGAAAAATAATATAATTATATTTGAAAGTAAAATACTTAATTTCATCAGAAAAATTTTGAAAATTCTCTAATATTTACAAACTGAAAAGATGAATTATGAAAAATCAATAATAATGTAATCAGTTTGACTCATAAATTCTTTTGTTTACTATCCAAAATAAAGTATTCAAAACATTTGCTTGCATAAGCAAATACTAGAACACTATCTACAATTTTGAAAACATAAAACTACTTCAATTTATTTAGATAACTACAGTGAAGCTCTTAATACTTAACTTGTGACACATAATCATAGTCTCAGTTTTATTCTACTAATTACTGATATTAACAGGACTAGGGAAAAGTTGTCAATTACTGCAAGATTTTTCCACCCTTATTTCTGGTATTCTATTGAATATACTGTTCTTCTGGCTTTCAAGAACTTACAGTAGAAGTTAGTTCCCAAATGTATGTAACTTGGTGAAATAGGATGATGAAAAACTTGTCAAAACTTTTAAGTAGATATTTAAATTTATAAAACTAAAAATCACGCATATCATAAAAAATTAAATTTGATTTTATTACAAAACAGCACCTTTTAATTTCACTTATTCAGTGAATCCCAGATATTTGTCTTGTCAGTACTTAAGTGTAATAAGATGTAAAATGGAATATAACAAGGTGTTCTAGATGTAATATGTAACATTTTCTTTGCAAATTGCAGTTTTAACTGTAAAAGTAATCAAAACATTACTGTCTACAATATTTCATAGCAAAAAGTATTTTACATGTAGTAATGCACATCAAATAATACTTTCCTGGGTTTAACCCATTCCATGCAATTTGGTTAGTTTCCTTAGTATTGTGAAATATGATTTACAATGGTTAGTTATTCATTCTAACAATGCTAATTAATATTAAAAATTATTGTTATTACTTGATAATCGATTGCATACAGGCCTGTGCTTTCTTTGTAAAGTATTTTGAGGACTACAGAACAAGTAGACACAAGCAATTGGAAAAAAGAAGGTAGACTCCAATCACAGTTTTATTTTTTCTAAAAGGGTGGTTGTTTTATGAAATAAATTATCAACTGCAGTAATATAAGCTTGTTAAAAAATAAAATAAAAAGGGTAAATTTCAATTTTATTTTTCCAAGGGTGGATGTTCAAACATAGCTTTGCAGGAACAAATGGTTCTTTACTGTTCAAATGATATGAGAAGTATTATCGCTTAAATTCAATTTTTTGATTAAATTTTTATATAAAATAAAAAGGGAAGGAAAACTTAAAATTAGTTTCATAAGATAAAATATTTTCAATATAAAAATTTACAATTAAAGTTTACTTTTATATTGAAAATATTTTATCTTAATAAAACTTTAATTAAAATACAGAATAATGTTTTGACCTTCTTAAATCATCTTTAGGTTAACAAAGATGGTTTGAAACAATTTTGTTTTAATACCCATACCAGCCACCTTTAGAATACATTTTTAATTCAAGTGGATTCCTTGTCATTATAAAATTTACATTTAATGATTTAGTTGAAATGGTATTTTATTTCAAAAAGTGTGAAATATTTGCATCAGAAACAGTCATTATCCTAATAAAAATAATGTAGGATATCAAACACTGTTTTTAAAATCCACAAACTTAAGAATTCACATCCTTGTTTTGAAACTTATTCACATCCCTTATCTTGCTTGTATTATTCCATAATTAACAAAGTATTCCTTTTACTTAATAGTTTTAATCCTAGATAATACACAATAATTAAATGTTATTCATAATTTTAAATTATCATATGCTAAAGAATTTAAATAGTTGCAAAATAGTTTACATAATATACTGTAACTATCATTACAAACTAAAACATCCACACAAGTTTATTAAAATTACCATGTGTTAAAAATTACATTTTAAAATTAAAATATTACTACTGGTATTGAACAACTTAAATTCGTATTTAAAACACAAAATATAAATAACAAAACGTTGTGGATATATATATATATATATATATATTTTGTCTGAAAGTTTCATAAACTTAGTAGTACTACTACTGGTGATACTGTTAAGTTGTAAGAAATCATGAGCTGGAACTTTGTCCCTCACTGTAGTGTATAGTACTGTACTACAAATTACTACAATGAACTCACAAGTGTTACATTTCTATGCTTATATTAAAGTTACAACATAAACACTGCAAATAGTAACACGTGTAAGACCTTTAAGCTTTAGTTTACTTTTGCGAGTGCAAGTTATATGACATTAACGAAAATTGTTAATCGTATGATATGTTACATATTACTAGAACGCTATTAAAGCAATACCTGTGAAGGATTAATAAAGTCATCGAGATCTGTTAACTGCAAAACACTGCTAAAACCCTGTGCCATTTCTCTTCTGTCAAATACTCTGTATCACTCGTGACATACCATTTTTTAAGCCATAACTGGAATAATTTAGTGCCCTCTATCATATTGCAAATGATTTGTGAGAACTCGAATACTAGCAAGGAAAAAAAACAAAAACAAAAAACTGTTCTCTATAAATGCTAATAAATGAGCTATACATTTTGGGCAACAACAATATTCAGTGTCAATTTCTAGTGTTTTCTTATAGCAAACCTCTGATTTTAGCTTTGTAAATCAATAGATTTACCACTGTTCTCGCTGGGGCCTCTCACCGATGAACTTCATATTTATAAAATGATCTGTCTGTTTGGTTCTTTGTTGATAAGCAGTAAACGTACAAAGCTACACAAGGTGTATCTGTGCTGTACTTACCGCTTGTATTAAAACCTAAATGTTTTAACCCTCATGGCACAGCAGTATGTTTAGGGACTCATATTGCTAAAAATCGGGTTTCGATACCTGTGATGAGCGGAGCACAGATAACCCATTGTGTAGCATTGTGCTTAGTTCCAAACACTTACTAACCTTAACAACCCGACATGGTCAAACGTGTTAAGACATGTGACTCATAATCTGAGAGTTGCGGGTTCGCATCCCCATCACGCCAAATATGCTCGCCCTTTAGCCGTGAGGGCGTTATAATGTGATGGTCAATCCCACAATTCGTTGGTAAAAGAGTAGTCCAAGAGTTGGCGGTTGGTGGTGATGACTAGCTGCCTTCCCTCTAGTCTTACACCAATAAATTAGGGACGGCTAGCACAGATAGCCCTCGAGTGGCTTTGTGCGAAATTCAAAACCAAACGAGATATCAAGACAAAACTAGTTTAGACGCTATTTAATCTTGTACCAATCAGCATTTTCTTTTATTTCAAACTTGAGTGAAAGTTAGCTGAATCATTAATTGGTTTTCAAATCACACACAGATTAAATGTTTTGCATCGTATTTGAAAATATTTTATCTTGACATCTTTAAATATCTCTTTATCAGTTTTAGTTTTTGAGCTAAAAAATAAAAATTGTATAACAGCTATTGTGGACCTATCGCAGATAGTTCCTTGTGAAGATTAAATCCACACCAAAACACGGATTTTATTTATTGAATAAAACCCACCACCAATTTTTGGACCACCATTTAAGTACAGTTCAGGTAGTGGCAAAAAAGAGAAAAAGATTCAATGTGTTGTTGTTATTTTTTATACCAAAAACACTTGAATAACATTTAATATGACCATTATGATTCGTTTGTTAGAATCATGAATTATAAATTTGGTAAATCCTTATATATAGAAAATGATAAAGAGTACTGGGACAAAACATCAGTTTCACCATCCTTAACTGTTGAATCATTGACGATAATAAGATAATTTGATGCAAGAGATATTTTAATCGGTTAACGCGATCTATATTTTCAAGCTTTAGTTACTGTTTATGGATAATATTTTTCAGGCTATTTTGTATTAGTGTCTAACCTCACATAGGCAAACAAGAAAGGTTAGATATTCTTGGATGAATTTTAGTTGGGTAGAGAAAACTCTGTAACAATGAAATATCACTACAACATTCATTTTGCTCAATAGGTTGTTTGTTTTATGCAGGTGACAAACCTCTAGAGGTTTACTGGACAAACTATGGATGATCGTCGGTTATCGTTAACCCGCCATTTGTTGAAGATTTGAACTGGGATTTCCATTATCATTTTTATTATTATTCGTATCATCTATGTATTGGTATACGTGACGTTATCAAAATTAATATTGTAAAACATTGAATGTCAGAAAAGTTTAAATTATTATATTTTTTGTATAATATGTATTTTACAAAATTATGTGTTAAATTTTATTGATGAGTAAATGGAATCACACCCGCAAAACAAAAATAACAGGCTTAACTAGTTATCCCAGCTCTTTTATGACATACCGTTAGATAACGCTACACATGTGTCGGACAAGAGAGGATGGTATGTCACCAAATACTTGTTGTTTATTGTTGTTTAGAATTAAGCACAAAGCTACACAATGGGCTATCTGTGCTCTGCCCACCACGGGTATCGAAACCCGGATTTTAGCGTGTAAGTCCGCAGACATACCGCTGAGCCACTGGGGGGCATCATCAAATACAATAACATCATAGTTCAACAAACTGTCACCAGAATGCAAGTTCTTACATCGACATGGTGTCGTATTTTCAGAAGATGTCATCACAGGATGCGTTTCTAGACCGCCGTAACTGAGAGCAATGACGACAGAGTTCCACAAAGTTGGGCCAGCACAAATTTGATCAACATCGGTATCACTACTACAGTCAGTTTAAATCATTAATTTATCAGTTAATTATGTTTCCTTACCATGTAATTACACCATCATTAAAAACGATAATATCATAGAATAATTAAAATTTAATATATTACTTTTAAGTTTAAAATTTAGTGATAAATTATTTATGGTAACATGATTATAATAAAACAACTTTAACATATTTCTTTTCAATAATTAGTTATTTTTTTCACAATAAATATTTTGCAATATGACCTACACAAAACAACACCATAAGATTTTGAGACAACATTTTAGCTGTTGGTCCATCTCGGCTGTTCTATCCCCTAAACTACATTAAAATAATTTAATTAAGTCCATCCATTATCATTCATATATTTATTAACCTTTTTTTTAAACTCACTAAAATTTGCCCTCTCTACAACATCCGAAGAGATTTCACTTTAAAAGCCAACCATCTTCTCATTAAATTGAGACTTTCTCAGCTGAAGATGACTCCAACCTGCTTAAAGTTATATTTAAGTCTCCTAGTCCTATTATTCTCGCTGTTAAATATGAAATAAAGATGTTGCAATAGTATGAACTCCATCGCGGGGATTAAACAGATCAACAGATCCCATAAATTTGACTTAAACAGTAACATGATAAATGGAGTTATAACCTCTAGGCTTTTGTTCAATATGTCTTTAGATACAACTTAAAATCCGATTTGTACCGCCTTAAGCAACAACTCATTGCTTAGATTGCTTCAGAAATTGATCAACCATTACACCAAGATCCTTTTCTTTCATGACACTATAATGGTTATTTCCTTCCAAATTATACTTACAATTCAAATTATTAAAACCCACATGGAACATCTTACATTCATCATTATTAAAACACATAATCTATTAAATCTTTTTGTAAGTCAGTAACATTCTTTTTACAGCCAACAAGAGCCAATAAATTGGTGTAATTAGCAAATTTAAGTAACTTATTGACCACTTTTTTGTTACCTATCTCATTAACGAAAAACAAAAAGAGCAATGGTCCTAAGACTGAGCCCTGAGGCACCTAAATTACAACATTAATCCAGTTTGACTGAACTCCATTTGTAATAACCCTTTGCTCTCTTCCATCAAGCCACTCTTCTATCCATATAATTTACTTATTCCCCACACATGTAGAGATAAGTTTCTTTGCAAGCTTTTTATGTGGCACTTTGTCAAATCCTTTTTGAAAAATCCAGATACACCCTTACCCTCATCTATACAAGCAGAAACTTTCTCAAAGAATCTTAAAAGATTTGTAAGGCAAAATTTTTTTAGTGAAACTATGCTCACTATCCAATAAAATTTTAAGCTTTATTAAATGACTTTGCAAAACATCTTTCAATGCAATTTACAAATATTTTCCCACCATTGATGTAAGCCTAAAGGATCTATATTTGCTGGGACAATTTTTATTACTCAACATAACCACAGAAAACACCCAGATACTAAATAGGGAAACAAATATAAACAAAGTTTTCCATAAAAAGACAGTAAAAAGTACAAGAAACGCAGGATGTGTGATTGTAATTTGGTGAAAATTTCAAACAAAATTATGTTTTTATATTATTTTCCCTCCAAGCAAACCATACCATAATAAAATTCTTGCTTATATGATACTGGAAAAAAGCTTTTTTATTACGCGGTAGACAACCTACAACTTTGCGAAAGTTTTATCCTGTTTGCATGCATATTTGCGATAGAGATCACAATTTTCCCGTTTTACCTTCGTTTCACGGGCCTGGCATGGCCGAGCGCATTAAGGCGTGCGCTCGTAATCCGAGGTTCGCGGGTTCGCGCCCGCGTCGCGCTAAACATGCTCGCCCTCCCAGCCATGGGGGTATATAATGTGACGGTCAATCCCACTTTTCGTTGGTAAAAGAGTAGTCCAAGAGTTGGCGATGGGTGGTGATGACTAGCTGCCTTCCCTCTTGTCTTACACTGCTAAATTAGGGACGGCTAGCACAGATAGCCCTCGAGTAGCTTTGTGCGAAATTCCAAAAAACAAACAAACAAACCTTCGTTTCACGTTACAGAGAACTTTATTTTTCTTGATTCGCACGGTGCAAACATGACGTAATGAATACGTCTCGGTTTGTCAGTAAGACAAGAATATCTTATTATTGTATTCAGTCTATTTTCTATATGTTAAAAACGTTCAATGATTTTTATCGATATTCATTTAACTTTGTTTTAGAAAAGACAATCATTACACCTTATGAAATGAATATTGACTTAAAACATCTACTGTGATATTAGCATAAGTACTTAAAACATGTTATAATGTTTCACCTGATATACATTTAAAAGAGATAAATGGAAGCAAAGAACCGGAAGAAAGGCAAACACGTTCCTATACTCTTTGATAAATAGGGGTATTAAACTTCAAAGTCATAACAGCCGAATACACCTAACGATAATAACTGAGCAACATCATACCCGAACATATATTTGAAATTTCTCTGATTTAGCACAATAAGTTTATTTTAGTTCTTTAATGTACATTTGACATTTCCAGTATTACTTCAATGATTTGTTATTCCAGTGTACCTTCTGTCTAATTGTCATTTTGTGTTCAGGTGTGATTTGTTCATTAAACAGTAAAGATTTTAGTTCAAACAGTACCTTAAAACATTTAATATTGACTGCTAAGGTTGTGAACATGTAAATGTTCACAAAAAGGAATATGTGATAGACTTACAAGGTAAAGAAAAACCCGCTCAAAACAGTCCGTTTGTAATTCTTGTTATTCTCTTGCTAGCTTACAACAAAAATGACTTGATATATTACCCTAAAACCATTTTCAGAATATTAAATAAGTGCTGTTTAGTCCGTATGGGCATTAAAGAGTCGATTTGCTTCTTCTGTCTTTTACATAAGCTAAAAACATCATAATTCCAGTGTAAACGATGTACTTTTAATGTTACTTTTTTAAATATTTGGTGTTTCTTTAAAAAGCTTACATACAGGTTAAAACTAGAATTACCAGCCGATAACAGATGAACAATATTTAACTAATAGGTGCATACTTTATGCTTTGTACATTATACAATCGGTGTTTTTAGGGAACCAACCCCTATATTACACGTGAAGAAGTAAAAACATATAATATTAACTTCCATAACACACATTCATAAAACAATTACTTTAAAAGTCACAAAGGTTTATTTAAAGCTATGTTTTAGACATATATGTTTTATTTAAAGAGGCTGTTTTTCTACAGGAAAAAATGTTACACGTTCTAAGTGTGGGTTGTGTCTTAGTCTAGGCATATATTTGCCCATTGCTATACATTATATATAGAGAATTCAGTTACATAGAAACTATAAATGTTCGCTAAATTCCCAAACAAATCTCCAGCTGCAGCTGGACACTTTACTTTTCGAACTGATACTGTCAATAGCTACAGTAAATCATCATGCACCGTAACAGATACCTACTCGCTATATTTACTATCGTTGCAACGTATAAGGTTAGTTACCAAATCACGTAATCCTAGATTCACGGTTGAGCCTTAAAAAACAAAAAAACACACCAAACAAGATGAATAAAAAATTCTAAATTTAAAAACCTGAAAATAGGGCTCGTAAAAAGTTCGTTTGTTTGTTTTTTGGAATTTCGCACAAAGCTACTCGAGGGCTATCTGTGCTAGCCGTCCCTAATTTAGCAGTGTAAGACTAGAGGGAAGGCAGCTAGTCATCACCACCCACTGCAAACTCTTGGGATACTCTTTTACCAACGAAAAGTGGGATTGACCGTCACATTATGACGCCCCCACGGCTGGGAGGGCGAGCATTTTTGGCGCGACGCGGGCGCGAAACCGCGTCCCTCGGATTACGAGTCGCGCGCCTTACGCGCTTGGCCATACCGGTCCCTAGAGTTAAGCTAAAAAATGTTGTTCAGGCAAGTATGGGGGACAAGGCATCATGTAATGGGAGAATTAGTAACAAAAAATTCACAACCAGGCTGACTGCTCATTCATCTCTTTACAGACGCCTCATTTGAGGAATGGGGTGCATACAAAAATGGTGAGGATTTTCAAGGTCAATTTACAGAAGAGAATATTTTTCTTCCAAATCAATACTCTAATATGTCTTGCTGTCCAACAGGCTATGGTTCAAAGGAAAAATCTTTTAAAGAAGACAATAATCATGGTTTGTTCAAATAATTCCACAGTAGTTTCTTACATTTCCCATCAATGGGGCACGCATTCTATGGAGCTATACTTTCAAACTTTGGACATTATTTATTGTGCTCAATCCCATCATATTACCTTTTAGGGTGATGAATTTACTAGCAGATCACTTGTTTTAGCCAAACTGCATTCTTCCAAACAAATGGGTGCTCTATCATAAGATTTCCAGTGGATATGCTCTTAGTTTGAGACTCTTATGATCGATACATCAACAAACAAATAACCAACATGCTACGCCTTCTATTTTTACTAAATATATTGGAGACACTTCGCTAACACTATGGATACTCAATCTCTTATTCCTTAGTGCCGGAACTACTACTACTTTTGCTCTATAATCCTGGTACATGATATATGTGTTTTACGTGTGCTACTGCTATAGATGTAATACATGTTATGACACTGACGCATAGAATTTAGTTGCAAAAAGACCAGTGTGATTAATTATTATTTGCACATTTGATGAGGAAAAACAATATGAAGCTCTAGTATACAAGATCATAATAATATAGAAGCATATGTTTAAGAAAATGAAGCATATTTATACAAATTTAATTCATTTTTTTAAGGACCACATAGTATTTTCTTGCATTGATGTACAAGTTGCTTTTTATGGAGTAAGAGTCAACAGGACAAGAATTTGGTAAATAATAATATATAGTGAAACAGATAAACAATTATAAGATCAAGGAATTTATATAAAATATGACTAATACTCAGAAGGAGTATACCCGTTATATTGACTTTACACCCAATCTATCCTTTGAAGATTCTCATTTTAACTTGGTGAAACATGAACATTTACGAACTGACGAAATATGTTTTGATAGTGCCTTACTTGATACTATAAATGCTCTAGGATAAGAAGAATTTCAGTCAATTTTAGAAATCAATGCATTAATAAATATTGTATTTGACATCTAAAAACATATGAACTCATTGAAATTTATTTGATTATCTCACGATATATACATACAAGGAAAAAAGTTTGGAGATATCTTTGCCAATGATCAACTACCTGACCATGTAGAATAACAGTTATATCTGAATCCCACTAAGAAATGCAGCAATCTCTGGGTCTGATTTAATTTGGTTGAAATAAGAACCTTTTGATCCATCATTGCTACCTCGACATAATTTCAAAATATGAAAATTCATCAAGAAGAACCCTTAAATGTGGACTTTCAACCAAGGATTGTAGTGTGGACAATACTGTATATATTATGTTTATTATTGTTGTAAACATTTCGAAATAAAACCTTATTTTCATTTGGATGTATGAGAAAATATTGGCTGTAAATGTAAAAATTAACAACAAGGACTTCTTTAAGTACAATAAAAGTAAACAAAATTTTGTTTTGTTGAATGAGGAGATGTTGAAATTTCTCATTTGTTTTCTGTTGATGACAGAAGAGTTGGAGAGAATTTGATTGAGATGTTTAAGATTGTAAATATAGTTAATATTGTACATCATCTTTTTCATATTATCAGTGATTTTCATTTTCAATTTTCTAAGAGGTTCGTTGGCCTTTGGAGTGGATTGATTTCAGATGTTGTGGAAGCAGTAAATGTGAATTTAGATAAAAAGGCTTCACAAGTATATGAATGATGACAACTGGCTTTAATTCTTTTCAAATTATTTTAATTCAGTTCAGAGAATGGAACTGCCCAAATGGACCAATAGCTTACATGTTGTTTCCAAATGTTATATCAATATCAGAGATGCCAACCATTATGATTTGAGGGTAATCATTACGATTTTGGTGTATACATTACGACTATACAAATATTACTTGTTGCAAGTCCAAAATTATATATTATATAGGCCTATACAATAAAGTGATAAATTGTTCCACCAGAGCTTGAAAGGGGTGAAAATAAAATTTCCAGTGAGATACAAATACATTTTGATAATAAATAAAAGACATAGTTTAAATGGCTGCTTGCGATAATCATGTTTGTGCTTGAAATAATAAAAAACTATTTGTATCTCCGACGTCTACCAAAAGTTTGAGTGCGGTGCTTCTCCATATTGGGTACGTGGGGGAATTCATAGTTACGTCATTAGTGCTTTTCACCCAATTAGCGTTCCGTAGATGGGTATTTCTCGTTTTCTAAGCGGCATAGAAACACCAATGCGATTGTTCACAATTGAAGAAAAATAGGCCTCGTTCGCCAGATTGTCTTGTTTCTAGCAAATCGAAAAGGACTAGAATTGTGAATCAAAAATTTAAGAAAGAGTATAGTGCAAAATATCCGCTTATTGCATCAAAAGTCAGTGACACTCATGTGTTTTGTACAGTTTGTCACACCGATTTTTTGTGACGCATGGCGGGATAAACGATTGTTCCAGACATACAAAATTGGCATATCACCAACAAAAGGCTCAGGTGAAAACAAAAACGATGCAGATAACGACATTTATGAGTAAGAATTCAGAATATGAAAAATAATTTCAAAATATTTTTTAAAATTTATTTATTAAATACGCAAAACACAGTCATAAATGACCAATCTAGAGCAGTAATAAATAATAACAGTTTTAATAATAATGTAATAATAAACAGCTTACAGACATTGGTCAAGCCTAGTAGCTGCAAATGATAAAGGGCTCTGTTTACAATCATTACCCTCAGTCATTTGAAATAGTTGGCATTTCTGAAGTTATAACACAAATTCTTTATTGTAGGGAAAGCAATAGATTGTTAGAAATAAATAAACTGATATTATTTTATTGTAATCATGCTGACAAAAATCATTAATAACATAATTTATAATTAAAGAGTCAAAGTAGGCATTTTATTTATTCTGTAATATCATCCTTTTCTCAAGATGATGTAATTGAATGGTAAAGAAATTTAATTAACTAGTACATTACTGATTTAAACTGATTGTATTAATTATATTCATGTTGATAATTCCTTCCTTATAATCTATCCAGTCTTTGTGTTTTTTATTTGTTTATTTTGTTTCCAACAGTGATTTGAATCTAAAGTACTGCCAACTATTATCCAGCCCAAATCCTATCCTCTATGACCGTAACACACATACTATATTGTATCCTATAGATTTTATAATTATTCTTGTGATTCATGGGATGTACACGTTTTACCAACATCACAGCAGTACAAATTGAAATGTTGAGCATCCCTTATGTGACATCATTTTAGTGTTTACTAACTGGTAGCTAAAATACACACTACTGTATAATAGTGCAAATGGTTAAAACAAATTATATCTCCAAGTGGTCTTTGTCCTCTTTTACTGTTATGATAAAAATAATAAAAGAAACGATGTTTTGATACAAACAGAGGCTCCTTACCTTTGCTGTTTTTGATACTTCCCTGAGCTATGAATAATCCATATAGTTTTTTTTTCAAATGATTTTGTATAATTGGAGAGGGGTAGGCCATTTATGTTAGTACCATCAGTGTTGTGGTTTCATACATCATGTGGAGAAAAATGTAGTTAAAGCCCAGATTATTGTTTCTCTTTTATATTAATGTAGATTAAAAAATTAAGTCATCCAATTACTGTCATGTCATGTGAATGGGCCCGGTAAGGCCAGGTGGGTTAAGGCGTACATCTCGTAATCCGAGGGCCGCGGGTTCGCTCTCCTTCGCGCCAAACATGTCCGCCCTTTTAGCCGTGGGGCGTTATATAGTGACGGTCAATCCCACTATTCGTTGGTAAAAGAGTATCCCAAGAGTTTGCAGTGGGTGGTGATGACTAGCTGCCTTCCCTCTAGTCTTACACTGCTATATTAGGGATGGCTAGCGCAGATGGTCCTCGAGTAGCTTTGCGCGAAATTCAAAACAAACAAACAAGCAAAGTCATGTGAATAATGGTAACAAACATAAAACTTATGATATGGTTAATAAAAGAAATCCCACGAACCTGCATAATATATACATTTGATACAATTTAAACTTGACTGTAAAATGCATATTAAATTTGAAATCGTCAATTATCCGGAAGTTCTGTTAAAATTATTGCATTTTTCACATCGGAAAAACATGCTTTTTTAAAACAGATCTTTATAGAAGTTAAACTTTCGCATTTATTTACTATAATATTTTCTACTAGGATAGACCAGCAGTGGATAATGTTCAGTATGCAGGGTTGCATCACTTAATGTCTAAAATTTGAGTGACAGTGCAACTAAACACATTCTGTAATTTCAGTTGTGTCCATGTTATACGAATGATTGTCAGTCCCAGCTCTAGGAAGTGGATAAAGTATTTTATTGCAGTGGGTGCTTCTGACTGGTTGGTCAGTTGTTTAAAATTATGAACGATAAGATGATTCTAACTTCCAATTTAGCTCTTGAAATCATTGGATGCCCATCAATTGAAAATGTCAGTATCAAGTTCCTGAGCTTTCCAGTTGGGTTTAAAAAATTATGAACTCTCAATTTTTACCCAGAGAATACATGTTTAATTGTACAAACGTCTAACGCAAAGAAACAAACAAACAACTTACTAAATATCTATTGAATATTTAAACTATTCTCTCTGTAGACATTTAGTCTCATTAGTTGTTCTTTTAGATAACTAGTGCTCTGAAAAACCATGATAACAATACCGGGGTCATTTTGTATGTGAGTTAATGGTTATTGGATAAATAACCCTTTTAAGTTGTAACAAGGCAACTAACAAATTATTGTCATCTCAACAGATAAAATACAGTTAAATAGTCAGTGTAACTTTCAATAGTATGATAAAACTATACCAAAAGCACACAACTTACTCCACAAAGCCACTTATACTAATGTTTTGGTGTCTAACCTTCAATTAAACTGCACACTATGTAAAATAATTTTATAGATATGTGTAGCTACAAATGCATCTTTCTGATAATACTATAAGAAGCGATAGCCCAGTCATGCCATGTCCTGACCACTTTTACATAGCTGCAATTTATATATTAAAACTTGCTCCTTGTAAAGCAATACATTACATTGATTATACGCAGTAAGAAAATCTTCTACTACTTAAATCATAAAATTCTAGTACTTGTGACTCGTGACACCAGGAGCCAGTCTTGTTGAGTGTGTCTCCTTTGACTCTTCTCATGCTCTCCTCTCTGTAAACATGTTATCTGCTAAAAATATTTCTGAAAGTGCTCTAGGCTGACCTTGTAAGGGCATGGACTTACTTCTTGAGTGACTTTTTTGACAGAATTATATCGATAAACCGTTACCTTTGTGTTAATGGCTAATAACTTATATAGAATTGATAAATATCATGATTCACTCTGAAACAATTATTGTTCAGTAAGTTTGACAGTATGTTTCAACAACTACTAGATCTGCCATATACCAGTCAAATTATAGAGTCCTGGTATCACATGAAAGACCTCGATAGCACTGGGTATAGCAAATGTAGTTGACATATTCTTGTCTACTTTCATTCACAAGTTACTATAATACCCACACTTCACACTAATATTACTCAGAATAAACAATGGTTGAAATAGTGTATAGGGACAAACCATAGTTGAAGGTTGTCAAATGAATTAAATGTGCTTGAATATTTATACAGTGGTATAAATAGACTAAATTTATTATGGATATTTCAGGGTTATGTAAAATATATGTATGTGAAAAATAACACCATTTGTCAGTAATAATCACAAAGATGCAAGCTCCTAGTGTTCTGAGCTAACAAAATACAAAATATCATAACAAATAGAAGTAATAATGTACAACTACTAAGCTGTGATGCTGATAGCAAAGATGAGATTGCTATTGATTGCCAGGTAAATGTCCTAAGTAACTGGGGACCTTTACAGCACTATCCACAACCCTGTACGTAGGGTAGTACAAAATGAAAAGGATGGAGAGGTGTAGTTTAGCCATTGTCTACTCATTCAACAACCCAGAAGCATGCTCAAACACCTTCTAGTGTTGTATACAGAGGAATGGAAAGGAGGAGAAGAGCTAACCAGCTGCAGCAAAGTTCTGCAGCTGTATCACAGCCCCTTCAAGTGCAACAACAACCTGCAATTGATGATCAACAGGGATATAATAATTAGATCTATCTGAAAATAACTGTTTACACAACATAATTGTCAATGAGGTGTACTTGTGGATACTACAGACTTTCAACCTGTTGATTATTTTCTATTTTTTATTTCAAATGGAGCTCTCAAATTAATTTTTCAAGAGAGAAAAGACATGCCAAAGAGTTTATCAACAACCCTATTTACACTGCATCAAACTAAAAGCTTATGTAGTACTGTAGATTTCAGTGGAAATTTACTAGAAAAATCAATCTTCAGACTAATGGAAACCTTTTAGCTCATCTTCAGTTTGTTTGGTATTGTCTAGAAATGGTTTTGAGCTATTAACTTCCTTTCTTCTCTTTACAAATAATGGTCTTGACAAAACACAGTTGAGTCAGCTTGAATTTCATTCTGGAAAATGTATCAATTTTGAATATCAGTAATGTTTTATATTAATACTTAATGTATTACGATTTCAAATAACTATAAATTTGAATTTGAATTTATAAGTTAATTGAATGTCGATATGAATCAGTTTTATGATATTTGCCAACAAGATTGATACACACAATTTTCTTTCTTAACACAAATGTATTTAATATCCAAAAAAGGTACAATTTATAATAATGGTTATTACAAATAATTATTTATATACAAAACTTTAAAAACACACAAACAATATTCAGACCTCTCTCTGGAACTTAATCTTTTATCAAGGTCCAAATTACTTTTATGTTAATAGGCAATTTATGCTCTGCCCACCATGGTTATTGAAATCTGGTTTCTAATGTTATAAGTGCGTCAAAGAGAGAAAAGCATAGTAACATAGATCTAAAATGCTATTTTTAAATCCCGCTGATTTTGAGGAACATTAAACAAATTTTCAGAAATTTGGAGAATACATCTCCAGTCAACGTTTTTATTAAAAAAATCAATTCTATAGTGATTCTGAGAGCAAAGTAAACGCATGCAGTCAGTAACTGTACTGAAAAACACTGTTGTTGGTGTTAGAGTATAGAATATATTTCGAGATAAAACTGATCATCAGTTTTTACGGTTGGTACAGGACAACGCTATACAGCCAAAGTTACAGTATAACAAAAGCATGCAGTCAGTAATTGGATTACACATTATTTTTAGTTTTAAGTAACAACAGCTTGTCATCTGCAGTAAGAATAGTTATTAGCTTGTAATTACAATCTGTTTTAAAAAGAACATTGTGAAGTTTGCTAATATAAAATATCATAATGTATAAGATTATTGCATTAGAACAACATCATGTACTGTTAGAATGAAATTTAATAGTTTAGCAGGTGTTTCGAAAGCGAAACTGTGTTGTTTTAAAGTCCCCATGAATGTAGCTTAATAAAAAGTAGCCACTGTTACAATAACAACAAAAGAAAGTCAGTGCTGGGATAAACAAAAACACTAATTGTTGGAATAGAGCTACGGCAATTAGCTTTCAGTGCTGCAATACAAAACTTCTGAGTAATGTGCATGAAAGACATACAAACGATCCAGATTAGGTTAGGTTAGATTCAAGAAGATATAATAAAAGCTTGGAAAGAAAGACAGTAAGAATCAATGAAAATGAAAAAATATGTTTAACTATAATATTAAAGGTGTGATAAATTATAAGAATACATTCCAGTTTGATGGGATTCTATATAATAACGTACTGAGTAAAAAACAACAATAATACATCAACTTAAAAGATAAATAAAAAATTGATTAGTCAATTTATCGTTCTCCATAAGCAATAGGTAATTTACTCGAAGATTTAACCAAAACTGTCAAATGTGTATAGTACTTGTGAAGTAATAATAAAATGAACAGTGTAATTTTATTTAATTTCCGACTACGGGATTTATTCTCGTCAACATAAAGATACTTTTAATAATACGTAAAAAATTACGAAAGTTTACGTAACAGTCTTGTAAACACTGGAAATTATTCTTATAAATTTGTTAATTGTTAATAGTCCAAAATAAAAGTGCAAATTTTCGTAGTGGGTTTCAGTATAACGTCATAGATTATTTTATAGAGTAGTGAAACACGAGTGGAAGTTTAAAATATTAACACTGATGTTTCCAACTGGAAGACATTTGTGCAGATTATTAATAGTCATTCAAGTGCTACACTTCTACGAATAAGAAATAAGAGCGCTTGTAAGCAGGCTTTGTTTGTTTGTAATCAAGCCTAAACAATGAGCTGTGTGCTGCCTATATTTTTTAAATACTTCTGCTGCTTTAAAAGTAGAGTTAAAATAAATAACATTTAAGAATTATATGCCGTAAATCCTCGTGTATAAGCCGCACCTGTAAACCTAAAATTTTGTTCAAAAGTTTGGGGTGCGGCTTATACACGCAGTCTAAAAATTATATCTGTAAACTTCTCACTACATTCGGGATTAAGGTACCTTTTAGAATGTGCAAATGCTAAAAATAATTTATTCAACAATGACGCACGTGACTAGTTTAAATTAAATGTGTTAAATGAATGGAAAAACGTATGTGGGGATGGATAAAATTAGTGTGGCATGGCGGGTGCGGCTTATATACGCTGTATACCTGAAACCCAAAAAACAACTTTCAAAGTTTGGGATGCGGCCTATACATGGTGGCGGCTTATACACGAGGATTTACGGTACTTTAATATTTTAAAAATATGATTTACTGATACTTTTACTCCCATGAAAATCCTAATGAAAAACGTATAAAACTTTCTTTGTCAGGAGATACGACTGTAATATAATTAGGAAAAGTCAAACACAGTAGTTACATGGTTTTACAACATAAAAGGTCCACGGGTCTGGTATATTTGTAATAAGTGTAGTATTTTGTTGTAGAAAGAGTGAAAGAGATAAAACTCGGTACGAACAGAATCAAATACTTGGATAATTGAAGAAAGCAAAATGATTAAACGATCGAAAATTGATCTAGTTAGAATGACTACTTTATTCAAATTTAAATTGTAAAACATTTGTAACTGTATTTAAATTGAAAATAAATAAAAATACATTTAAATGCAAGTTGAAACAACCTGCATTTTAAGGTGATTTGAAGACTGTTAGCTATGGTAATACGACAGTAATGAAACTACACAGGTTGAACAATCACAGAAAAATCGTTACAAGATTTCGCTAGCTAGTTGTGACTTCTCCGGTGTCCTCCGATAGGACAGCGGCAAGTCTTTGGATTTAAAAGCTAACATCGGGGGTTCCATTCTGATATGATTTTGCTATAACAAAACGTACACACATTTCTTCATCATCAGACAATGCAGCTTCTTCTTCATCAGGATGATGTCCATGTATTGGTAGTCGAGGGTCAGATACAGCGTTGACCTGTTTTTCAGAAATTGTTGGTTTGTTTGCACTGTTACTAAATCCTAGATATCAACCCTTATTACTAACAATATGTTGTATGTTGTTTATATTGTCTGCAGTTTTAACTAACCTTCCATTTTGTATCAAGTCCAGTTCATGGGATAATATTAACTTGTATATTTTCACTAGCTTCATTTGTGTATGATCGCACTATTAATCCGTGTTCACAATATAGATCCACTTAGTAGTTATGTACACACATCACACAAACACATAATTTTATTTTTACATACAAAACCCTTTTAAAATAGAGATACGTTTGTGTTTAGAATTCAGTTAACCTAATATAGTTTGACCTGTAAGTTTCTTATTTATGAAGTTTAGGTGTTTGGTGCATCAAGTATTATGTAATTCTCTAATTTGCTCATGAGTTTATTTTTATCAGTATTTTTCTTATAATATTGAAGCGGGTTATCTAGGATTCTGTCTGGAAGAGTTGCCATGTTTGAATAGTTGTGTATAGATACCAAGTTTGTTGATCGTGAGACTCTAAATGCTTTTGTTAAAATATAGTTTTGTATTTGCTGTAGTTTAATGATGTGTGTTTTTTATATATTTACCCATGTTATACAGGCATATTATACGACTGTTCTTATGCATGTTTTATAAATTTTTGATATATTTTCTGGCAAAGCTCCATGGTTGTTGTCTAAGGTAACTTGCTTTTTTTCCAAATCCTGGTTTTTATGTTATTCTTGAGTTAGATATAATTCCTAAGACTTTTCTTGACGTTGCTACCTATAATAGTCTAGATATAACTGCAGTATTATTTTGCTTGTTTTGTACGAATTTATAAATAGTATGACTTGTATTTTGTGCGCACTTATTTCAGCTATCTACTTATAGTAATACAATTATTTTTTCGTTTAGTAGTGGCTGTTGTTGGCTTTGGAGATTCTTCCAGATTAAAACATCATCTGCGAACTGTGAGAAGCACGTCACTGATGTACATCATAAACAGTGTAGGACCAAGTACTCCTCCTTGAGGGACACCCGCCTCCGGAGTGCAACACTCGGAATAGTTGTCCTCAACAGTTACTCCGATGCTACTATTTTCCGGGAAGTCAAAAACCCAGCGAATAATTTATACGGGGAGTCCCAGTTTGAATAGCTTCTAACTGAGTTCATTGTTCCATACTTCATCGAATGTTCTTTCAACACCTAGAAAACATACCATTGTGCATTTTTTAAAATTAAAATCGTGTATTACTTTTCCGCTGATCCCATGAGATAATATATATTGTCTTGCTTTTCGGAAGCCACTTCGTATTTCCGTGAAAAATACATTCGGACTCTTTCGCGCTTGACCGTGAAAGTAAATTTTCTCTCGGTACTTTGGTTTTCCATTACACCAAAATTTTTCGGGCATAGGATGTTTTATCCCAATCCCTCTGAAAAGGACCGTAACTCATGTTAACTTAAATGTTAATTATGAACAATGATAAACCACTCAGACCAATTGGCGGACTTCTAAAATATGTATAAACATACTTAATAATGTGGGAACTGAAATTTTGTATTACTCCGAGTAATTATTCTCGAAGATTAACGATCAGTGTTTCAGGTTAACTTTCTATCATAGAGTTCGCTTTCTTGGTCGCTTTGTGCGCTCCTCTTGCCGCCGAACAACCATCGCTTTCCGCTACCTACGTGACTTTCCCCTCCATTCTCTCCTTCCTGCCAAGATTATTAACCCGTTCATCACTAGCCATCAACACTTTTCTGGATAAACCTCATAAACAACATATAACTTCATCCACTAGTAACGATATACTACAACGTCAACTGCCCGTCTTTCAACTAAACAAACCCTCGTTTTGGGGTCGAAGAGAAACTCCATGGTTTGTTTAAAATTAAGGACAAAGCTATACAGTGGGGTCTGCCCACCTGTGCGAGTCCACAAACATACTGGTGTGCCACTGGAAGGCACCACAGTTTATCAGTACAATTGTTTATCTTTCAGATTTCGAAGAGCCCTGAAAGATTTTAAATTCAAATAACTACCAGTTTCTTTCCCAGGATGTTTGAAATGAGCAAAAACTAGATTTGTTTATCCTTTAATCTAAAATGTGTCTATTTTGAAAGTGCCTGTTCATGACACATTTTTCTTTGACTGTTAACCTAATATCTACATTTTTCAATCTTTGTCCATTGACGAGTTTACAATCTTTCTTGAATTCTTTATTTGCTTCACGGCTGTTAATAATGCAGTACGGTAAAAATACTGCTTATTACTACATGAAGGTCGTAAGTTGTACCTTTGATCCATTTCAATGTCATATCCACGTATGTAATGCATAAATATACTGAGTTTCATTGCTAGCAGTAAATATTTTATTCTTACACTTAAAATATTAATGGATAATTTCTCAAAATAGAGTTTTGAGGAATATATCCATTTAAATGAGTAGTTGACAACCTCAAGTCTGTACAAAAGTGCATTCAATACAGTAACACTTTCTAACCAATTTAAATATGTGTTCATATGGAATATAGCGTACGAGGAACTCAAATTATTTTCCTGATACTTTTGGAAATATCGGTAAAAGTTCGCAGTTCCTCATATAAGAGTCTATTTACATCTCTTTGAGATGTAGGATTTCTTCCCACGGGGGAAATGACGAAATGAAATTTATATAACGAGTTGGTTTTGGATTTTAAATTTAGAAAATTAAAAAACAGAATATTTTGCATACTGAGGGTACCTCTCATCAAAAATGGCGGAGTTTGAACTCACTGACAGCCATGCTCAAAGACGTGACATAGCGCTCGCATACAAGATATTCTCCAGTGAGACAGCGCTAAAACCAGCGGTTCGTTTCCCCTCGGTGAAAACAGCAGATAATCCGATGTGGTTTTGTTATAAAAACAACAACACAGATCCGTGCTAGACAGATTTCGTCATTTTCGTGTCACGTGCAGTTCTAGTTATTCAATAGTATTTTATTTAAGGGATCATCTGAAATTTAGCATGCGTCTTAGTAACGCTTTTTTGGTTGTAAATGTAGGCCTATCACAAATGGTTAGGGCCGCATGTGTTTTTTTTTAAGCGCTAAAATTTACCATTGATGCGGGAATGCGTACGTTTTCTAATGCACGCTATTTCTTTTCCCTTTTATCGTGGCGAGTCTATTTTTTCACTAATTCCAATTTGTAGTTCCACTAACCCCAGCCTCAATCTGGTTTGAAAATAAGTGATAAGTGGTTTTGTTGTGTAGTCATGTTCTGCTTCTGTTGTTGAGCTGCTGCGTTGAGTGGTTTGTTTGTTTTTATTTTTTTTTAATTTCACACAAAGCTACTCGAAGGCTATCTGTGCTAGCCGTCTCTAATTTAGGAGTGTAAGACTAGAGGGAAGGCAGCTAGTCATCACCACCCACCGCCAACTCTTGGGCTACTCTTTTACCAACGAATAGTGGGATTGACCGTGACATTATACACCCTCACGGCTGGGAGGGCGAGCATGTTTAGCGTGACCCTCGGATTACGAGTCACACGCCTTACGCGCTCGGCCATGCCAGGCCGCGTTGAGTGGAGTGTGATGTATATGTATTAGCATTGGTTGTCATACGGTTTGTTTTGCTTGAATTTCGCGCAAAGCTATATGAATGTTATCTGCGCTATCCGTTCCCAGTTTAGGAGTGAAAGACTAGAGGGAAGTGAGCTAGTCATCACCACCCTAACTTTAGGGCTATTCTTCTACCAACGAAGTCGTATTGACCGTCACATTATAACGTCGTCAGGGCTGAAAAGACGAACCTGTTTGGTGGGACAAATATTTGAACCTGTGACCCTCAGAATAAGCATCAAGTGCCTTAATACCTAATTTGGTTGTGATATAAGTATTACTTTGTTAATGAATTAGTTGTTCATGCTTGAGTTGTTTATTATTTTGAATGTTCTTCAATTTAAAAGCATGCGCTTACTGTTTATTCGTGGATGCTAGTTTCTTTTGTTTAAATGTAGGGCAAGTGGTAATAGTTGTTTTGATTGAGTTTGTAGCTGTTTAGTTTTATGTTGTATCAGAAATTTTGGGGACTGTTTTTGAGTTTATTTGTGCACATAAAGCGTCCATAAATTGTCGTTTTTTAAGTTTACTTCTGCCCGTATCTATTTGCGATTTTGTTTGCGAGTAACCAGTTGTCATATATTCTCTTTTTCGTTTCTTTAATTTATTGATTCTATTAGTGTTTGGGTATTGTTTACTGATACTTTTGGCATACATTTTTTCTGCTGTTGTTACAAGATTTTCCGAGATTACTGAACAGTATCTGTCTTATCCGAGCTGTTAATGACTCTTTATATTTTTTCCAATTTGGTTTTTGTAGTTAAATTTCTGTTTCGGTTAATTCTGGTGCGAAGACACTCCCTATCGGTAAATGGCCACTGTCTGAATTTTCTTCTATACTTTGAAGATTAGAAAGTTGGTAAATACCTAGACAGATCTAATATATCATTGGTGTTATATATGTCACTGGTATTATATAGTTTAATAGGTATCAGACATGAAACTTGACTGAAAATTCCCAAAACTGTTTTGTAGCAGAAAAATTCACAAATCGAACAAGTAAGGAATGCACTTTATCTGAAATAAATATCTTGTAAAACTCTGAACATATTTAAAGCAGTTGTGATAGTTCGCTTCCAAACTGATATATGTGCAATATTTCAAAATTATAGCAAAACCTAGGCTATTAAGATTAGTTGTTTTAACATCAGAAGTTGCATTCACACCTTGTTACAGAAGTTAATCGTGTGCAAATCATGTCTAATGTAAAGACTGTATTTATGTAGGAATATTAATTTTATGTAAAATAAATTAATACTTTTAAAGTATTATTATTATTACGTAGTTATAAGCAGGTTCTGAAATCCAGGTGTTTAGCTTAATATACTGCCTTTCGTTATTGTTGGTAAAAATGAGATTAATTTGATACAATGAAAATATTCGTAAATCTCGATAATTTATCTAACGTGAATGTAAGTTACACGTTCTTCTTCGAAAAGGTAGTGCCCCAGATTTAACTGTGCTTATAACGTCTTTAGGAATTGTCAAACACATTGAGAGGTTTTGCTAAGGCTTGTTTACTTTTGTGCTTGTTCAACTTGAAGATAATTTCTTGAAAAATCCTTTTTTTTGTACCTAGTATTTTTTTGAGATACAACAAACAGAACTTCCGGTTTCGTTTTCTTCTGTTAACGATACATGTTGTTCGTAAAACTTTATTTATAAATAATTTTGAAGGAAACACTAATCATTATTTTTTATCATATGACGAGCATTAGATTGTTTGTTATAAAGTAGTAGTCACCTAGTAATTTATTTATACCACACAAGTTGTTAAAAGTACCAAAATTTAGAACATTAATAACATTCTCAATATGGGA
The DNA here is from genome assembly GCA_011833715.1 of Carcinoscorpius rotundicauda. Lineage (NCBI taxonomy): Eukaryota > Metazoa > Arthropoda > Merostomata > Xiphosura > Limulidae > Carcinoscorpius > Carcinoscorpius rotundicauda. Next base: position 28,282,671 of record CM022396.1, read on the forward strand.
ATTAACATATAAAATTATTTATAAAGGGCTAACTACTGATTTACTGGTTTATCTGTACGATTTTCTTGTAACATGCAAAAAACACCACTCTAAATCACAACTTTCACGATGAACTCTATACGTTTTTGCTATCTCAGAGCCTAACAAATAACTATTAAACACCATTAACAATCCAGAACAGAAGACAGTACTCAAGAATTGTAAATCTCAAATCATTCAACCTTTCAAATTCACCCAAAAATCTTATTCTAAGTTCTTTCAAAGAAACTTTTAAATTTTAAGGTGAAGCTTAAAATACTGACTTATTCTTTTGTTTTTCTCAAAATTTTAGGTAGCAATATGAGATTCCTTTATACAAGTGATTTCATTTTGTTTTTGTTCTAAGCATTTTAACGTAGTTTCATGTATGATGTGGCACATTAAAGAATGTGTAATATCAAATACATTTAAGATTTAATGGAAATAAATGGTCAAATATTAATATATATCTGTAGTGACTACTTGTGTAATTTGGTGTAAGTGCAAGATAACATTTAATAAATATTTTAGATCCAAGTTGTGTGTACAAACCTCAAAAACTTAAACATCTGTTACAACAAACAATGTCATTAAAAATTTCCAGTTTTCAGTATAATTCAGATGTAACCAACTTGCAGAATGCAAAGCAAGTATGGTGTGCATATGATTTAGAAAGTATCAGATGTTGTGGCACATGATACACATTTACAATTCATGCACACATACCTGAAATGGGATTAAAATACGTACCATCTTCTATAACGGACGGACGTAGCATGTACACATGTATCAATGTGTACAGCCAAAATAATAAATTCACTGTTGCATCATCTACTGAATGACACCACAAACATAAATCCATAAAAAATTTCACACTTTGAGTATTCTAGATTCAGACAGAAAATTACTAAAACAGTATGTACAAAACCATTTCTTTATAATAGAATACAAGTACTAAAACTGTACCTGAGGGTTTGACTTCATATTTACTGATATAATTTTTAAATGTAGTACTGAAAAACCAGGGTTTTTAAAACAAACATTTTTTTGATAAAGAGCACCGCTTTTAATATATAAAAGTATTACAATTTATACATATTTAGTCTTGAGTGTTTTTCTGGACTAATAGTACCTTATTCAAAATTCAGAACTTAAAAGTAGCCAAACTGTTGCAAAATTATTTTCATTTTAACAAATAGATGATTGATCAGGGCTACTAAAATAAAATCCAACATTTAAAAATTGTTTCTGGCAGTGAAATTAAAACTTTATTGAAAATCAATGAAACATCACAGTTTAAAATCCTCATATCTTGACAAAACATTGTCATCTACCAATACGTAATAAAAATAGTCACACTTTAACATAAACACACTATAGATGATTAGAAACAAATGAAAGTTAATCTCCTTACCCCTTGTAGAATGAGAATAAATTGGAATAGCTTGAACAAATGTCACAGTTTCACACATATCATTCACAAGTGTAGAAACTACTTTTTTTACCATTTTATAACACACAGTGTTACAAAATTGAGATCATCCAGCATATCTTGTCAAAAAGTCATACCATCCAAATATTGAGATACAATGAAAAGTTACAGTGCTCTGGGTTATAAGTTGTCAAGGTTATTCCATGATTTAAAGGTAAATATCAGTCGGTACAGAAGTTCTGATAACCAGTTTTATCCTTTTTGTTTAACAGTTTTTCAATTGATTAACTTAAATACTTGATGCATGTGATGAACTTGAAGTAATATTATAGATTTTATCTCAAAGACATATAAACTATATTTATGCTTGAAATTAATTAGGAAAATAAAGGCCGCATTATTATCTTTTAACTTTTTTAATTTTGTGAGCTGTCCAAACAAACTTCATGCTAAAGCATTTATTATATTCATCAGCTCTGTTTTAACATACTGTACCAAAACATGTTGTACATATACATGTTATTAGTTAATTATTGCTGACATACACAACAATCACCTGTCTTCTACAGGTTTAAATCAAATACATCAGTAGAGCTAAAAGACTTCAATAATAAACAGTAACTTAAGTACAGTAGTGTCAGTTCTTTTGTTAATGACATCAACACACACACAGATAAGCAATATCAAAGTCTTGTTTACAGCATTGGGAAAGAAGTTTCAGTGCTTAATGTGGTCTAACTGTGAAATAATTCTGAGAACACAAAAAATTTAATAAACAACTAACTTAAAAATGAATATATGGTTAAGTACACTTACTGGAATGGTGAAAGTAATTTGCTTCAGATAATTTCATATGAGTAGCAATGAATAATAAATATGGTATAGGACGGTCTTGAAAATAGACAAAAATATACAATGACCTTGAACTCAGATGAAAATCAAACGATGACAGCATGAAAGTGCTATGTTATGGTCTAAAGAATGGTATTTATGAATAAAATTGTAAAACTTTGATGACCCTGAGTGTCCTGTACTTATACAAATCATATCAAGTTCTCCTACACTAATGTTACACTTATTTCATTTGGTCCCTCACAGAATAGAAAATGTTAAAATAACCTTAGTATTAAAGCTCTCAATATTAAAAATACGATCACAATTATTTCATGTTGTTGTTCTCTTTAGACATACATTTTTCTGGTTAGTTCTATTGATGTTATTTATTTTTAATGTTATAAATTTTTTAAAACCAATTTACCAAAATAGTTAGCACTTTTCTTTCTATAAAGACAAACACACATAGATATAAACCTCACCCATGAAAGAATAATAGTCCAAACATCAATAATTTTAGTATTGTAAAAATGTATAGGATGATTTAACTTCACTTTCTGTCAGTTTCGTAACTGAAGATGTAGTGGTATGATTCTCATTTTTTGGTTACTCCCAACAGTTTGAAGTCACATGGTATACCACCACTGGTTAATCCTCTCTCATCTCCTACAATGCCAAGTCATATTTCACTGGACAGCTTGCTCTTTACCTAGCAATGCCTCCTCACATAGTTTCACACTAACTGATTGTGCATTTTGTTTATTTCATAGATGATTAAGAAGTTAGCTACAATGATTTCATAAAAACAGTCTAGGTTAAAAGAGCTCTTTAACTTCAAAAACAGAAAACATTGCAGAGTGCCTCTAGTGTCATACAACTTCATGTGTCTATGAGGTATATTGGATCAATCACAAAATGATTCTGCAGTCAAATAAAAAAGCACTGTGATGTCAAAATCAAAAGTATTCCCACATCATTTCTGGTTCATGAACATAATTCTACCTCAGTACAATAGAATCTCATCATTAATCTTAAACAACTGAACCTTAAACAAAAGATGATATGCTTCCACTACATCTTCAATTGCAAAATTTTAAAGAAAATAATAAAAAAACAAACTTCAATCACAAAATATGAGACAGACTAAAATGTACAGACCAGTTAATCTAAGTTCTAAGTAAAAACAAATGTAACATTCATCACTATTTAAAAATTTTAAATGGACTAAAAACGAAATAAAAACATTTTATAATCTTAAGCTGAAAGTAACTGAGATTGCTTACAAAAATACTAAGTTTACTATTACACCCTGAAGCTGTTAACATTGTGTTGCAGAAAATGTTCATAAACAATATATCTTTCAAAAAAAAGAAAAAAAAGGATGCTTCATAAAAATGAAGATTAACCCTTAAACAGCGATAATGTTATAGGTAGGAGCAGACTAATTAATGATGGCTGCCATTTAAGGGTTAAATATATGACAAGTTAAAACAGCTTTTGTGCAAGACATTTCGAGTGGAAATAAAAACAATATACATAACACAATATTTAGGTCAGTAAAAAAATTAGAAGCTAAGGGTTGCTATGTGTTCATTGCAAATGACCATTGAGCCAAGGAAATAAATGAATAAGAGCTCAACTACATCATAATTTCAACTAATAGGAATGTTGATATAACACCACCTGCTGGTACTAACAAGGCAGGTGATAATAAGGCCTTTGATCTCATATCTAGCACATTGCTATAATGGAATAAAACCTGTGTAAAGTCCACTTATAATCCATTAGTTCATACATTTTCAGTAGCTTTCTTTTGGTATTTCAGTATTTTTCAAAAGTTATGTAGTACCAAGAATAATGACTTTAGTAGTCTCTTTCGCTCTTTTTCTACTTTGTGCTCGAATTTCATATGGAAACATCAGCTTCTCTTGCACACAAATATTCTAGAGTCACAAACAATAAACTCCAAAGTTAGCAGTCAACCTTTTGTGTTAGAAACACTATAATCATACAGCCTTACCTCTGAGAATTAGAAAAACGATTTTTCTACAATTAGCATTCAATTTACCTGCCATAAGCCACAATGCTCCTTTTTTATCCATTTTCCAATCTGACAGCTGATACTACAGAAAAGTGTCACAGGTTCATCAAAAAATCTAGATCAGACACTTCATACACATTGCTAAATGCTGATGTGTCTAACAGAACTATAATTTTCACACAAGGGTTAAGAAGCATCTTTTCCAGTTCAGATTTTTTGGTCATTTTCTACACAGAATAGTATATTTGAAATACACATTTTTCACCAAATGAATAACACAAATCAAAATGGAAATGATTATTTTCTGGCTCGTATTACTACAGTTGTGGAAGGAAGAATTTAGGTGAATGTCAATTTGAGCTTAAGAAAATGTGTGGGCACATCTTTGGCAATGGAACTGTTCATTACAGCATTAATTCTTTTTAATATATATCTTAAGAAGAAATGAACTGGTCTAACATTTTGGAGATGTTATTTGTTTCTAAGGATTACTACCTGTTTAAAGTTTTATGTTAATATCAGACAAAGGAAGAAAATCCTGGCAGAGGTGCTCGAGACCCAGCCATATTATTCATAATAATATGGCCACCATTCAAGCTTACTGCAACACTTCCTTCTGGTTCACTATCTGTATAACTTGGAGGTTTCACTGGTCTCTGACGTCGCCAGGATTGGCGGAGAGTATCATTCACATTTGCATAATGATTAACAAAAGATTTTGGTTCACTTTCTTGGTCACTTTCAGTGGCCTAAAAACCAGAAAACTTAGTATTAGTTCTACTGATACAGAGTAGCAGATATTTACAAACATAGCTATATACTGAGCTGGTAACAATCAACTGCTCAACACTGTTTTTAACAAAATATTAACACAATTGTTACATTGCTACAAAGTAGCAGCCGGTTACCATCAAAGCTACATACTAAACCTCATCCTAACAGCAATAAGCTGTTATACACTACCATTATAACTACTCAGTACGATGTTTTCACATCACTTTACATATATGAACTATCCCTTAGGAAATATCCTACCTCAGAAACTTAATGAAGCAGTTTCATTTTAACTTTGTTAGCAACAAATATCTGTAATTAACTTAAAACATATTTCTTACAAATATTGTTGTAGTATAAGAGAATGTACAAATGGAACTGATTTAGGCATACTGAATAATGAGGTTAGATATTTAAGAGAAAAAAACTGTCACCTGTGAATCCGTGGAACTGATTTCAGAAGGTTTCTCTGTTAAACTGCTACTATCTCCATTTTCATCATATCCCTTAATATCTTCATCATCAGAGTATGTGATACTTCCAGGACTGGGTCTTGGGGGAGGTCTGTGAAAGGAATGCATATATATATATATCTAATTAGGACACCTTTCTTTGATATATTTGTTAATTTAATCCTTAATACGAAATTTTAAAAATCAATCTATTCATAATCTACATACAAATAAAATAAATTTACAGTTTTTCTCTGATGTTTATTGTCACATACATCACTACAGTGAGTTGGAAATAACTTGCATGGTAACTCAAACATTTTAATTATGATTTAAAATAAAAATATTGGCACTACAATGAACACGCAGGCTACTTACTTTGACACGAGGGTACCATTACTTTTACGAGACAATGAGTTTTTGCGTAATGTTCCCCTACGAGACTGTCTGAGCTCAAATGTTGCAAATCCTTCATCATTCATACTGATATGATCCTCTTGCATAGACTTCTGAGCTTCACCTACAAATGAAAGAACATTTCTTAATTTTCTGGATATTTATGACATAGTTAAATTAGTGTTAAAACTTAAAATTTAGATGATATAACTTCTTAGAGTTAGATATAAACTGAATCTTATATTTCATTCTCTAGAAATTTTTAAATACAAGCATACTGATTGTTATAAACAAGTTGTGTGAAATATAATATTTAAGCTAAGAAAGCTAACAGCTAACAAAATTATACATATGAAGAAAGTTCCAAATACATAAATATATATACGTTTCTCAAAATAACAAAATTTTGTTCAGGGTATATTTAAGAATTAATCATAAGCTTAAGTTATGCTACTGGAAAAATTATATATAAATATATGCAATGTCTATTAAAGCAGTTTTCTCATATTTGTGTTCAGTGCTTACCAACTGGAATAGGTATGTATAAGAATGTCTATCAACTGTTTTGCCAGCACATTTAATACAAGCCACTTATTCCTGTTTGGTGTTTATGTTCGTTTAAATTCTTTCACCATAACCTAAGCAATGTTCTTTTTAAACTACCATCAACAACTTAAGATACACAATAAAGTATAGAATTTTTTATTCAAAATGAAAACCATAACTCCTAATGTACATAAATGGCTTTTTAAAACTTTTGACTCACAAAAGAAAACTGCAACTCATGATTTCTATAAATATGTAAAATTCTTGAATAAAACAGAAAACTATACCTCACAATGCAATTCCACTGTTTATTGACACATTTTATTAATTGTTATATTATTTAACTAACTATGTTAGTAAGATAAAACAAGTTTATGAATTATGATATTTTGTCAAATTTTTCTCATAATAACATTTGAACAAAGTATTTTGATCCATACTTTACCTAAAATTCTTGGGAATTTACTAGAAAAAATACTTAAATAATAAATATACTCTTAGTTTTCACTGTTCAGTATAATTACATAATACTATTGTAATGTTTATTCCAATTTCTTCTAAAATTAAAGAACAATCTTTGTTTCTCAATTAAATTAATAAAAGAACCACCCTCCAAAAACATTTTCTTTTACATTAAATCAGTGTCTGATAATAAACATTCAACATACCCAACTACAATCAGATTTCATTTCACACCATAATATGTTTGCCTGAATTTGATCAGTTATAAAACACTGTTAGATACTATACATTTCACTGACTCTTATTTAACCTTTGCAAGGAAATATATATATGAACTTTTTTCCAAGATAAACAAAACAACTTCATTTCTCACACCTATGTATAACCTGACATATCCTGCAAACAAAATTGTAGCAATTTGAAGGTACATTTATAAGAACATTAACTTTGTACTCCATCTTGTGTACTTGAAATATTAATTAAACTTCAAATAAATTATTGTTTTCAAGCAAATCTGACATTTATAATAACAATAATAAAGATTAATAGCTTGATAGTGAATTAGAAACTTAATATGGATTGATATCCTGTTTAATTCAAACACTATTTAAAAATGACAGACTGTGAGAGTTTTTTTTCTCTTCTATTTATTATGTCATATTTAGTTTGAATTCAGAATGTAGGTTCTGAATTTGTTTATCTAATCATAAGATATAAAACATTCACATTTTTAAAGCTTCTCCTTAATTTTCTTTAATTTTTTGGCTATGTTGATTGAAATTAATTTTAAACCAAGAACACTTTCAAAATGTTTAAGCAGCTGGTTAATGGCAGGTTTAGCATTGTTTAATTTAACAGTTTGTCCAAAACATTGTTTATGATTGAATAATACAAGTATTATCAATGTGTTCAAGTTAACAGATTGTGGTGCCATATGTACCAATTTAACCAATAATATTAAATAACAAGTAATTCTTACACACATGTATAAAGTATCAAGAAATATAGCTTCCTAATACACATGAAACTTACATATTTCTTAAAGGATGAGGTACAAATCCACACTACTCAGTTAAGTGATATTCGTACTGCATAACATTTTATTCTATCACACCAAATGTTTCAACAAAATGTGCGATAACTTTAATACTTACGTTTATACAAATGGGTTTTACTTTTTACACAAAGAACAGCAATCACCATGATAATAATGATCACACTGACTGCAGCCAGCATCACCAAAAACCATATTTCTCTGTAGAAAGGTAGCTTCTGTCGGTATTCCAGGAACAGTTCACCTTGAAAAACATAGTATATCACCACAACACTTGGAAACAACATGAAATGCATAATTACCTTGAATTAATGACAATTAGCCACCAGAAATAGTAGGAATCAGTTTTTTTAGATACTTCAATGGGAGTATAAAAGTTAGAATATTAAAAATCCCTAGTATCTTCAAAAACCTTTTTTCCAAACATTTATAATAGCTTTTATTTAACTTTTGTTTGTTACTACATAAACTGAACTTGTACAAAAAGAAAAATATTCTTACCCTCTGGTAGAGGATACAGGACATTGTAAATATATTAATAAAACTTTCACCCTATCTTAACTGTTAAAAAAAAGTTTGGGAAGTATAATTCATGTCAGAATGATTAGTCTTAGTAACAAATAATTTAAAATACAAACTTCATCATTTTATATCTCAATGTACAGTAATGAAAATAATTACAAAAACAGAGAATAAGTGAAGAGTCAACACATGAAAAGGAAAAAGGCATAAGGAAAAGATTACTTAAAAAAACCTTACGATTTAATTTAAAAACTGATATTTTTTTGTGTGAAAGCCTTGCAATATTTATTGATAATCTGCCAAACTTCATGAACACACACCTACTAATTTAAATGTTATAGCATGAAAGCTATAACAAAATGGTTAATGGTTAAGCACTAAACTCACGTGAAAGAGTTAGATTTTATCTTCTTCAGCTTTACTTAAGCCAGGCTTCAAATAGCTTTTTAATACTAATTAAAGTACTTAATAATCATAAACCTTGTTGATATTTAGCCATGCAAAGGCTGAGACAGCCACATTAGTTTTATCAAAAAGCTGTAAAAATGAAAACCACCAAGCTATGAATGTTTATCCAAAAAACATAGAAGCAAAGTCCTATATTAAAACATAACCCACACAACAAAGGAAATTAAAAAGAAGAATCATATGCATGTTCACTAGCTTAATAATACACATGAAGTAAATGTGAAAATATGAACAAGAATCAACTACAACAATTACAAAAGGTCTCCCAAAATGGAATGTATGCCAAGCAAAGAAATATAAATCTGAAAATACTGCCAAAGGGATGAATCCAAAACTAGCAGAAAGCAACTGTTGAAATTAAATCATTTTCAATTTCCTGCTGATTCTGATTTTCTTTTTATACTGGTATTCTCATTTAATTAACATAAATTAAATTTGGGATCTTTGCATCCACAACAAAGCTTGCTGACAAGTATAAGCAGTCTTGTCCCTCGATGCCATTCTTTTGTAAAGAAGAAAAATGCACATTGGGAAGGAATTCATCTTTCAGCAGTCTAGCGAGACAGTGCTCCCAAACATGTTACAAATTTGTTGAAACAATAACTTTAAGGAACACAGGAATAATTGAACACTCACAACAATGGATTAGCCTGCACAAGATCTTGACATGAATATGTTGCATGTCAAAAAACAAACTACTTGATTAAATTGTAAATAGTGACACAATTTGGAATGGAATTTTACATTCATGCATTGATAAATCTGTCAAATGTGTGGCAGCATAAAAACAAAGTGTACTCTTTTGTTAAGAGCAAATAAAAATAATAAAGCACTGTAAAGTTTACTTGCTTTTCTGTTATATTTTCCGTAATAATGTAATGTACTTATCATAAGCTGTCCATTCACTTATAATTATTCATAATTTGTGAATTATGTTAATTTCTGTGATTATTTCTAATACTGTCTTTTTTGAAATAAATCCAAGTTTATTTCTTATTCCCAACATTTCACACACTTATTACCATATTATGAAAAGTTACACCATTCTTTGACTTTAACCATTTTCATTCCTAAAGACAAACAGTTAACAATTTAAAATTACCTGAATTTATGGGTGTTTTTGTTATTTACTTTATTATTCTGGTGAACATTAATGTTAAATATTTATCACAGGTGAAAGACTTACAAGGTGTTTTCAATACTCTGAACGTACCATGTACTTTATGAAAATCTGAAAGCTTTAAAAGACATAATGTGTTCAGTTGTTTTATAGCTCAACCTAAAGTTCACTGTGTACCCAACATTTGTTTACCTAATACTTATATTGTGCTTTTAACTGCTATTCTACATTATCTAAACCCCACCAGACATATTAACTTACTAGGTGTGTCCACAGGATCATCTGATATAGCAGGTAGACTGATTCCATATTTGTTTCGGGCAAAAATACGAAAAATGTAATGAGCTGAAGGCAGAAGATTTTGGTAACTAATGGTGTATGAGAGTTGAGGGCCACTGTTGAGAGAAACAAGGGTTGTCCAGCCTTCTTCATCACTATCTGTAGTAACAATGTAAAACAGTACAAGTTTACATCAGTAATATATCCAAGTATGCATTACTATAGTAATACACTTACAAATAATAGTAGGAAATTCAAGTAGTAATAATAATATATATAATACAGACACACACATATCTGCTTACAAAATTTTAGTTTTATTTTATTGATATCCACTTGCTGTTATAGGTATGGGGTGATAATATACCATTACCAATACAACAGAATTCCACTTTCAGCTAAAGTATAGTAACTAAGTTATATTTGTGTATAAATAAATACATTTTTTTGCATTCAATGTCTTACTTTACAACTTGGAATTTGACATGAAAAGAAAGTTTCCTGTGTAAATACTTTAAATAGGGTAAGAAAACCACTATGGGAACATTCTGAGCTTTTGACTGGTTATACATACATCATTGGTTGAAGAAGGTGTACATAAGCAAGTATTTTCAAAAATGGTTGATCCAGTAAATATATTAATATCTTAGAAAATAAAAAGATAGGAGGTTTTTATTTGATATTGTACCTTGTAAATATTTGTCATTTGAGTATACAATCTGTATGAAACTATACACTTTGCAAAAATCACAAACAACTAATATGACCCAAAGCTGCATTCAACATAGCAAGTGACACATAAAAATCGATATTTAGGATTTTGTTTTTAAAATTTACTTTTAGATTAAGTTACTAATATATAGTACTAATATTTAAATTATAACCTACAATTTGACACTAAAGTTATTGACATATATTTCATAAAGTAGCAGTTCAATGAAATTTTAAATGTGAATGTACAAGCCTGATGACATGGTCTTTGACCCATGACCATACAAAGAACTGAAGAACGATCTAGGTAGGGTTAACAAGAGCTTCTGAAGATTTTATACAGCATAGTCATAGCCATTTAGTGTTCTCTTTCAGTAACACAAAAGATGGAATTATCTTTACACTCTTCATTGTTTAAGTTTGTTGTAGTAAGTTGTTAAGGTAGTACCTGAGTTAGTAAATTGATTAAAGTGATTTCCAAGATTTATTTATTCCCCTCATGCTTTTATTTTGGAAGTCAAAAACCTACCTAGTTGTTTGAATTCTAACAAATAGCCTAGAATTGGAGCAGTACCAGAACGACCATTTCTCCACTGCAATGTGACTGAAGTGTGTGTTTTGTGAAGAGTCAAGCTCTTTGGTGTTCCAGGAGATCCTGTGAAAAATATATGCAAAAGACTCACTAACTGTAAACATTTTCTAAATTTCATTTGCCTTATGTCTGTAGCTTATTTAAAGCAACATATCCAAACCTGTAGTTTTTGACCAAAATAAAATAATATATTAAATAGATATTTTCTACATATATTATTAGTATTTATTCAACAGTTTGGATTTTAATTTTTTATTTTTATATTACAAAATAGGTTAATATATCATAAATACATTTCACTTGAGTACTTAATAAAATTATTTTATGAAATCAGTGTTAATCTTGTATTATAATTTAAGTATAAAATAAATAAAAAACCTCCAAATAATACAAAAAAAATTACTTTGAAACACAACAGCCACAGAAATAATTCTGTTAAAAAAGCATACCTTCTTGTGGTCCTGTTGTAACATTACCAGAAGTTTCTGGCCCATAACCAAAGGTTTCAGCTCGTACTCGAAAAGAATATGTCAGCATCTCACCAAGTCCATTAACTTTCAGGTATGTTGATTTGACTTTCTGTATTACTTGTTTACTGGCTCCTAAGGAAGAAAAAAATTGTTTTAATTTTTATTGCACAGTACTAAAGTCTATTTTATTTCTGATACAATCTTAAAAGTTATAAAATAATTAGAAACAGTCTGCTCAATTATTAGCTTCAGTCAAAAATTATTTCATGCTTCTCTTAAGCAAGAGAAAAATTCTCAATCTAATGAATTAACTGCTAGTCAAACATTATTAAAAATATTTATATAAAAGTTTAATGTTGAGATATATTATATTTGCACTATTTTCTTTGTTAATAATCATAATTAACATCAGGTCAAATATGAACATCTTAAATACTGGTAACTATTGAAAATACAACTAGACATTAAATTATATCCTTATTCATGAACAGCATTAACAGAATAATAACTGAATGAACATTTTAAACTGCTATACTTGAAATGGCCACTGAAAAAAAAAGAAAAAAAGAAGACAATATTATATCAATAAATTTAGCTGCTAAACAGAAACAAATTCTTTCTGTTTACTAAAATCTATAGTAGGTTACTTTCCAAAACCACTAGGAAAACTATCCATAATGATACATGACTAAATTATGAAATTGTAACATGTTAATGTCTAACTATAAATGGCATTCCCAACTTAAATGATAAATAGCTAGATTACAGTAATCTGAAGTGTATATATCACTATTAACCCTCTTACTATTGGCTTGGTAGATTACACTGATCCTGTGACCCCAAACTGACCAGAGTTTCCATATGATAACTTTTAATGTTTTATGCATTGCCACAAAATTTTTGAAGCTTTTAATGAATATTACAGGTCTTTTGTTATCAAAGAGGTATTTTTACTACAAATTGGTTGGTAAATAAATGAAGTCAAAGCACTGACTGCTCCAAGATTTCATATGTTGGCTTCTCTACCCTAATTCTAAATGGGGGTCAGTTGATTTGACAAACTTCAGAATTACCATAAAAAAATCAGGAAATAAATCTAAATTTACCTTTTTTATTTCAAGAATGACTGCATATTTTAACAGAAAACCATTTTTTTATCCTAAATAGTTTAAAGTTTGTAATAATATACATCTGTTTATGTTTAATTTTATTGTCTTTTGAACCATGTTAAACTAATTATCCTGCCATGCATGTTGTAAATCATAGCTTGCAAGTATACCTTGCAAAAGAAATGTTTTTTTCATTATCTAACTTTATTCATTAAGTATCTAGTTTTGCACATGAAAAACAAGAAATAAAGTACTTACCTGATATTGTTTTTATGCTTTGAATTGTTTATGTAATTTAACCCCACTTTTTAAACTAATGGTACTTCTGTATTAATTTTTTTTATTTAACCCTTTTACTATGGGTTTGGTATAATATACAAAAGTCATATACACATTTGCAAATGTTAAGTATTTGCACGATAACTTTTACTACAGCATATGCACCTTCAAAGTTTGGTAGTTTTAATAAAGATTACAAGCATTTTGTATATAAAAAAATCAGATTATTTAATGAAATATTTGTAATAAAGATTTCTTTGTAAAAATAGCACCTGTTTTGTTATTAGTCTGAGTGCAAAGTGATTTCAAGTTATATTTATTTTTTATTTTTCTTAAAGTATACAACAATAAATAAAAAAGTAAAGCAAACAATTATTTCTTCTCACTAAGTCCTTTGTAACTGGTTGTTACTGGAAATATAATGTGAAGCTGTTTGAAATTTTCCATTTGGAGAGTATCAAACAAAACCTTTTTTAGGTTTCATATATATATTAGTTCAATAATCAAAAACTCATTAGTAACTACACCATAGAATTCTACTATAATTTATTAAATTTAGTCACTAAGGTGTATGTAGATTTAAATAAATGTGAAAGTAAGCAGACAAAAGAAACAACCTATCCCAATAAAATCTTATTAAATTGAAGGAATATGGTAGCCTTTTCACAGATTAAAATAGCTAAAAAAACACTCTTGGGACATTCTAAGCTGTTGAATGGTTATTCATATCATATATTAAAGTACATGTATATTAGGGACATTTTTCAAAAATGGAAAAAGGTGAACAGGGACATTGTTTAATTCAGTACACAAGCCATATTTCAGCAAAAGAGAAAGATACAATATTATTATTTTTATATTATAGCTTGATAATATTAGTAATGCAAATTTTACAAAACTATAGACTTTGTATTTGACATCACAAACATTTAATTTTAAACAGTGCTGCATTCAATATACTATAAAACTCAATCTACTTTTAAATGTTTTTTAATATTTATTTTTAAAATTGAGAAATTATATTATATATAATATTAAAATATATATTATTAACTACAATTTGTTTCTAAACTTATTGATGTGAAATATAAAATAACAGTTCAATAAAATTTTGAATGCAAGTCGACAAATGCAATGACATGACCTTTGACCCACAGAGAAAAAGTTATTTATATAATGCACCAAATAACACAGAAAAATCACATAAAAAAAAAGATAATGTTCCATAAATATTAAAATTTGTCTGGCTTTCTAACTAACTGACAAGAGCTGTTAAAAATTCAGACAGGCTTGTCAATGCTTTTCTTATAAGAAGAAAGTCCGAAGTGAAAGTAAAATTGTGAATTCTTTGTACAGATAAAAATAACATAATATAATTGGATCTGACAGATTGAAGGCTTGAATTTACATTGGTTGTAAATAATATAATATTAAACATCAGAGAGAACAACTGGCAATTTGTGAAAGAGGATGTGACAGGTGGATTTGGCAAGTGAGTCTGATTTTGTAGTTTATGGCTCTGTATCCAAATAAGATTGAAGGCTTTGGAAATTACATTTTGCCTGAATAATAATGATAATATAATATATAACTGATATTAAATTCTATAATTATTGGATGGGTGGTAAACAAATTACAGAAAAGTGAGGACCTAAGGAGCAAATGTCACAATTCTCAAAGTAGGGTAGATTGATGATTTTGAAAAATATTTTCTTATAAAACTAAGAGCTTAAATTGTATAATATTAAAATTTTATTTAAGTACATTTTGCTGTCATATTTATTTTAACATACAATGATAAAAAAGTAGGTTCATTAAATTTTGAATGCAAAAATTTAAAAATTTGTGACATGCAAACTTAGATCTACCAGTAGTGAGGGGTAATGTCCAACTGTAACTGCCATTACCACTTTTAAAGATAAAGTAACTAAATTATGTTTTTTCAAAGTATGATAAAACCTATTAATATCCAATTATAACTGGTTTTACAACCTTTAATACGAAATGGTTTGATTAATATCTAACTTTAACTTAGAAACTTGTTTGTGATTATTGATTTGATTGTTTCCATCAGCTTAGTGGAAGGGTATATTAGCAAATTAATAAATAAATTACCTTATACCATGAAACTGTTGTTTATATTTAATTAAACACTCAACATTTCACTTTACAGCTTCTTCAGGAGTGTTCTGTTAAAGAACAAATTGTAACTGACAATAAGTTAGCAAAATTTATGTAGCAGTTTGACAATATGTACATTTTAGCAGTTCCATGAGTCAAAATTTTAGTTAACTTCTTGCCATGTCATGTGTTTTTCTTGTTAAATTAGCCTTTTCTAATGAATTCTACAAGTTTTTTTACTTCATTGCTAGTAGTTTACTTTCAACAAAAACAATTTCTTTCTCCAAAAATTCCCACTTGAATATGTACTTAAACAACTTATCAACCTTTCTGGACTTTGCCTCATCATGTTTCCCAATAACTTTGCCATTTTAAAAACAATTTCATTTTTAAATCAAACTAACATGTAAATCTTTAATTAATTATTCATGTGAAATATCCATGCCATAAGCACATCATTTTGTAAGAACTAAGAAAATGTATTAAACTAGATTCTGGAACTTATTTGTCAAAAAATGAAACAGTTTACAACAAAAATATGAAAATGTAGATATTTAGTAATTATCCAAGATGGAAAAAAAATGCCAATTTTTAGCGAGTTTTATTTCTGAGCATGTTGCTGGAATGGTAAGATATGGAATAAAATACATCTCCTTCTCCTTGAATTACTATCTTCTCATGTGAACAGCTTCAAATGATAATAAAAAAGTTGAAAATTTGTCAATTGGTGGATGATTCTCATTTGTGTGATGAAAACTTATTTTAGTTTTATAGAAGTGAAACTAATGTTTTCATTAAAAAAGGCATGAATGTCACCAATTTTGGTTACTTTCCTGTTTTAATAAAAGGAAAAAAAGTTAATTGCTTTTGAAAGAAATGTCAAACTAACTAACTAAAGTAAGCTTAATGTTTGATCATTAGCATGCAAGCTATCAGAAAATGTATACATTCATCAATTACATAAAAAACAAAACAATATTTACACTGTTTGGTCAAAATTAACAATACAATGATTTTTAGGTAACTGGTGGTTGAAATAATGACACAAATGGGATAGTTCTGATACAAAAATTCCATAATTTTCTAGTTATGATTTTTTTCCCTAAATATTTATCTGTATACAGTGACAAGTCTAATTTTTTTCTTTTTTATTTTACTGTTAGTACATTCCATTTTTTCTCATACATGCCATGAATGATACATTCTTACTAGAAATGTTGTTTCAATGGTGTACCTTATTAATTCTTTCTTTGTCTAAGGGATAAATGAAACATGTTTCCTGTCTTCATTCATATTCATTATTTTTAAACATTATAAGAAGCTAAATATTGTAATTTTTTAGATTTATTTACAGGCACACATAGAAATGTTTAGAACTACATCATGTTTGATATTCAATTATACAAATTGTTTTCACTAAAACATTCAAATTCTCTAACATTTTAATAATTTTTATACATCAGCCATGACTGTAAAGATAGGAAGCACTATGGCAAATACACAATTAAAGACTGCTCAGACCCTCTTAACGTAACTTTTAGCAAAGGATTATTTTGACTAAAGTATTGCAAATGTCTAGATGTGCGTTACTTATGGTATAAGGCAAATATGACAGTCTGTGAAGACTAATGTGTATTATTTTGGGGGCATATTTAGAAAATTATAACAATGAGTTTTGACACTTTTTTTTTGCTTTTTGGAAATAATTAACAACAAAAATAAAGCAAAAAGATATTTTTTAACCCTTAAATGGCAAGAATGTTGTAGATATTAGCATCAATTGATGATGGCCATCCTTTAAGGTTTAATAACCACAATGAATCATTTTATATAGTGTTTAGAAACAAGCAATTACAAAATATTGTTTAGAAGGGTAGAGCAAATTTTCTGTTTAATACCTGCACCCACCACTTTGACATATTAAATAACAGATATTTAGTTTGTTGTGATTGTTTAACCTTAGTGTTCTTTCTTAATCCAAGTAAACGGTATTTCTTTTTTCTTTACATTTATACACTATCAAGGAAACATGAGATTAAGACTCTACACTTGTACTGCTACAATCAATAATGGAAGAAAGGATGGTCATTCATTATATTTTTCAGAAACTAGGAAATTTAACACAGCAAAATGAATTATAACCTTCAATCTATTTTAATAGTGTATTCCATTTCTTGGAATACTAAATATTTTTATTTTTCATAAAAGTAATAATATTTTATGCAAAGCCAGGTCTTTTGAGAGTTCTTTCACAACTTCAGAAGTTTATATCACATATTTAAAAAGTAATAATAATCAAACCTTCAGTGGCTTCAGTCTTTTTTTTTCTCTTCTAATTTAATCGTGAGTATGAAATGCATAGAAATTTTACTATTGATTATTCTTCCTCATTATACTGAAAATTAAAACATTCTTTACCAAAGATATATAGTACATATACTTAAAATATACCTTTATCATCTGAAACAGTTTCATAAGTAACCAAGTATCCAGTAATTTCTCCATTGGGATTTTGTGGTGGCAGCCAACTAACATTAAGTGAAGTCATTGTGATGTCTGAAAAAACAAGCTGTCCTGGTGGTCCAGGAACTGAAAGGGAAAAGAAGAAAATTACAATTCAAACTCTATCATGTTTTATTTTAATTACTTCTCTAGTAACAGTGCTTTAAAGCTAGTTTTCAATAGTAGAAAACAAATGCTTTTAGAACAAACAACACTAAACACATCAATTCACAGCTAGCATACATCAGCCTTTATAAAACCTTTAAAAGATTAAATAGCATCTAATGAAATTAGATAGACAGTAAAATCTGTCTAAGGCAGAATCGCATGGGACTGAGTAAAATTTCTAACTTAGACATAGTAAACATGCATTTCCTCATATAATATACAATTTTTGAGCAGAACATTATACTTGCTTGACTCAATGAAAGTAAGACACTTGTGAATAAAGTTATTATACTGTTTATGCTATATTTATTAGAATAAGGACAAAAACAGACACTCAAAATATACATAAGTACACAAAATCCTAATCAAATTTATTTGAAGAAAGTAACCAATTTCAACGATTTTGTTTTTTCAATGGGATTTTTCATGCAGTTAAAATAAAATGTCAATTCTACAGCCTTTTCATGAAGTTCATTTTTGCATACAATTTGATGGCATTAGTATAACTTAACACTTGCAATGAAGTAAGAATTTCTATTTCCTCACCATCTTTTTAAAACTGTGGGAAAAATAGGAATTTATTTTTCAGGAGAATTATTTAAAGAGTAGAATTCTGCACTTAAAAGACAAATATATTTCCACAAATCATGAATCTAATTTCACTGCAAAAATAATGACAACAGAAAAAAGAACAGAATATATTTAACCTATACTTACTGTAACAAAATGTCCAAGAATTTATTAATATTTAAAGAACTTATTAAGTAAACAAGAAATTAATATTTAATTGAAAACATTTTTTCTGCCTTAGTCCGTTTCTAATCCTACTTGTTGATAGACGAGGAGAAAAAAGATAGTTTTCTGTCTGCGTTACGCAAGTTCTGTCATATAGAGCACCTTTTATAAGAGAAATCTTAAGATAATGCTGAAAATTTTTATATTTCTGGCTTCTACAGGTTTCCACTCTATGCAGTTTCTGGCTTAAACAGTTTTTACTGTATATTTAACATATTTATTAAAACTAATTGAAGGGTTCCATCAAGAAAGTTAAAACTGTGTAAAGGACAATTTTGGATAATGTTTCCCTTCTTTCTTTCTTTAGTTTTAAAACCCTAATGGCCTCTTTAGATGCTAATTGCATATCCTGCTTTATAGAAGGTAATAATTAACCTATTTAATTGCTTCAGTACTTGTTTCTTTAAATTCAAAGTCAAAAGTCTATAAAAGTGTTACTACCCACACCAGCCATTCTGAAATACATTTTTATTTCAAGTGGGTTTCTCATCATTAAGAAATGTATCATATTTCATGGAGTTTTTATCTATTTCTTGAAAAAAATAAAATAAAATGACCCACCATGTGATCTCTTAGTACTTGTTTAAATTCGTTTTACATTTAATACAGTGTATATCCCCCCAAAATGTGGTTGTCTTTCAGTTAATAGCATGTCTTTCACATCCAATAATTCATATTTTTTAGTAAAGTATTGTAATAAAATAAAGATTTGTCCACAAATATCTTGACTATTTCTTTTGAATAGTTCATGTTAAAATTAAAAATACTTCACCTCATCTCTAAAATTTTCTTTGAGCAACATCTAAAATTTCCTTTGTGTAAAGTATAGTCCCTAAAGCTTCCTAAATGCATTTCAAATGTTTCTGTTTCTGTAAAACTTTATAGTTTGTGTGATTTTCTTTACTCTATCTCAAAATAGAATTTGTCAATTTGACCTTGTAACCAAACAAAAAACAAATCTAAATTATCTTTTCTCCTTTCTAGAATGATTTAAAATTGCAACATTAAAACTACATCTGTTTATCCTGAGTTTCTCAAAGTTGGTAACAGTATACATCTATTTATAATTAAATTTGATTGTTTCATTGCCCTTTAAGACCAACCATACCATTAAGTTGTAAGTCACTCTTGGTATGTGCAACTCACATTTGACTATCATAACATTACATTATCTAAGAGTTACTACAAGCTGCTCATTTAAAACATTTTTATTATTATTATTATTATTAATTTTACTTAATTTAATCTTAACTAACATTAAAAGATCCCTATTTTCACATTTTAGTTACTTTTGTAATTATACATAAAAAATAAACAAGAAAAACAATAAATGAGTTTTTTGTTCTTATTTTTCATTGTCAAATAGAGTTAACATTAATTCTTCATAATAATCATAGTATTGCACTTCATACTTCATAATTTTTAATTAAATAATGCACTAAACAATATAGACTAATAACATACAAAATGTAAACAAATTTCTTTACCTCTCAAAAATTTTCTGACTTCCTAACTATGTGACAAGAGTTGTTAGAAATTTATCCAAGCTAAAGGTTAACTTTGTCATGGGAATAATGTTAGAACTCAGGTTGAATTCCTTTTGGTTATAAGTAATATATAGTTAAACACACGAGATAACTATTAACTAATTATGAAAGGGAGAATGTGACAGGTAGGTGTGGCAGGATAAGTCTGATTTTCTATTCAATAGTTCTGTAACCAAACAAAATTGAAGATTATAATTAGTGTGGTTTGTCTGAAAAATAAAGATTTTATAGAGAGTAATTTACCTTTAATTTCATACTTTTTCAAGGGGTGGTAGATAAAATATGAAGGATGACATACTAAGAAAGAATGTGTCATGTTTGTCACATTAGGGGAAATTTAGAATTTTTATTAAAATATTGCCTTGCAGAATTAAGAACTTAACTTGTATATATTATTAAAATATGAATTATTAACTAATATTTTTATTTTGTGCTGTTTTATTGGTATAACATAAACAAAATGTAATTTAATAAAATTTTGAATGTGATACACTAAAACCTTGCAATAGGGTTAAATGCACAACTTTAGTACAACAAAACATTACAAACAGCTTGTTAGTAATACCTTGTTGTTTAGAGAAAAAACCTAAACAATAATGATTCTAAATCAATTTAATTTTTAACCAAAGGCAATTTGTTATTAATAAAAAAAAATTTATGACAACTTGTTTTTTGACTCACTTGTATTGAATGGTTTAGTTATATAAAAAAACACTTTACAACAGACAAATAGCATACACACTACTCAACTGTCTGTTGACAAAAGTACTTGCATTTATTTTAAAAAAGCATATACAGTGCCTTTATGGGCTTAGTCATAACAACAGACTTGACTCCTTTAAGCTTGAAAGAGCTTCATGAATTTCACTGAACTTCTAGATAGCATGTAACTGAAAGAAATTAACACTTTCCCAATCTGCAGATAAGTTTCCAATAGATAGACACGACTCCTTATACATCTAAATTCACATGTTCAACATGAATTGTGCTGATACATGATGATGTCATCATGCAACAAAATCCCTCAACTAATAAAAGGGCAATAAAATCTTCACTCAAAGTAACTCCCTATATGCATTTGCATTCATGATAACATTTTGCTTTGATGATAAAAAACGAAAGTGCACCAAAATCGAAACTACACATAGGGATGTGGGCTGCAAAAGGATTAAACTTACTTACATAATACCTGTATATATATTACGTCACAACGTTTGTATGAAAATTAGAAACCACATTTCCACAAATATTGTATATCCTAATGTTTATTATAATCACTAGTTATTCAGTATCATCCAATAACTATGAGAGTCATTACTGATGTTGATGACTTTTAGTAATATTCTTATTTTAAATCTACTAATACCTGTATATTACACTGATTATTTTGCTTAAAAAAAGCTATAATGATGCATTATCATGTAAAAGCCACGTGAGCTCAAGTGAAACTCATGTAGTGTATACTTACGATCTTCTTTGGTTTTGACGAGAGCAGCTGGTGATCTGGGACCATCACCAGCAGGATTGAATGCCAAGATCTGTACACTATATTTTGTATACTTTTTCAAATCAACCAAAGTAAAGTCTAAAGTTGATACAGGGAAAGCTTCCATTTGTTCTGGTGTATTGAACAGCTCTAAAGATTTGTAGAAGATCTGCTTAAAAAATGAAGGAATGAATAGAATTGACTGAGTCAAAGAAAGATAAAGTATATTAATCCTATCAAGCAAAAATGATTAGGTTTTTGTCATGCTAAACTTTAGGTATTTTGTACATGAAAACATTAACTTTTTATGTATGACCATAACTAAATCAGCTAAAACAAAGAAAAAAGTTCCATTATGTTCACTGACCAAAATAAACATGTTTTGATAATAAACAACAATTAAAATCTTTCTAAGAATAACTATGCTATACTTTGTTGAATAATGATACTGTAAGCAGTTAGATGAAATTTCTATGGATCACCCAATTATGTCCCACTCAGTATACAAAAGATTTTGTGTCATATATACTAGATACTATATTTTGTTGATGAATATAAAGTGACACAATGTGCAACAAATAAAACAAGGTATATTATGTTACACGCTGAATACAAACTGTTAAAACACAGATGACAGTGATTAGTTTTTCAGGTGTAATTTATTACAATGACTTTTAACTTTATTACTTTTATCTGTAACAAAGTCAGGTAGCTCTGTAAACCTGAAAAGTAACAGCCTTCTATTAATGAATAACTACAATGAGTGGAATTTATATACCTTAAACAGTTATCAAAGTTAGTATTTTAAGAGCTTAAGTAAGCCACTCATGAAGTAATACATTACTGAGTAAAATTAACAATTTATTCAATAATACTAGCAGCCATTGTTTTAACTAGCCAGATATTTCATATAAACAAAAATATAAAACCATTACAAGAATATGCAAATAAATCTGCTGTGCTACCTACTAAACATGTTTGAAAATAAGAAAAAGAAGCATTTTTGCCTTTTCTGCAACTCCCATCTTGAATTTACAAATCTACAACCCGATGACTATGAAACATTTATCCTTTACTATAACTTTTATCAGAATCTACTGTCTATACATTTATATTTTCTAAGTTTGGTAAGAATGTTACAAAGAGTAGGAAATTGTGCAAATTTTACAAATTCTGTGGTACATGTCAACCTTCCATCCACAACAATTAGTATTTGCACAAATGAATACAACTTGTCAATTTTTGTAACAAATACAAAAGAAGTACCTTCATGTTTATTTGGACAGTAGTTTATATTTGTATACAGCTCGTAAATTGGCAAAATATAACAAAAAGCAACTGGTTTACAAAAAAATATTTTTTGTCTGAGGCAAGAATGTGAATAGGTGTTTTTTACTAATTTGGGTGTGCTAAATTTAAATTTATAAACAGTTTTGCTCTATCACCTCTAGTTTTCTGGCTTTTAAATAGTCCCATTTTAGTATATACAGAGTAGATACGTGCTTATTTCAACAGTTGCAGCAGCTTATTACAGATAAAACAGGATAAATAAAGAACATTGATGGAATAAATATACATGGATGACACAATGTACACAATTCATAGTACCGCAGACAGTTAGAAGTGTGTTTTCTTAGATGATCTGGTGTATTTTGCCTCCGGGATGTCACGCAAGAGCATCCAGCAGAAGTCTCCCATCATGCTGGGGTTCCACTTGCCTTGGTAGTTGCTCTCCATCTTCGTAATGTCTTGGTGGAATTTTTCTCCGTGCTCATCACTCACTGCTCCAAGGTTTGGAGGGAAGAAGTTGAGGTGGGAATGGAGAAAATGAATTTTGAGTGACATTCAGCATCCCATATCCTCATAAGTCTTTAGCAACTTCTCAATACAGGCTTGGTAATTTGGTACGCATGTGTTACCAAGGAAGCCACTACAGACTGACTTAAATGCTTCCCATGCTCTCAGTTCCTTTAAGGTAAAAAGCTCCTCAAAATCAGTATCCTTCAGCACTTCTCAGATTTGAGGTCTGACAAATATGCCCTCTTTGAGCTTAGCAGCACTGAGACCTGGGAACACAGAAGACAAGTGTTGGAAGGCAGCACCATTTTTGTCCGTGGCCTTCACGAAATTCTTCATCAAACCAAGCTTGATGTGAAGAGGAGGAAGAAGCATCTTCTTCATGTCAACCAGAGGATCCTCCTTGACGCTGTGTTTGCCAGGAATGAAAGTGCTTCTAGACCCCCAGTCTTTCTGCTTGTAATGCTGGGATACAGCTCGACTATCCCAGAGACAGAGAAAGCAACAGTACTTTGTGAAGCCTGCTTGCATACCCATAAGAAGACCAATGACCTTGAAGTCCCCATACAGACTCCACTGGTACTGGTTGTATTTAACAGCTTCTAAAAGAAGCTCCATATTGTCATAGGACTCCTTTAGATGGACAGTGTGCAGTGAGAATGCTGGGATATTTATTCCCGTTGTGCAGAAGCACAGCCTTGAGACTTCGCTTGGAAGAGTCTATGAAAAGACGCCAGTCTGAAGGATTATGTGGCAAACCAAGGAAAGTGAACAAGCCAGGTACATTTGTGCAGTAGCACAACTTGTTTTCCATGTCGAAAAATGAAGCAAGGTCTTTGTTTCGATTCCTGAAACTGGTGATCCGTCTTGATATATAGCTATATATATATATATAATGTAATGCTATCACTTACATTTATTGCATAATAACTAAAAAAGAAGATATAAGTCACACAATATTAGAAATTAACCCTGAATGCATATATGCCTTTATGTACAGTATGCATATCTAAAAAACTACAGGTGATGAGTAAAAACAGATTTCAAATCTGAATTCAGCACCCCCAAATTAGGTTAAAACAGCTATTTTTGTGCTTGCCTCAATTTCTTTATAAACCAGTGTAACCTTTAAGACACAGATAGGTGTTATGGTTTTCACATGGCTAGGTGTACATAAAAAGCTCAGTAGGAAGGAAAAAAAAAGCTTGGGGCAGCTTTGTTTTGTCGCAGTGGTTCAGGACTTCTTGGGCAATCACAAAACTGAAAATTATCTGGAATGAGTAGAGGCTCTGGTGAATAAATATGGCAAAATAGGCTGCAGGATGTCCCTGAAAGCCCATATTCTTGATGCTCATCTTGATAAATTAAATGAGAATATGGGAGCATGCTCAGAGAAGCAAGGTGAGCACTTCCACAAAGATATAGTTGACTTTAAAAACTGCTACCAAGGAGCATATAACGAAAACATGATGGAAGACTGTATTTGTGAGTGAATATGTGAAAGTGATTTACATTACAATCACAAATCTCAAAAAACTACTCACTTCTTAACATTTTTGTAAAACTTTAGTATAAATATATGTAAATCTTGATTCATATATTGATTTATTCAGACCTTATATGAATAAAAATGTGCAAATTTCCCCAATTTTACTTAGAAAATAGGTTAATTTCTAAATTTCATCATCCAGGTCATAAAAGGAAAGTTTGAAGAAAATAATGACCATTCTCTGTACTTTTACAACATAAGCAATTAAGAAATAACATATACTTATCCAGGAACAAAATGTGTGTTACATAGCATAATGCTATTTAAGGATAATACAAAGAGACCTTCAAAATATAAGAACATATTTCAGTAAGAAAATATTATATATATTTTTTTTCATAACAGAACTTCATCACAGAAATACCACCTTATATCCCAGTAAATCTCCATTTTGTTTAGCTTCTAAAGGTGGTTTCCATGACACTTCTATTTCTGTTGAACTGAGGACTGACACTTTCACATCCTGAGGAGACCCTGTGGGCACTACAATAACAAAGCAGATAAAGTAACTGTCTTTAACATATTTAACATTATGTTAAAAAGAAAGTACTGCATTAACTGTTGTACCAAATTTCATAAAAGTAACTTATAAAAAGCAAATTAACAGCTCTGCAGTGAAAAAATTTTTTTATACGTAGATATGGTAAGATTCAATGTTATTTATTAACAAACAACATCTGTACTTTACTGTTAAATGAGCTTGAATATAATGTCAATAAAATGTTTGATTAGAACAAGAAGGAAACTCACTAACATCAAATTTTGACATTTTATTTAAGTTTTAAGGCTTGTTAAACCAAGTTTTTCTCATGACTTTTTATTTTTGCATGATGCCTATTCAAAATGCAGAGTAATTTTCATCTTAAGTTAAGATTAGATAATGTATAATACAAAACTTTGAGTTATAATCTATACTTTGATACATATTTATTGGACATACATTCCTAAATTAATAGTTCTATAAAATTTGGGTTGCACATCAACAAATGCAATGACATGGCCTTTAACCCATGTGAGAGGATTAAGTTAGTTAAATTACAATTGTTTCAAGTGAGAATAATTGATTACTTGAATGTAATAAACTAATGAGCCAATGATTAATCAATTAACAAATTTCACTAACTGCCCAGCTCCAACAACTTCTTACCAGCTTCTCCAACATAAACGGTCACTGGCTGGCTTGATGGTCCACTTCCCTGGTTGTTAAATGCATAAACCTTCACTTCATATATTTTATCTTGCTCTAAATTATCAATGGACACAGTATCCTCCTTGGTTCCAGTAACCTGTTTATTTGGGCAGTCTGTGCTTTGTGGAACAGCATACGTGGACACAAGACAGTACTCCACTTTATATCCAGGATTTTGAATACCCCCATTCCAGGCATTATCATCAATAGGCTGTGAACCAGTGCATACAAAATTTAATAATTTTTTCATATATCATGTACTTTATATTTAGAAAATGACATGTTTATAGTAAGATTAATATTTATAATAGTGCAACTAACATATATTTAATATTAAAAAGTATATATATTTGTTTCATAAAATATAGCAAGTAAATGTATGTAAAATCATTTTATATAAATTTTTTTACTGTGCACCATTAAAACTAGACAAATTGCTTTATTTGGACATTAATTCTTGTAAACTGAAATTAAAGTAATTAAATCACAGCTGATATCCTGAAGTATTTATAATTTAATATCATGCAGTTTATTGTGCATGTTCATGTGTAATAACATTCTCTTTACAAAATCATATGAATTATACAATCATGAAAGCTAATCTAAGACAGAATTTACACATTATAGTCAAATAACATCAAGTACTAATTTTAAAGCAAACAAGTTGTGCTGATAAGAAGTTAATCACCCTTTTCCCTGTAAATAATCACTTATATTTATTAATTCAGCAATTTAATTTATATAGTTATGCTTCAATGCAAATGTTCGAAAATATATTATTATATTTCAATACAGTTATAACTATCTTAACTTCTTTGAATATTAAAGGATGGTTGGTTGATTTGGTGTTTTATGACACAAAGCAGCTAGGTTATCTGTGCCATATTAATGAGTACACAAATTAAAAGAAAATAATGTCAAATATTAAATGCTTTGATTAAGACCACTCCTTTGATTTTCCTAAATTACTAAAAACCTACCAATTTTAAGCAAGATTTTTCAGATGTAAAACATACAACCTGCAGAATTTTCTTAATAAAAAAACTAAAATGAATTGTGATTTACAAAAGCATTTTAGTACTGTATCTCAAATAAGACTTAATGGGAATAATGGTTTTTTTGAGAAGCTTTAATGGTGGCATTTTAAACGACCAAACCAGATGTTTTCATGCTTTATTTGCTGACAATACAAGAAACTGTGTGAAAAGTTACACAAAAATAATTATTTAACTCTGCACCATTTCAAGAAAATTATAAGAATTCTTTGATAATTTACTTTATTCCAAAACTTACATGTTATACAATGAAATGTTCACTATAAGAAAAGTTCAGATAAAGAAATTTTTAGCACAAAAACATATTAACTCTTTAATGTTTTGCTTTATCCCAAGATTGATTTATTTAAGGAAATGACCTGAATGTTTCATAATCTTAACATACATGAAACTAAAATAAACTATTTCCCAAACCAACAGAAGTATTTTTAGAAAAACGTATTAATCATTTCATTCCTGCAACCATTTTTGAATTTCTTTTTGCACTGGAACTGCATTACATTCAAAATGTAATAAACTACTTCAATACTAATCTGTTTAAATGAAATTATGATAAACAAGGATGTTATAATTTAAATTTTTATATTATCAAAGTCTATTTTAAAACACCTAAAACAGTAATTAAAACTATTGTTTTTGCTGTCACCTGATCTGTTCACAGTTACAACTTTTAAAAGCTCTTATATAAACAGCTGTAAGTGACTAACAAACTGTAAAACTCTCATAGCCTGCTACACACATGTATTTTATTGGTGTTTAGAAATATTTGAAGATTTGTTTCTCAGAGAAAAACACAGTAAAATATTTCTAAATTTATAGCATTCAGCTATGCCCACTTACAGAGTCAAAGCTTCAGTTGCAAGCAACAGTACAAAGTTGAATGGCATGCTTATGGTCTCTCTAGTGTTTAGTTGTACTTTTTCACTTTATACCCATTATATTGATGAACAGTTAAAATGCATTTAGATTTTTCCCTTTATATTTTAGTTAATTAAACATTATGTGAGTTTTAAAATTTATATTTGAAATGTTTAATAATTTTTATAATTTGAGCTTGTTGTCACCTGAATTGGGGAAGGTTAATAAACACAACATGTGTATAAATGCCTTCTTGTTTCTTTACCAAGTTCATGTGCATAGTCTGTCAAAACTACTTCATGGAGCCTCCCGCAAGTAATTATAAATAGTAAATTATGAACAATTTCTGAGCATAATTAAAAATAGACTAAGTGGAAAGATAAAGATACAAAATTATGCATATAACAATAAAAAGTTTGTAACCACTCGATGAAGAGTTGAAAGTTATGTCACACTAACATTTGTTAATTTTAAACATATCATTGCAATGTTTACTGATAACAATGGAAACAGTTAGTAATATATTAGAGATAAACCAAACAATACAATATAAACATTTACCTTTACCTTAAAAACTTTTGATATTCATTTATGAGGTTCTAGAGATTATGCAAATAAAATGTGAAAACTAATCAGAGAGTGAGTGCAAATAACTATGTTAAATAATTAATTTCTATTAGAAATAGTAGTAAAGAATCAAAATTAAATATTTTATTTTTTTGAACCTGCATACTTTTAGGAATGTTCTTGTCAAATTTTAAACAATTTCACTCACTAGTTTTATTTTACGAATGAAGTATAATGCCAAACATCAAATGCTATGGTTTATAGCATGCAATTTTCACCTTAATCTGCATGAATTTTAATTTCCTATAAAAGGAAGAAAAAAAAATTCTATCCACTATAATGGAAAGAGCATGGATACAAACAGAGAACATCCCTCTATTATACTCACATATCACTTTACGTTCATAAGTTTAGCTCATTGGGTACTTGCTCATATAAAAAATGATATACAATTTAACAATACTTATGATGCTCTGAGCTTTCTTAATGTACTTTCACAACAACTGGAAAGATTTTGTCAAATAATACAAGTATTTTGCACACAAGGAATGAGATTATTTTAATTAAGTGTTTTAACTGAAAATATATTATTTTGTTTGTAGTTACCTGCTTTTCAAACTCTGAATATTTCAAGTATTATTATCAAAGTATAATGCAAGAAAATGTTTAAAATTAAAAACTAGAAACAATAAACATATTCTTTAAGTTCTCTCAAACAATTTTAAAAGATTTTCTGGTTATATTCTTAACTACAAATTTTTGCATTTTCACGTGTAATTTATTTTTAATATTTTATATCCCCTTCTTATTCTTTACCATTATTATTTATCTCAACACATACAAACAAGCATCCTTGGATAATATTACACTTTCAGTGGCATATATACATTAACCTTTGGCAGAAAGTTGTTACACTTGTATGCTATACTATACCTCATGAATCAAGGCTAAGTTTGGATTATATTCGTAAAAAACAAACTTTTCTGATACGTATTTTAAAACATATAATGCACAATTAACTAAAATATAAAACTGAAACTTAAATGCATCATAACTGTCTATTCAACTGACATACTTCTAAGTGACAAACAAAGCAAAGTGTTAGGCAAAGAAAAGGTGTTATCAAAACTAAGAATCTGTAGATATTGTGCAAGCCAGATTAAAAATAACCATTTAAAAATTTTAGTTTAAATTGAATTCTTTCTATTGGTTATAATCTTTCACAGAAATAAACAGCATTGAGTGTAAAACGACATGAAAATGTGTAGAAAGTGGGTGTGGCTTTGGTCAAGAGTTCCCACAAGATTTATTTTACTTTTCTCTGAAGTCACCCTCAATAATTTAGAAAAAAAGGATGTATGTAAATAGAGCAATTAGCCTACTTTCTTTCATGACAAATGAGGCCTAATGTATGAAAAAAATTACTTAAATTACACAGACTTAAACCTAAGACTTGTAAATTCTTGTGTATCATGGGACAACAAAGCTGAATATTAAGTTTTTAAAAGTTTCTTTTAAAAAAAAAGTAAAACCTAGATAGTAAAACACACTGGATTACAAAATGTAATGTTATGCTAATTTCACTGATGTACATGCTTAGAAAGGGAACCTATAAGCTACAGTTAACGGACTGAGATACGGCTATAAAGAACTTTACTATAATATTGATCTCCTACTATAATGGATTTTAATATATATACAACCATAAAAATCATCATTCTACTTAAATATTCACCTCCCACTTTACTCTGATGGATGTTGGAGTATATGGAGTAACAGTCACAAATCGAGGAGGATCCTCTGGAGCTGTAGAAATCACAAACAAATTTACTGGGCATAAAATTTGATATGTAAATTGCTTTTATATAAATTAAAGTGTTATTTTAAGACTAGGAAATGAAAAATTGATAATTTTAAAAGTAATAGTTAAGAATCATTTGATAAAAATCTCAACTAAAAAAATTAACAGTCTTGTTTTGAAAATACTTAAGTATTGTTTATATTTTTAAAGTTTATAGAAATAATTTAAATTACAAACAAAAATTGAAACTACTAGCTAACATTTTGTATTATGGTGATTTTCTAGTCTCTAACTTACGTAGAAAAATATTTCAGTAAATTTGATATTAATTTTACTACAAAGATTTGCTTGTTGCCAAACATTGAGGTAAACATATTATTCTCAAATCTATTAACCATATTTTTTCCCTTCTATTAATGGTCAGGAAAATGCTTAAATTACTGAATAGCTGTTAAATTATAATTGATGCTCAAAACAGAAGTGAACATACTAATTACACCTAAAACTTAAACCTGTACATATTTAGGAAGGAGATAATGAATGAAAAAAACTTTTTTAGTGTTTATTTGTTTGGAATTAAGCACAAAACTGTCTGTGCTCTTCCTATTATGTGTAATGAAACCCATTTTACAGCTATGCCTCTGAATGACACTTTAGTAAACCACTTATGTGAAATATACAGCAGTTACTTTACTTATTTTTCACACACACACACAAACTTGTTTTAAGAAAGCTATAAGCAAAGAAAATTGTGCTAGGTTTCACCTGCTTAATGTGAACAATGTTTATATCTATGTGCTGAGGTCTCAATCTGAATTAGATGAAGACTTATCTGAGCAGTACACCAAAATTCTGTCCACTTCTACATTTCACCAAATACACACACTTTCTATTATTTTTTTTGTAACATGTTTTTAATACTTAGTACTTTAAAATGAAAATACAACAATTTTAATCAATCAACCTCTTACCATCAGGAAGAGTTTGAGCCATTTTTGATTCTGGACTCCAACTACTTGATCCAATATCATTAGTAGCTTGAATTCTAAACTTGTAACTAGTAAATGGTTTAAGACTGAAACCAAGAAAACAAAAAAGAAGAACTTTTAAACATTAAACTACAAATCACAATTTAAATATATTTATTTTTGCACTAGCCAGCTAAAACTGGTAAAAGTTCATGGAAAAAATACAAAATCACTTAAAAAAAAAAGGATGTAAATTATATCATGTTATATTTTTATAATATAGTAGATTTATGGAAAAATAAATTGAAAACTGTAGTTTCTTTATGCTATTTTTGAAACATTTACATCAACTTTACTGTGAACAGTTATGGCTGAAATAACTAAGTATATTTCTGTTTAATTGTATTTAAATAAGGAAAATGTTTACAATGAAGATTTATGTTTAAATCATGTGTAAGCTGTACAAAAAAACAGCAATGAAAAGAACTGGAATTATGTATTGTAGCATTATATATGCAACGTGACTGTTATATTTTTTAAACAAAATGTAAAGTTTAAGATTTATTACCCCAAATTCAAACTAAACAATGTTATTTGTGCTAATAATCACTAACTTACCAGTAAAAATAAAACACAAACTGGGCCAACAAATTGAAAATTACATTTGCTAAAAACATTAGTTATCATCAACAAAAGCTTAAAATTGGAAGGATGCACAACCAGAAGGGCAAAAAAAATAAAATACTAGTTATAAATAAAATATGACTAAGTGTGCAATGAATAATACACAAACTCAACCAATACATTCCATTATTCAAAACAGTGAAAAGTATTCTTTTATTGATAGTGACAAGCTAAATGCCTAAATCAGTGTTAATTTTCTGTATTTTACTCATTTGAATGCAAAGATGATAAAAACAAGAAAATAAAGGTGAAGAGAAAAGAACACACATTATAAAACAGCATAATGAAATCTTGAAAAGACACATATGACATTTCTTTTAGACTATTCACAAGTGACACATCTTACAAAAAGGAAAGAATGATTTCTTAGACACAATAAATCAACAAAGAGTGCAGAAACTGCATTAGTTTTATTAATGCATTAAGTAGCCACAATTTTCATAATTATGTTTACAATTTCAATTTCAAAACAGTGTTTTTACTTTTTTATAATTAAAAATGGCATGAAAACCTTAATACTTTTTTACTTTTCTTTCTCTAACAAGAGTTTAACTGTGCTAATATTCTATAATGCTGCAGGTTTTATACATTAATATGAAGTAAAACAGGCAATGAATTAACAAGTGTAATTTTACTTTTCTTGATTAGTTTAGGTAGTACAATTTTAATACTCCTTTTATCACTTTTTTTAAAACAGCCATTTTACAAACTAACAGAGTCTTGAAATAAGTTTTCAAATAAGCTCATCAGTTCCTATCTGGTTTGAACTCCAAACCGAGTCCTGAATATCAGTTTTTTTGTTTACCATTCACTAAGGAATTAAGATAAAAAAAAGAGGCTTAAATACAAAGTCTTCACTTAAACCATGGGCTTATCAAAATTATAACATTTGGAAGTTAAGATATTTAAAATGCATCTGAATTTAATTCTACAACTCTGCAGTACATATTTTCTGATAAAGCTTTTTCAAAAACTTAAATCAGAAACAGCAAATAATACCTTAAGTTTAATAACTAACAGAAGTTTGTACCAATTTGCTATGACTGCTATAAAAAAATAGCAAGTATCCATGACAGGTTTGTAAGCAGGAAAAACAAAAATTGACTTATTTTAAAACTGCAAGATTAAAAAAATTGCAGACTAAAGTTTCAGCTTACTCTACAACAGTGTAGCTATTCATCATAGGATCTACTTTGACTGGAATTGTTTTCCAGCTTGCATTTCCTTCAGCTAACTGGACAGTATAATACCGGAGTGGTGCAAATCCATCTCGACCTGGTGTCCAGCTGAAAGTGACCTGTCGAGATTGAATCTGGGAACTGCTAATTTGTGGAGCACTTGGCGCTTGAGGAGCCTCTGCAATTTCACAAGTAAGTTAACAGCTGATGATTTAATTGTCCTCATAACTTTCTCATGTGCCTTGTCTATGATGAAAAGTAGGCAATTGTGGCTCTTAATCTTACTTTGTCTCAAGCTAACTGGATAATGTCATTGTTTTTTAGTGATGGATTGTCAGTCCACTTCCTAAGGTTATTAATGTACTTTATTCTTTGTTTTATTCAGTTTCTTTTTACCTGCTCCCATACTACTAAATTATAATACTAAAAACTGAAAGTTTTAACAGCAAAGAAGCTCAGCCTATGGTATCTTTTTTCTGTAATACTAAAACTGAAGTCCTTAAATGTTAGAAAATTTTGTCCAAATTTCATTTCAATAAATCAAAGTAAAAATGTACAAGTTCAATTAGTAAAAGGAGTCACTTAATCTATTAGCCTTTGATCTAAGATTCTAAGCTATGGTTTCTACTCTGAATGTGAAAAAAAATTTTGATATTTATCTGGTGATTACTAGTCATGTCAAGGCTAAATCATTATTCATTTATAATTTAATAAGAATGATATTTCATTGAAATTAAAGAAATTCATTTAAGAATTCATGACTCCATGAGTTGGTAATAATAATTAAATAATGTTTATATACTATATTCATTCTGCAGTGCTAGTCAATCTGTTTATAAGTAGTATAAACTTACAAATTATACATTTAAGTTTTAATCTTTTCAAATTTGTAATTTTTAAAATTAAAATGTTTTCCTTTGATTTTGATGCTGACTTTATCAATCTTTATACAGTTATGGTAGAAAACGTTTAAATGTAACACTTTTAACAATTCACCCAAGTACAACATACAATGATTCAGATGATGGGTCCTACAAATCATGTTTGTGATTAAAATTACAAGAAAAAAATATAATTTTTCATATGGAGAAAAACCATGACCAAAATTCCAGGCATATTCAAGACATTAGAAAAAAAATGTATATCTGATGGAAGAGATAAATCCAAAAATATTTAGAGCATTTGAAAAACACTATATAACTTATTAAAAATGTTAAAATTTGAGTGACACAGATAATAAATCCTATAATAGGTATTAAAAATAAACACTAGCTGGTTTTTGATTGAATATGTTCTTAATGGAAAAAATAAATAGTGTATGCAAAAGAAAGTTTATATTAAATACTGCAAGAAAAAAAATGTGAAGGAGTAAAAATCAAATTCAGTTTGTAACTAAGTACTATTGGGAGTGAATGCCAAACTACCATAATAATCACAATATATCTCAATTATGTTTACAGTAAAAGATACTTCTATCATATTAATGTATATTTAATCATAAGACATTGGAAAGCAACTTCTACTAATGGGAGTGAACACTAAGTCAAGTACATTTTCACTGTGTGTGTGAGTGTGGCTGAAAACTAACCTCTATTATTGGTGGTCAATACCATAGCATGGGCAGTTTTTCCCCATCCTTCATTTGTTTGAGCTGTTACAGTGAAATGGTAATAAGTCTCTGGATTAAGATTAAATATTTTCAAGGTTCGTTCGGTAGCAGCCAAATCTTTGGTGACTGTTCCTTCTAGTGAGCTGTTTCTTCGATAAGATACTCTATATGCAATTATTTCACCATTTGGATCCTCTGGGGAATCCCAGATGAGTCGAACTGTTGTTGTGGTAACATCCGGAAATGATATATTTGATGGTTCACCAGGTACTAAGGGAAAGTTAAACAAGTCTTTCTCTGTATCTGGCAAAAAGTGACTCAAGAAAAATATTCCTCCAAATAATACTTAAACAGCGATTTCTCATTCACCCTTTATAATTAACAACAGTACTTGAATATACTACATTCTTCAATGGTTTAAAAAATAAAATAAAATTATAACTTTCCTGACTGACAATTAGATGCTAAATATTTATATGTAATAAATACTTGTTCAATGTTGAAATAAACTACACTCTATTGGAATCTATCAAAAACATCCCATGTAACTACTTGATCCAAATATGCTTTTAATAATTAAACAAATATACAGACAATAAAAATATCTATCACACACACACACACACACACATTCTTACCATCTTCAAGTGTCTGAATTGAGACAGGTGGGACACTAAGAGCCCCATCACCAACACGTGTGTAAGCCAGAACTTGGATGTTGTATAACGTGTACTTCCGCATTTGAGTGAGAGTTGTAGTAAAAGTGTTGTTTTTTTCAATTGTCTTGTACTGAAAAGGAACACTTCTAGACCCATAATATACCTGATGTAAAAAAAAAAAAAAATTCATTCTTTACATCTACAAGTCAGTGCAATAATGTAAATAATACAAATTTTCTTTTGTTTTTCCTATATCTGCAAAATATAAACAGATAAATAAATGAAAACTTCCTCTAGAGATAAAATACGCAAAACACAATGAAGCTACTCTTACAATCATAATGCACTTGTAAAAATAAAGTACATAAACAATTTTCTAACTCCTGTAAGCCAAAAACATTCTTGTACAAGAAAAAGTAAACAAATATCAAGCTTCTTTTAGACATATAACAAATTTATAAAAGTAAAATGATAGAAATAGATATGGCAAAACAATTTTTTTCTAAATATAATGTATCCAATAATATTATCTTATCATTTCTTTATGAAAGTTAATAAATAACTGTGATAGACTTTTGCGATTTGGTCTCTGTACTAATCATAGAATATAATGATGATCATATACATGGTACAAAGATTTTTAAGTGCACACCAACTTTAGACTGCTTGTACTCTTGGGTACCTCAATGTTTAGAGTACTGGTCATGTTAGCCAAATGTTTCCAGGCTTATATTATTTTTTCTTTTTACTTAAATACTTAATATTATTTATTATGATGTAATATATCTGCAAATACAAGGGTTGTTAATAAAACTGTTGAAATTCTATCCCATAACGTATCTAAAAAAATAATAATAAAAGTAAACAAATAAACTATGGAGTTTTCGTGTTGTAAACTTTTGACTGAAAAAAATAGCAATTACACTATTTCCTACATATTTCACATCATAAACAATTGAAGACAACATGATATTCTATAACAGAAAAGAACAAGTCTGATTTTGCCATACATAATAAATAACCCTTTATAATAACCAAAAGTATGTATTATCTTATGTTACGGATCATAATATTGAAAACAAAATATTTTTGTCAGATTTCCTTCAAAATTCAATTTTATATATTTTAAGTGTGACATAAGGATAGTGAAAATAATGGTATTTTCATTGTTTAATAAAAGGACAAAAAATTCCTATAAACAATTTGAAATCAATGTCAGAATACATTTAGTTCATGCAAATTGAAGAATCTACAAAGTAATGATTAAATTTCATACTTTTTATTTTCATTACATATAACTTTACCTTGTATCCTTCAATGATTCCATTCTGATGAGGTTTAGGCACCTCTCTCCATTCTACTACTATTGTAGTTGAGGATGTAACATTGGCTTGCACATCAGAAGGTCCCTGGCTAGGGACTGTAAAATTTCAAATAGACATAAATTAAACTAACAATTGGGCATAAATTACTGAAGAATATATAGCTACAAGTATTTTCCAGAAGTATATGAACAAAACAGGATTATATAAATAGCAGAATTTATACATTTTGATTTAATTAATTCTAATAAAAACAAAGTATGAAATAACCAAGTAAAGACAAAAAAATTACTTTAATAAACCTAATAATTCTTTACATTTTATTCTTTAATCTACTAGATTTAACATAACTTGCATCCAGCACTAGTCAAAGAAATCCTCAAGCAAATAATTTTACAGTGGGAGAATCCTGTGCATCCATGGGGTAAAAACAATTTAAACTTATAAAAGTAAAAAAGATTATTTGTCCATGAACTACGCTTTGGTCTGTGGCCAATCTTAACAAAATTTTGTAGAAAGACATACTGGACCAAGAGGCATGTTACAGGGTAGTTATTACCCAGGACCACAACAAAAGTATGTTTATTATTTAGCTAATAACTCCAGAATCATAAACCAATTTTTATTTCTAAAACCAAGTTTTTTTTCCCATTAAATATGTCAAATATTCACATTTTTGCCAGGAAGAATGGCAGCTAAAGTACAGTTGAGTCCTTAAATCAGCAGGGTTACATCTGTAAGCCACTTGCTCTTCACATGGTCAACTTTATATTGGGTACTCAAAAGTACATCCACCAATAAATCTCATTGTTTTAGCCCAGGAAAGAGAATGAATTTTTAATTTGTTCTATCCAGAAGCACTCAGAGTATAATAAACATTAATGCCACAGAGAGACAGGAAATAGTAAAAGTAATAAAGTGAAACAATTTTAACACCATTTCTGTAATGTGGAATAAAGGTGTGAAATAAATTATGCACGAAACAGACTATGGATATAAATATTCTTGATTTAATATTTTAAGCTCTAAATTCAATCCTTATACCCCCAGATGCAGAAATGGGCCCCATATTGTTAAAACCAAAACTGAAAACCTATTAAACCATGATGCAATACTCAAGCTTTGAATTTATGGTTATTTTATTGAAAATTTTATTCTATGTTGTTAAACAGTACCGATGAAGATACAATAACTCAGGTAGAAACTGAAGAAGAAATGATTACACAAAATTCCAAAAATTATAACTTCAATTAATTCCCCAATTCTACAATCTTTATTTATGGCAGTACCTTTATCTCTTTTGGTCATAAGAATTTATGACAGAGTTATTAAGAAAAACAAAAAAACTGAAGCAGTTAATACTGTACAAAAATCCTAATTTAAAAACACTAAAAACCTTAGGTATCAGTGGTATATGAACAAACTGCAAGTCTTCAAAAGTAGCAAATATTTTTTTAAAAATCTAAATTTAAGAAATGCACCAAGACCTTAGGTATCAGTACTAAATAAATAAGCTACAACAGACTTCAAACATATTCCGTTTGGCTTTTACTTTCCACAGAAATATTTCACCTATGATTATGAAAACGCTTTCCACAATTCCATATGTCTTTCACCATACTATCATATTGATTATGTTAAACAATATAAACAGTACTGTGCAAAAATTAATTTATACATCATTCCAAATTTTAAAAAGGATCTGAGAGTGGTGTGGTGATAAATAACTTGAGCTGCCAAAGCAATGAGACTTTAACAAAACTGATTAGAATAATATTTAAAGAAGACATGCCTCTCCAAATTCCTCTGAATTAACAGTATTTGACAGATTCTGAATCAGAGGTATGTAAAACTAGCATCTCAGATCTACATTTTCTTTGTCACAAGTCATTCTTCTGAATGTACCAATTAAATGCAAAAAAAAAGTACATCTATAATGCAATTTTTTGCAGCCCAAAATTTTTTGTGGTGGTGTTTAAATCAATGATGATCTCTAGGCTTCTGATTAGGAAGGTAAACTGGATTAATTAAAATGAATTTTGAAGTAATAAAGTAACTACAAATAACAGTAATTTTTTTCTACTTTTGCTAAATCCAAAAATTTTATTGTTATGCCAATATCATAAATGTATATGTAGTTGCATAAAATACATATCACTTAAACTATATTGGATTAAAAAAATAGTTAGGTTTTTAAATTTTGGCGTCGAAAAATGATTTGTAGGAGAGAAGGGAAAATTTTAAAAACTATTTATAAACATTTCTATTTGAAACAAATGTCACTTATAGCTTTATTATTTTAATTGTGTTGTATATTACTTGTTTTGAAAAGACAAAATATGCAAGAAGGCATGCCCACAAGCAACTGTAAGTCAAAATTCATCTGTGTAAAGTGATTGGAAAAGAAAGCATTTCTTTCTCAGTGTTGCATACAGAATGAAACACCTGATTTATGTGATTTTTATATGTAGTAAGATAAATAAGTTTAGTTGTATGAGAGATAATTTCAAAATTCTTATTCTTGCTACAGCTGGAGGGTTAAATTACAATAAAGTACATCACAATGGGTGATGAAAATTATCATTTTGTATTTGAAAAAGGTGCAGAAGGACCTACAAGATTCTCTAGTTCTTTCCACAGCTAGAGGACTCGGTTCACTGCTTCCTACATCATTGAATGCCTGCATATATACTTCATATTCAGTAAACTCTTCCAGTGCTACTAGTACATGACTATTTTCATTGTGGTCTTCAAGTATCACAGAACGATATGATGACGATAAATCTGTGTGAGGTCGAAATGATATATTGTAGCCTCTTGGAATCCCATACCATTCTACAGGTCGTAAAGGCTGTACAAAAATATTAAAAGATTATTTCATAAAACATATTAAATGTTTCAGATTATAAAATTAATAAATGTTATAGAATCTGTATTCTACATAAATTATATAGATGATAGTTAACTAAGTATGTATGCTTACAAAATCATCACTACAACTTACTGTCCAACGAACACGAAGAGCATTGGCATTGACTGCTCTAATTGTAACGTTATATGGAGCATGAGATGGTGGAGCTTGCAGAGTCTGAAAAAACATCGTTGGTTCACTAAAGTTACTTCTACCTACAACATTAGTGGCCATCAGACGTAAACGGTACTGGGTGAACGGCACTAGGTTCTGCACAGTGATTGTGGTGGCTTGAGAATCAGCAACTTCATACACTATTCCCCATGTTTCATTACGTATAGTCTGGGCCTCAACACTCCACTTAATTATAGAAGAGTTCCCATCAAATCCTGGTGTAAATTGTAACATAACTGATGTAGCCCCAATGTTGGAAACAGCCAGCTTGCTAGGTGGTCCAGGAAGAACTACAATGAAACAAAAAGAAGTTTCTAATAGTTTCAAACCATGTAAACTGAAGTAGTCTTAGTACACTGATAATGACATTTGTACAATAAACATGTTGCATGTTCTATATTTTAGCTGCTAATTTTTCATCTGGCAAGAATACCTTGCACCACTTATAAGTTAAACTGCAAATGTAAACAAGCTCATTCACACTGTTTAAAGTTGTATAAATCATTTTATAGAAAAGTGATTCTAGCAAAGAATCAATATCATATATTCATTTTAAAATTTAAATTAACTTTAATAAGAAAGTTTTATACTTGTACTTCATCATGAGAAAGCATATCAGAATACTAAAGATACTAGAATTACTCATAATATTAATTGGATATTGTCTGTCACTGGTGTTGTTGTTGAAATATGCATGCTGTTTATACATTTTAAGAATTTTGAGTATTTATTAAATTATAATAAAAAAAATATCAAAAAAATGATTACTATCATTAACCACTAAACAGAATTTTGCTATTACCTGGTGGAATGCCAGACTGTATAGTTGCCATACGGGAAGGTCCAGGTCCAACGTATGTCCAAGCAAAAATTTCAAAAGTGTATGCTGTTACAGGTTGTAAGTTGTTTATTAACACCACATTTATATCTGCTGAAACATTTTGAGCCAAAGCTGTTTCCAGCTGGTTTTTTATATAGTATTTGATAGTGTAACCTAGAAAGAGAGGATAAAAACGCTTTTATATAAAGATGTACATAAATATTTGGTTTCATATTATATAGAGTACATGTTATTAGACTTTATACTAGACAGTCATCAGCAAATTTCAGCCAGTTTAATAACTAAGAAGATCATTACAAACATATTTAAAAACTTAAGTTTATCAAAATTAGAAGATGTATCTACTTGTTAGTTTTTGTCTTTTGAATTATAAGAGATTTGTTTACCCATAATTCAGCTTCATTAGCATCACTAAAAGTTTTCATCAACATAAAACTTTTTTACTTTACTGATGCTATCAAGAAAATTCTATACAAATCAATATTAAAATCACCCTTTTTGTTCTTTTAAAACCCATGATTCACTTAAGTTTAAAACTTCAAAATTCACAGAATGCCTTGCATTTCTAGCCTTAAGTTCTTTAAATATATCTACAAATTATTCATTTTCAATAATTTATGGGTTCCTAATAAATTTGACCAGCACTAATTGAAAATTGGTCACATAAAAACATTTCTGTAGAACAAGTAACAGTTTTCATCTAAATTATCTAAAACGTTTCATAAAGCTTCCTGTTTTAGTACGTTTGAAACCTTTTACTTTCAAAATAACATTTTTATATTTAAAGTGAAAAATCAAAGCAACTTTTTCTGGAATGTCATTATATATTACCATGAATTGCAATTTTACAATAATTTACTCTCAGGACTTTTACTTCACACATACAAACTGAACCTCATCCACAAACAAATCAGTGCTTTTCAAATATATGTAGATATCAAAATTAGTGTAAGGTTCATAAAGCTAATGTAGGTAGAAAGTATTATGTTAAATATAGAATTTTTTATTCCACTTACAACACTAGAGTTTTTGTTAGTTATTTCAAAATAAAACATGAAAATGATAAGTAATTAATTTAAATTTTGATTACAATATTCAAATTGAATTTACAATATTGCTTATACTTACATTTTAATTAAATTAGAACATAAAACTGATGCTGTTTGTGGATTTATTTTCACAAATATTGTAATTTAAGTAGCACCCACAATCAACAATTTCTCAAGAATAGATATATTAAACCCTTTGCTCTTCAAACACACATGCCAAACTCTTCCTTTGGTACTCGCATGCTAGGTTACTGTGGGATCTGTAGTTGAAGTAATGTAATTTGAAATAGTTCTCATTATGCATTTCAATCAGCTTGTTATGTCCTGTTTCATATAAGCAACATGAGAATACTTTTACAAGCCCAGCAATGCATGTTGTTGTATTCAGTAAACCCCTTCTTACAAAACAGGTATAAAAAAGATTACTCTGACAATTACAGATGATCAATAAATTATATTTCCTAGCTTTAGCATTCAATTAAATGTGTGTGACATTTTCAGCTATACTGGTTTCCTGCTCTCACAGGAGGTTAGGCAGAAGATGTGTAGTGAATTTGATCTGGTTGAACTGAAGAAAGATTGGATGTAAGTTTCACAATAAAATAAAAGTG
This sequence comes from Carcinoscorpius rotundicauda, assembly GCA_011833715.1. NCBI lineage: Eukaryota > Metazoa > Arthropoda > Merostomata > Xiphosura > Limulidae > Carcinoscorpius > Carcinoscorpius rotundicauda. Next base: position 28,325,671 of record CM022396.1, read on the forward strand.
TTTCTGTATGTTTATAGAAAACACGAAACAGCCACTTACCTGCACACTGAGTGTTCAACATATGTAATAACAATGCATGCAAGTGTGAAAATATTTTTTTAAAATAAATACTTGCAACTCTTTGCAAATTAATACATGTATGAAAAAAAAAACAATTGACATCTACAGGTCAATGTATTTCAATAATTCAACAAAAAAAATAACAAGACAGTTTCATAATTCCATTATGTGTCAAACCACTTCCTCTGATACATTCTATGATAGCCACCTTTTTACTATCTTATATGTTAACTACTACTAGTTTTTAGCCTATTGTTTGAAACTAAATAGAAATCATTGAATGATGATAGGTTAGATAGTTTGCTCTTTTTCCTTCAGATTAAAAAAACTAAAATTATAGCTATTGTATTTTCTTTATATATCTAGTTACAATGTTGTTATAAATAAGTTTTAAAAGCCAAAATTATACCCGTATTAGTGAGAGCATGTTATAAATCCCTGTAAAAACATAACTGTATTAAAATAGATGGCACTTGGGATTCATTGTTGAACTCCAGCTTAACTGGAACAAGCAGGTGAAAATGGAACATAATTGTCTTGGATGGGATTCCAGTCCCTGCTAACAAATTGGTAGACTTAAACAGTTGGAGTAAAGCACATCACTCAAGGATACTAAACTCTCAGCCATCTGACTAAGTATCTGAATTATGAATCCACTTTGCTACTCTGCCCTATATAATAAAAATCTACAAGAGAACTGAATTACCCTAATAATGAAAAAGCTAATGTTATATGTGATACACCTTAGTTTGGAATAACAACAGTTTATTCTTGAAATATATGTAGCACTGGCAAAATATTAGTGAAGGTAAATAATTTTTGGAAAGCTCTTTGCCTTTTGCAGGGAACAATGAGCTCAGACATCATGTGAATACAATTAAACCAGCAACTCTCGGAGAGAGCCCTTGCATACTTATTAAGGCTCGTGACCAGTGACTAGTCAGGCCATAGTGAGTTGTAATGTTCCATCTATCTTTATATTACAGAATATTTCTGCTCAATTACTGGAAAAACTATCTTTCAAGATGATAGTAAAGTGATAATATCCAGTTGTTATCTTTCAGATATCAAATGCCATATTGACTTTTAATAGCAAAGTGATACATTAATGACTATTAACTGTTAAAAGAGAAATCTAATAAAGGAGCATTAAAAAAACATATTGTGATATTCACATAGGATTGGAGGCTCTTTCAAACTACATAAATGATTAGTAAGTTCAGTAATTTAATTGCTTGTCATAAAGCAATCTTCATGGGCAGATTATAAAGTGGTTATTCACACAGTCTTGCTTAAATAAACTTCTCATGTAATTGACTTGAATGAATGGTATAACAATTACAAACATTCAATATTTTAAGAAAAAAATTAATTGGATATTTTGTTGAAAGATTAGTTTGTATATATATTATTCGCAGTTGCCAAGATAGGCATTCCAAGAAAAGCAGTTAAACAACCAATAAATTTTGCTCAGGAGTTTGACCAAGCACAAAAAATGAATAAAACTCCTTCAGCAAAAACCACTTTGTAATGTGTATTAGCGTTGAGTCAATGCTATACTCTTAGAAGTAAACTTCAAAATGTCAAGTGTTTAGAGTTTTATAGCATATATTTTGTTATGAAGCAAAAAACTTCCTTAGTTTGATTAACTGTTGTCATGACAAGTCAACAATGAATACTTGTACTAACTTTTAATATATTAAAAACTGAAATTAATAATAGCTTTTTTTGTACAATAATTTATTTAATATAAAATAGTTTAAAATATTTTAACTAAACAAGATTTCTAAAATTTTAAATGCATTTTGTATATTATTTATATGGAACAGCTTCCACCCATCCTGGAGCTATATGCAGTTAACACAACAAAAACATATAAATTGTGACATGTATTCATTATATTTAACTACAAACTTCACCTTCTAATATTCCATTGTTATTTTTTGGAGGTGTCCAGATGACACGTACGGAGCTGTCAAGTATGTCTTCAAATTTTAGGCTTCCAATAATTTCTGGAGCTAAAATACCAAGTTAATGTTAAAACATAAACAAATAATACAAAAGAGAAGACAAAAAAAATGCCGATTGATGAAAAAACCATAATGCTAAACGAGAGATGAAAAACCTGATTTAAAGCATTACATAGAAAAACATATCAGACGAAATTAACAAGAACATTTTACAGATTATGTAGTTTTTGCAAAATATTTTTATATGATATTTGTACAAAATTCAAACTTTGAAAATTTGAAAAGATTTTTAAAATACTTTTAGAAAACAATCGGAAATTCTTTTCTTTGTTGCAGACTTCAGTTACTGATCGTTAATGTCCTTCTCCACTCTTGAAAGAGTAAGTTTTAATTTTGTAAAAATGTAAACATCACTTTTGTTGTGATTCAAATAACAGTGCATACATTTTCCACTTTGATTTCAATTACTCATATACAATACAAATACCTTTTGAAACATACCCAAAATTATAAGGAAGCACAATTTAATTATTAACCAGAAGGTTGTATTCAATAATAATTTTTACACTAGTTTTATATTTATATATGTACACTAAATGCATTTCCATATGGTCACCAAAGTACTCTGTTTCAAGAGTAAATAAAACCAAAGTTCAGACTTAAAAATACTTTATTTTGTGCTTTGAAAGTTCATATATCATACTGTAGCCTATAGAGAGCATAATTCTTCTCATGATTCATTGCAGGTGTTTCCATTCACTGTCATCATGTCATATCAGTACAAGTTAAAAGATTAAGCCTCCTCTAATAAACCTTCATTTTAATGTCTAATAACTGACAAACAGACAGTAAGATACACTATTATATTGAACAGCAAGTGGTTAAAACAAGAGATTCCTTTAGGCAGTTTTCAGTCCTTTTTTTCAGGGAAATGAAGCAAAAGATTACCAATTAAAAGACATGTTGATAAAATTAAATTTAATAATTCTTAATCTCATCTTATTCCACAAAAACCAATTTGTTTTCCTACCATACTGCAATATCAAAATCCAAATGAGGTATAAAATGATAAGGCTTTTTTTTTTGCAAGTTTAAAAAAAAAAAAGGAAAACTTCAATTGCAGCAGAAGTTGTTTCACAAAACGTCTCGCAACATATCATCAAGCTAGAATTTATTAATTTGTTCTGATACTCATCTCTGCTGAACTTGAAATCATACTGGCTTACACAGTCAAAACACAGAAACAATTCTCCATAATGTTAGATCAATAGCCTATAACTTCTCAATGATGAAATATATGCAATTTAAATAAAAACATGAAACTAAAGTGAAAAATAGTGATTAACTAATAAAAATAAAACTACTAGTATTGAGGTTACAAGGTTCAAATTAGTTGCATTTTGTTCAAAACTACTTCAGCTTTCCTATTTTAAGAGTAAAGTATGAGCATCACATTACAGTTACAACAGAAAGTGTTTGTACCTCTGAGTCGTGAGTAGTTTTTTCCTCATAACTTAAAAGGTATCAGGATTAGGATAAAGAAAGTACAGTATATTATAGATATTATAATATCGCACACCTATATAAATTTCTAGGTAAATTCAACAACAAATAAACTGTTTATAAACAAATAACAAAACATAGGAGGGACAGAAAGTGTTTGTGTGTCAACTTTAATGGTCAGTTGTAGCCTCTCAGGTGAATTACTTGGCACAATTTCTCCTCTATGATCGTCTGACAGTACTCAACTGGTATTTTCTTTCATTCTTCTTCACAGAAGGCCTCCAACTCTTGCAAGTTTTTCAGATGACATTGATGAACCCTGGTCTTCAACTCATGCCAAACGTTTTCAATTGGGTTGAGATTGAGTGACTGTGATGGTCACTCAAGAATGCTTATATGGTTCCTCTGCAACCAGGATTGCACATAGTTTGATGTGTGCTTAGGGTCACTGTCGTGCTGGAAGATTCAACGATGCCCAAGCCATAAGTTCTGAGCATCATTCTTGATATTAGTGCCTAATAAATCAATGTATTCTTCTTTTTTCATGCTTCCGTTGATGTGGTAAAAGTCTACACCAAAAGAGCTAAAGAGACCCCATAGCATGATCGAGCCACCTCCATGTTTAACTGTAGGGACGGTGTTCTTTGGAAGATTTCGTTCCCCCTTCTTACAGAAAATACTATGAACATCATTGTGGCGAAAAGGTCAATTTTAGTTTCATCTGACCAAAGAATACTCTACCAATGGGTAAAGGGTTTATCTACATCGTTTCTTGCATACCTCAATCATGCTTCTAAATGAACAAGCTTTAAATATGGAGTTCTACAAGAACGGCATGCTTTGAACCCAGAAGAGCATAACATATTCATAACTGTAGAGGTGTTTACTTTAACCCCAGTTTCCCTTACCAGTTTCTTTTAGTCATTACGTGTTAAAAGAGGGTTTCTACTAACTTCTCTGAGAACCTTCCTCTTGGTTCGCTCTGGAATTTTGGTGGGGCATCTGGAATGATGGAGGTTAGCAGTTGATCCTGAAAGCTTAAACTTGGCAATTATGCTTCGAACACTAGATTTTGGTACATTAAGTTGTGTAACAATACTGGAAAGAGACAATAGAGACTTGTTTTTTCACAATGATTTGATTTTTTAAATCACTGGACAGTTTTTTTCCTGTTTGCCATGATGATCAAACAGATAATGACGGAGACAGTGTTAAATTGCTGGAAGTACATTTTTTGCTGGCTAAATAATTATGAACCCAGTGTTTAGTTCTGGAATGGTATAATGTAGTTTATTCACCAAACTAAACAAAATTTTTATGGAAATATCAGTTTTATTCACACATTCTAAAATGTATAAATACTTTCTGCTCCTTCTAATTTTGGTTATTTGTTTATAAACAGTTTATTTGTTGTTTAATTTACATAAAAAAATTAAGGAGATGTGTGTTAATATAATATTTAAAATAAAAGATATGTCTATTAGCCTAATCGTGATACTTTTTAAGTTATGAGCAAAAAACTACTCAGGATGAAGGGGTACGAACACTTACTGTCGTAACTGTTTGCTCGGTAAAAATACAAGAAATTCACAGACACTACCAAGCTTACACTGAAATTGACCTGAAATAAGATTTTTTTCATTAAATTTCAACAGTGCAGTCTTTACAAAACAAAAGTGAAGTAACAACTAAAGAAAAAATTATTTACAGTAAAAATTAAACTTTATACTTATTGGAGGAGTGTTAAATAAAATATACAAGATGGGATGTCTAGACAAAATATGTCACATTTCTCACTCTGAGCGAAATTCAGGATTTTTATAAACATTGCCGTATAAAATTAAGAACTTAAAACTTATATACTATCAAAATATGGATTATTAGATATGATTTTATGCTATACTAACTGGTATAACAAAAAAAAGTGGTTTAATTAGTTTTTGGAAATAACTTGCTAAAAGACTGTAATGCGAGTTAGACCAATCCATTGCAAAAGGGTTAAGTGGTACAATTCTGTTCTCAGGTACATACTGTTGAGCATCAAAGGACTGAAAACAACTCAAAGGTGTTTAAACCTTAATTCTGTAAATGTTAGATTATTCTACTAAATTTCTGTCAAAAAATAAACATTAAGAAAGCATCATGACTTACTTATTTAATTAAACTAAAGTACACACAATACTAAAAGGAAAATAAAATATTACTTACGGAAAAATATTCCTTTTCAAGGTATAAACTCAGTGATGAATGCAAAATATGCATATCTGATTAATACTAAATAATACAATATTTGGATAAACTGATGTATTCACTACAGATCTCTCTCTAAAACCAAACATTTGACAGAAAATCAATTTTTTTGATTCCAGTGAAAATCAACTTACTGTCTTGCTCTGTCGTAACTTGTACAGAAGCACTTCTAGGTCCATTTCCTGCACTGGTAAAACACAATACAGTTATGTTGTACTGTGTGTATTTTTCAAGTCCACTCATAAGTGTTTCCTGTTTAGCTAAGGGATCAATGGGGCTGGGGGGAACCTTCTGCATTTTAACTGGCTTTTCATTTGAAGGACCAGCCCAAGCTTCAATCTGTATAGCAGTCAATACTTCATTTAAATTTTCAACTTATTACTATAAGGTCATTCTACTAAAGTATTACATTTAAAAAATAACAGTTGCTTTAATTATGTTTACAATTTTTTCTTCTGTATAATGACAACAAAATAAAGATGTATGAACTGTGAATTTTCTCATGACATATTCTGGAAATGAATTATATTTGGATCAAAATACCAATATTAAGTATCACTAATGAAAATATTTTATTTTTCTAGTTGTATGATGTAAAGATTAACATTTGTTTCACTTATTTTTTTATTTTACATTTAACTTCAACTTAGACAATATTTTTATTCCTCACAAAGTTTAATTAACTTTTGTTAAATGGGTTATTAACAAAGAGAGAGGAAAACATTGGAGAAAGTCCATTTTAACAGTTACAAAATAGTTTGGTTATCAATACACGTACAAAGAAGCATAAAGATTATCCATCTCTAATTTTAAACTGATAAACTAGAGGAAAGACTGTAGTTAAGCCTATTGCCATGGGATCAGTTAAACTGACCCACTTCAGAACCATTTTGTACCTGTTACCATCACCACATTATAATATTTAATACAGTGGGGGTATATTTATAAAATTTGGCAGACTTTCAGTACACATTACAAGTCTTTTGTATACAAAAAGTCATATTTTTTTAATGAAGTATTTTTGCTAAGTGTTTGTTCATGAATATATCAAGTCTTTTGTTTTGACTAATTTCAGTATATGTGAAATTTGAAAATACTTTGCCTCATTTCAAAAACCTCAAATTTCATTTGCATATCTAACTCTTCCTGAACACTTTCAAACATGTTTTTCAATAAAACTTTGTATTTTATTTGATATTTTTTCTACCCTAACTATATACAAGGTTGGTCAATTTCACTGACTTTGTAATAACCAAAAAAATCAAGTTAAATCTAATTTATCTCCTTTTCTTTAGAGAATTACTTTTGATTTTAATATGAAACTACATTTGTTTATCCTAAATAGCTTTAAACTCACAACATTATACATTGATTTATGCTAAATGTTACTGTTTTTATTACTCTTTGCACCACATAAGCTGAAAACCATTAGGTCACTTCATTCTGTTTAACTCACATTTAAAATTTTATTCATCTACAATTTTATGAATTTATGTGATTAGAGTTAGTATAAAACTGTAGATTATAAGTTAAATTTTCATATTATACATTATTTAATTTCTAAATTTGAAGTAAATATTTGAAAAATACACCTAAATTGTTGAATGTAGCACTGGTTCAAATTAGATGTTTGCGATGTCAAAATACAAAGTGTGTAGTTTTTTACAAATCAGGAACTCAAATTACTGATATATAAAGGATAGTATATAAAATAAAAACCTCCTATCTTTTCTATATGAAGATAGATCACTAATGTTCTAACATAATGGTCCCCCAATCACCTCCTTCGAGTTTTGGAAATAGTCCCTCATATACATTTTATTCCATATATGACATGTGAATAACCAATCAAAAGCTCAAAACATCCCCAAAAGTTGTTTTCCCTGTATTTTCAAGTATAACAGCATTGTTTCTTTCTTTCGAGACAAATCTTCATGTTGGTATGTTGAGTCTTTAAAGTATGTTTGAAATTCATTTTTTTTTACCTACATACAGCTCCATTACTTGAAAATTATGATGGATTTCTATACTATTGATACAATAATTTATTTTTTGGTTATTCAAATGTATATATATAAAACCTAAGAAAATTATTTTGTTTCAAACACTTCACGTGCAAAATTTATTAAGGCTTAGCAACCTATGACAAACAGCAACCAAATACAAAGGTCATACCTAAAAAAGATAATTGTTAGCTTTACTTCTTTATTTACTGCTCTGTGTTTTAAGAAAAATAAGTTTAAAAATCTTATTTGTAAATAAATAATAATGTATATACATAAATAATGCATTATAACTCAAATGCATTTGTATTTTACAAAATATTAGTCTACTAAAACACAACCAAGACAGGTAGAGACAAAAGGTAGGTTTTATATTCTTAGACACTGTAACATAAGTGAACACCAGCTACATCACTGTTGTTGTTGTTTTGAATTAAGCACAAAGTGCTACATTACTGTAACTTCTTTCTTAAACAAAATTGTCTGAAAGATCAATATAATATATGTATATAAAAGTTTAATCTTATAATATTTAAGCTACTTAGATTAAACACTTATGCCCAAGTTATAATTTGTAGTCATTCTAGAAAGAAACCAGCAAAATTTAATTTACTTCCTAATTTGTATAGTGGTTATGAGATTGGTCAAACTTATTGAACACATACAGATATTTCAATTTGATATACTTTTATAATAGAGATGTTTTGAATTATTAGCTCAACATATTTATTTAGAAGAAATCTAAATCTAGCTGAACTTCAAAAGATATCATTAGGACTATGACAAATATTATTATTCACTGTAAGGAAAAACCACATGATGAAACAATGCATTCTAATTGTTGCAAGTAGGAGCATACGAAACGTTATTTAATTAGAGTTAGTGATTGCCAAGTGAATTTTTAGTTTGCTGTAAGTGTATTGCTTGCTCTGAATGAAAGTCAATATTAATTAAGATGAATTACTTTAAATTTAAACTAAATAAAAGCATTAATCTGACATTCAAGTTTACATTTTCATTAAAACACACACTTTCCTCTTAAAATTATAAATCTTCCATTTCTAAATATGAATAATGACATTTCATATTTGGTTCAGTAAAATAAACAAGGAATACCAAAATTAGTGACCAACAGTTGTTGAAACAGGGTATAAATTTTAAGTGTGAAAACTAAGTATAAATAATATCTATTCACAAATGTTTAACAAACAATTGACCTTGTAACCTTGGTTGATTCCATTGATTAGCTGTGGATCTGGGGGTAGCCATTGGATGTGAACAGCAGTTGAGTTCACAGCTTCTACTTCCAAATTAGTTGGAGAAGCCTGAGGAACTATGAATAAAATACTGTTTTGTTTTATAATATATAACAACATTCTTCCTGAACAAATAGAACAAAACCATTGTTTCTCAAAACCTTTCATTCCCCAAGCAAATGTGAAGTTTCTCTTAAATACAATGTACAAGTTGAAATCTGTACTTGCATCATTCAACCTTTTCCATTTTTTCCCTCTTTGTTTAGAATTTTTGCATGTAGCTACAACTAAAGTTACCTGTACATAGCTATCCCTAATTTTAAACTGACAGATTACTAAAGGGAAAGCTACTAGTCTACAGCAGAAGTATCAATTTTCTGACCAATTTAATAGTTGGACTTGATTGACACTCTCATAGCACAACCATAGTTGCAGTTTTTTTTTTGAGCAATGTTCTTGAAGTAAGAATACAAACTATGAACTTTCTAATTCACTGTTTGGACACTAACAACTAGGTCATAACTGGCACATTTTCCTTTGAATTACTTTTCTTTCCAGTGTCTTTCTGAATTATCAAAAAGTATATAATATTTAATCCGTGATGACAATAAAACTCTGTTGTAGAGAAAAATACACATATAAAAACAACTAGTATGGGTAGAGAAAGCTCTACAATGTTTAGATGCTTCTCTACCCACACCAGCCGTTTTTACGTACATATATAATATCTAATGCTCTGAAGCTAAAAAATATGACAATAAATAATTAACATCATCATTAATATATGTAATGGTGATCTGTAGAAGCTGGTATGAATGTTAACACTTTTACTGATAAGCAGAAAACAACATTTTGACCTTTCTAGATTGAAACATTGTTCTCTGCTTATCAATAAAAGTGTTAATACTCATACTAACAGTTCTGAGATACATTTTTATTTCAAGTGGGCTTCTTGTCATCGAGAGTTCTGTAAAAGCATATTTGCTCAAACTGACAGAGGAAAAACAACAATTTTATAAAACCATTATATTTTAACATAAGAAAGAAGAAAACATGAATCATAAGCAATTTCTGAGTTATACTATAAAAAATCTGAAAGGTCACTTATCTCACTTTTCATTAAGAAGAAAGTGCCTAAAAATCCAACCAATTTAAAAAAAAATGAATTTTATACCCTTATTATTCTTAAGTTTTATTTTCTCTGAGACTTAAACACTATAGGGTATTGGCTGTAATAAAAGATGCTGATTTTAAAAAGTGAAAAACATGTTCACTCACCTCCTTCATGAGTCCTTATATAAATACTGTCACTGTAAACACCAACACCCATGTTGTTGTAGGAAGCCACTTGAATCTCATACCTCTGCCATACAATTAGATCTTCAAGAAGAAAGGTAGTTTGAGCAGCATTGGAAATATTATGATATTCCCATGAAGTTGCTAAATAACCTGCCAGCTTGTATCTAATTATATAGCCTAAAAGTTTCCCATTTCGATCTTCTTCAGGTGGGGGCTGGCAAGGAGATATCCAGCAAAGAAACACATTCATTTTACAAAATATAACCTAATAGTTTTTTTTTCTAAAAAAAAGAATGTTTTAAAAAGTTTATTTGCTTCTTTAGAAAATATCAATCAAAGCTTCAAGACGATATATATTTTTAATTCATGTAAAACTATCATGAAAGATATTGTACTTTATACGTATAATTTATATTAAAATAAATTTTGACACATAGTATGTGATGGACACAGAAAATATGTATTCACCTCTTACATTTGTTTGTTTTTTGTGATGCAAAATTCTTAGTATATAATAAACTACTATTACTTAGCTCATTTTCAAACATTTCCATATGCTACATCAAAGTTTTCAAAAACCTTTATAAGAGATTTAACTTCAGTGGTTATAATAAGACATAAGAATTCCAACACAATTCTGCAAACATACAAAAGTTAACTATTTCTAGTTGTTATGAAATAAAATATGATTTTTTTGGCATTTTAAATATTAATATTTGGAACACAAAATACTGAAAACTGTTATTTTGTGATACTAAAATTAGTTTTAACCAAATGTAAAGGATGTTCAAAAAATCTATTAAAAGACATCAACAGTATAATAAAATTTGATAAAAGCCAGTAATTTATGTGTAGAGAATGTTTTATCACTGTATAGTCTTTTCAGCTGACTTCTTAAAAGCTGGAAAGCTTTCAACACACCACTCACCTGCCACTGCAACATGATAGAGTTAGCAGATCTAGCTCCACCAAGAACACTAACAGGAGGACTACTAGGGGCTGTTGAAGTAGATGGAGTTTTATCAGTAACTCAGATGAATTTAATAGTATGAAATCAAAGACAATATTATAACAAAAACACACCAATCCTACAATCAAAATGATACTATTAAAGAATGAATGATGATCATTTTTTCATCTTCTTAATCATGCTTCTTCTCAATTCAGAAACATAATTACTTCAAAAACTGTAGAGAAATTAACATATGTATTATTAGGCAGATTAAACAGACATATCTTGTAAAATCATCAAGAAATACCCAAGAAAAGTAAAGTGAGGAAAAATGTTTTAGAAAGGCCTTCTGATTCAAAAAAGTACTTGTATTGAATAAAATGTAGTCAGTAAGCCACAATTCATACACAAACATGCATACCATTTTTAATTCTAATTCAACACAAGCAGATGAATAGTGCAAAACTTGTGCTACAAAATTTTATTTTGTTGTTAAGATCACTTAATACAAATCTCAATTTTAGCAGAAACACATTCTTAAAAATAACAAAAATGAGTGCACTTACTACCTACAATTTAAATCACAGAAATAAAGCCACATACCCAAGTTTTACTAGCTATTATATATACGATAACTTACTTACACTTGAAAATTATGTTCCACAAAGTTTTTTGTTGTGAGAAGATTACAAACTTGCTCTTTTTTGTTGTGAGAAGATTACAAAAAAGAAGAAGCTTTTAGGAAACAATGTGAGAGTTGAATGATGTGCCACTTTGACCAAGACAATTAATTAAAGTAAACAACTTAAACAGGCTGACCTCATAAATCTTTTGATGAGGTCAATAATAAAAAATTAAAAAATGCACTGTGATGGAAATTTTAAAGAATGCTTGAATTTAACCCTTTCATGACGAGCTTGGTATAATATGCACAAGTTAAGTATTTAAACCATAACTTTCGATGAAGTATATGTTCCTTCATATTTCATACACTTTTAATAAAGATTGCAAGTCTTTTTTGTAGACAAAATATCACATATTTTGCAGTAATATCTTTACTAAAGATTTGCCTGTTTCTTTGCTAGTCTGAGTGTGAAGTAATTTTCATGTTATGACTAAAGACCTACTCTTCATCCAAAAAATTTTGAATATTTGTTTGTATAATTTCTAAAAATTCCTAAATATATTTTAGATGTTTGTTTTTAATAAAACTTTGTATTTTGTTTATTATTTCTTCTACTCTAACTATGTGGGGTATGTAAATTTGACTGACCTTATAACTACCATAAAAAATTAGGAAGTAAATATAATTATACTTTTTCATTTTAGAATGATTACATATTATAACACAAAAACACAAATGTTTAATATATATAGCTTAAATTTCATAACATTATATATTTATATGTATCTATTATTTTAATTGTATTGACCTTCAAGTCATGCCTGGAGAACATTACAAAAGTTGTACTGACACAGCACATGTGCACTCATGTTGCCATATCTAAGAATATAAAGATGAGACCTTTAGTCTTTACAGAGTGTTATGTAAATGTCGTGTAAATATTTTGTAAACGACAACATGTCGTGTTGTGTTTAAATTTTCATTTCTATTATTTATATTTCCATATTTATATTATTGTTTCAAAGTTTAAACTAATAAAATATGTTGTTTTTCATTTAAAATAACATTTAGAATTTTCTAGAAGTAGGCAGACCAATCATATCATATTTAAATGAAATGCTGGCGACCTTGCGTCTAGACGTTTAGTCTCGTGCAAGAACGGACATGCGGGGATTACTCTGGAGTTCTGCAGAAGTTTTGCGGTGGTTCGAGGAGTCTAGGCCTACAATATATAAACAGACAAAGATGCAAGGAAGAAAAAAGAAGAGTCAGACATTAGTTTTATTCAAAAGAAGAGAGTCAGTCATTGAGTGTTTGCTGTGATTTGTGACTGAAGTTAGATCTACGGAAGCTGTGATTTTACTTCGTCAATCTCTACGATTCTTTCGACTTAGTGGTTTTATTGAAAATCAACACGCGTGGAACTATTTACGGGAGATCGGAAAAATTGAGGGTGAGAAGTTTGTGACGTTCATCGGAGGCATCGTAAAAAGAACTTCGTCGAATTTATTGAACTGTGAATTGTTTCTGAACTTCTTCATTTAAACTTCGGAATTTCTTTGTGGGACCAAATTCACATCCTAGACTGGAATTTGAGACTTTCATTTTAGATCATTATATTAGATACAGGCCAGTACCATTTTGTATTGTGATTAATTTTGAAGGTTGAAACTAGTATCATTTTGTTTTGTAATTAATTTTGAAGGTTTAAACTTAATATCTGTCATTGTTATTATATAATTTATGTTATATCTGTTAATAGTTTAGTGTAATAAATTATACAAGCTGTTATCTGTGTTTCTTCTGTTGCTTTTAGTCTACGAAAAACATAATACATAAAAAAAAATATGTAACAAGAGTGATCTGTTTACACTGTGCTTTAGTGGACTAATATTTGGTAAAATACAGTCACATTTCAATTATTATGTAGTATATATGTATATTATTATTATTTACAAATAAGTTTGTTTTTTTTGCATAACACAGAACAGTAAATAAAAAATTATATCTTCTAGTTACAACAACCTTTGTACTTATTTAATTTGGTACCAATATCAGTAATTAAACACGTTACTTACTGGAATTAAGATTAACCTTTCATAAAAGTTAGTTGCTTAGATCTGTGTTTGTGTATAATTTAACTTTCATCATAAGAAAAAAAGGAGTAATGTCACATTTTCACAGAAAGTTAATTTTACAGTTTTAATCAAAATAAGTAAAATTAAAGTAATACATCTGATATATATAGTACATAAAATTAAGGTTTTATATACATTAAAACACTGTATTCAAAGTTTAAAAAATAGTATTAATTATGCAAAAAACAACTTGGAGTATGCTACAAATCACAATTAGAGAAATTCTATACTCTGGGCACCTTGATATTTGTTCTCTTAAAATACTGTTGTATATCCACACTCAAAAGGTAAAGTAAGAAAATGCTTCCAAGCATACCAGTTAAATATACTCTGGAAATATTGTATATGTTAATTTCATTTAATAAGCCTTACATATAAATGATATGAAATCTAAAAAAATATTTTAAAATTATTAGTGCTAAAAGCACAAACTTTTCTTGTCAAATTAGAGATAAAAATCAACAGTACAACTGACAAGAACACAGATACAGCCAAACTGATACATGTAGAGTACTTACGTTCTGGAGGAAGATCAACAGGACTGGTGGCTGGGCTCGGGCTACCCTCTCCTACACCATTAACTGCACTGACTCGAAACTGATATCTTGATGCTGGTTTCAGATTGGTTAGAGTGACGTATCGTTTCTCACCAGTGATATTCACCTTGGCAGTTACCCATGGAACTAAAAGATCCAGTTCTGCTACTGTACACCAGCAAAATAAAGTTATTAATGTTTAAAGAATCAGGTAAAAAATGTTTACATTCTCCTGAGATAATGCTTTGTCATTTCCCTGTACTAATATTTATTTATGAACATTATATTGAGATATCAAATACACATTACGCTGAAAACAGAATAACTTTCTATAACTGACTACATTATAGTTTTTTCACTGGGTAAGTGAACATAACTGACACTTGATACTTGTAACCTACATATTAAGGGTATCCATTGAATGTAATCTCATCAACTAAACTGAAAGCAAGTTAAATACACTAGGAAGCTAATTAACAATTTAAAAATTTCTATGAAAATGAACTGTTTTTAAATACAACATTTTTTTTCAGAAAGACAAATATATATTATTAATATTCATTATGGTGCAGTAATGTGGAACTGGAACTAATGTCATTTTAATGATTTATGAAATAATTGATATCAGTGTTCATACACTTCTTACACTATCAGAGTAACTTCTGACATATTATACTTTGAGTGTTATACACATGATACCTTAATACTGATTTTTCAATCTACACAGAGTAACTTACCTTCTTCAGGAACAATTCTCATCTGTACAAGGTATTTGGTTATAGGGCTATTGCCATCAAAAGATTTAGTCCAAGTAACATTCACACTTTTTGGAACTGTGTTCAACAATTCTGCTTTGACATTATTTGGTGGATATGGAAGTTCTACAAAACAATAAATAAATAAGAATCTAATGAAAAAATAACTTAAAATATTCTACATTTCTAGCTTTGGCAAATTAAAAAATAATTTTGTTTTTTAAAAAAATTCACAGAACAAAGTTTACAGCAAGAAAATCAGAAACTATAAACACCAATTTTACTTTTTCAATATTTTGAGTATTGGCTCAAGAAGCCAACACTGAAAAGTGAATGTTAAGCTTTGCCTGTGTGCCCAGCTTTTCAAGCACAGCACAGAAAGTGCACATAATAAATGGGACACAGACATTGCAGTTTGCAATATTGATAATGTTGATGCATCATCTTTATTCATACTTAACAGCGAGAATAGTAAGACTAAGGGACCTAAGTATAAACACTGGCAGAGTAGAAGTCACCTTCAGCTAAGATAACTTTATTTTCCTTACAAGATAGCCTTTGGATGTTGTGGAGCAGAAAATTTAATGGAGTTTAACAGAAAGCTTGATAAGTATGTGAATGATAAGTATTGGCCTTAAGATTTTTAAAAATTTATTCATTAATATTTATAGTTTAAATCAGAGGATGTAAGAGCCAAGGTGGACCAATAGATTCCATACTGTTCCGTACTATTATGTCTAATGCTTCAAACTGCAGTCTAATTACAGAAGATTTAATGTGTTTCTATAAAATAAAATATTTGACAATCCATTGGCTTAATAAGCAAGTTATACTTGTTTAACTAATTTACACAAACCAATCACTGTTTACAAAGTAATATTTAGTAATTCATTGATTAATGAAATTAAAGAGCCTGTAATATGTAAATTTAGATATAAATATTAATGGGTATGTTTCAAAGCCAACAAAATATGCCACTCTAAACCTATTTAAATACAAAAAACATTTACCAATAACATCAAGCTGAGCACTTCTTGACTCGTTACCTCCACTGGACATCACAGAACAAGTGTATGTTCCTACATCAGTGTTGCGAGCTTGTCTTATTTGTAAGGTTCCATCTTCCAGGACTTGAACTCTCCCATCAGGATGTGATTTTAGAGGAGTGTTTCCAAAATACCACGTAATGATATATGGAACAATGGGGTCATGTGACACTTTACACTGGAGCTCAGCAGTTGAACTAAGAATAACCTTGGTGTCAACAGGTGGTTGAGTGATTTGAGTTCGTACTAAAATAGCAAATGTAATATCAAAAGAACCTTTACAATTGTTTACACACCTCATTCAAAGAACGTAAAATAAAAATAAAATTGTCATTTCATGTAAAAATATCAAAAGAACCTTTACAATTGTTTACACACCTCATTCAAAGAACGTAAAATAAAAAATAAAATTGTCATTTCACGTAAAAATGTCTAGACTGCTTTTTTGGTTTGCTTGTTATCAAAAGTTTTTTATCTATCCAAACGTTACCAACATTTTCTAAGCTTTCAATGTTTTGGTGAGTAAAGACTGAAAGACTGGTAAAACAGCAAATGATTAATAAATTCCTTTCAAAATTACAAAAATATCATTCTCTCTCAACCTTAAGGTTACGATTATTGATTCTAAATTTATTTGAATGCGATTTTTAAGTCTGTTTATAGAGGTGGGGTTAAAGTGCATGACATTTTCTTTTACAATAACATTCAAAATTTAATCAAAATACTTTAACCTCAAGCACAGTTTATAGTTCACAATTTTTTTTATTATTATCTTAACTTTGATTTCTTAATTTCAAAAAAAGAAAGATTTAAATAAATTCTCTATCTTCATTTCTCTGTATAATATCACACTTCCTTGTTATGAATTGTCAATTTTAGACCATTTTATTATCCCTACAAAATATGCACTTATATTATAAATATTGTTAAGGTACAAGTAAATTCATAGCCTCCAGTCTTCTTGCTATATCTAAAAGTCAAACACACATGCTATGTCCTCCTATCACATCCCATTTTTCAAAAGATATCAATAATTCTTATAAGCAATAGAAAGAGAAGGTTTTAATTTACTGAATTCCTTGTAGGGCTAGCTGGTTCTGACAATATGTTTTGAAATATTGCTGAATCACCTTGATTAGGTAAAAGAATTATTTAAAGTTACCCACACTCTAATTAAAACCCTGTTATATTATAATAGTTAGAGGACATTGCATATATTTTTTTGCAGTCTAAGCTTCTATCCTAAATTGTATGTTTGAGATAAATAAAAATTAAATAAACTACTAAGAACAAACATAGCAGAAAGCAGTTAACTTTTATCAAGACTTTGAGAGTAAAAAAGTACAAGACCCATATGTAAGTACTGAATTCCTTGTTTTTTTTATATTTATTAATTTATTATTTATTCCCCAAGACTTTTTGTGCCACGAAGTACGCACAGTCTAAAGTATGATTATGGTGACATTTCTCATACTTACAATTTTATCTCTTAAAATCTGTTTCAACATATTTAAATTACGCTACATAAATGGCTATATATATACACGTTTTACAAGATCTTACAAATATAGGGAAAGAATTTAGATAAAAGAACACACTTCCATCACTTGTAATAGTTATTTAACTGAATAATGAGATATAAACATGACTTTTATAGTGTAAGCACAGTCCCAAGTGCATATTGCTTTTCTTTGATGATGGAGTATGAATTCAGTAACTGTCCTGGTATGCAAACACTAGGCTGCACCCAAACCCCTTTATTTTAACAATGAACGTTAATTTTTGTTTTTGTAGTAATAACAATATTAAGTTTTGGTTAGTTGAACGTTTTCTAAATGATGGTTTAGAAATTTTAATTTCAACCCTTAGTTCACCAAGTGACTTGATTGTCTTTCTCACTGTAATAACAGTCTTACTTCATATTTTTGAAAGACAATTTTTGAGAAGTAAACAGATTACTATACATTTTTTTTATATGCAAAAACGGCTGTTCTGGGCCCAGAAAACACTTCAAATAGAAGAGCGAACAACGTTTCGACCTTCTTCGGTCATCGTCAGGTTCACAAAGAAAGGGTTACTGGTCGGAAGCTGACCACGTGTTTGGGAGGGGTTGTATAATTGAGTGTTGCAATGTAGAGGGCGCGGTTTGAATATATAATTTTGTCTATAATATTAATATAGGTATAATGGTGTTCCTTTATATTGGTTTATTTTGGGTTTGAGTTGTTGTATAAGTAAGGCTTCTTTAATTTTTCGTTTGTTTATGTTTGTTTCTTTATTTAGTATTTTAGTGTTTTCTATGGTTATGTTGTGTCCATTTGACTTGCAGTGTTCGAAAACGTGTGAAGGTGACTTTTTATGTTCTTTGAATCTGGTTTCCATTTTTCTACTTGTTTCTCCTATATAGAAGTCGTGGCAGTTATCACATTGTATTTTATAAATAATGTTGGTGTGGTGTTTGTCAGTGTAGTTCTTACATAGTATAGACCTTAGTTTTGTGCCTGGTTTTTGAATAAATTTAGTGTTAACTGGAATGTTATATTTTGTTACTAGTTTTTGCCAAATGTTGGTTATTTGTTTGCTGATGTCACTCAACTTCGCAATAGCACCAAGGTACATTCCAACCATAGAAATCAAAACATGTTTAGAAGACCTAGCCAGGAGACTTGTGATACTTTCTACAGAAAACAAAAACAACAAACAGAAAGAAGACAACTTAGATAACTTTATTGACATCCAACTGCCAAACTTCCCAGGTAAAATTACAAATTTATATTTTCCAGAACCACCTAAAAACATTATCTTAAACGATTTTTTCAAAGAATTTTCTTACAAAACCATCAACATAATTTCACAAAACAGAAAACTAAAAAACAACCTTACAAAAAGAGACATTAATTCCATTAGAAACCTAAAACAAGACAGAAACATAAAAATTCTAAAAGCAGATAAAGGTAACGCCATAGTAATAATGAACACGAATGAATACATACAAAAAATGAATAACATCCTATCAGACACGAACAAATTTAAACCAATACACACAAATCCAACAAAGACACATGAGACGCAACTAAACAAATTACTACTACAAATAAAAAAAGCCAACACAATTTCACAAACACTTTATTCCTACCTACGTAAAACCGACTCACGCACACCGCAAATATACGGCATCCCCAAACCTCATAAACCAGATTGTCCATTACGACCAATAATGTCAACATATGAATCGTTTAACTACAATCTTGGTAAATACATAGCATGGGCATTCTCCAAATATGCAACATCAGCCAGCTCATTCATCAAAGACTCTTTTAATTTCAAGTCCAATCTAAATCAACTTAATCATAAAGCCTTAATGGCCAGTTTCGATGTTATATCCCTCTTCACAGAAGTTCCAACAACAGAAGCCTGCAAGATAGCCTTAGAACTCTATATTCGAGACCCTAACCCGATCATAGACATTCCCAGTAACCAGTTAGCAACCCTCATAGAATTCACCACAATAAAGACAAACTTCATGTTCAACAACCAAAACTATATACAAACAAATGGCCTAAGCATGGGCAACCCAGTATCGCCAGTTCTAGCCAATATTTTTATGACACAAATTGAAACACAAGCAATTAATACAGCATTACATCCACCACTATACTGGTACAGATATGTAGATGACACGATTGCGGGATTCGAATCTACAGAACACATACTTAACTTTTTCACTCACATTAACTCTATACATCCCAACATTAACTTCACATGTAAACAGGAAGAAAGCAATCAAATATCATTTCTTAACCTCAAAATTATAAGAACCGACACACAATTCAAAACAGAAATCCACCGAAAAATCACCCATACTGGACTATACATTCCTTGGGACTCAGCACATGAAACAAAACAAAAACTCAACATACTAAGAAACCAGATAAACACAGCCATAAAACTATGCTCACCAGATAAAATTAACGATGAATTAGATAAAATAAAACAACACTTCATCAACATTAATAAGTTTCCTCCACAAACCGTAGAAAACATTATACGCACACACCTAGACAGAAAGCAAAATCAACCAACAAAAGTAAATATATCTCACGAATCAAAAAATCACGAAACCATATACTGCTGTATACCATATATTCCTGACATCAGCAAACAAATAACCAACATTTGGCAAAAACTAGTAACAAAATATAACATTCCAGTTAACACTAAATTTATTCAAAAACCAGGCACAAAACTAAGGTCTATACTATGTAAGAACTACACTGACAAACACCACACCAACATTATTTATAAAATACAATGTGATAACTGCCACGACTTCTATATAGGAGAAACAAGTAGAAAAATGGAAACCAGATTCAAAGAACATAAAAAGTCACCTTCACACGTTTTCGAACACTGCAAGTCAAATGGACACAACATAACCATAGAAAACACTAAAATACTAAATAAAGAAACAAACATAAACAAACGAAAAATTAAAGAAGCCTTACTTATACAACAACTCAAACCCAAAATAAACCAATATAAAGGAACACCATTATACCTATATTAATATTATAGACAAAATTATATATTCAAACCGCGCCCTCTACATTGCAACACTCAATTATACAACCCCTCCCAAACACGTGGTCAGCTTCCGACCAGTAACCCTTTCTTTGTGAACCTGACGATGACCGAAGAAGGTCGAAACGTTGTTCGCTCTTCTATTTGAAGTGTTTTCTGGGCCCAGAACAGCCGTTTTTGCATATAAAAGTTCTCAACAAGTGGGTTTCTCGACATCACTGAAGATTACTATACATATCATGCAAACATCACTATACAAAACATATAAAAGTAATATATGCTATCCATTTTCTTTATTGTAATCTTAAAATCAATACTTACAAAATTATGTTTTACACCACAAATTTACAACTTATCAACAGGAAGAAATGTCATGATGTTGAAGTCTAGACATACATAACAAAAATATTATGGTTTAAACTTCTGTGTGTATCAACCAAACTAGATTTATTACATATCAAATAAGTTTGTAAATATCAAACATACACTCATATTTAAGGAAAAAAATAAACACCAGATAACAAACTTACCCAAAACAAATAGATATGCAGAAGCAGATATTTTGCCTCTCCTATTTGCTCGAGTACAGGTGTACTTGCCAAAGTCTTTAGGCTCCACTGACGCTATTAACAGGCTTCCAGTCTCAAGAATTTGAACACGACCTACACTGTGAACAGTATCTGTGTCTAGAAAAATTAACAAAAGAGGATAAGGATCACATTCACTTGTAATCCACATAAAACATCTGCAGAAATGTTGTACATGCTTACTTTTTTTGCAGCAGGAATCCATAAGTTGATCATAAATAGAATTACATTCAGGAAGTATTATCACACTACATTTTAATGTTTTAAGAAAAAAAAAAGGCTTCCAGTGAAATAGTACAAATTAACATGTTATTTTGCCTCCAGTATAATGAGATAAACTATGAAAAATGCATTTTATACTGAATTTTTAAATTATTACATGTAGTAATACACTATAATTTATTGTTTTCTCTTTAAAGTTTGTCAGTTTATTAGTTAGTTAAACAGTAATATGCAATGCAATTCAAAAAAAGATTTTAAAAAGAAAAAATGCATATTACTTGTGCATTTCATTGATAATGTCCATTCAACACACTCTGATAATTAGAATATTTAAAAACCTGCTGTTGTCTGATCCACTTTTACAATTTGTATCATCTAAGCTAATCTAATGTGTCTTGGCCATACTCTATCAGTTCTAGTCCTACTAATTATATTTTTCCAACTATAATTCCTGAAGTACCTAGTGTTTCCTAGAACACTTTAACATATAACATAGCAAAATTGTGTCATATTTTAAAAGATCCGTAAATAATGTAATTAGAATCACACAGTATAATCCTCTAATCACGTTTAACTAGTTGCAGTACCTTGTTTAGTATTCCTGGTTATTTTTAAGTTTTATATTCCATCTAGTATCCTCTGATTATTCTATTCTTATTTATGATATATTTCATTATGTTTCAATAGATACAATGTCCCACCTTTCCATATGTAAAATAAAAATCATGACTGTTGTGAATTATAAATTTAAGTTCATAGAGACACCACAAACCCAAACATAAATAATGTATGAGTAAGTACACTGGACTTCAAATATTTGTAATTCTAAAGTTGCAGTGAAAGTTTTAAAGTAAAAGAGTTAAGCTTTATTTTTACAATCTGTAGAAAGACAAGTAATGCTCTTCAACTCAAAAGTACCACGGTCTGAGAGGTATAGGGTGGTTCAAATTTACGTATATAGTTGATAATGTATTTAAAGTGATTAACTTAATATTAAAGTAAACAGCTGATAACATTTAACAGCATTTTACACATGACATAGGTTTATGGAAAAGTTAATCCTGCATGTATTCAAATTGAAACTACTGCTATTCTCACAACCTTTGAGTCTGCCTGCCACACTTATGCAAACTCTCTAACACAAGTCCCTCTGTCCATCAAATTTTGTAAATGCATCTGTGATGTACCCTTTCGTTTTTATCAACATTCTGCAATTTCATATCAAACACAATTCAACAGATTCAACATGTGCAATTGTATACCTACTTTTGGATCACTCTGTACATTCTGTGCTTGTACCAACACAACTATGTATATTCTCATGCTGTAAAATAAACTATGATGCTGATTACAAAATAATGCCATTATCAGCTTACATACATAATGAAATACAAAAATTATGTTTTGGAAGTTATCTAATGAGAATTTACAAATTTTCACACTCATTGCACACAAAAATTCACACATATTATCTGTCTAAAAAGTTTTTGATCAACCTGGATCACTAAAATAATAATATCAAGGGAATACAGAAGTTTTTATTTTGTCATTTGATGCTAACACCCATGCCTGCAATTTAAATGTTTACATGTTCAGCCCGATCTAATTGACACCATTTATGAGCAGTTTACAGAATCTACTTATCAATGAACAACCTGCTTACAAATAAACTATATACAATTTGCTAAATGAGAATATCAAAAAGATGACTGATAAAAAGTGCATCATACACTCTTAGTTAACAGACCCTTTGTTTAATTTAGCACGTGCTTTGACATGTTCAAGTAAAACATTCTTATAAGTGTTACCAACCATTATATTTAACCTGAAGTGACATGAGCATTAATAAAAGAAATTCAAAATTGCTGCTTATTAAGTAGTTCATTTCAGTAATTCAAATATCTGATGCAGAATTATCCAAAGAAATTATTTTCTTATATACTACTGTGTTTCTTTTATATTTTGGGAAAGGGAAGATATCTGTGAAGAAAATAATAGTTGAAACTATTAACACGTCCTCATGGTAGATATATACATAAGTAAATTAATTATTTAGAATCGCTACAATAATAAAAAAAGCTCATGTTATCATATTTTAAAATTTGGTGACAAAGCATACTGCAAGCAAAAAAATCTTAAACCTCTATTAAATTAACTAAGCCTGGTAAAGGTTAATGACATCAAACTATTTTTAACTACATTAGTTAAATAGGTGTGTCTGATGTCTGTACTTTTTACATATTTCACATAAAATAGTGTTCAAAATAAATAAATTCTAAACATTATTCAGTATAATCTTACTATAATTTACAGTGAATAAAACTAAACTATGCTAATTCTTTAAAAGAAGAAATTTACCATTGAAAATCCAAGTGGTGTTAGGAGCTGGAGCACCATCTGCAGTACATGAAATCTGAGCATCCATTCCATCAAGTACAGTTGTATTATCTGGTGACTTTATAAACACTGGTGGAGAAGCTGAGATGAGGAAATAAAAAAACTTAATTATATAATGGTTGCTCCAAAACTTATTTCTAGTTTTAACTGATAATTATAAGTACACATGAATGTATGTAAAAAAAATATCAACTAAATTATATTTGGTATATTCAGTGTTGATGAGGCATTTCACCCAGTACCAGGACTCAGACGAGTAGGGATACAACACACACACTATTTAGAAGTTTTTCATTGATAAAGTAACATTCTGAGAAGATATTTTGAAAATAATATGTTCAATATTGTTATATTTTACAATAAAATATTATTGAATATTGTAAATGGAAACAGAGAAGTCTGTCAAATAAAAAGCCTTAAACGAGTTGCAAGGAGGAGAAAAAAAAGTTATTTTTGTTCAAAACTGTGGATAAAAAATATATTGTAATACGTTAGATCTATATCCTAGTACATCAGAAATCCTGTACTCTTTGTTAAAAATAGATGTACAATTCACAGAATTTAATACCAGGAGCAACAAAACTGAGCATTTGTGTTCAGATCACTGGTAAACCTAAAGAAATTTTTTTTAGTCTCAAAAGCCTGGCTGTTCAAAACATTCATGTATAAAAACCGCTACAGTTTATTGACTTACAGCTGTAGTACAGTGTATAAAAATGTAATTCTTTTTGTTCAAATGATCAATACATAAAAAAATGGTTATCTACTGATTTAGTACTTCATTATAATACATTAAACTTAGTACTTTTGTTGAGAATTTTAGTGCACAAAAATGACTAAAACCTACCCGGAAAATACCTTTTGTAGTGCATCAAATTATTAGTGTAGTATGTGTGTACCAAAACATCAGCACGTGAAATCTTTTAAAACCTATCATATTATAAACCCTTAGTATCTTACACACAAAATATTAGTGCGGTATATATCATAAAACATTTTTTGTTTGAAAAATTACATTTGAAAATCTTGTGCAACCCACTAAATGACAAAATTCTAGTTTAGTGCATATGCATATAAAATAGTTTTCAAAGTTAAAAACTTAATATTGTATGAATTAGTTTATTCAAAACATTTAAGTATCATAAGCATTAGACTCATGATAAAAAATTAGTACATGACAAATAAAAGGCTACAGAGTTAAAGTATTTAAAAGTAAATGATAATTCTTACATTCTACTCAATGAAAGTAAAATATCAGCCTAGATTAAGAACACAACTTTAATGAGTTAAGACAATCGGTAAAAGAAAATCTTTATATTCTACAGAGCAACAGTATCAAGATTAGAGAATGAACAACAAAATGCCAATGAGTCAAGACTGTTCATGAATGAAAATACTTGTTAAATAAGTGGAAATCTAAGCCTAGAGAATAGAAACACTATGATATAACTAGTTTTAGTTGATAAAAATCATTAATCCAATAAATTAAAACCTTATTATGTTAATTCGAGTTTCAATGTGTGAAAAACAACTTTTCTTATGTATAAATCAAATCATCAGTTTGTATGAAATAGTTATGTTTTCATCTATGTAACTTATCATGCCAGGTAAATAATGAAATAAGGAGTCTGTGTAACAAATGGCTCAATATAAAGCTGAAAGAGTTCCATCTACCAAACAAACAAGACTTTAGATGAGACTTCTGCATAATGCTTCTATTTCTTAGTTCATAGAAACTATCCTTTGCGTTATTATTTTTTTATTATTTACCTGCATTTTACTACAAATTTCCACATTAGGAGTATAAGTGATATACTTACTATAAAGTTTCTTTCAGGTACTTCTATTTATAGAAATTTGGGGATTAAAGAGACTAACATATTATCAAATTTAAGTATCACACTCTGTTAAGTACAATATTTGAAGTCAGTGTCACACTCTGATACATACTCTATTAGAAGCCTCAACAAAAATGAAGTTTTACTGTCTTCATATACTATTTATACATCATAATTCTACCCTTCATAAAATATTCTTGTTAACATGTGATTATCAATTCATGCTTAGTAAATTTTAACAGATACGCAAACAATAGAAATGACATAAATCTAATTTTAAGCTGAATAGATCTTTATTGCTGTTAATTAACAGACTCATGCACCTTGTTAAAGGTTGTAAATACAGACTAGTTTTGGTCTTGCACACCTAATAAAGATACCTTGCAAGTAATTACTGAAACTTAAGAGAACATAAATAATTAACACTTATCCAAACAATAAATTCAGTATATCGAAAAAAAAAAAATTTTAACACTTTGACAACCATTAAAAATTGATTTTGAAATATTTAAATATTTTCCCTGTTGTAATTATTAGTATGAAGAACATTTGTACTATTATTCTAGGTGGTATTTTAACACAGTAACTTACTTGAATTTGTTTTGCATATTTGGACGAAGATTAACAAGGACTACATATGCTAACTATTCCTAATTTTGAACTGATAGATTATATTTTATTGAATTTTCCTTATTCTATCATTTTTTGGAATGGCATTTAAGCTATACTTTCTTGTAAGCATTAAATGTTAGATCAATAAATCCTGGTTTATATTTTTAAATTTCGTGCATTCAAACAAATTCACATAGACTTAAAAGGCATTTATAGCTGTATGTGAAAAGAGAAGAAGCTGAATAATTGTAAAATAAAAGTTGAGATGAATGAAAATTTAGCTGATATGCAGAAACATGCGACTCTTTGTTCACAAAGTGATAAACATAATATTTTGAGCAAAAGTATCACATGCATATTTTCTATCTAAATAAGCTTAAAAAGCCCAGAGAAAATGTATTTATAGTAATGTTCTTTATCTATAGAAAATTATATACATGGTAAGAGTTGTGTGAAATACTTTGCAAATAAAAAAATAAAAAGTTGAAATCAAAGTCACTTGTTATGTGAGACAACAACATCATGCACTATACTCATTACATTGATAAGTTTAACTAAAAAAAAATTTTTTTTTAATTGAAAAGCCAATAGGCAATATGGACTCCTCAGACAAAGACCTTTCTAACAAGGTGACATTTGTGGCATTTCACTGAGAAACTTGCAAAAAAAATTCCAAACAGACAAGTGTATTATTTATATATCAATAGATGAATTATTTTTCCCATCACAAATGGCAAAGAATTAATAGTTAAAAGAAAGAAAAGATTAAACTGCATGAGCTTCATAAGGTACTTGGTAAAAAGCTTACGTATTAGAACTGGATAGCGTGGAGAAGGCTTTGATGAAAAAACTTTAGAGGCAGAAATAAAAGAAATATATAATTAGAAAAATATATATTAACAGTACAAAAAGCATACAGCAAAATGGATTTTAATGCTCTTAAAGTTTCCTTTAGTATTTGAGGCATTTGGATAAGGATGATCATTACAAGTTTTCTCAGTAGTAAAGATTCAATACTATTCACTTTCTACTCTGTTAACTATGTAATCTAATCATTCATTATAAAAACTGTTACCACTATTTGTAGTTCTAAAGGATTAATGAGTCATTTGTTAACAGGATTTAAAACTTAGTCATACACACTAGTAGGGTCATGGCTAATGGTAGACTTTTGAGACTTCATCCATCAATCAATTTTTCACAATAATTATTTCATTGTATATGCAAAGATTTCTTATAATGCATCAAGCAAAAAAGTATATACTGCAATTATATATGGCAGAAATTTGTATATAAATTTTAGCATTATCTAACTGTTCAGGAAAATTATACCTAAAACCTGTACAGTTGAGGATTTACACTTTTAGTGTAACTGGAACAATAAAAATGCATTTTTTGCATATTCCAGAATATAAATATGTTTTTCAACGTTTTCCCCATCACCGATAAGTAGATTTCTTCAGAAATAGTTGTTTAGTTATAACAGTTTTGACAAAAAAAGTTTCTAGCCTTTAAATATGCTTCTAAATACATCAAATACACACAGAATCAGCATTTTGTCATCCTTTACCAATAAACATTGAAATGTTTTATTACAATGGAAATTTATAAATTCTGAAACTTGCTAACACATAACATTGTTTCATATAAAGACAATGATTTTCTAAAAATCAAACAACTCATATCAATTTTATAAATTTCTCTTTTATTTTAACTAGGTAAAAATTTAATACACATATTAAAAATGAAATTTATCTAGCCATGTTGCATTTAAATTTTGTTCTCCATTAGAAAAGTTTTAAAATAAAAATAAATTGAAACATGAAAATATTTTAGTGATTGAATAGATGCAAATGCTTTGAAACTAAAAAAATGTTCAAAAACTTTTAATCTCAGAACATTTATAAACATGTGATATTATTAACTACAATCAATTGAACAATAAGCTGTTTAGTTCATCAGTACCATAAACATCAAATGATTTTAGGATATCTCAAATACTAAAGTTTACTCTATTACTTTACCATATTTTTGTGTTTGTGCTTATAGAATAAGCAAACTCAACACTTATTTTGAATATAATAAATATTTAAATAAATAAATAAATAAAGAAATTATTTAATACATGAAATACAACTTTTATAACAGAGTTGTTTCATAGTACAAAATGCAAACAGTGCTTTGTTTGTTTTAATTTAAAAAAAAAGTCTTAGAACTGGATTTATTTTCTTGTATAAGAAATTAATCTAAATTATGAAAGCTATTCTTAACTTTGTATATAAGTTACAAGTTTATATAAAATGTTTTCTGATACCCACAGTATGTTCTTTACCTCAACTTGAAGAATGAGATATCAGTGGAAA
This sequence comes from Carcinoscorpius rotundicauda, assembly GCA_011833715.1. Lineage (NCBI taxonomy): Eukaryota > Metazoa > Arthropoda > Merostomata > Xiphosura > Limulidae > Carcinoscorpius > Carcinoscorpius rotundicauda. The sequence goes on from CM022396.1 coordinate 28,354,664, forward strand.
ATTAACTATGCATCTTCATATCCTATCTATAAGAAATATGGCTGTATAGTCTATTTTTCTGTTAATAATTTGCTAATTTCTTACACTAAATCCAACTGTGATAAAGTTTTGAAACTACATGTTTCAAATTTTTTTGACCTACACAGATTTTGACATTTTTCTCTAGCATATCTTACTTCAATGTTTAGCAAGTGATAATTTTTTTTTTAATTAAATATGTAAATTTTAATAAAAGAGGAATAAATATACTTTATGTATAACAGTAATATGATGGAATAATAGACTGTTTTAAATGTGAAACAAAATATGAAGCCATTGGAGAAAACTAAAGAAATTAAAAGAATAATTAAAGTTTCATTTTTAAAATTATATAAGATTTAGCAGTTTTTATTTTTTACATTTGTAAGCAGAGAATTGTACAATACCCTCATTATCAGTGAAAATACATATAATTTCAACTGTTTACCTTTATTTTGATACAGCTGACATTACATGAAAAGTTACAATTTTAGAAATTTTTATAAAAAAAACAGATGTTTCACACAACACAATTCAGTAATATTCAAATACACATTTTAAATATTTCCTTAAAAACTACTGACTATAAAAATTACCTTACAAAAATTTTAGATTGTTGTTATGCAGAAAGCTATATAATAGGCTATCTATGCTGTACCCACAATGGGTACTAAAGCCCAGTTTTTAATATTATAAACTTTCAGACTTACTACTGAACCATAGAGGTGTAATTATTTTAGTAATCTACATATTTTTATACACTTGTATTCCAGGTTTTATACATATAGATGTGACAGTTTTAGTCATACATTACTGAAGTGGAAAGTTGGTTTTTATTTCTTTGGCTCATTCCATACGAGTAAAGCCACTGATCTCTAGACTTGTATATTTTAAGTAAAGGTTGTTAAACATGTGTATACTATTCAAAAATCATTAAATCACACTGCTAACAGAAAATAGTAGTGTATAAATTTAAGTTAATTTTATGAACTGCTTAGCAGAGACATGGAGTATACTATTATTTTGAATGAAACAAACTTGAATATTTAATATATATTGTGATACATAAAATCAAAAGAATAGAAACAAAACTACAACACCCATTTCTCTGATTATAAAAAACAAAGTCATTCAAGAATTACATGAAATAACAAATTCAGAAATTTAAATTATTGAGGATTACCTACTTCTATACATTTATAACCTAAATGTTACTCTAAATTAAAATATCTTACTTTTAACATGAAGCCAAGTACTTGCTGATACTTGGTTAATATTGTTCTCAACCACACACTGGAAGATCCCTGAATCAGAAGTCATCAGGTTAGAGATTTTTAAGGATCCGCTGGCTTGAAGTTCATATCTGTTGTTTGTATGATCATTACTTAGTTTTTTAGAATCCCTGAACCAGGTAATATTTGGTTGTGGATTACCTGTTGCACCACAGGACAATATGACATCATGCCCAATCTCTGAAATAGTTTCTGAGCTAGGTGGATCAGTAATGGTTGGACCAACTGAAAACATACATAAAAATTCTTTATAGTAATTGTTTAAAGTTATCACATCAAATATTTTGATAAACACATTTTTATGAAACTAGCTAACACAAAGAAATAAAGCAAGTTTTGAATATTATGTATATACACAAACACAAGCACACACACACACAATATATAAAAACTAAAAAATATAATTTTTAAATATTTTGTATCTTTAATTTCTGCATGTCAGCTTAGACCTAAGGACAAAACAGATCCTCATCTTGTAGAAAATAAATAATTATAAAGATTACCATATACAATGACTGTTGCTATGGCAGTCACTGGAGAGTTGTTTCTATTTTTCAGTTGTGCCACACATTCATATACACCTTCATGCATTGGTCCCACATTAAGCAAATTGACTGACATATTCCAAGGAGATGACAAATATGAAATCTGTGCCTGGGGCAATTCCACATCATCTTTCATCCAAATAATTTCCAATTCTTCAACAGGTCTATTAAATAAGATAAGAATTATGTTAAATAGTTAATATTTGCACCTACTACAGTAAATATTGTTGGTCGATTTTAAAACAAATTTCTGCATTAAAAACTACATTTCTGTGAACAAAAATGTATATTAAAATAATATTATTTAATAACTATAAATGTTTTACAAATATCTTATCTTATATTTATTTACATAACCTATATAAGTACTAAAAACAAGTTTTACAAATTTCATTTTCTTACAAAGAGCAACCAAAAAAAATATGTTTATTGGTTTTATTCATTAAAAACATAGTTATGAATACTGTGGAAGAGACACACTAAATAACAAACACTCTTTCACATATGATACAAAGAGCTTCAGTCAAGCACAGCCTACAGTGAGTTTTTGTTTTATAACCAAATAACCAACAGTACATTAAAGGGTTTAAAAAGTAAGATTCAATATTGATGCACAAAACCAAGAAACTGAGACAAAACTATCTCATTTAAAAACAAATTACAGGTTTTTTTCACTCTAATTGTATGCATGGTTGCTTCAGTGTATTGGATATGGTCAGTAACTTTACACTGCAAAAACAAGTCAAGCTTTCAGCCAGAAGTTTAGTCAAAAATGAAATTATTACCTTGCATTTACAACACATTCAAGGACAGCAGGATATACTCCTTGCTCAAAGACTGAATCTTTAGGTGGTATTACAATTTCTGGCGGTATCTCTTCAAATCTATTATTATCTATAAAGAAAACAAACACATATTTAACTGATAAAAAAAAATTATGTTAAAATACTGCAGAGTAAAAATGTATAAAAACAACATTTAAATAACACATCACAGCTTAGCTTCAATATCAATTAATTATAAAAAAAACTGAATTCTATTTCATTAATAAGAATTTTACCTAAGACAGTTTATTTGCAAAAGAACAAAATACAAAATAATACAACTAATATTTAAGGTCAGCATAATTCAGAATGAGGTAAAGTCAGATAAATGAACTTAAAATGCAAACAATAAGTCAGAAAAACTAACAGCATGAAAACAAATAATTGTGAAATATTAAAACCAAAAATTATGGTTTAAGTGGTGAAATCTGACTAAGCATTAGAAACCAATATGTTTAACATTCCTAACATAAATCATGTAAACTGTGGGGGCCTGGTATAGCCAGGTGGGTTAAGGCGTTCGACTCATAATCCAAGGGTCATGGGTTCAAATCTCCATCACACCAAACATTTTCACCCTTTCTGCTGTGGTGGCATTATAATGTGATGGTTAATCCTACTATTTGTTGGAAAAAGAGCAGCCCAAGAGATGATGGTGAGTGGTGATTACTAGTTGCCTTCCCTTTAGTTTTACACTGCTAAATTAGACCTCATGTAGCTTTGCGCAAAATTCAAAAACAAACAAACAAACTGAGGGTTTTTCCAACATTCCTCTCAGTTTTCTCTTTCAGATTATAAATCAGAGGTGTGATAAAAATAACATTTAAGGTATATATTTTGTCACTCATATCTTTTATTCAATAGTAGAATTTATTAGGATGATACGATATATGAAACACCATTCAGGTATGCAATACAATAATTTGAAAATTACAGTTTTCAGTACTGAAAGTTTGCAATGCATTAGAGACAAATAAGCCTAAAATGTTTAATAAAAATAAAACGTACATTTTTTTTCTAAAATTTCTCATAATTTATACATTTTGGATATTCAAATGCATTTTTTGCAACTTTTATCAGAAATGCTAGGCACATGAATAGAAAAAAGTTTGCGAAACAACAAATAATTTCTTATTCTAGCTGCAATGCAAGTTTTAGTCACTTATTAATTTGGATTATTAAATAAGAAAATGTGTACATTTCCAGTTATCACCACTTATTGTTCTACTTTGCAAGAGGTACTAAAAGTCTTGGGAAAATCCAAATAATAAATACACCCATGATACACCCATTTAATACAGATCAAATTCAGCATTTACAAATTTTTCTACAGGTTTTCTTAATTATCCTCTCTCTGTGTATGTTACTTCTACATAAATTCTATTACTTTAAACCAAACAATACAAAAATATGTATAACTAAACCTGAAAATCAAAAAATTTAAAGAGAACAAACCATTGACAACAACATGAAGAAATCCACCAGTAACTTCCACTCCTACTTGAGTGTTGGTCAATGTAGCTTGGTAGTGTCCACTGTCTGTGACTTTACTAGATAGAATGACTAGAGAGTTATTAGAGGTAGTGAAATACCTCTTTCCTTGGAGTCGACCCTGGCCAACTCTCTGCCATGTGACAGTTGGTGGAGGTACACTGTCCACTTCAGGAGGAGATAACACTACTGACTGACCTTTTTCCACCGTGACAGTTAAGTTTTCTTTCAGTATATCTGATATCATGTCTGCAGATGAAATAATACACTTTGTTAAAATTTTATCTTATAAATTGGGTGTAAGATAGAATTGTATGGTATTGTAGAATACAAACTGTCTATAAATGACTATTTTTCTACTAGCTTAAGAAACAATGTATCTGAAATATCATGATAATTGTGAACTTTCTGTAAATCTTGACTTGAATATAAGTTATACAGTCAGTATTCAATATAATGCATTTCTAATACTGTAGATGTTTAGTTTATAATAGTACATGTCTAAAATATTTGCATGCTCAGCTTTAAAATAAATTGATAGATAATTTTTTGTAGGTATTCAACTTATGACAAAACATATCTGTACTATTAAGTGGGTATTAAAATTCCAGTAAAACACATATGTAATATCAAAGGAGTATTCAACTTATTATGAAACATGTTTGTAATAACCACATGATGTTTGACTTTTTTTTTTTTAAGTATTTAGCTTGCAGCACAACCTATCTGTAATATCATATTAATGTTTAGTTCTAACAGCACCTATACATAACACAAGACGTCTCAAATATCATGCAAATATTTGGTAACAATGAACAGTTTGCTAAATTTCAGTTTATATCTAAGGCAAATTTTGGTCACATTAAAATCCACACAAAAGTACACCAGCTTATTTCCATGAGCTTTAGCTACATCATGATTTTCAAAAGTGCCCTACAGAGTAGCCATTAGGACGTGTTACTGGTGGTAGCTATGTAAAAACCTGTTTATATGCAAAGAATTTAAAATGGCAAGAAAGTAAAATGTTACTTATTGTGAGATGAGTGTTACACAGACAACACACTAGTGGATCAGTCCCAAATAAAAGAAAACGGTGAGTTATAAAACTGTGACCAATGCATAGTCTAGTTAAAACAACTTCCTCTTTTCAATCCTTATGGAAGCAAGACAGCCAAAGTCAAATAAAGGGTTTTATTTGTAAAAGCTTGTTTTCACGTTGTTCACTCCAATTCGATTGCCAGCTGACCCAGAGCCAAGCCTTGAATACAGGACCATAATCCATGTATGGAACAAACATACCAGTGATAGTGCCAGCACAGATGGATTTAGTTAAGGTGTCTGCAAGCTTGTTCTCGCAAATACCAATACTAACATAGTCCAGTATCCAGAGAAACTGGATAGAAGTAGATGTTAAAAAAAATAGGCCAGTTGATTTTGAATATTGGCAAGAACAGGATGTGAACTAACATGAAGCAATTCCAGGACCAGTAAAGAACTAAGTAAGTCAGTAGAAATAGAGCAATTTAAGTACTGCTTAGCTTCTATGTGATCCAGGGCAAGAGAAACAGCACACAATTCAGTAGTGAACACAGAAGCTGTAGAGGATTTTTTGCACACAACTACCAAACCATAACAAACTATGGCAGATCCCACACAGTAACCTGATTTTGAATCATCTGTATAAATAGGAATGGAAGGATGTTTAGAAAGATATTCAGCAAATAACAGACAGTATTTCCTATCAGGAGTGTCTGCTTTTCTCAGATGACTTAAAGACAGGTCACATATGAGGACTGTAATATGCCATAATGGGTTGAGCTGACCAGTGGATACAACAATGTTATCCAAGGACAGACCCAATTCATTTAACTGTGTCTGGATATGAAGGTCAAAAGATGCAATTGCAGAACATCTGTACTGAAAAAGTATGGCCCACTGAGGAAGGAAAACACAACCCCAGGTGGGATGCTCCAGTATGATATGAAGTTTTGAAGCATATAGCAAAGACAGTTGCAAATGACAGAGGTACAAAAAAGGTTCATGAAACTATGTATAAGCTCTGAACTGGGTTCAGCATGTTAAGGCCGATCCACAGTCGAGTTTCGATAAAATGAGAACACAGAGGATGTTCAGTGCTCTTGTACATTTGACCCATAGCTGATTGATGTGTGGTATAACCATCCTCTCTAAGATATCTCATCAAAGCATTTAAACTATAGTAGTTTAAATCATTTTCAAATGCTAACCCTCTCTTTTTTCCAACCATTTAGGGCAAGAATAAAAGTATGACAGGTGAGAGTCATTGCAATTGATGCAATGAGTGTCCATTTCACACTCATAGACATTGTGGTCCTTGCTACTGCAATGAGCACACATCAAAGAACCACAGCATGACGTCTTTGAGTGACCGAACTGCTGACACTAGAAACATCTGAGAGGGTTTGGAAAGTATGGCCACAACCTGCAATTAAGATAAACTTCCCTGATGATGACAGGTAGATGTGGTGATGTAAATATCAAAATGAGAACATTGGTCGGCATTGTAATTCCATCCTTGTGAGTGGAGATACCCCTCATTGTTTAAAATCCTTGGGTGGAGAAACCAGCGACAATCTCTGACTCAAGGATGTTATTCAAATCCCTCTCAACAATAACACCTCATGATGAATTCAAATTAGCATGAGGTGTAACCTCAATAGGTATATACCCAATTACCTTTGAATGCAGGAGGAATTCACTGTTTCAAGATGTGGATGTTTCCACCAATATATCATTAGAATGAAGCTTCTTTACTGACTTTGGAGAGCCAGCAAGTCCCCCTAGTCCCTTCTGAATGAAAAAGGGAGACATTTGCCAGAAAGGTTTGTCTCAAAGAGAATGTAGTATCATAAAACGACGTATGTGTTACAGAAGTTGAAGATTGCTGCTCAAAATCTTGAGACATTGTTTATGTATGAAATGTTTTTTCACTATTTTATTTGAGTTTTATTTGGAGGATCTATAAAAAAAGGAATATTTCAGTACCCACTGACCTCACCCACCATGGAGCCCTACTAGGAGACACACTACAATTCCAAACAAGGACACTGCAGCAACTCCAGGGTTTCGTGAGCACTATACCCAAACATCAGCATCAGATACAATGTCTACAACACCTATTCAAAACATCCAACAATGGTACATGGTTGACTCTAGTCCAAGTGGACTAGCCAACTGACCCAAGAGGGGCTACCAGTCCACAGGAATTCAAGGCCAAAGTGGTGTGTTAGGGTTGGACACCTTAACCACCAGGATCCTTTCCTCCCCCTCATATGTCACCACGCACGGCAAACACATAGGTGGAAGTTTAGATCCCAGAAGAGGTAAACTGAACAAACAGAATCTTTTCCGGGAGGTCCTCTCACCAATCCACACTGTGGGGTTCTCCTTGAAGAAAATAAGTGTAGTTAAAAAATTGACACAGCAACTGTTATTTTATGGTGACATTATTGTTTATATCAATGTTTCATGAAATAGTACATCAAAATGTGTTTTAAATCTATACTGACATAATGAAAAACTTTGGCACTAGCAGCAAAGAGATATTTGCATCTACAGATCAGAATCTGTACACACTGGAGAAAATACTTTGAAATGTTAACAAAGCTTATAATTAGATTTGTAATTTTGAATTACATAAAGTTTGCAATGGAAACTAAATTTAATGGTTTCTGTACAGTAGCATTACTAATTTTAATGATTCAACACAAAAACCTCATACCTGGAGTATGTGGATGTACAGGAAGTTTACACGTTGGTAAAATACTACATGGATGTAGAGCTTCAACTTAAAGTGCAAATTGTGTGATAATTGTCAGTAACATTCCATGTTTTCATATCACAGTGTCATCTATCTATATCATTATGCTGCATGTTGCTATTCAGCTTATACTGCCAACAGTCTGCAACATTCTCTATATGTGTTCACCTGACAGTACCAACTGTGTGTAATATCACACAAATGTTTAGCTTGGTGTAAAACAATGTTTGTAATATTACAAAGGTGTTAAATTTACGGTGCAAAATATCTGTAATATCATAAGTGGTACCAATTATATACAAGAAGTGTATCTTAAACACGTAGGTTGAATTTACTAATGTAAATCTTGCTATTTTAAAAACTTGTATGTTCTATAAATAAAGGTTATTTACACACATCAGAACAAGTAGGAGAAATGAATTACAAGGACAGTTTAAAAAAACTGCTTCAATTGTTATTTGAAAGGATTGCACCCTGGAGAAATAAATTTCAGTAATAATAACTACAGCTCTTTTTATTACTATAATTTAAATTAATAATTTGTTTAAACAGTGGTGCCATATTGTAACTGTTCACCACTTCTGTGGTTTATATTGTATTGCATTTATTATTAAACTGTGGTGCAGACAGAATATCTGATTAAGAAATGGAAATGCTCTACTTCCTTACCATGATTCTACTGTTTTGTTTTATATATTTAAGCAGAGCTTTGAGAAGAAACCTGGGTGAAACAGCTAATGTATATACTCTTGTACAAACCAAATTTTTAACTACCTCTGTAACTGAGAAGTAAAATACATCAAAGCTCATCCATCATTAATAATGGCTTTTCCTGTGATAAAATAAAGTAGCTGAGGTTTTTAGTTCTACTACATATATGTTGTGTACTTCAAGATATATCAATGAAAGTGTCCATTTTAGAATCTTCAGTTTACTACTGCACATACTTTGTTTTGTCTGCATTAGATTTGGATATGAATATACAGTAAAAGGTGCAAATAGTATCAAGTTGCACAAGTACAGTGTTTATCAAAAGAAAAAGAGCAATATTAAAAAACTCATGTTAACTATATCCCATAATGCACAATAATCCCATTAATCTTTATTAATTTAATATTATAATGTTTGATACATGTGTGGGATTATTTCCCAAATAAAAGGCTCAAAGTCTGTTTCTAACGTTCAATAATTTCTTATAGTTTTCTCTTTAACTGAAAATATTGTATTAAATATTTGATATATGGTTTATTTAAAAATGATTTTAACACAGAAAAACTTCAATAAAAATATAAGTATGAAAAATACTTGTGTTGATCTTAGGTTCTGTAGAGGTTTAGTTTGTTTTGAATTACATGCTAAACTACAAGGGCTATCTGCACCAGTCATCTCTAATTTTTCAGTGTAAGACTAGAAGGAAGGCAGTTAGCCATCACCATCCACTGCCAACTCTTGGGCTGCTCTTTTACAAATGAATAGTGGGATTGACCATCATGTTGTAATGCCACCATGTCTGAAAAAATGAGCAAGTTGGTGTGGCAGAGATTCAACCTGTAACCCCAAGATTGCAAGTAAAGAGCCTTAACCACCTGACCATGCTGGGCCTAGGTTTTGTAGTAGTATATCTTAATGTTCATGTTTCTTTCATCCCACTATTGATTTTGTATCCACACTAACTTTAGCTCATTTGTAAGCTAAGACCTTATAATCTCAGAAGGAAAACTCTCTAATGTGTATAGTATTCATGTCTGATGAATTTAATTTTCTTTATCACCTACTTTTTACGTCATCAAAATATTGCAATCAACTAAAGTTGCATCAAACAAAATATTACTAACACATCCACATCAGCTATTTCCTTCATAAATCCACAACAATTACAGATATGATTAGACAACTGACTGGTTGAGACATTTGGTCAAGCAGCTGGTCGAACAATTAAAAGTATTTAATTCTTGTTGTAAAAAAATCTTTGTACTATGTTAGCAAAGTCCTCAGAATTTGCAATAAGGGTAGTATCCCATAAAGTTTTGCAAACAAATGAGCTATTTCTCAGTTTGAACTGTACCATTATGTAAGAATATTATACTGATCATTGTGACCTTTGAATTTCATTTCTCTCTTGACAATATGGATTGACTAAGTAAGTAGCAATGTGGGTTGGACTAATAGCCTATCATTCTTGGATGTTGCTTGCCATTTGTTTTTCCTCAGCTTTGTTGTGTGAAACATTTTTGTTTACTCATGTATTTTTGTTGTATGGTGAGAAATGTTTATTTAGAATCAGATAATGCAGCTGTATCTGCTTCTATTCTTTCAGCTGACTGAGACATATCCTGAAAGTACTGATGAAGTTTGAGTTTTACATTCTAAATACATCACCTAGGATATTATTATGGACAACAACTACAAATTGCATGTTTTACATAAGATGACTGTAAAACATTCACAGAAATTTGAAAGTCTTTCAGGTACATAGATGACAAATTGATGGAGTTCCAGAATAGTTAACACTCAAAAAACAGTTGTTAGTATTTAAGTGTTTTTAAAGAACTTCATTTCTTTGCCCTCTTGCACCAATGTACCCAATGTACTGATAATGTTTTCAACTTCTTCGTCTTAACAACAAGCTGCACGTCTATTGGAGATGCAGATATTCATACATCTGATGATATTTTTACTCGTAACATTTCAATACTGAACTTGGATGCAATTATTAGTATGCTGAGATTCATCATTACTGGTGAATAAGTAAGACTGCTTTTGAGATGGTTACCATCAAATTTATTGCTCTTTAATTCAAATGTTAATTCATACATTACATACCTCAAACAAAAAACTGGCTCTCCTGACTAAAAACACTGATCTTTTAGTGGAGACCTGTAATTTCAATATTAATATACTTTCCCACCAGCTTCTTATAACTAAAAAGTTTGAAGATTGAGCATAATTAGTAAAAGTAGTTCTATACATAAGAACAGTCAATAATGTTGACAGGAGTTTCTTACACAAGAACAAGTTAATGTGCAATTCAGCTCACTCTTCTGACAGACTTCTAACTATCCATTAAAATAAATTTGATTAAAATTTCTGTTACTTGGTGACTTGAAGCATATATCTTATAGAAAGAAAAGGATAACTGCAAGTAAAAATCCAGATTGGCTCACAAAGGGTATAAGTAATAAAATAAAAACATCATAAACTTAAAAAATTTAAACTGACTAGTATGATGTGTAGATAAGTTTGTTAACTGGATAGAAGACAGGTTAAATGGAAGAAAGCAGAGGGTTGTTATAAATTGAGTTCAGTCAAATAGGATTAATGTCAAAGCTTGATCTCAGGACCTTTGCTCTTTTTAATTTACATCAATGACATAAATGAAGAAATGGTCCATAAATTTGGTCTTGAGTGTTGCTGGCTGTGAGGAGAATATTGATGCAAAATGATTTAGATATTTAACAAGTTGGGCAAACAAATGGCAAATGGGTTTTAATTATGATAAATGTAAGATAATGTATGTGGGTTACCATTACTTGAATTATAACCATAATTTGGATGGGAATAACCTTAATAGTGCTATGAAAAAGGGATCTTGATATAATGGTTGATGTGCCTCATAAGCCATCTAAGCAGTGTTGTTGCTAGGAGTAGGACAGAAATATTGAATACAAGTCTAAAGAGGTTATAGTTTTGTTGTGTAGGTCAGTGGTTAGGCCACATTTGGAATATTGTGTTCAGTTTTAGGTTCTTACCTCTGGAAGGACATTGAAATGCTAAAGTTCAGATGAGGGCTGTTTTAATGTCCGATACACAGGGGTTGTCATATAAGAGGAGGTTAACATCTCTGAAATTGTTTACTCTTGAAAAATGAAGAATTAAGGGGGATCTGATCAAGAAATTTAAAATTGTTAATGGAATTGATAGTAATGATGCATCATCTTTTTATTGTATAGTGAAGAGAATGGTAGGACTAAGGGTACATAAATTCAAATTTCATAAGGTAGGAATCATCTTAGTTCAGACAATATTTTTTTAACAGGTTACCTACAGATGTTGTGGAGGCAATAAATTTATATGAGTTTAAAAGAAAGCTTGATAATTATATGCATAATAAATATTGGCTGTAAGTTATTTTCATTTTGTGTTTTATATATATATAGCATGTGCATATAATATACATATAATAGCTTTAATTTAGAGGATGGGACAGCCTACATTCATCAATAGGTCCCCTATTATCCCTAAACATTGCATTATGTTATGAAATGTAAATACATTTGGAGTACAAATTTGTAACACACTCTCACTTTCTTCATGCATCATTTTTATAATGGTCTATTTAAAACAAATGCACTTTGTCAGTCTTGGATTGTTTCATCACTGTAGTGGAAAGAGTGACACTCATGATACACCTTGCACTTATCTTAAGGCTTCTTTTGAATTCTCTCTTCTTATAATTAGACATGAAAAAAATAGTTTAATAAATATGTTTTATCATACAATTAACAAGTTTAATATATTACAATGGAAAGAATCTATAGTTAATTTTAATAGTATTTTACCATTTTGTTGACAAATTTTAAACACATTTTTTTAATTTTTGAACAGATATGGCTTTATTACCTCAGACCAGAAACAAAATGGTACAATGAATTTTTCCTTCTTTTCTCTGTTAAAAAATGCCAAATGTCACAAAAATTCATCACCTTCACTCTACATGAAGACCAATTTCTTAATTCAATAAAACACTTTACTCTTTTCACTTTTTTCTAGTAAATACTATTCCAATGCATAACCAACAGTCTCCCTTTTGGAAAATTATTCACAAAAAGTAACAACACTGCAGCAAAGTTGTTAAATAACCTTAGAATTTCAAACAATCAAACCGTTCCAGAGAAATTGAAACAACAAAAATTATATTCTTACACATCAAGCAAAATACATATACACATTTATAAGCTCCAGAACTTTCTCAACTTATGTGATAAAGCCAACTAGTAAAAGGAGCAAGACCTGAATGTGGTTATCACTTACCCACGTACATAACCAAAACCTGCCTAAGGTTACATACATATAAACATTTTATTCATTTAACATAATACAACATACAGAAAAATATAACTGTAATAAATATAGCTAAAACAGTTTTAATACTAGTAGATTCTCTGACTAATGAGCTTTTAAACAAGTTAAAAATTACAAGTAAACTGTACTTTTTGTTTTCATTGTAATATCTTTATTAATTTTAAGAACTTTTACGTCTGGACAAGCTATATTTAATAGCATGCATCCTCTCATACTTACATGCTACAGTCAAAGATGTTTTCTCACTGAAAACTGCACCTGCTGCATTTCTAGCAACACATTGGTAATCTCCACTATCATTCTTAGTGACTGGGGCAAGTCGAAGGAGTGGGTCACTGGAGAAATCTCCCAATGGGATACCATTTTTGGTCCACCGATAGTCTGGTGGAGGAATCCCAACAGCTTGGCACTGCAGAATCTTCCCTTGACCAGCAGCAACAATACCACCAGAAAAAGATGGCTGGACAACAAAATGTGGTGCTGATTGCTGATCTGTCACATTAAAGAGAAAGAAATAAAAATTTTTAAAAATAGCAAAATTATGGTTGACAGAATTTCCTGATCAGTAATCACAATTCCTAATTTAGTATCATCAATGGAGACACCTCATTGGTAAAGTGGATAAAATTTCTAGGTGTGAAAATTATTTTACAGGTATAAGGTAAGATCAGGTTAGTGTGTTAAGGTTTTGTAATAAATTCTGATTCCCACTCTCAACCACACTAAAATTTAATACACATGAATTAGGTAGCCATAAATAACTTTGTTCATTTTTACTATGGGGAGGGAGAAATGAAGCAAGTATCATAACTACCTATATTATGATCCAAGTAAACTGCATGTTGAGCAGTAATAACATACAATATTTTTAAGAACACACTGACTTTTTTTCTAATATATATTACTACTTTAACTGTGGACTAAATTTTTAACAAATGTAATGCACTTTCAAAGACATATATAATATAAACAGACAAAATGTTCTGTGAAACAAAATCCACTTTTAACAGGGATTTAAACAATGACTGTATTAATGGTACAAATTGCATCAATATACCAACTTAAAATCAAACCAAATTAAACAGTCTGATAAATATTTTGAAGTAATGGCTAGAGAAAAGGACTTAAAAAGTATAGTAAGGGTTGATTACATGAATGTTACAGCATTTTGTAGCTTAATTAAACAAACTTAAAGCACTGGAGCAGCTGATTAATTTGCAGATATTTGTTATCATATATCGTTAAGTATAACATGAAGTTGCACAAATGTTTTTAAATAGTTTAGTTTCAATTTTAAGGCAGTTTGTATTCAAAAAGACTGTAGCAACATATGTTCCATTTGAATCTCTAAAAGTTTGAAGAATAGAATCTGATCAGTACTGACAGAATATCAGTTTTCATATGCAATATGTTTTATAGATTTTTTTCTACTACATTGTACACTTAATAAATATTCAAATTAAAAAACATTTAAACATAAGTTGGTTTTGGAAAATAAACTCTACTATGTGTTGGTGTTGACTGTCCAATCCATTGAAAACAGCATTTAAAATATTTTGCTTTTTCTGCATATAAATTTTCATGTATGTAAACTGCATGTGAATAAAACCATTTTGTTACCAAGTTTTCAGGCTTAGTAAATTTTCATGATTGGCTAAGAAAATTAGCTTCTGTCCTCCATTTCATCATACAAAGAACATGTACCTCAACAAACATTCACATACCTTTAGCTGTAATTTAATATGTAATTGAAATGTTAATGTATAAAATCTAGAAACTACAACAAAATTCAATATAATCTTAAAATATTTAATTTTAGCATAAAACAGAAAAATATTCAAAAATTGTAAACACAAACCTTATTACATACTTGTAAAGCTATAATCAAGCAAATAATGAATCCTACAGATATCCAACTACAATAAAGTTGTAATTTTTTTTTAATTTTTAAGTATTTTGAGTGTGCATTTAACTATACATTGAGATATATATATATATAAAAGATACTGCTATCAACTCAAACTAATACACTTGGTAAATTACAATTACAGATTGCTATAAACAGAGCAGCTGCTACCAAATTACTTGATGTGCAATTTTGTTTTCATATTCTAATTTAAACCTTGATAAAAGAAATAACATAGGCCTTTTAATATAAATAAATAGTTGTACAAACATAACCTTTAAATTGTTTCATAACAATCATTACTGATATTTATATACAAAACAAAAATCTTACTATCTAAAGACCTATGCATACAAATTAATATATTACATGTGTAACTGTTTATTAAAATAAAAAACATTAGAATGATGTTTCAAAAAGAATGCCTTTCTTCAAGAATAAAATGTTATTAAATGTTTTAATGTAATAATTACATTACATTTTTATCTCATCTTTATTAGATATGTATAAATTTTCAGTGATTTAGTTAAATAGTATTTTTCCATGTCTTTATTTGAAAACAAACAGAAAATGTATGAAAAAATTGGTTATAGTAATATTTCAGGAATATATGACAATTTGTTTGTTATTAAATTGAAATTATAATTTGAATTTTACTGTGATCTTTTAGTTAATATCTTAACTTGAAAGTAAATGTTAAAAAAATCATAATGTTTTTGTATGTTACATGGTATGTTGAATGCAGCATTAATTCAAATTAGATGTCTATGACATCCAAAGTCTATAGTTTCCTATGATTAGAAAATCAAATTACTGATATTGACAAGCTAGAATATCAAATAAGAACCTCCTATGTTTTCTGTTTGCTGAGATAATAATGCTCATGTACTAGATGTGTTACCTCTTTCCACTTTTGGAAATGCTCCCTTTTGTAAATTTGCTTCTGTGAATAACCAACTCAAAGCTCAGAATATCTGCCTTGTGACTTTCACAGTCATTTTCAAGTATTATAACTTCATATTGTTTTTTAATACACAAGTCTGTAAACTGGTAATATGAATATTTAGTCTGCATGAAATTTCACGTCAGTTTTCTATAAAACCAATTACAGCTTAGTTACTAAGCTTAATAAAATTTTGGTTGGATTCCATAGTAACAATATAGTGATTTATAATTTTATTGTTTATTCCAAATGTATATATCAAACCTAAAAAGTTATTTTGTTTTTCATTCTCTACCTGTAAAATTTTATAAGATTTAGTAATTAACAGCAAGCAGCAACTGAGTTCAAAGGTTGTAACTAGAAGAGATAACTATTTGCTATACTTATTTTTCTTAAACATAGAATAGTAAATAAATAAGTAAGAATTTATTTGGGAATAGTAAAAATGTATAAGTGTGTATAGCATATTCAAACTGAAATGTAACTATTTTACAAAATAACAGTACACTAAACACTACCAAGACAGATCACTTCGTAAAGGTCACTTACACTCTTGGATACAATAATGTGTGCAAGAGCAATGCATCACTGCAACTTGTTAATGCTAACCAAACACTGCTGAAAGTTCATTAAAATAAAATACAAATAAATATACAATGTCATGAAATGTAAGCTATTTAGTGTTTTCATGTTACAAGTTGTAGTTATTCTACAAAGAAAAAAAAAGCATAATTTATATTTCATCTTTCTGATGGTTACAACATTAATCAAATCTACTGAGCAAATAGATTCAATTCCATAGTGAAAATGACAGATAAAATATAAAGTTTTCTTCTACAACATATTTGATAATTAATGGAAATTATAAAGATTATCCATATGAAATTTGAAAATTTTCTGATGCATAAAGATATTTCTAACCTTAAAATCAAAATTACTTTGCATGTTGGATAGACAATATCCTGAAAGAAAATAATTTATGAGAAAATATTTTTAATATTATTATTATTGTTTGTAATGTTTACCAATAACCTGCAAAATTTTGTAGAAGTATGTGTACACTATAAAAAATCATAGTATAGTTATTTGTGTGGTAATGAGCTGGGTGGATTATACCAAACCTGTAACTGTAGAGAGAAACAATGCCAATACAAATCCAACTTCTTACTTTATACAGGGAGCATTACTTAGTGCACTTGAACATTTCATAAAAATAATCCATTTAACAGCTCGGGTGCAGTAAACAATGAAAATATGAAGTAAATGTTTACTAAAATCATAATAGTTGGTTGTAACTTGTAAAATCAAACCAATGCAATTAAAAAAAAAGTTTAAAGAGAACTTTTGACAGGTATATTTGACCACATACAATTTGACAAAGTATACATATGGAAATCACAAAAATTTATAGATTCTGAAAATTTTCTTAGAACTCTTGAGTATCACTAAAAGCTGTCAAAATTCTGTCAATAATTTAGATAAAGAAATTCCCACTATCATCACTCATACACTGGAAGAAAAACTACAAACATTTACAAAGAAAACTGGAACATTCTTTTTTTAAAAAATAACAAAAATCATCTTCCTATCAATAACAACAATTCACAAAGCATTTCTAACAGATCTTGGTATTTTGGTTCAATCACATAAGCTATCCATGTTTTGTTGCTAGTAGCAGACCAAACAGGATTTTAATTTATATTTACAGAGATATTGAATATCGTACACTTATATACATGAGGTGTTTACTTGTGAATTCCTCCCACAGTCTTGGAGATAGCAAAACCAAACTTAGACTGGGGAAGTTCTTATCTGTATGACATAGGCTCACTACCAAGTGTGGTAAAAACATATTTGAAAGGTCACTCAAATATGATCAAGACTGGTTATTCACTCCACAAAAATACCAGGGGGACATATAAAACATCTAACTACAAACTCGTGGTATGATTATGGTGAATAGACATCAGTCCTCATTATACAATAACCTTAGAATAAAATTAACTAGTACTTAGTTATTACTTTTTATAATTGCTGAATGTTTATAAGTGCTTTATTAAGTAACCAATTAGCAATTAAATTTAAGTGACTATGTAGGACACTAAATATGGCAAAAAAGACTCAACTGTTCAGATAATTTTAATTATCTTGGAAATTAAGTAGAAGTATATTTTAGACTTAAAAGAGGAAAAAGAAACAACATTTTAAACTGCAGAACTGTAAATGTACAAGTTGATTAATTTTATCACTACAAAAATCTGTATCTAAGTCATCCTATGAGCCATAAGTATATTCATAAATGTGATTCACTCTTCAATACATGTACATTTATTTGCTCAGTCATCCACTTCCTTAACACAGGAATTTTCCATGCACTTTACATAAATTACTTGCACATACAGTTTCATACTGTCAAGAACATGAAGTGAACTTGAAATTCAAACTTGGCTGGCACTCTTTAAAACACATACTCAACTATTATTTTATAAAACAATAATGTGTACTTATGACACTCTAAAAAATAGGTAAACTAAACTTTTAAATTCATTTGATCCCAAAGAAAATAAATCTTATCGATACTTAAACTCTTAACACAAAATTTATACAACTTGGAAAATTGTTTTATGCATGAAAATAGATTTAACTGTTCAAAAAATAAAATTACCTGAAAAACTTTTATAGAAATTAATTACTCTTTACTTTAAAAGAAAAAGAATTATAAAAACTTAATGAGTCAATTGATACAAAAAATTGCTCCACAAATTACTTGTGTGCTCTGTAAGAAATTCAATGTTATCTAACAAGCCATACCTTTTAAAATACTGTTAAAATGATATTCGTAGGACAAAAAACAACTCTCTAAAAGTTAAATTACATCTATTCCTAAACACTTATTCAGTAGTTTTTATATTCATAAAACATTCCAGGTCATTTAATATAAAAATATTAAGTTGAATTATATTAATTTCAAGACTAAAATTTTGTACTTTTAGCATTCAAATCTTATTTTAGAAAAATGAAATTTATATACATGTATACACACACCCACACACAATAAGCATTGATACAATTTTACTTCAGCCTAAATATATTAAATTTCATAGACTAATGCCACTTAACACTAATTCATATGACAATTTCTAGTAACACAAGTTTCCTTTGTAACAGGATATATCATTAATTGTTACTTTGTAAATATTATTAAATAAGTCAAGGACACACCAAGAATTTTTACCAATGGAGAATATTCTTTCAGTAGAAATAGAATCATTGTTAAAAAACAACTTGTTATCTCTTTAGGTTTAAAGGTATCTTTGTGTTGTGGTCCATCAGATGCTCCCAGCCTGAATCTGTTCCTTATTTCAAATAATTTAATTCAAGGCTTAGTAATCACTATACTTTCAGTATGCAAGACGACACAAATGTAGAAGTTGTATGTTATTCACAAGTGCTCAGTTTCTTAAGAGAGAGAGAAAAAAGAAAAAAACAAACAAACAAACCAGTTTCCTGTTTACAGGTGTGGGGAATTTTAGACTATATCAATTTGAATGTCACTGAGGTTAACGTTTATAAAACTATCCAGGGGATTGAGAGGTTTAAAGTCTCTGAATTATTTGTTTTTTATTATAAACACAGTAAGGAAAGTTGAAGATTAAAAAAAAAAGCTATGTTCCAGTTAAGACAGTTTAACTTTTCTAATGGTAATTAACTCTTAAAAAATTTGTTGCTGTCAGCAATACTGGCAGTCAGCACTGTTGAAGAATTTAAGAGAGAAACTGATGATTTCCTGAAAAATAAAAGGTTGGATTTAAATTTTTTCAGGGATGAATGTGCTGGGGACAGCCTTGAAGAAAAAAGTGGTTCTTTATGCTCTGTAATTTTACATTAATCAAATGTTAATTTGTAATAGAACAGGTACATTTGTAAAATTAATTACATTTTCTGCCTTTGCATTAAAAACAAAGTTGTTTAAGACCCAATAAATATTAAGCACTGTTGTTAACATTTAAAATAACATGTATTCATTTAGTTACTTCATATTTATTGCACAACTGGTTTAGAATTTTATTCCTAAGAAACTTAGAAATAGAAGGGTGACAGAAATACATAAGACAAGTTTTGGCCTTATTTCTTTGTTTGTTATCACACGTCACCACGAGAAGTTCCAAGAATATTTTAGCTTGTGTAAAATATACGCATGTGCTTTACAACAAGTATGAATAGAAGTGATACATCAAGAATTTTGTGTGTAATATGGAATTGTGACGGCGTCAGTCTGATAACGATAAATGACGTTATTGCTCCATTACTACTACTTCCGATTTGTATTTTGTATTCTTTCTGATTATAACAGGAAATACTGCATTGTTTATGATTTCAGGTGTTTCCAATCAAATAGCAGGAACTCTAAACTAATTACAATTAAGATTAAAATTAGATGATTATTGAAAATTGTGTTTGTAACTCATTAATGTGGAGATTATAGCGAACAGAGGATTAAGTAATAAACATATAAATAGTGTAAGCTGAACAGGAAAAGGCAACAAGGGATACGTATGATTGAGACCAAGAAAAAGTCCAGCGTGAAGTTAACTGCGGTAGAAGTGATAGGCCTAATGATTAACATAGACCTTAAGTTTAATATGTTAAAGAGCAAGACTAACAGTAGAAAATGATACAAAAAGAATAATTTATTCGATCAAAGCGTGGTTATAAACTAATTGAATCAGCCTGAGTGCACATTTACGAAAAGGACAGAGGATATTTTGAAGGAAGGAAGGCCAAACGATTACTGGAAGAGCAATATATGATTTAGATAACTCGCGTAACATAGTAAGTGAACCACAGTGTTTATAATGTGCTACGTTATAATTTTTTGTACATAGGTTTAACTATTCCTGAATATATCATTTTAAAAACAGGTGAAGTGAGAGTGATGTTTCTTTTATCTTCAAATTAATCGCCAACAAATCAAATACACCTACTGTAGGAGAATCCTAAGCCCAACAACAACATAGTACATATTTATACTATAAAAAAAGAAAATACTTTATTTTGACAATTGGAGAAAATCATATTTTAATTTTGACAACTAGCAAACTTCACAATGTTAAACGATGACGGAAGAAAACGTGAACAACAACGAAAATAAGTACGCCTATATACGCACAACTGTAACAAAAACAGTGCAGAAATTACAATTACGCTACATAACCATATCAACAGTTTGAAGAACAGAAAGACGACATCAATGCTTTCCTGGAGAGAGATAAATGATTCGCCCAAAGTCAGAACTGGTACAAAGGAAAGTGGGCCAGTCCGTCTCAGCCCACTTATCAAGGAAAAGGCTTACGTCAGAAGATACCGTGGACTATGACAAGATAAAAATGGCTCTACTAAAACACTATTAACCTACTTACGAAAACTGTCATTGGAAGTTCAGAGGAATTAAGATGGACACTGGAGAAACTGTTCAGTTTGTGGCAACATTTCACCATCTGGACTGATATAGACATGTGAGAAAATGGTTTTGAGGGACTAGTAGACCTATTAGTGTGAGAACATTCCATGATCATGTGCTCAGCCGACATGTCACTATTCTTAAAAACAGAAAGAACCAAAAGATGTGGAGTAAATGATCAAACTGGCTAGACAGTATATGGAAGCCATGGAAATAATATAACAAACAAGTTCAAGAATACCAGTTCAATTTGAAATCAGCTATGGCTAATGATAACCTAGCCAGGCCAGGCCTTAGTAGACAGAGGAAGATAAGGTACTACGTTTGTTATAAAGTGGGACACATTGCAAAGGTGTGCAAGTCCATTACCAGCAAACAATAGCAGAAACTTCAGAGCAGCTAAAGCTATTTACAAAGACAATGCTGGTGAGAAAGTAAAAACAAGTGACTTGCACTGAGAAGAAAAAGAATCAAGAACACTTGACAGATTCAATACAAGAAAGCATGACTGGTCAGTGCATTACTAATGATCTGCTCAAGTTAGTAAATGAATCAACAGTGCCAATAGTGATGGGACCGTGTGACAAATCTCAAGAGGTGCCAACAAATCATAATATGCTAATATATGAAGGCTATATTGAGGACAAAAAAGTAAAGGTTCTAAGAGATACTGGATGCAATAGTGCAGCAGTGTGTATCAGTCTAGTATCAGGTAGTCAAATGACAGGTAAAGTACGTCTGTGTGTGATTAACTTTTGGGATAGTGAAAATTTTTCCTATACCAAAAATAAAGGTAGATACACCATATCATGGTAACGCTTAAGGTCATGTGTAACAAAAAAAACACTGCACCAGTTGGTGATGAAACATACCAGGTAGTAAGAATAGACAAATTAGACAAGAAGAAGACCGCCGAAGCAATTGTAGTAACGGAAAGAAATCAAAGGAAAAACAGTAAGCAATATATCAAGCCTTCTAAAGTCTTGAAGAGTGACAACCTGAATGTAGGTTCAATGGAGCTGAAGAAAGTACACTTCAAGAACTTTAGGATAGTGCTCAAGGGAAGTGAAGCACAAGACAGAGAAGAAATTTACAGAACATATAACCGGAAAAGCATATTAAATTGAACCTATCAAAACAGTTTTATAGGAGAAGCCAAACCCAAAGACAGTCAGAACAACTTCTATCATGAAAAAGCAAAGGTCAACATTTCAAAGTCGAATAGAATTCTTCACTTTTGATACCAACAGACAACAACAAACTCACCCGAGAAAGAAATGACCTTTCACAACATCAGAAGTAGTCAGCAAAATGCACTATGAAGAGAAAGTAGATGAATGACTAAGATCTATTATGCCAATATATTCAAAGGGTTCTTTCAGAGAGAAGTCCTTAAGGGTGTAGCTAGTGATGTACAACTTGACATGGCAGGTGTGGCTGTCATAGAAAGACAATGACTTCATTACAGAAGATAAGGACCTACTAATCCTAAGAACACCCAGTGGAGAAGAGGCATACAAAGCTGCAAAAGTACATATCAAGCTGACTGGTAAGAAGGAAGAGAAACAAAATATACTATTTCAGTATGCAGATAGATCAGGAAATACGGACCTCAAGCAACACAAGGTCAAGATGAAGCCCTATTAACGACCTTATCCTAGAAGAGGCAAAGGAACTGTACATGTTGGTATAGACTATATGAGAATACTTAGTATATGAACTAAGAAGTCTTTGTATATAGTAAAAATATTGTAAATATTTATTTTTAAGATGAGTTTATGTAATAATATACAATACTGTGTAGTGTAGATATTAAATGGTTTATTTTGTGAATGAATATTTTATTGTTTACTTTTTGATTTATTACAAGAGAATTAAAATTAGACAATTATTGAAAGTTGTGTTTCAAGTAATAAACATAAATAGAGTAAGAGAAGTGGGAAAAAGACAAAAAATAGCAGACAAGAGTAAAGTCATGGCTAAGGAAAAAGGAATATGTTAAAGAGTGAGACTAACAGTAGAAAATGATATAAAAAGAGTAATTTGTTTCGTCAAAGTGTGGTTCTAAACTAATTAAATCAGCTCCAGTGTACTTTTACGAAAAGGACAGATGATATTTTGAAGAAAGCCCAAACGATTATTGGAGGAGTAGTATATGATTTCTGCAAGTCGCATTGAATTGTAAATGGATCATAGTGTTTATATGCCTATGATCTCTATGGTGTAAATAATTTGTTCTACATACATATAACTATTTCGGAGTATAAATATATATTATTTAAAAAAAAATAAGTGACGTGTGTTCATTTATCTTCAAATTCATCGCCAACAAGTCACAGACACTTACTGGAGAATAATTCTACGCCCAACAACAATATTGTAAATTTTTATACTATTAAAAAGTAAAATCTTCTATTATGACAATTGGTGAAAATTATACTTCAATTCTGACACACTCGAAAAACAATGAACTAACGGACGCATGATTAATACAAAAATATCCTTATTAAACTAAAAATCATGCGCTTGATTCGGTGTTTATAAAACTTGTGTGGAGCTAAGGGCAATTCGTTTACACAAAGAAACCTTAAATCACACAATGTCAGTTCAATATATGATTCATCACGTTGCAGTAGAACAGATGTGCTTACATTTAAAACGCACTGATGTTGCCTCTTGCAGTCAGTCCCTGGTCTAAAGTGAAATAATCCATTACAATGACTTAAAAACTGTTGTTATATAAGCGCTATTTGTGTGCGAGATATGCCAGTGTTACGATAATGAGAAGTGGACTGCTCAAACCCAAGGTACTGCTTTTTCCGTCTCATTTTTCATTACTTCAATAAACGTTCAAAATTCAAACCACACTCTTCAGTATTCACAGACTTGAAATATGACTATAAGCTTTTATGTTTTATAATTTGATCTTCGTGTGCAGCTGGTAACAGAAGTTGGAGAATATCCTGAAAACTACGAATCAGTCACAGTTTCCATTTTACCAAACTTTAACACGTGGGATGTCAGTTTAGTTACGAATGTCTAATGCATAACCCTTGTCATTATGTCAATGTTAACATTCAGTCTCTCTATTTTATTCAGATTTGTTTACAAAACAAAAAGTATTTGATAAAGCCAGTGAATTATGCCATTATACGATATATCATTCAGAACAAAAATATATTACTTAAAAAAATGTGGCCAAAATTAGAAAATAAGGTAAATAAAAATACGAGTCAAAGCTGCAATATCCCAATGAAACGTCTAGTGCTGGATTACTTTAACTTGGTCAGATGCTCTAAACAGACATGAGACCAGTTAGATAATATGGAACTTTACTTGGCATGTCATCATATCACATCTTTGATTAGTAATCTGTATGATTATTTTCTGATTCGGGTATTTTCTTTTTTTCCACGTAATATGTTTTTGCACTGATAAGAACCTTTTTACAGGAGCGTAAACTTCATCATAATTTGACAATTTATTGTATATCTTCATAAATTACCATACGCATATTTCAGTTTTTGACCGAATTTAAAAGCGTTTACTTAATTTTAAATACATTAAAGACCTTAATGCTCAACATAAACACACACAGTTCTCTACTTCCAATAAGGATATATTTTACACAAACACTAGTTTTAGCGTAGGATGTCTGGAAGAGCTGTAGACGAGTTTGAAAAAAAAATGCATGGTGCTGGGATGATAGAAAACGTTCATAAAATTAACAATATATGCACATTTGGAATTCAAAATGAAAAATAACTTCTTCGTGGGTAAACAATTCTGAAATATTTTTCATGGTTCACAGTGTATTCTATAATTAGAGGTTGTTAACACATCGGGAATTCCAATAGCTTCTGTTAATGTAAATAAAGATCTCGCAGAGCTGCTGTGTATTATTATTATTATTATTTCTTTTATAGTGTATTTTATAAATTGGCTGATATAAGAACTATAATGTGGCCTACTACATCGACAAAGACTTAATTATAATCTCGATACGCATAAGTATCAGTTGCTGTCATTGGTGGGAGAAGGTCGCTATGAGATTTCTCCCTGAAAATGAGGGACAAACTGACAAGTAAAACGACCCAGCTGGACTTCTAAAATTTATAGTTGATGTCGTACGAGGTAGGCTTCCGCAAAAGACCTTTGAGCCAGACACATGAAACGTTGGTCTGTTCTGACTGAGAGGGTCAGCAACCCCACTTCGTCTCTCAAGTCAGAATGGTTGTGCATATACAACAGAGGACGTGATAACGCATGAGGTCAGCGAGTGCTGACGCCACGTTTAGTGAGGTTAAATCAATGTCACGGTGAAACGGTCACACTGTCTAAAGATTTCAGTAACATCAATATCAATTTGAACAGAAAAATTCTAAACATTAAAAATAGTCACTAATATATAATGACAATTACTTTACAAAACAAAATAAACACTAATCCGTGATGACGAGAAAACCCACTAGTAGAAAAATTATATATGTAAAAAACGGCTGGTTGTTCGCTCCTCCACTTAATGCTTTCTCTATCCATACCAACCGTTTGTAACATACATGAAATAAACACTAAGCATTAAAACCTTCAATCTTACCTAACAAAGTATGAGAGAAACATTTCACTGATGTCTAACAGTCCATCTACATTTCTAAATTGTAGGTAGCCATTTACAATACTAACTTAGAAAAAAACACGTGTATGAACTAGTTACAGATTACAGAATATCTCTCATTACATTAAAAAAATCTATGTCACGATCTTTAAAAGCTCGTCGAGCATCGTGAATTACAAGTAAACAAGAACCTTAAATACAGTCTTGTAAACACTATAATAAAGTGCGTGAAACTATGCGTTGGCAAACACTACCTGTACCTTGGTACTTCTAAACAAGACAATATGCACGTACTAGCGAGAAAAGAATCATCCAAATGAATTATATCCTGTTGTAAGCTCTCTCCAATAAAAAGATTAACACAACTGTCTTATACTCACATTTGAATGCCTGTTTGTTCCTATTCGTTATTAACATATTTTTAGTTATGCGGTATTTACTTACTGTAGATGCGCTATCATTCTTTTACATGTTAAAATTAATATCTGGCATGAATAAAAAAGTTGTGCGCAAACACCAAGGTTCGTAATTTGTAGTTGTATACTAAGTGTTCAGAAACAAAGTAATTCTATGAGCCAAGTATGTTAGATACTAAATAACAAATGTGCACTATAAAAGTGGATAATTAGACATTTTCTCAACGCTGTTCCAGCAAGTTATGTACTTTGAGCTAAACTATAAATTAATCAGATTAAGTATACCTTCTACTTATAAGATTAGATAGCATTATTTCATCAGTTAGATACCGTCGCTGATAACAACGTTTCTAGGAAGTAACTTTCACATATTAACTATAAATCGATGTTTATGAAGATGAATAAACAAATAACAGTAACACTTGAACTGTCCATGAAAGAGTAACAACGTTAAAAGTAATACAAAGAAAACAAAATTATACGAAATGTAGACTTCTTTTAACGACAGAAAAACTAAAACAAAAACTTCAAAATCATAGTCAGAACCACATTCAGGATAGAGACGTTTCCATTACTTATGAATCTGGCCTGGTGGTTAGACATCTAGACTCGCAATGTGTGGGTCGAGAGTTCGAATCCTGTCAACAAATGTGCTCTGCCTTTCAGGCGTGGAGGTGTTATAATATAACAGCAAGTTCTATTTTTCAACGATAAAAACATAATCCAAAAGTTGGTAGTGGGTGATGATGACGAGCTGCCTTACTTCTGGACTGTCACTTCTAAATTAGTGATGCCTGGTGCAGATAATCTTCAAGTAATCTGCGAGAAAGTTCAAAACAGACATTTCTGAATCGCAATAATAAAGCAAATGAGGAATATGGGGTCTGACATTACTATGTTACAGAAGAGTAACTTCCATTTTGACACAAAATGCACTGACAGAGGCATTAAGTGAAAAAGTACACAAACTACTTCAGTTGTTCTATCTTCATTAGAACTGAAGGTCCAAAATCAGTTACTTGTGGCAATTTTGTGATGTTATGAGAAATTTATGGCGAAAACGGTGTAACGTATGACGGAGGGATATTGATGCATTAACATGATTCTTTTGACGTCTGTATTTAACATACTTGTAAATAAACAGTTTCTTTCTGAATACCTCTCCCAGTATTAAAAATGTAAATGGTGATAATTTACAGTTTATTCCACTAGAAGTACCTGAAGCTAAGATTATAACGTCACAGAGTCATGCTATAGATTCAAATACAACACTGGCACCGAATGATCATAATACTTTTAAATTACTATGACTAGTGTGCGTGTGTACTGGGTGTCCCAAAATATATACACACACTTTGAATAATTATAACTCATTCAAACTTTCTTTTTTTACAGGTGCAACTGATTTAAAGTAATGGCAGTAGCAAGACTAAGCTTTGAGAAAAGGAAGTTTATCTTCAAGTTACTGGAAGTGTGAGAACGTAGCTGAAATGCAAAGACGGTTTAGAAGGGAGTTTCAAACAGATCCACCACCTGCGATAACTCAAAAGATTCTACACCTCTTAAATTTGGATCATAAAACCTAGATATATCTCAATGAACATGGTATTTATAATCATTCAAAGTGTGTGTACATTTTGGGACACCCTGTATATATCACAAAGCATATTTATTTCAATGTTTCTGTTTAACCGCACATGTTATGCTAATTATATCTTCTGTAAATAAGAAGCGATAGACGGACAGATCTACAACCACGGTTGGCAAAACCATCTGTATATTACAATTCATAAGGTTTAGTATTAATATCTGATTTGTTTAACAATGCTCTTCATCGAGTTTACGCTAAAGTTAAACAGTTTAATATAGCTTCAGTTAAAAATTATTGTACTTTAATGTTTAAATATTGTAGTTTCATTGTTTCCTATTGGAATTTAAAGTACAAGACTCTTCTTTACACATATTCTGCAGATTATAAGTACTAATACATATAATACAGGGTGGTCGCTAGAAAAGCGGAAAATTTGTCAAACAGCTATTTATTTTTACAAAGAATAACTTTTACAAAGTTTTTTAAAGGCATATGTTATATTACACTCATAGATGCTCAAAATTATTAAAATCATGCATTTTATTTATGATGTAAAGAAATCAAAATAGAAATCTTATAAAGTAGACAAAAATGAATAAATTATCATTTAAACTACATTTGTTTGTCAGGTTTTTGGCTTTCTTAGCAGTTATTATGTTCCTCTTACTGAACTTACAAATATTATTAGACTAGTAAACTTTTTGGCGCTGTTGCTCCTGGTTACAAGCTGTGTACATTCATACAATGGCTTTTATTTGGATTGACGCAGTGTATACGCTCAAATTTTTGCTTCTTCGCAATTGATTTTACTTGAATACAGCTGTAAATTATTCCTAGTCACGTGTACTCACAATATTTACCCGTATACGTAAGAGTCGCTTTCTACTAGTTTTGTTTAGTTTACTATACGCCTACCGTTACACATACTTTACTGGTGGTTAATTTATTCAATGCTGTTTACATGCGCCTTTCTCCTAGTTATTCAGTCTCATCAGTTGTTTAAAACCAAGTTTTAAATAATCTAATTTTTCATAAAAATTGGGTATTTATGTTTATACAATGCATAATAATAAGACACTAATATTTTATTACCAAATACTTTTCAGCCTACAAGTAATTACACGCCTTAAGTATTTGATTACTCTGTGTGTGTGTGTATGTATACGTTCTAATAAACAAGTTCAAGCCCCCCCCAAAAAAAAAAAAACGCTGTACAAATCTAAAGACTCCCCAGGGTAAAGGCTGTATTACTAATTGCTGCTTTTACCACTATAATGGGGGCCTGAACGCCCAATATTAGGAGGAAAGTTCATCTTACTTAATAGAAGTGGTAGAAACTTGTTTTGTATGTTTCTTTTTTATTATTTAGTTTGGAGAACAGTCATCTTCCTACAACTGCCCGCAGGCAGTGAAAAGTGATATAAATGTGAGACGTTGTGATCTTGAGCACCCACATCTCGTTCACCTAATGTCTATTCCTTTTATTTTATTTTTATTATTGTTGTGAATTTCTTCACATGAGTCTGGCGAATGGAGGTTAGGACTGATATACGGTGTATCCCCATCGCAATGTGCGTCCTACTTCTCAGTCACCTCCAAAACTCAAGGTACACTTTATATCCCACATTATAGTCTGAACCCTGTGAATTCTTTTGATTTGTGTAGCATTTTTTATTTTTGTTTATTAGAAAATATCATTAGTCAAATATACGCACATCAGTTTCAAAGGCGTACCTCTACAACGTATGAATAACCATGGATAGCTACTGCAGATCAGTGGGCTCCCGCGAGGAGCCCCCCAGTGGCTCAGCGGTATGTCTGCGGACTTGCACGCTAAAATCCGGGTTTCGATACCCGTGGTGGGCAGAGCACAGATAGCCCATTGTGTAGCTTTGTCCTTAATTCAAAACAACAACCCGCGAGGACGTAAAATCCCCTAAAGAGCCGCTTCTCTAACTCCGCAGAATAGCCGATCAGAGCCCCATCCAAGTTACTGTTAATGAGAAGTAGTAAATATTCCAATCGAGTGTATATTGGATAATCCAAAAACACTTTAACCTCCCAAAGAAGCTTAAACCAAAACACAAACCACTTTCCAGCCAAATTGGTAAAATAAACCAATAACAATACCAACTGTGTGAAAAAATACTTTGCACGCAGAAGTAGGAACACTAAGTACGGTAACAAACAAATGATTTACTACTGTCCAGTAAGTGGCAAGGATTTTCCAACACTGTACAAAAAATGTAGAGCTCTTCCGCGGAATTTCAAAATGTCGAAAGTTTTTCCTATAACTCAACATTTCACGATAACAATTGTAAACTCTTACTTATAGCACCAATACAATGTATTCACGATTATTATACAAAATGAAATTTCTCTATTGTAAGTATAGCTATATAGCCGATGATTAGGGCGCTCCGCTTCCAATATACCAATCGTGGATTCGAATCCCCGTCACCAAACGGCCATGAGGCATTATAATGTGACTGTCATTTCTACTATTTGATGGTAAAAGCGAGTCCAAGAGTTGGTGATGAGTAGTGACTAACAGACTTCTCTCAAGTCTAACACTAATAAATTAAGGGCTGTTAAAACAGACGACCGTTGAGTAGCTCTGCGAGAAATTCAAACCAAACTTCTTTATAACTATAAACCCAAGAAAATACAGTATGGACACATCAGGATAAAGCAAGTTTAAAAGCCAATGAGTGAAAGTAGAACATGGCATAATATGTAAATCACACTAAACTAGACCAGCTGAGATACGAGACACAGTGGTGGTCCAGACACTATTTGTATCACAATATTCATGAAAGACTAATAATGCGAACCAGAACAAGCAGATAAACTGTAATCATTAGGAACTGTATTTAAGTCACCTTTAAACAAGATATTTTTTGAAGTTTTGATACTGATTATTTATCTATTTATTTTTAGACCCAGGTCTAAATCGACAATAGAGTTTTTAGAAACCAAAAACCCAGAGTTAATGCTATCCTCTTCTCTGACGTACAAGTTGCCTGACTGATAGATTTCTGCACATTTAGTTGCCTTGAATGTGATCTTGGAAGACGTGTACTACATGCCTCATTGCCCTTCGTAATGATTTTTAATAGATATTTAATAACATACGTACACAGAGATACAATATCGACTGAATTCGGTGTTAACTATAGAAGTTGTAAAGGAGTTTCTAGTAGTTAATTCTTAATACAAGTACTTGTATCATGACTGGACTTCACGGTGGTATTTTATATAATACATGTATGTTACCATTTTTACCTAAAACGTCAGTTTATAGGTTAGTCATAAAAAATACATTGCAAACTCTCATTACGTATGTTCTGTATGATTATAAACGAAAATAACTCGATAATACAAAAACAGCGTTGTTCAATAATAATCAAATCTCAAATAATAAAATTCAAGTCTCTAAGAATCAACAAACCAAATGAAACAAACTTCATGTGTAGATTCAATAAAGAACAGTCTTTGAAACAGTTGAGAGGAACGGAGTAGTTGAGTTACTGATTCAAATTCCTTACAGACATGAATATGATTCCCTGCGGGCAACAACAAACTAACGAACAGAGAGAAAGGAAGACAAAATGAAAACTTTCCGCTTCACTGAGTACAGTCTCCAAGCGTTCGATGGTAAAAACTGTCAAGCGGTTGCTAGTGCCCGCAGGCATTTCCCTTCTTCAGAGTACGGTATACAATAACCTGACCTTTTTCAGAGTACGGTATACAATAACCTGAAAGGGCGTCTTTCTGCTGGGTGAGATTTGGCCATCTTCAGCCCAGAACGAGAAGCTAGCTTTCAACACAAGGAATGCACTTCTTGCCCATTCTAAAGAATTCTTTGTAAGGTGGATTATCCCTTTTAAATATGCAAGGCATGCACTTTTACAAGATGTGGAAGTGAACTAAGGAAAGCCAGGGCCGTGAATAGCTTTATTCACAAACAACCGGCTGACCGTAGAGCTTATAATGGAAAATAGGGCAAGAGAAGGACAGAATGAACCAGAAAATAACCACCATAATCATCCTAAAACATTTATACATCATAAAGTTCAAATTCTTTCCTCCAGCTGTAGTGCTCAATTCTTTTCTAAATATATTTTGATATTTAAGCATACTTGTGAATATATATCTCGGTTCGATAGAAAATATCACGAGAGCTATGTGAACACAAGTACGTATTGCACATCATTTTTTACAATATAATAGTTAAGATAAATATATGTATTTCTATAAATCTGAATTACATTCAAAACGACGTCCTGCTTATTTGTTGAACTAAAGATCCGCTTTCCGCTAAGGCACACCTATATAAAACGAGTTAATGCATAAAACATAAATTAGATATTCACAAAGTCGATTTTAGCACAAGGTATCTTGAAGTTATTAACGTATAAAGGATTTTTGTATTAACACATTATAAAGGGACATGATTTGAAATCCACTATACAACAGGCGATTTAAACCAACTAATGTAAAAAGGATGATTGCTTAGTTGTAAACATAAAAGTAATACAATTATCGCTGCATTTGGCCACCAATTAGTTGAACCATTAGTCAAAACCAGCTAAATCATATCTACAGCGTAATATGTTTACTTAAAAACAAACATTATAAAAGAACTAGTTCAGTCTGTTTACGTCATTTAAAGGGTAGTTGCGCTTATTATTCATGAAAATCAATTACATAAGCCTAACGGATTAAATAAATGAAGATTCCAAAATTACAGTCGAAAATAAAGACAGCGACTGAACTACTCATTCCCCTTTACCTTTATAAGAAAACATATTAACAATCACAAAATAAGCGACTCGTGAACTCGAGCACTTTCGAAAGATAAACTAGACATCTTCATAGATTAC